>NC_051165.1:264899512-265604512 GCF_013339725.1 Rhipicephalus microplus | reverse complement strand
TAATTAAGCAGACTGCTCATGACAGCCACAAGCAATTGAATATTGGAATTTTCATTACTGTCAAGTCCCCTGCAGATTGGTGTTGAACGAATATCTTGGGAGAAGAAGCCACGCAAATCAACCTGGTTCAAGTAACGTTGACGCAAATGTCATTTAGTGTGGCGCTTGTCGCTTCGAAGATATCTTATTTTGAAGAAGATAATGATGATGGTGGTGGTGGTGATGATGCCGATTATGATGATACTTATGCTGCTGTTGATAAGATGTAGATAGGTCGTAGCTAAGGCCTAAGCTGAACAAGCCAATTATAAGCAGGGGAGACGCAAAATGAATGATTTGTTTCGAACAATTCATCATCGGATCTCGCCTGATTAAGCCCGCTGTTGGACAAACAAGATTATCGGAGATTTCTTCATTAGACTAACTCGGACTGCACTGCGTGAGCTACGAGCACTACGATAAAAAATAGATAACATCTCGCTCTATTAGTGTGTATTGTGGTAGGCACGTGTGCGCAATGACATCCTTATCAGTCGGAGTCCATGTTGGAAAGGCGACTGCATGCGCTGATTGTTGGCAACCGAACAATTTATCAAATTAACTGATAAATATCGAAGGCGATGACCGTATGTGCACACTAGCATATAAAGCTCTTAAAGCATCACCTTTAAAAATTATGCAGATCTAAGTGGATCACCCATTGCCTCCGTATGCTTTGCTCCTCGATATCGATCACGTGGGCAAATTCAGCAGTAAATTACGGGTCATCGTTTTCAGTTATTTCTCCGAACGACTCGTGGAAGAGCGATGTGAGTGACGTGGTTTACTGAAAACGAAAAAGTTAGCGACGACACATCGTCGTCCTCGGCGGAACAATGGCGACTGTGTTCAGATGCTGACCCGCAGGTCGTGGGTTCGATTCCGGCCGTAGCCGTCGCATTCGATGGAAGCGAAATGGTAGAGGCATTATTATTATTATTATTATTATTATTATTATTATTATTATTATTATTATTATTATTATTATTATTATTATTATTATTATTATTATAACTTATCTCAGATTGAGAAAAAGGGCAGAAGGAAGGTTTCTTAAGTCTCACGGTCACGGAATCGTTTCGGTGCTGCGAAACCTTGCCACAAATGAGCTATACCGAACGAACCGTGATACGGTGGACGCATGCGAAGCAAAAACGCTCCGTTGGTACATTCGGCCTTACGTGATCTTATCAATTGAGTTCGCGATATACAGAAATAAGAAAACATTCGTTTGACAGCCCAAGGCGTGGGCGCCTATATGCGTTGCATAAAATCGTCTATACAGCACTGTCATTGCACGCCTAATGCTATAAATGCGTTAACGATTAGCGCGCAGCTCAGACTGATCGACATCTCGTCGAACCGAAAGGGACCGAAATCGCACTTTGGCTGTTTGTGCCAAGCCTTGTTATGGATACGGGGCTTAACGAAGATCCGCCGGCGTCGCCGATGCAATCTTCCGTTCGCAGCGCACTGCGCAACGAGCTGACCACGAGAGCTTCTTGGGCCATCGCGAAGAAACTGCAGAAAGTGAAGGAGGAGCTGGCCGACGCCACGGTGAATCAAGGGCTCACTTTCGACGAGATGCACAGGAGGATCGACAAACTGAAGAGTCTCGTCACCGACGTGTCCAGAGGAGAGCGCTGCGAGCGGTGAGGGTCGACAGACCCAGTAGAACGCTGTCGAAACGGAAGGATGTGCCTGCGTGGTGTGCATGTACCGAGACTTCCGTCAGTGACAGTTGGGACACACGCGATGGGAACGGCGCTAAATGAAACGCATGGACGACATTGCGGAAGTGTGTCCACGTCGTTTTGCACCATTGCTTTGCGACTAAGAAAATTGTTACAGTAGGACGACGTACTGACTGTAGCCGAACGGTGAACATTTGTCTAAAAAAATCTAAGGAATGGTAGACAGACGCACTTAATTTTGCACCAGGACAATGTGAGGCATGCGGAAGATGTAGTACACCAATGACCTTGCGCGCAATTGATCGGCGCTGCAGCGTGCATTTCACGGACGGAAAGCTATAGCCAGCCGGCAGCAGTTTGATGGTGATCCTTTCGTCATTCAGTTTGATGGTGATTACCTCGAATTTCGTCATTCTCACCAATGTGACACGAGCCGCGCCATGGTTCTTCGAGCTGCAACCGTCACACAGGGAAGCAGGGAAATGACCGAAGTAAATTTCTTTCCGAACCATAACGTGAAACTTTTTGTTTCTTTCTTCGTCCACAATGAAATTGTTTAGAACAGTTACTTGTAGTGGTCTCACGCATATTACTTAAACAAATATTTGTTTTTTTTATGATTCCCCTACAGTTGTCCTGTAAGGAAGCATATTCTAGTGTTCTTGGTAAAGTGCATATAACACACGCGCTGACATTTCTCCCAGAAAGAACGCTAGCCGGAGGGCTAGACTCGTAGAGAGTTTTAGTACTGCGGAATGGTGCTCCGTACGCATCACGCAAGCGCCTTGCGTTACGTGGCGTCGTTTGCCACTAATCGGCTTTTAGTACGCCGTAGTACCCGCGTACGTAACGAGCGTGAAGCGTGTAGCGTCATCTGGTAGATCAAAATAGAAGCACGTGTTGTTGACAGCCAATGTGAGCCAATCCAAGTGTTATAGCCAGATTATGGCCATATTTTAAGCCACAGAGCCGGTCGGTGCTTGCCTTCGATGCCGCCATTTTGCAAAACGAAGTCTCGCGTTGTCGCGAACTTGTTCGAGAGCGGCGCGATCACCTCATACGTACGCACGCACGCATCTCATGCGTGCGTACGTAGCGACTGCGTACGTAACGCGATACGTGCGCGTTGCGGTCCGCGCATGCGCACTACGCAGAACGTGGCGTTCTTACATACGCAACGCCACCCCGTACGCAGTATTAAAACTCTCTTTTATTGATGTCGCGTCGCTGCCCAAGCATGAATAGGCATTCGTTGCGACTTCGTTCCGGCTCTATAGATGACTGGGTTATACTAATGTACACTACACCGCTAAAGCTGGCTTTCGTATCGTTGCCCAACCGCCCTCTCTAGGTATTTCGTATTCCACTTCGGTTGTACGCCTCGGCGGATCAGTGGATACGGGGGCTCTGCCACTGTTTCGAAGGTCGCGGATTCATCAAAACTTTGATTGGACCTCGTTGGTACGTAGCGTTTGAGGTGTAAACTGAAGAAAACCACATATTCGATCCAGGCCGCAGCTGTCGCGTTTTGGTGGGGGTGAAATCGGTAGGGTACGAAGTCGGATGGTCAAGATTTCCGGAGCCCTCCACGTACGGCATCTCCCATAGTCATACCGTCTTTCTGACGCGTAAAGCGACACATAATATCACCATGAAAAAAATAAATTCCACTCGCAGTTTGCAAGAGTGCGTCCTCAATTGAGCGTGATGCAGTCACTCGTACGTTGATTGTCGTGTGAGTCCCTGACCTTGAGCGTGATGCAGTCACTCGTGTGCTGATTCTCGTATGAGTCACTGATTGCTGCCACCGTTCAGCTAGCGAAAATTTGCGGGCGTAATCCTTCTCCGCTTAGAGGTGAACGCGCATATAGCATCGATTACCACGCGCGGTAGCTGCAAACACAGTCCGCGACGCTTGCGTGATCTCAGCTTTCCAGTTTTGGCTCATCAAGGCATCGCATATGATTCTGGAACAAAGAGTCGGCATGCATTTGACTATTTGCATATCGAAAGTGTAATACGAATCACTTTCTAGCACTCTGCATTTGCGACAGACTCTCTTGGGAACCAGTCCTTCCATCACCAGAAAGTGCAATATGTTTCTGCACAGCTGGGGGCGCCTGCGTGATCACTTGCGTTGCTTGGCTTCGCTGTCGCGTACTTACGCTTGCGATTAGTTCATGATTTGATATGTGGGGTTTAACGTCCCCAAACCACTATATGATTATGAGAGACGCCGTAGTGGAGGGCTCCGGAAATTTAGACCACCTGGGGTTCTTTAACGTGCACCCAAATCTGAGTACACGGGCCTACAACATTTCCGCCTCCATCGGAAATGCAGCCACCGCAGCCGGGATTTGAACCCACGACCTGCGGGTCAGCAGCCGAGTACCTTAGCCACTAGACCACCGCGGCGGGGCTGCGATTAGTTCAGGCTGTGTCTGAACTCTCGAACACAGGATTTTAATTTTTTTTTTCAATCACTTGAACTCCGCAGAGGCGTACTGAACGGGTATATCGCACGGGTGGTAATGTGACCTGTAGTAGGCCGAGTCACAACCGGCGATTAAAGAAATTATATATATATATATATATATATATATATATATATATATATATATATATATATATATATATATATATATATATATATATATATATATATATATATATTAAAATAGAGGTGTTGTACGTCGAGAAAGGTTCAGACGCAGCTTGGCAAAATGTGCTTTATTAGGCAGGTCTGGCTAATGGCGAGCGGCGTGCGCGAGCTACTACTACAGCCACCGATCATCATCGTCTTCTTCATTGCCAGCAGAGCGTCCGTTATTCAGATTCACTACAATATATATATATATATATATATATATATATATATATATATATATATATATATATATATATATATATAATATATATATATATATATATATATATATATATATATATATATATATATATATATATAGATGAAATAGATGATCAGAGTTTCTTCCGGCTACCGTAATAAAAGTTATAAACTTCGAGAATAGTGCAGTATAGGAAACAAAACAATAAAATATTTATTTAATCCTAACAGTTTCGGCTGGTGGACCAGCCTTCTTCGGAGGATCCAAGCGAAATGATACAATTGACAATTGTATCATTTCGCTTAGATCCTCCGAAGAAGGCTGGTCCACCAGCCGAAACTGTTAGGATTAAATAAATATTTTATTGTTTTGTTTCCTATACTGCCCTATTCTCGTAGTTTATATATATATATATATATATATATATATATATATATATATATATATATATATATATATATATATATATATATATATATATATATATATATATATATATATATATGCACAGAATGCACGTTGTCACATGGTACTAGTAGGCATTGCGGGTAGTGGGGGACGTCAAGTAGAGACTAGGAATGGGCACTGACACTGTCTACGCCAGTATACAATAGTGCCATTCACCTTACAGTCTTTCCATTACTCACCCCCCCCCCCCCCCCCCGCCCGCCCCTGAAAATTTCCTATGTGTGTGCACGCACACGTACTACACAACATGCATAAAAGGTAGTTCACCCCTCCCCACTACTCTCTCCCCCCAATTCAAAAAATAATCTGGCTGCGCCACTGGGCCCCACGTTGCCGCGTACCTCACGAATACATATACGAATAGACCTTGATCGTTGGCATGAAAGATTCCATTAAGGGCTGTTTGTCTCCGTGGCTCAAAGTTCCAGGTAAAAGTTCTTACTTCTGCCTCGGTTGTAGTAAAGTGAAAGGTAACGTTCCGAAGTTTCCCATTTTCACGTAACTTTATTGAATTAGTATGCCCGCTGAGCCTATGGAGAGATTAAATGGAAGCTGAAGCGATTTTAGAATTGAATCAAACTTCGTGTTTAGCAAGGATCACCATTATTGTTGACGATGCCATAATCGTTTTCGCGGTTGTAGCTGCAAAAGCTTTTAGAACAGGCGAAATAAAAGCTTGTCTTGCTCAGCCCCCGCTAGCGCGCTGAAAGTGCGGGCGTGAAAACATACGTCATCTTCGTTTCCTCTGGCCCGGAGCAAGTGTTCTTTCTGATCTTGCACCACTGCGTCCGTGACTAACCCAATACGTGCCGTTGCCGGAACTAATCGAAGAGGCCACGCTTCAGCAGTGCTGCTGTTGCAGGTGACGCGTCATATCGAGAATGACGTCACAGCGTTCGCTGGGCGTCTCAAAAGGCCCGGTGGCCACACCCACTTTTTTTTTCACCAAAAAGTGCTATTGGCGTTCACTTTTGAAAACCCTCACATCGCTTTTCTAATTAAGCGGGGATCATGCTGTCCTTACACGATTCTGTCATTTTTTTTTTCAGGAAAGTGCTTCAGTTTCCCTTTAATGAGACGCTCGCCGCGGTGTCCACATTCATTAGTTTTTCGACTCGTCTGCGTTGAGCACGTCTCTTACGTGATCATCTAGTCGATGCACGTGCATGAACATTACAAAGCATACTTTTATCTTGTTAAACAAGAAGGACCGTTGCACCTAAATGGCCATGTTGGAGTATAGCAGCATGATGGGACGTGCAGTTTGTGATGGCATGTTAATACTATCAGGTTAGCACACGGGAATGCTCGTTATTCGTGCATTAAGGCCAAAAACGTTCCAGGGGCGTTGCCGCATCGGTGTATATAGTATAACCGTCATGGGATTATGCTACTTTGTCATCAAAGCCGTCATGTTGGAGCACCTCTACCTTAAGAAACCGCGTCCGTGACGTCACATGCATCCTATCAATTCAATGCTTATAGTAATGAAATATCACACACAGTTCCACGAGGGTAAAATGTGGCGTCCAGTAACCAAACGCCCGTATTTGTATTTATATTCAACACGGTACAGTTGCTTCAGCATAACTATAATAAACAACTAAGACAACAAAAAAATGTGGGTGCTATAGCACTTCATCGCGGTGGGCAGCTTTCGGCAGGCCACTTTAATTTTATTGTTGCATTCGTGGCGTTCCCAACGTCTATACCGAACGCCGCAAAATGACGCATACTGCACACTCCCAAGATACACACACTCAATCGCACCCTGCATAGGAAAGCAAGCGGACGTGTCCTGCACGTTACATTTGTCCCGCGCGAGCACCCACGCATTTGTGCAGCATTCACGCGAGTTTCGCGCCGCGTATACGAAAAGATGAGGTCCGTGGAAGAATGTCCGACGTCTACGTATACACGCATTTCACGCGCGATTCTGTTGAGCGTTCCACGAGCGAGATCATGCATTGGGTCTAAATAACGCCGACGATATCGACGGCCAACGACGCTCCGTCGCCACAGCATATCACACAACGGCAGGTCGATGGAGGAGCGCAAAGATGCCGCTATACGGCGTCACGTGCCGTACACTGTCAACGTGCCGTCTTGGTCCCGGCTGCTGCCGTGATTGAACTCGCGCGCCGGTCTTCACTGAGTGGTGCGCATGCTCGACGTTGCCAGGCTATCGGCCGAAACCCCGGAAGTTTGGGCTGACCGGCAGGAACCGCGAGAAGGGAATTCTGTTGGCGATGCAGCTGGCGCCCGGCGGGTCGTAGCATTCCTTGATGGTCACCGACTCTCCCGGACTGCCGTCGTCTCCGGCGGTGGCCTCAGTGCCGCACTCGTGCGCGCGCCAGCCATCGAGACCCCGCTCCTGCGCTGTGCCTGCAAAATAATGTTGTCGAATGAGCGAACGTACTGGAAAACGTCAGTGGTGGTTTGGCGCCAAAATGCGAGAGGAATGCGTTGTCAGCGTATACCTTCAGTTACTTTCAGTTTTCTTGATAGTTAACACGAGTAAGTAGTGGAATAATATACAGTGTAACCGAGTTATAATACTGAAAAAAAATAAGAAACACACGATGAGCGTGGGTGCGTAAAATATTTCTCGTCTTGTGCATGCGTCTGACAGGGCTGGGTTCGTCGTTCGTTCAAGCTACGCGTACCAACAGGCCCACCACCAGTTTGTTCTATAGCCAAACTCTCGATCCTAAAAAGTCAGCAGCGCTGAAATTAGCCAAGCAAAACAGTAGGTCAGTCCACAGACAGTTCGAAGCAGTTTGAAGCAGACAGGCGGTCTGCTTCAAACTTTGTCCTCGGACACCTTGTTCTTCCACATATTCACAGAGCTTATGTATTAAAAGGAAGTTGCCTAATGTTGGGGCATGACTTGAGTCTGAAGGTGGTCGTTTAGGTAACATTTGTGTCTGTAATTTCATATAGTCACGTGTGCTTGCAAATACTGGTTCTTCGGACATGCTTCTTTAGAATGCATTCAATGTAGTTAATTCCAGCGATTTGCTCATTTCGTTTTCACAATGACTTGTGCTGGGGCTCAGATTGTATGAAGTTTCACACCACGAAAGAAATGACGCGGTTCCGAGTGCCGGCCAGTGTTCATTATTAATACTAACCTCGCACGTTAATTGGATGCCTGTTAATCCCGAATGATCGAAATCAATCCAGGGGAGAGAATATGTACGATGCGGAAAGGCAGGGAAGTTTTAACCGGAAAACAAGTATCTAGTTGGCTACCATGCACTGGGGAAGGATAAGGGGAGACAGAAAAGTAAGGAACAGAGAAATGAAAGAGGGAGGAAGAAAGGGAGGGAGACCGAAACACACGAACACAAACCTCGATCCAGTGAGGCTTAGTGTGTTGCTATGTGACTTTTAAACATCATCGTTTCAAGTGAGAGTGAAATGAAAATTGAGATATAGCATCGCAAGAGGCGGTAGTATACAGTTTTTATCATGCCGCTTTGATGAAACATACCGGGCACAGTGTTGTCAAGAAAGATGCCCACAAAGCCTCCGACAAACATGCTTGTGCTTAGCAGTACGCGGAACACCTGGTCGACTTCTGCGCTTCCTGTAAGGAAAGTGTAAAAAAAGAAGTCAGGGTTGACATGGTCAGCGTTTTACAAAAAAAAAAAAGATGTTTATTATAGCAAACAGCAATAACCACTAGACTTTCTCTGTACACGCGCGCGAAACATTGTCACGATCATATGCATAGCTTTGATTTGATTGATTGATTTGTAGGGTTTAACGTCCCAAAACCACCATATGATTATGAGAGACGCCCTAGTGGAGGGCTCCGGAAATTTCGACGACTTGGTGTTCTTTAACGTGCACCCAAATCTGAGCACACGGGCCTACAACATTTCCGACTCCATCGGAAATGCAGCCGCCGCAGCCGGGATTCGATCCCGCGACCTGCGGGTCAGCAGCCGAGTACCTTGGCCACTAGACCACCGCGGCGGGCCAATAAGCATAGTTTTTCCGTCTTGGAAACGTGCATACGTGCGTAGTTAAGTCGCTATAAAGCACATAGAAAAATGTGACAAACTAATCAAGGGTTTTAATCTCGACAGCTGCTTGAGACTCCTCGAAGAGCGGGCCGTAGGACTGTCTTCACCCATTCATGAATAAATGGCACGTTAATGAGGCCGCGCACGAGGTTTAAAACACGGTCTCGCAGATTAACGAGCAACTCGCATATGAGGAGCGTTGCCATTATGAGTCGGCCTCACCGGGGCCCAGCTTCTCTTGCCTGAGGACCGAATAGCACGTAAATCTGTTCTTCAAGAGAAAAAAAGACTTTGCCTCGAAAATTCGTTTCTGAGAGTGGCAAATATTATCCTGGTGGTGTACGTACCAGTAGCGATAGCTGCCGGGTGTCGGCGCACCCAGTCCGGCACGCAGAGGCCGAGGAACAACGAGGCGCCGAGGACGAACAGGTTCCGGGACGAGTTTAGGTCCACGAACTGCAGGCTGCTCAGACCGACGGCCGAGACGACGCTGAACATGACGATGAAGATGCCGCCCATGATGGGCTCCGGAATGGCGGCGAACAGGGCGCCCACCTTGCCCACCATGCCCAGCACGAGCATGATGGCCGCCCCGTACTGGATCACCCGTCGGCTGGCCACCTGCGTTCGATCGTCGCAGTTTACGCCCTCTTAGTATCGATTGCTTATAGAATCGAATAAGGCAGAAGTTCGGGGTGAAATGCAAGACTAAAGAGACGAGAAATTCTTGTACGTGGGATCTAGAGCCATTGTTTAGACAAGTTTGGTGAAGCAGGCATGACCGCTCGTCGAAACGTCGCCTGCAGTGACACCATGTGCAGAGTAGTTTCTCGTCTATTCTAGCGTTTTCTATTCATGCAGAATAAATTTGTGAATTGCGTTATTTCGCATTGAACAGTAGTTTTTTTTTTCCTATGATCTTGGATCTTGAGAGTCACCGGAGCTCCCGGAATCACATTTAGTTGCTGCACCGGGGATAAGACAAAGTTTGGTAACGAACACAACCTGCACGATTCCATGCAAAATGAGCTCTTTACAAGCGGTAATGATTGTACGGTAACCTTGGCTCTAAAGTTAAAGAATGCGGCCCTTAGTGATGTTGAGTTGACAGTGACCTTTATATCAGATTAACACTTTGCGTTGAATATGTGGTGTGACTGGCTTAATTAAAATAGAGGACGCTGCCACATTTGTCCTTTACTTTGGGATTCAAACCACTCAAATTGTTTGCGGAGTACTCGGGCTTTGCTCACTAGGTAATACCGTCGACGCTCCACGATACTTGCCTGTTTGATAACTTCATGAGTGTGCTTGTAATCGGAAATAGTTAAGCTCCGGACTACTTGTCCTTCCCTAGAGAGGGTAAGAGTGGAGTGTCATGTAGGGTGTGGTACATAGAGGTAGGCTTCTCTGTTGTGGTGTGGTGGGGATTACATTTGACGGTATTTTTCGTTAAGAGTATCAAATTATTCATACGCAAAACATGCGAAATACTGCCTCCAACTAAGAGGGCGCAGGCACGTCACCCTGTGTAAATAAAAAAAAAGCATGAACTGACGTTAGTACCTTGGTGATGCCGATGGCCCCAATGTTCTCGCTGTACGAGGTGAGCCCGCAGCCGGCGCCCCAGGCGGCAGCCAAGATGGAGCCCAGGCCTTCGACCATGATGCCGCGGTTGACGGCGTGCACGGGCGGGGCGGGGGCGCCCGAGAGGCGAGCGCAAGCGTGGTAGTCGCCCACGGACTCGACGACGGAAACGAGCACGCCGGCCAGCAGCCCGACCACGGCGCCCACGCTCACCGTCGGGAGGCCCCACTGGACTGCGCGCGGATAGACGGCGCTCAAGGACCACTCCGAAATGCAAACCGAAGTGAATAAATGGCTACCGGTATACGTACACGGATAGGCGACGTTGAACCAGTCGCTCTCCTTCAGCGCCCGCAGCTTGGTGTCCGTCCGGGCAGCGCTCTCAGGTCCGACGGCATCGGTGAGGGTCAGCGCTAGGCAGACTAGCCACATGATCCCGATCGTCATGATGATCTGGAGGTGGCAAAGGAGAAGGGGGGGTTGTTTAGTCACATGATGATTATTAGTGCAGTGGTGGTAAAATGTAGCGTTTATTTATTTATTTATTCAAAATACCTTATAGTCCCACTGAAGGGCATTGAATAAGGGGGCCGTATATATTTGCCAAATCTGTATTAATATCTATATCCGGATGCTACAATTCCGGTTGACCTGCCCGCCTTTCTTTCATTTCATTCTCTCTCTATAAATCAACACAATTGGCACGGAAATGCAATGGATTGATGATATACCGGAAAGAGCGAGAAGAGTGCCATCCTGCGCGGCCGGTGGGGCTCTTTGCGGTGCTTGGTGCCAACCACGGGCACGCGTACGTTGCGCAGGTACTGCGAGAACAGAGTCACCAGCGCCACGGTCCTGCGACATGAGAAAGGGGTCGCGATTCATAGGTGTAACTTGTACCGTCCGTGGCCATCCAGACGGGCAGACACAGTTTTTCGCCGTAATGCGGATGGTTTCTAGGAGCACTTGACCAGGTACAGCTGATCACAAGCACATTTAGGCAACGATTTCAGAAAACCTCGTCAAGAGCTAATGAACTATTTGTCTACTGTTCATTTAAGCTGAGCTTAGCGATGGCGTCATCACTGTCACCGCACCACAAATTATGATTCGGTTCTTGCCACAACTGTGCCCTTGCATGCGAAAGAAAAAAAAAAGCACCTGCTAGCGTTTGTTTAGAACTACGCAAGCATTCTCAACAAAACCCTGCCTTCGACGATGCATGCTGATACATTTATGAACAAAAAGAGATAGATGGATGGTGGAACTTTAAGATAATTATGACAATAAATATCGTCAAAGGGTGGTGCTAAGAACGACAGGTGTATCCACGAACCATCCCATACGAATATTCATCGCTCTGACTTGTCCCAAGTGTCCGCCTCGCTGAAACACTGACTATAGTGCACGTTATGTCAGTGCACATTAGGGAACACCAGATGGTCAAAATCTCCGGAGCCCTGCACTCTCTCATAATCCTATCGAGGTTTTGGGACATAAAACCCTAGATATTATTGTTGTTATTATTATTATTGACTTGTCTCACAAGTAGTAATGCGACCTGCCTCACTGGCCCAGTCACTAAGAACTGCACCTAAAGATCATGTGGTTGCATGTCTAATGCTTACCGTCGCTGCACTATCGAGCGAATACAATGGTATTTGAGCTTTCTGAGCTTTTTGAATTCTTTGACATAATTCCAGGTACCATAATACGCGTAATTTACAATGCGCACGAAAACCACATCCAAGCAAGAACCCCGCCGATGAAACATAGACACGCTATATGTTCAGCTGTCAAAAACACGTTGTTTCACTTATGTTAGTTCCTGTTCGCTGCAACCAGAAGGATTCTGCTACAACGGTCGAGGTGGCCTGGCATCCACCAGCATCTTATAATACAGGTGTATTGGATCAACCGAGCTCTATAGTTTCCCTATCACATAGAAAAGTCCTGACGTCACTTTTCAGCAAAGGAGAATTCTCAAGGTACCCAATTGGTCTTAAACGTCTACTTTGCTTCTTGTTCCAATTTGTGATGGAACAGTTACGAGGATGGTGGTTTTTGGCAACGCAATTAATGATAAATTATGTTGCAGTAACAAAGAGCGAAAACGTAAGTAAGCTTTAGTGCCAAGATCCCAAGCGGCTTACGTACGCGCGCTCTTGAGTTGCTTCGTAATCAAAACCACACCGTTGGAGAATTCAAAGACGCAAGGGCTTACGCACGCAAGCAACTTTGATGCCCCGGCACTAAATTCATCTATAAAAGAAAAAAAAAACAAAAACAAAAAACAACGCGCTGGCGGAACACTCATCGTCTAATCTTTTTTTTTTTTCTCGACTAGTACACAACGTCTTTTGACGCTGCAACCTAATTACGTCACCGCGCCATCTCCCGTGGCTTTCGATCCTCTTGCAATACACGCCTTTTTTGAGAGAAGCTGTTAGACAAAAAGGTCAAGTCACTAAAGCATACACTGCGGACATATATGCCTATATTTCTACATAACACAAAAGAGATATTATATTAATAATTGTTCAGGTTTGGCATAGATTTCGACCACCTGGGGTTCTCTAACACTCACCTAAATCTATGCACACGACTTTCAAACATTTCTACCTCCATGAAAAAAAAAAAAAGCAAACGCCACAGCCGGGATTCGATTCCGCGTCCTGCAGTTTGCAGGCCAGCAGTCAAACAGAATAACCATTCAACCACCATGGTAGGTCGCAGCTTAAATAGGCTGCACAGAAATCGACTTGGAAAAGCAAAAAAGAAAAACGAAAGGAAGGTCCTGCGCAGTAATCGGCAGCGTTTTGCAGGTTCATGTTGTGGGCTACGCCCTGCTTTGCTGCGAAACAAAACTTTAAGATTGCTTCGTGCTCGCACACATGCAAACGACCCGCAGATATGATTGCCCGAGGAAAAAGGTTTCGTTATAATTACGGTGTGCGCAGCGTATTTTGCGTAACGGCGCTTACGAGAGTGCGACAGGCCAGTTAGTTTGGGCGTGGTGAGATGCCTCCGGGAACAGCGAGAGTCCGATGAGCGCGATGGTGGGCGTGATGCCCAGTGGCGTGATCCAGCGAGTGAGCAGGCCCACCAGGCCCGTGGCCCCTGCCAACACCTCGAACACGGAAGCGACCATGATGGCACCTTGCACCTGCGTTGATAATGATGCTGTCAATCAAAAAAAAAAAATTAAGGAAAAACAACCGTTTGTGGCCGGTCATTACCTAACGTAATATGAAAGGCGATTCACTATTTGACGATTGTTCAAAAGCCTCGCTTCTGTTTGAAGATAATCAATACAGATGCATTCGGCAACAGTAAGTGCATTTATCAAACTTGCGCTGTCACAGAAGTCTTTTACCACTGGTATAACCAAGAGGGGGTGCAAGATCTCAGCTGCGACATTTTCCAATGTTGCATGCCACGGATGCAGGCGATCGGCATCCCTGCCCTGACCGTTATTGTCGTGGACACAGCGTGCCTTCTGTCAGAATATAGGGCCTCATTAAATGTGAGGCCCACGGGTCGGTTATAGATCTCTTTCGTGGTGGAGCACCTAGTACTCTAAATCGTTACCCACTTTTTCTAAACACAATGCACACACGAACATGAAGTATAGTTGACCCCCCCCCCCCAACACACACACACTCCCCCTCCAAAAAACGTACTGGCAAGGCTTTGCTATTGGTTTTTTACCTTCTGCACGCTCACCATTCAGTTATCTGAAGCAGTCGATCAAGGGCCACCGATAAGGAATTGGCCGACTCTGGAGCGGTCTTCATCTTTGCTTGTCGCGGCAGCTTAGTGTTCAATACATATGTGAGTGCACTTAGAATTTCACGACGGAAGGCAGCTACCATAGCTGGTTAGCTCATAACGGCTCACCATAACGTCGCGCAAGGACGTTTTACGGGATGAACCTCTTCGCATATATATATATATATATATATATATATATATATATATATATATATATATATATATATATATATATATATATATATATATATATATGGTGTGGACGCTTCACAGATCTCAGTACCAACATCTATAATGTAAGGAGCATCTACACACTTTAAACGGTATCTAATAGCCTGCTTTGTTGTTTGTCTTGCTTTGTTTTTACATCCACTCTATGTCACATAACCGACTCTGGGAGATTGGCCTGCATCACTGTGATATCCTCCTCATCATCACCATCTTCTTATTTATTATAACCAACATAATCACCATCAACATGCAATTCGATGACCGAATATAGTTCCATGCTTTGTCGTGGGTACGCATACGCTTTTTCATTGGCGATTCCTTGTCTTAGTTTTTTACAGCGTATTTTCTAAACCACACAAATATACCTATGCGAAATCACTCCCAATTTATTGCTTTAAAGATTTCCGCTCCGTGATTTCTTGTTAGCACTTTAATAGTTGTGTGATGAGATGAAAATGGCGTCGATGACGCATAGTTCCGGTTTCTGCAGTTGTGTCCGGCGCACGCCGTTTAAAAGCCTACCCTACGAGACTGATCTTTGTTATGCCTTGAGTGACCTAGTCATGCCACTTAAAGCGAGGGTGCGTACCGGGCTCTAAAACAGAGATGAGCATAAAAGATTTGTGTCAGGAAAAACCCGAAGCTCCCTTTACGCGCCTGTCACATAATAACATGCATAAAAGAGGGTACGCTCAAAATATGCCTTATGCGTTTGGATACGAGCTTGCCAGTATATGACACGTCGTCTTCGCAAGTGCGCAACTAAAAGAAAGAAAAAAAAAGAAATCGGCGGATCTGTTACCACCCTTGGCGAAGGACGTTCGGATGAGCTAGAGATCCCCGCTCCCATTCAAGGTGATTTGCCTATAACGTACCTCTACAGCGGACACGACTGCATCTTCAGCGCGTACTCTTCGCTGGATATAATCTGCCGTGACATAAAGGTTGTGTTATGCGGGGATGCGTAATGCGAGATTTCCGGCACAAGGATCTAGCATATCACGTCAGGTGTCGCTGTGTAAAAAAAGAAAAGACTATAGCGCTCAGGTTACACAACGGGTAAGTACAGCAGGGTGGGGTTCGGATGGAATTAATGTTCGTCGCTGCAGCGATAAAAGGGAACGACACACGTACAGAGTGCGCCGCCATTCCAACATAATCTATAAAACTCCAGCTCTAAAAACGCTTGATGGAGGTCGGAAGGCGCAGTGGCGTCTTGCGATGCACGATGACTGCCTCGCCCGAGATAGCTGTGAATCGGGAACGCGGAGAACGGACTTCTTTGAGAAGCAGCGGGATTAACTCCAATAGCGACCTTCGATGAAACTCCTTACTTTCTTTTTAATGGGTGGCGTACTTTTACAATCTTCGAGCGCTTTTATTTTTAAGATAACGCGAGTCGCGCGCATGCTTTCGATGATCAAGTTCGGTCGGCACGCGAATCAGTTTTTTTTCAGTTTTTGTTGTTTTACGTACAAACAGCGTCGCTATCGATTTGTGCGATGCGTGGCTCTGCCTTATCCGGCAGCTGATTTAAACAAAATATGTATCCCCCCCCCCTTTTTTTTTACTAAACAAAAAGAAGAGATAGTATACGAGTTGGGAGCTATTTATAGGCGATAAAATGAAATAACTGCTTGCAAAAAGTGGGAAAAAATTCCAAAGGTTCATGTTTATCATGTCACGGTGTCGCAAGGGCCGCAGCTTTGCCCGGCTCACCTCGAGGTCGAATTGTTTTGTTTAGCCTGCGGCGGTCACATTTCGATGGGGGATCGACCCTAAAGAGGCCCTCCTTAACGCTTGAAAACATTGGTACAGACTGCATAGCTCTTGGTGGTGCTCGCCAGAACTATTGCGAGTGGAAATGACAACGGAAGGCGCGAAAAGCCGGTCGAAGAATGCGCTGAACACCACGGCAATAGAGGAAGCGCACAGGGGACGCTCTATGCACCGTTGTTTGAAGAAACTAAGAGAAAAGAATGTAAGAGCGTTGATATATAGACGCCATCGCAAAAAGAAGGATCAGTAAAGCTACAGAACTTATAGAAGCGTTCGTGAGCTGCCTCAGTTTCACACGTGTCGTTCCCCTGTTCAAGTACCAAATTATTTGTTACCATCGCGAATGGTGTCCTCAGTACGTTGTACATAACGGGCAATATGGCATGCAAGCTTCTTTTACAGTATAGGCCGTTCAGTTCATTTCATTACACAGCCTTATGACGTCACAGGGCGAGGGAAACACGATCAGGTGAGCCGCGAATATTGAAGTGAGGGTAAACATCCATTTCATTGTATTTTGATATCTCTACGCTGAATAACTTTGCACTGCGTGCCCCTATCACTTTCGTTCTTGCGGCACTTATCTCTTAAGTCTTCAGTGTACGCAACCAGCTAAAAATAAAAATGTGAAACAATGAGGTCGTGAAAAGTGATACAAGGCACCTTCAAAAGCGCTATAGTATTTAGATCTAGATGCATGTAAAGAACCACGCGTTATCGGGGGGGGGGGGGGGTCATAATTTAGTCCTTAATTATCTACTACGTAGCGTTCCCTCATAATCATACCGTTTCGGCACGCAAAACAGAAGTTTAGTTCATATCTGCCGGTTATGCAAAACTGGTTAACATTTCTTCCAATTCCCTCAATCATTTTCCTTCATTTTCTTACTTACCATCAATTGTGGAAGTTATGCATTGTGGGCAAATTATATTTAATTTCAATAAAGTTCTCTGTCTGTCCATCCGTCCGTCCGTCCGTCCGTCCGTCCGTCTGTCTGTCTGTCTGTCTGTCTGTCTGTCTGTCTGTCTTTTAATTTTGCCAAAGATATTGTTCTGGCGAGAGCCTGACGTTGTTTGCAGTGTACCTGAATTTAGGCACACGAAAACTTATTTACTTTCTTTTTTTTATTTCATGCACTGAAATGCACGGCTGCCGAAGATGGGAATAGAACCCACGGCCTCATTCTGTGCAACAAAAACGAGACTTTTCCGAGAAGCATATCTGATAACTGTGCTTGAATAATAATGCGCATGCGCATACTTCTTATGAGACGCACAAACTTACAAACACACAGGATGCTTACGAGCATGCAGCTTTGAAACGACCGCGAACTTCAATAAGATTGATTGATTTGTGGGGTTTAACGTCCCGAAACCACCATATGATTATGAGAGACGCCGTAGTGGAGGGCTCCGGAAATTTCGACCACCTGGGGTTCTTTAACGTGGACCCAAATCTGAGCACACGGGCCTACAACATTTCCGCCTCCATCGGAAATGCAGCCGCCGCAGCCGGGATTTGAACCCGTGACCTGCGGGTCAGCAACCGAGTACCTTAGCCACTAGACCACCGCGGCGGGGCTACGACCGCGAACTTCAATATCGTTTTGATTATTGCATACAGGATAAGTTTTCCCAAAGAAATCATGTTATTGGTAGAAGAGTACACCAACAAAATAATTGACAGCTCTATTGTCAAAACTACTAAATATGCAGACTGAGCTTGATTTGGACGGGTTGGTCTAGCATACTGAACAAAAAAGAAGCGGCACAAAGAGCACGGTGAATATAGTAAAACATGTACGAACTAGCAAGTCAGTTCATTTGAAGAAACACGAATAATTACACATGAAAAAAAAATATATATCGCCTCGATGACTTGCAAAGGCCCTATCGCGATATGAACTCAATCTCTTTTTGTTCAAGTGCCGATGAGGCACAGTGGAGTGCGTGTGCAAAGGATATCGCCATGAGAATGCGCATGGCCTTAGCACGTCATCATGGTGACATTGTTTCCTTAATGTATAAGTATTCGCGTTTCTTCAAATTGACTCACTTGCTGGTTTGCTATCACCTGTTGATAGTGCTTACTTGTAGTTCACGTGTTTCATAGCACACCGTTTTTTTTTCATTCAGTGCGCCAACAAACACGCCCTTCTAGGCAACCCGACAACCCTGCCAGGAAAGGCAGCTTTCGCGATCGACCGCCAAACTCTCGAAAATCCCGCGGGTCTGTTGCTTTCGCGTTTGTCGCATTTATTTCCACTGGAATTTCGACCTTGGCCTGTATTGCTAATTGTGAGTCGTTAACGGAAGCCTATGTGACTGCAGCTAAATATTTACGAAGAGGTTATACAATCGAGACCCCTTCACAAATTGAACGATATGAAACATGAATGACGACTTACTATTCTCTTCCGCCATGGCGTTTGCCACGCATTAACAAGCGGCATCCCGCGAAGTGTGCTTTCGGGCGAACTTCAACCTATCTCCAACCTGCGCAGAAGTCAAGGCTATAGGCTACCGTATCGAGGCTATACCGGATCTCGCATACCAGACTAACGCGTTCTTTCTTTCTCTTTTTTTTTCTCGGCTTCTCGACTGAGCGCACAGAAAAAGAGACACGCAGCCAGTGGAAGAGTAAACGTGCAGGGGCATTCCAGTATATAAAAAATATCTGTTTTTCAGGTGTCGGCAAGTCAGACTAGGGCAAAAATAAATAAATAAAACAAACTCATATCTATCTATCTATCTATCTATCTAGTATTTGGTTTTACGAATACGGCTCACTGCTCGTATCACGAATAATGCCACAATCCCGCCGCATACGTCGTCAAACACTTTCCAAAGAACAGAACCACATACTCGGGGGTAAGCATGTGCCACACTAAGCTAGGCATTTTATGTTCACCCAGGAACGGCGAGAACACACATGGGCAATTGTAACGCTTGATCACTTAGAAAAAAAGCGGACATCGGCAGCGTTGGCCGGACAAATGCAAAGATTAAGTCCCAGCAGGAATCGAGCCCTAGCATTCTGCGTGCCAATCAAGTATTCTACCACAGAGCCACGCCAGGTCTCGGATATAATTTTGAAATAGACGTTTTAAAGTAGACGTTTGACATTTCTTCGAAACTTCCTTTACGCTACGATGTAAGGATGGCCGCAGCTGCAGCTTGATGTGCGATCGGCTTTCTTTGTATTTAGTGATGACAGAAACCACATGCTCTTCACTTTTTTTTTAAGGTAAGGTCACCTTTTTCATTACATTTGTACTCTGTACCCGAAAACAATCAAAGTGGCAAATAAATAAATAAATAAATAAATAAATAAATAAATAAATAAATAAATAAATAAATAAATAAATAAAGGATGGAGCCTGTTGCGCCGCATCAACCTATGCGCGTAAAGCTTCAGGAATACGTGACTTCATCACGTATTCACGCATCACGTATTATTCTAGCGGCATACGTGATTAAACTACCGTAACCTAAATGTATAATATATGGTTTACATTAACATTCAAGCGTATGATGATATCTATTGGCCTCTTGGATAAATTTGTTTCGAGATGCGCATGCTTCGAACGCATATATAACACTCACTATGCTTGGCCTGCAAAGCTGCGTATGGTACGTAATGACATAGTATAAATCGCGATGTGCGCCGCGTGCTTCATCATGTCACTGCAACAACTATGTGGGCAACAGAACCTTTATGGCGACAGGCAAACAATTCGTGACTTCCAGCACAATATACTACTATGTGCACGTAATGATAGCCGTAACTTTCGCATGAGAGATGCGAGGAAATCGCCTTAAAAAGTTTGTCGTCGTTGGATGTAACCGGGTTGGCTACCTCGAGCATTCGCGGCCGCCAGTCGCTGCCTATGGGCGACGCTTCGACGCCGGCTCCTTGCGTCTCCGTGTGAGTGGGACACTTCCACTGCGGCAGCTGCAGGACGGCCAGGATGGGAACCAGATGCGCGAACGTCGAACCCTGCAGGCACACAGTTCAAGGGCAGGTTGGCAGACAAAGTGAACAACGCAAGCGCGCGCTGTGAGGAAGAACTTCAGACCACTGTTTGTAAACACACAACGGGAAGAAAGTGTCTTGTTATTTTCTTCGCATCGTGTGTAAAGATGCAGGTACGAAGGAAGGAATACAAAAGGCAGGGGGCTAGAAGTGCAGTCTACTAGAATAGTACACTGTACTGTACAGAACAGAACAGAACAGAAGGTTTTATTGTGCTAAATGAAGAAGAATACATGTGCATGATATACAGAAAGAGGTCCCATAGTCAGAGACTGCAAGGGGACCTCTTGTACAATGTAGAATTGAGAATGATTGTGATGTACATAGCAGGGAGACAGAGCTACAGTAAAATGCAATTGAAACAAATAAAGTAAGAATATACCCTTGTAATCTCACAGAAACAATTTAAATGTAAGAATAACGTGCTAATTTCAATGACAAGTGATTACAGAACGCAACTCACAATGAACAGGAATCAATTAAGAAACAGCAAAAACAGGCTAGTTAGTTGACATGATATGATTTTTTAACTTCAATTAAATTACCTTCAGGGAACGGCATACTTTAATGTCGGAAGGCAAACTATTCCAAAAATAAATTCCGGAAAAATGAATGGTTTGTTTGCCATAATTGGTGCGAACTTTTGGCAGTAGAAAGTTATTGTTAATCTTCTTTTAGTACACTGTACGGGAAGGTTTCACCAGATAGCAGTCCAGTTGGCTACCTTACGCAGGGGAAAAGGGAACGGGAATGAGAAAGATGAGAGAGACAGAGAGATAAAGATGCAGATATGCCAGCAAGCCCAACTTTGCTATACTGCACACGCACCACCATCACAGTTAAGTCAACACTGTCCACTGTATAAGTGTGCACAGTCTGATTAAAAAATGGTGCGTTTCGATGTGACTACGACAGAAGTTGGCATATCCTCGCATACGCCTTTCTTTCTGCATGTGTTTTATATTGCCGGCCCGTTGCTCGTTTTAGATACTGCCTTGCGCAAATTGCGCCAGAATGTCTTGGGAGCATTCCAGATTACCGCATATACGATCATCTTTAGGCTAGAGCGCACAAACGCGAAAGGCTGAGCTTATTCTCGAAATTACTCGGCTACCAGTGATGACGGTCGAATGTTTGACGCAGCGCGCGTAAATGCCGACGCGCCTTGCCACGGATCAGATTATCGATGGCTGACGCTTCGTCCGCCGATATCAGTGCACAGCGTGCATTGCTTGCTGCAGTGCGAGTTTGTCTCCCAGTCACAAGTTCGGCCAAATAGTTTTTTTTCTTGGACACGTGGACGGCTGTCTTTGTCAACGTCACCACCCCTTGACAATAATATATTCGTCATGAGAAGTTGTATGTCAGGGGCCTAAACCACGCAGCCCGTGACCCGCATGCAGCCACGCCCACGCATGACACTGTTCGTCACATATTCATATGCATATGCTCATGAGCATTCAACATTGCAAAACCGCACTCGCATCACTTTCCGGAATAGTGTTCTTACTAAGCAGTTGTTCGAATCAACTACAAGACGTGACTGATCCCAAGGACTTTTTGTCTTGAGCCGCTACATGCGGTCACTATGCGCTGAAATATAACCGTGCAACAAAAGCTGTATATTACTGAACTGAAGTCCGAATTTCAGTCATTTTGTAGGTTGATATGTTTCTCTAATCCTTACGAATCCTGACATCAAATTATTTTCGAAAATAATTCATATATATGATAAGTAAGAGGCCTTCTTGCCAATCACCTACTCCTTTCTTCCCAAAATAGCTTGGGAAGCTGCTTAATTTATTGTTGCTAAGCACAAATGCTGCTCCAAGCACAAATGTTGCTAAGCAAACATTTGTGCTTGGAGCAGCTCGCCAGCAAGAGATATGAAGAGGCGGAAAGGGCACTTCTAGAAAGTCGAGCACGTCAGCGCTACTTGTTGTCTCAAACAAATAAGGGGCTTCTATAGCGAGGCGTTGCATGCATGACTAAGGACTCTCCCGCTTTCGGAAAACCCGCGTGTATTGCACGGCCGCTCTCGCACTTGTTTACACACTGTAAACAAGTTCCCCCGACTGATAGGCTATCCCCAGATGAGGCTGTCGAAAAACAAAAAAAGGTTAGGCTTATCGATAAGCACTCGAACTTGTAAAGCACCCCTTTTGAATAGGGTGCGTTCGCGAAATGCAGTGGTTATGCGGAAGTGTCGTTCCGATCAAGTCCAGAGTTGAGTGATCGCTGACGTCGTACTCGACAGTCGCTCAAGGGCATACGATGAAAACACTATCGGTATCAGAATCACAGAACTATAGCTGGTGCCGTTTCTTGTTAAAACGTATCTATCTTAAAATGTCGTTGTATCAATATTTAAACACATCATTTTGAGAGCACAAAAAAGCCTATTACACACAAAAAATATGGCCAGGTCTTGTGTAAGAACCAGGTCACTTCACACGCAACCAGGTCTTTCTTTCGAAGCCTGAGATAGAGAGAGAGAGAAAATTTTATTGCGGAAAGGCAGGGAGGTTAACCAGAAAACATATCCGGTTTGCTACCCTGCACTGGGGAAAGGGTAAGGGGAAAGGGAGGAAGAGAAGCACAAACACACATACACACACTCGCACACAGTAGTGTCACAGTCGTTCTACGAGGCGGGTCGCTCGCAGAAACTTCATCAGCGCCTTCGTTGCTTTCTGGCGTGAAGCTCGATCTTTCCGACATTCCAAGATTGACTGCTCAGAAAATGGCTGGTCGTCGAGGCGAGCAAACACTGCTGAGAGGGACTGTCGCTGAGAGCTGTACTGGGGGCACTGACATAAAATATGTTCAATTGTTTCGTCATTGTCGCAATGGTCGCATGTAGCGCTGTCTCTCATTCCGATGCGGCAGGCAAAAGCGTTCGTGAAAGACACCCCAAGCCACATACGGCAGAGAAGGGTCGTCTCGGATCGGGGTAGGCCAGATGGAATAGTAAGTCGTAGGCATGGGTCCAGGCGGTGAAGACGGGTGTGGAGAAAACCGGGCGTATTCCGCATAGACCTTGCGACATCCTGCGCAAGCGTATTAATCTTTGCTGCTGCGTCGCTTCTTGATAGTGGAATGGGTTCCATCACTCCATTTTCGTGAGCATTCTTAGCTGCATTGTCGGCATGCTCGTTACCGATGATGCCGCAATGGCCTGGTAACCACTGAAAAGATATGTCATGTCCTTCGTCTATTAGGTGATGGTACAGTTGTCGTATTTCGAGCGCCAATTGATCTTGAGGTCCACGACGTAGAGTATTGTGTAGACATTGGAGAGCTGGTTTCGAATCAGTAAAAATGCTCCATTTTTGTGGTGTCTCTTGGTCAATCCTGCGGAGTGCGCTGCGGAGTGCCGCGAGCTCCACGGCTGTCGATGTCGTCTTGTGTGACGTTCTGAACTGGATGGTTTCGGCTCTTGCTGGGAAGATCACAGCTCCTGCAGATCCTCCAACAGTTGTCGAGCCATCCGTGTAAAGTTTGACATGATCTTTGTATTCTTCGTGTAGCATGAGTAGAATCATCTGCTTTAAAGCTGGCGCCGAGAGCTCCGCCTTCTTGCGAATCCCCGGCACTGTCAAGCGCAGTTTTGGTCGGTCCAAGCACCAAGGAGGTGTTAGTATCCGTTCCGGAGGTGTGTAGACTGTTGGAAGGCACTCACGGAAAGTCAATACTCTCTTACAGAAGGAGGCACTCGGTCGATCTTCTGGAAGCGAAGCTAGATGGTGGGCAGGGGCGCGAGCAAGGTGTCTAATATGAGCTCTAAGCACCTCCAAAGTAATGTGCACTGTGGCCGGATGATCTTTGGCGATTGCGATGGTTTCCGCTGTTGATGTACAGCGTGGTAATCCAAGACAAACTCTGAGTGCCTGGCCCTGGGCGTTTTCTATTGTGCGTATACTGCTTTTGCAAGCGTTCGTCAGAACCGGCCTGAGATATATGTTTTGAAAACCCTTCACAATGATGAAATGATGTGCACTCTGGATAGTCTCACTTATTGAGACGTGGAGCCAATATCCGCGAGCATAACACCTGTATCAGAGACTGATGCTTTAACACTTTATTTATTAACCTCTCGCATAAAAAAAAATGTCGACCACAGGGTTGGCCGGCACTCACGCATCCGCGTGTCAGCGTGAGACATAGCCTTGCGCACGTTAGCGTGAGACATATCCTTGTGCAGCGTACGCTGCTTGAACTTCCACTTTTCGAGGAATGATTGCTCACGTTTTTTTTTTGTTTAAGCGTTAAACATATCAAGCTAGAACTAGGTTTCTTAAAAAAATTACGGCATATTCACGGGGTGAATGATGATGAATGGGCGAAGCTCCGGAGGGATTCATCGGTAAACTGTGAATCTTCCGTGTAATTCGCCCAGTCGATCATCATGTAAAGACGTGAGAAACGCTGTGTGTGTATATACACAAATCAACTTTTATTTGTTCTTAGACGATGGATGGCTTGCGATGTCCCTTGCCTCGCGCGCTCGCACATCGGGATTCTGTCTGCGAGCGCGCGCTGCTGCCGCCTTGCGCTCTCTCCGCTGTGCAGCCTTATCCATCCGGCGACTCCGAGCGCGCGCCAACAGCGAACGGATTTTATTACAACGCTCCCCCTAGCGTACGTCGCCGCACTAAATCGAACGATTGCCTTCAACCAATGACACGCGCCATATGTGACATCATTCCTATTTTATAACATCTCGCGTCTTTCATCAACTACAAGTACCGCTTTCTAGTTTATAACATCTTGCATCTTTTCATCATCAGCTACAAGTGCCACCATCTAGTAAACACTACAAGAACTAAACGAGAGGTGGCTACATGGATGGATGCTATGAGCGTCCCCTTTATAACGGGGTGGTGACAAGTATGCCACCAAGCTCGACAAAAAAAAAAAAAAAAAAAAAAAAAACCTTTTTTCCTTTTTTTTATGTTGGCCTAATGCCTCTACTTCGATAAATTCTATCTTAATGGAAAAAAGGTAAATTTTCAGCTTAAGTTCTCTGCCATTTACGGCACACTGTCCATATTTTATTTTTCCAATATTTATTTTTGTCCTTTCTCTCTAATTTTCTGCCACCAATACTCTAACCTTCTCTTACTTATTTCAATCGCGGGTGTGTTCAGCTTTCCATTGTTGTCCCTAAAACCCAAGGCTTCCTGTAGGCTCGTGCCCAAACGTACACCTGGGTGGATATCTCCACATTCAATCAGAACATGCTCCGCCGTTTCCTTCTCTTTCCCGCAGCATGTGCATTGTTCTTCTTCTTTACTGAATCTTGCTTTATAACTACGCGTTCTAAGGCAACCCGATCTCGCTTCAAACAGTAAAGCGCTTCCCCTTGAATTATCGTAAAATGCCTCCCTCCTTATTTCATTTTTGCCCTTTCGGTAGTTACTCAAAGCCGGTTTTTTCTCCATAGCTGCCATCCAGTAAATCCTCTCCGCCTCCCTGACTTTTCCCTTAACGCTCTTTGTTGACATATGGCTCACAATACCAGCCGTATATTTACTAGTGAGTCTTCTAGTTCTTTTTCTCCACTGTGTGTCCACGCTCTTCCTATACAAATAACGGAACACCTTCTCTGCCCATCTACTCTCCTTCATATTTCTTAGCCTTTCTTCGAACCTTATTTTGCTCTGCGCTTCCCTCGCCTCAAAACCTGCCCACCCCATATCGCCCTTTACAGCCTCGTTTGTCGTCTTCCCGTGAGCACCCAACGCGAGGCGTCCCACAGTCCTTTGATTTACATCCATTCCCGATTGCACCTCTGCCCTCATGCACACCACTGAGTTCCCAAAAGTAAGCCCTGGAACCATTACACCCTTCCACAGACCTCGAAGCACCTCATACCTATTGTATCCCCACAACGCTCTGTGCTTCATTATTGCCGCATTCCTCTTTCCTTTTGCTGCCGAGGCTTTTTCCTGTACCTCCATGTATCTATCACTCTCATTTACCCATACTCCAAGGTACTTGTATTCACTTACCCTCGGTATTTCTTGGCCTTGTATGGACACCGTCTGATCACAGGGATCATTGAATACCATCAAACCACACTTCGTTACACTGAATCCTAGTCCAAGAGCTTCACCTTCCCTTCCGCATATATTCGCCAGCTGCTGTATATCATCTCGACTGTCCGCAAATAAGACGATATCGTCCGCATAAAATAAACCTGGAAGCTTCTGCTCAATCATCATGCCGCCCTGTTTGTGTGACAGATTAAAACCAATGTTGCTACCTTCTAGCGCTTTTTCCATACTCACCATGTACAGCATGAATAACAGTGGGGACAAAGGACATCCCTGTCTCAGACCCCTGCTAACCTCAACGTTCTCTTTGCTACGCATTCCTTCCCACTCTATGCAAACTGTATTTTCTCGGTATATCTCCCTCAAAAGCTGTATACAGTCGTCACCCATGCCCATTCCTTTCAATATATCCCACATAATTTCCTGATTAACGTTGTCGTATGCCCCAGTGATGTCTAGAAAAGCCACGTACAAGGGCCTATTCTCTATTTTAGATATTTCTATACACTGAGTGAGAACAAACAGGTTATCGTCTAACCGCCTGTCGACTCGAAATCCGTTCTGAAGTTCTCCCAAAATATCGTTATGTTCGGCCCATGTTTCTATTTTCATTTTTACTGCTTGCATCGCCAACCTGTATAGTACCGATGTAATGGTTAGTGGTCTATACGAGCGAATCTTGTCCTTTTCTCCCTTGCCTTTATAGATTAAGTTCATTCTACTTTGTCGCCAACTGTCCGGTATTTGTCCGTCCTTTAAGCTTTTTTCTACTGCTTTTAACAATGCTTCTTTAGTGTTATGTCCTAGTTCGTTAATGAGGCTAACGGGAATCCCATCTAAACCCGCGGCAGTGCGCTTTGGAATTTTTCCTTCGGCCTTTTTCCAGTTGAAATTATCTAGTACTAGCTCTTCCTCTGTTGCTTTTTCCGCCACACTTTTACTCACCGGGGAGATCCCCTGGACGCTTACAGGAGACGGTACCGCCATCTAGTGAACACTGCAAGAACTAAACTAGAGGTGGCTACATACAGGGGACGGTACCGCCATCTAGTGAACACTGCAACAACTAAACTAGAGGTGGCTACATACAGGCTACAGGGGACGCACAGCCCACGCCCTAAGGAGCTTCGCCCCTAAAATCTGATGTTGATTATTGGCTAAACGCGAGGAAGGGTAGCTGATTTACCAGGATGCTGCCACAGTTAGGTCTTTTTTTTTTCGTTTTTTGAAGAAAAAACAGTAAAGAACAAGCTTGGCGCTGCGCTAAAACTTGTCCATGTCCTTCTTCAAACTCCCCTCTCCCTTTCCCCCATCCATTAAAAAAAAAAGGGAAATAGACTGGCTGACCAGAGTTGAACCTCCAGCATACCTTCGAGAAGGGAAAGGTGGAAGCTTACGATGGAAAATTCTAAAGCAAAAGGTGGGTTATACTTTAAAGAAATGTAAGAAAAGCTTGCCCCACACCTCCCTTTTTTAAAGCCAATTGGTTATGTTGATATTGTGTTGGTGGCTATTTTTGATGTATACATGTGACGTTAACAAAGCAGTAATAAAGAATTGGCGTGCCTCTGCGGTAAATACTGCGCTGTCACGCAGATGGCTCGGGTTGGAATCCCATTCTAGCTCAATTTTTATTTCTTTTATTATAATTTTTCCGCCCATTAACATTTACAGTCACTGATCGTATCGGCGGTGGTGGAACACTATGGCGTTAAAAAAGGCTGTTGTAATCTCACATCAGCTTTCGCTGTTAAACAAATTATAAAGAGCCCTGCGCCATCCTATACCTCTCATAATATACGTTTCTTTCTGGCTAACCTCCCAGCTCTGTTTTGCCTCTTCTCTGTGTCTCTCTGGTCGTCAAAAAAGCACTACCATAACTGGCGCCTGAGAGTGTTTTGGGGAAAGAGGAAAATAGAAAAAAGGACGCAATGTTCTGCCTTCCGTCGTGGGGGCTCGGCTCGGCGCCTTTAGGGGTTGCTAAGGGGAAGTAAAAATGGTAGGAAGAAGAGAAGATAGAAAGAAGTGAGTTGCATGCCAAAATAGAGTCTTGTCAGCGTGGACGGGAGCACACAGGCAAAGCGTTCGGCTAACATCCGAATAGAGTTTGATCGTGTGGCTGCAGGCAATTAAGAATGGAAAAGAGCGTAGATGGAAGTATAGTGCCTACCTGGATGACGGGTAGGCGCACGCCGAAAGTTGCCTGCAGCAGCGTTCCCAGGCCGGACACGAAGAGGATGGTGGAGATGAGCTGCGCGCGTGCCGGATCATCCTCGGCGATGCACAGGTAGGGCGCCAGCAGGAACGGGTAGCTCACCGTGCCGCCCATCATGGTCAGGTAGTGCTGCACGTTCCGGACGCCGCTCGTAAGAACACATCCCGTACATCATCAGATGATGTAAGCAAATACCCTGACGCTATATCGGACGCGTAATCCGAAAGTTGTAAGCTCGGTCCCTACACCGGCATCAAGTTGTCTTTATATACACTCTATAGTTCTTTTCAATTTGTGTGATAAGTACAGCACTACAGTACAAGCGTACAAGTAGTGCATCCTACACCGTCCTCGGCTTCACTGTCCGTTGGTTTCACATGAAGCGTGTCTAACAAATAAAATGAGCCATTCGTAGAGTGAGACAATTCCTTTCTTTATTTTTATTTTTTTTGCTTCACATATGATGACTTTAACACGCTTCCCACCTCCCACCTTTTCCCGTTCGC
This sequence comes from Rhipicephalus microplus, assembly GCF_013339725.1. Taxonomy (NCBI): domain Eukaryota; kingdom Metazoa; phylum Arthropoda; class Arachnida; order Ixodida; family Ixodidae; genus Rhipicephalus; species Rhipicephalus microplus. The sequence continues at coordinate 265,575,241 of NC_051165.1, read as the reverse complement.
GTGCAGATCTTCATATCCTATATCGTCGTACGAAAAAGCCCGGCTAAACATTCACTTTACGACAAAAGTATACGTCGTAATTCAGAATTAGAAAATAAATTTTATTTATTTTATTTGTTTGAGACTATTTATGCTAAAAGGCTTGTTCGCTTACTTTGCCCAAAAAGAGAAAAATCGGGAGTCTTTGCGGCGAAATGCATGGAGCAGGCGAAGGCGTGCGTAATGTTTTCTTTCTTTCTTTCTTTCTTTCTTTCTTTCTTTCTTTCTTTCTTTCTTTCTTTCTTTCTTTCTTTCTTTCTTTCTTTCTTTCTTTCTTTCTTTCTTTTCACGCCCAATGCTGCCCCTGAACTGTTTTCCTTCGGCCATTGCGAAAATGAGGCCTTCATCCGCGAGATTATTAGCGCAACACATCAGTTTCTCAGAAGCGCGAAAAATTGGGCAGGTCGGTCCATGTTTAGGTGCGAGAAAAACCAGCTAAAAGTCAAGAAAGACAGGGACGAAGAAGGCTGATTCAATCGACGACATTCCTGTGACGACGATGTGTGATTTAATGTATACCTTCTTTTTCGTCCCTGCATTGAGTGTTTTGCTGGCTTTTCTCGCAGCCAAACTTTGTATAGTTTCTACAGGCAACAACGACTGACGTGCGTTCATATCCAGTGCAAGAAACAGTGAACTGCGGCAACATGAAGTGACTGGCGACTTCGATCAAAGATTAGATTGACATATCGTGAACGACGGCTGACCACTGACAAGCCGACTATCGAACGAGCATCCTTTATTGGAAAACGGTGCAAGCAGATACACGCGCGCGTACGACAAGTGCACTTTCGAGGACCACATTTCTGCAACGTCGCCGGCACTTTTTTTTTTCTGCATATACAACGCTGCCACTGCGCTGTGTAATTATAAAAAGGTTTCTCTCGAAAACAGCAATCCCTTTTTGATGGTATTGTATAGGTTTCGCGTACCTGGAAGCCGAGTAACAGGCAAAGGTACCAGGGTGGAGTGTCGTTGACCCTGTAGATAACGGTGTCGCCCCTGGTCTTCTCCGTGGCCTCTGGAGTGGCGACCAGTACCGACGTGCCATTTGTCTGCTGCTTGCCGTTGGTCACATTGTTGACGAATGTGGTGGTGCCATTGTGGATGCCGTGTCCATTGGCAAGCTGCGCCTTGCCCGGAATCGGTTCCTGCGCAATCGTTACGTACAAAAAAAAAATCTCACCATGCTTCTTTTAAACAATAATTTCTTGTTTGTAAACAATAAGATTCATCGCAGTGTCGCCAGTCACACAGCCAATACCACACGACAAAGTATAAAGAAATCTGTTTCTTGGCCTACACAATTATATAAAGAAATCAATCGAACCACAAGGTTTAACCGTTTACTAAGAACGTGAAGCTTACAGTTTCCGTACTTCAAGTTCTGTTGAACACATTGTGCCATTCACATCTGCTTTGACTTGTATATTTGTTGGCAACTGCTGCGTTTCGGGGACATGCAAAACGCTTGAAAAATATCAAATCGCTTTGGACGTATCTTTGCACAGTTCGATAGCGGCTTCTTCGCGATACCCTGCGATTCACATTGAACAAACGAAGTCCTTCCCCAAGACCCACTTTTAACCAGTTCTATACTATTTACAACGTGGAGGTGGCTGTGCTCGGGTGGCGCAGCTAAAAGCGACTATGATAAGCTGCTTTGGAAACGGAACTTACCCCTACGCATCCTCACTCCGCCTACGCATCCTCACTCCGCCCCGTTGTGAATGCTTTCGTATTTTAGAGCCGCCTAGGCGCACTGGGCACCACGCGAGTTCGACTCGCTTTTGATTGCTCTTTGATAGGAGTCGTGTTATCGCGCCACTGATGCGTACAGAAGGCTTTAACAACCACCCGTTCTTGCACCCACGCGCCCACAGTTCCTTCCTAAAGTACACGCAAAAGACAAAAGCGGTCCGCCGTGGTGGAGCAAGGGTGACGGTGATCTGCTGCTGACCAGAAGGTCACGAGTTTGATTCCGGCCGTAGTGACCACATTTCGATGAAGGCGAAACACCATAGGCCTGTGTATATATACTGTGTGATGTCTGTGCGCTGAAGAAACTTATAGGAGCCTGCAACAGCGTGCGTCATAATCACATGGTGGCTTTGGCGCGCAAAACCCCAGATATTGTTATTAATAGTACATATTGCACACATCAACTTAAGGGACGCTAGGCGTACGTTCATAGGGTTTAATGGTAGCTGGCCTGAGGTCACAGGGCTAGAGAAACTAGGCCTAATTGAAGACTTACTCGGTTTCACCTTTTGTGGCATTCTAATGCATCATTCGTGCAATCGTATATCAATCAGTTTTCTTACGCATGTGGTACAACTGCGTAAACATAGCGATAAATCTTGGCGGTTAAAAGTGTTTGCTTGGTAGTTGCCCCAAAATTTTCTTATGCAGCTCCACGGCGACGTTTTTTAGCTGCTCCAGAAGATGCGCCGAAGTGACTTTGGTCGATTTCATCACTGCGTTATGGCATATGCCGGACATCCTTTGGATGTATTTTTGTTACGCGAAACTTTAGATCCATGGCGACAGACGTGAGGTTCGATGCTTAAGCACCACACACTTCAAGAGTGAACCGGTGCCTGTTACGTTAACGTAACTCGATGTTCACGGAGCATTATAGCGCCCTAACGCCCGTCCTTGGAGTAGGATGCTATCGAGCTGCCGCTGTTTATCAACTAGCACAAACAGATGATTCCCAATTGTTTATGCGACTGGCCTGCGGATGCAAGTGACCGCGTTTCCAGTCTATAGCTCGTGTGAACTACTCTCCACCACGACTGCAGGACGTTCTCCTTGAACCGTTGGGCCTGTTCGTTGTAGAGTGCTTAAAAAAAAATACCGGGACGCGGCGATAGACCGAAACGCGTTGACGAACGTGCAAAGAAAGGGAGATCGAATGGCACGCTGTTTCGCTTCTATCTCCACCATTACCTATGCAGTACCATATAGTATGACTCATACCAAAGTTGCCAACGCCAGGCATGTGCTGCGTATTCTTCGAAGCTTCATTCGTGCGTCAAAAAATAAAAATAAATAAATAATAAAATAATGGGAAAAACAACAAAGGAGATCGGGGCGATTGGCACGGAAGATAAGGGCCATACAAGCGTCCGCGTGACATCTTTGCAGAGCGCGCTCTGCGACTTGAAGGTCTTACGCTGGCGAGCACCAGCGCAGGAGCACCAGTGTTCTCCTAATTCTCGCCGAGGGAGTGGTCTGAATTGTTGCAGCGTGAAACGGCGGGAAAGCTCCGAAGTGAGCCAAGGACGATCGCTAGGAAAGAAGAAGGCTTTTTCCGCTCTGACCTTTCCTCTGACAGTGTACGCGCTTCGTCGCTTACGTGTACTCCGGAGGCGTTTGCTTTGCAGTTCCCGTTTCCTAAATGGCTCAGCTACCACTCTCCTCATTCGCAGTGGAAAACATTTAACAGCTTTATTCTAACATTCGGTATGCTGAAGTCCGTAAATGAGCCTGACGCATTGGTAATAAATACCTCAGCCGACATTCGTGGAGTTCTCGATAGGCGTCGCTATATCTATACAGCTTTCGTCAGTCTACAAAAAAAAAAAAAAAAGCCACGTATCTGTCTGCGCTCTGCGCGGCAAATGTCGTCGAAATACGATAGTCATCTGCTGGCCTTCTTTCGCGCAGCGTCACATTTTCAGCGCAGCCTAAGAAACACGAGGGTCTTTATAATTGCGTATCTACGCATTCCTTAGTAAAAGAACACACCGCCTAATACTTGCGTATTGACGTTGCGCCTCAGATATGCGTGATATTAGCTTTTTGATCGACAATGCTCGCAAGTATGAACGTAGCCACCAGTTCGAGATGGCTGGGCGTTCAGCAAGTGCTTAAACTTTTGCCGGGTGATGAACTCGTGCGACAAACTGAAAGACTGGCCAAAATTTCTGCGTTAAGGTATCCCAAGAAAGACTATCGTCCTTAATATCGCCTTTAACACCGTCATTACAAAATGTGCCAGAACATACACTAATCGTGGCGACTTTATCTGCTGGCAATCGAGATGACTAGCCGCGGGATCCATGACCACAAAGCGGTATACACAGCCGTCACCATCGCATTTCACTAGCTCAATGGGTCTGACGTTCTCTGACTTAGCACGATGTGCCAATATTGATGGCCAACCAAGGAACCATTCTGAGCTGTAATCCGAGCGCCACCGCGATTTGGGCACGTCTAAGTACATTCCATGGCATATGCTCCTACTGAACAAACATGGGTCTACGACTAGGGCGCCCCTCCAGGTTATTTGAAGTCAGATTGTTCCGTGGGTGAAGTGAAAGAAACAAAACAAAACGAAGGGCTCTTGTCTCGCAACGCGGGACCATACCAAGTCTTGCGTCAAGTTAGGGACGTAGACTACCAGATAGAGCCATTGCACTCTGATTTGACACCGAGTTCACCCCCTTTTGACATTGTGCATGTTTCGCGGATGAAACCCTACTTCTCTTACACTTCTTCTCTGGACTTGCGCCGATCCGGCGCTACAGCACCCGGGAGTCCTGTTACGGAGATGAAGTGAGGGCTGACCGGCGCGCCAGTGTGTCAGTCTGCCATCTTGACTCTGGTCTGTGTCTTTCCCAGTAAATAGATCTTGTGTATAATGCACCGACCCAGTAACAACATCATTACGAGTAACGCCGTAGTGGAGGACTTTGGAACTTTCGAGTATCTGGCATGCACTGACGTCACACAGTGGCATGTGACGTGCACTGACGTCACACAGTACACGGGCCTCTATCATTTCGCCTCTATCGAAATGCGACCACCACGACCAGGATCGAATCCGTGACCTTTGGGTCAGCAGCCGCGCACCCTTGCCACTGATCTTGGAATTAGCTGGTGCTAATTAACCAGGACTTGGAATTAGCCAGTGTGCCGTCAGGGTTACACTATTATCGTTGCATTGAACTGTTTGACACCGATATTCCTCTTACTGAGCAACTTATATAAAGAAATCCAAGAGCTTCCGCGGCTCTCACTGCTGTAGGAGCACCAAGGGTCTCAAACGGAGGTCCGTACACGTCCCTACAGGCGCAATTAAAAACCGAAGTGGGCTGGAGCTGACTGGACTCGGTCATTTTGTGGAATAGGGCTTCATTGGCACATGTCAGGTCCGTACAGGTAAAGATCTGCGTTTACCACGAGTGTTTTTTGCCGCATTTTGCTCTAAATGTGATTGTTTGATTTAAGAAGTTGGTTCTTCGTGGCAGTAGTGCTAACGTAAAGACAAGGTACGAACAAACGTGTTTTCTGTGTTTGTTCTTCCCATATCGTGCCGTTACGTTCGCACTGTTGTTAACGGCCTGATACGTGCTGATTAAATCCTGTTGTATGAAGCCTACAAAACACCTCCCCATATCATCCACCTCCCCGCTTCAGAAGACAGCAGAGAAAGATATATAGGAAGTCCCGCCATGGCTCTTTTTTCCTTAAAGCTTCATGCTCCTTTCCCCTTTTCCCCAGTACCAGAATTCTGAATTAATTCAGTAGAGTGAAGCTTTGGGCTAGTTGGTTTTGCAAGGTGGAGTATACGAACAGCGCGATATTCTACACGGGGACACAAAAGAGGAGACACATACAAGCACCGAATAAAAGCCTGGCCGGACACACACATGGACACGTACCGGAACTATTTAGACACTCGTGTGCGTAATTCCCCTCTAAACTGCCGATATACGCCGACGTGGTTTTTAACGTTAAACTGAGCAGCAACGTAGCGTGCACCACCTGTTGCCGTCTATTGCCGCGCCGGCGGCAAAACGGAAGCCGTTTTCCCGGACACCGGTTTCTTCGAACGGCACCATGGACGCGCTTTTGACCTCCAAATGAGGAAGCGGACTTACATTATTGTTTCTTTGCTGGAATACATACCCATGCGCTGATTTCATTAAGCGCTTGGAAACTTGGCCAAGTTGCCTGATATCACTACGATCTCGCTTCGATTAGCTACTTATTGTGACAGACAAGTGCACGTCGAAACTTGGACAGAGTCGCAGCAATCAGTTGATCGGTGGCCATGTGGCTGCTTCTGTTATACTCGAATCATTTCTCGCACCATAGTAATAAGCGTAGCGCAAATGTGCCGAGCCATCAGGTATGCCAGTGCTCATCTGGGCTCCTTCAGAATGATGGTCAATATGTTTGGACGTGCTCAAGAAAAATTGACTACGTCTGCTTACGGTGTACACTTTCTTAGTTGCAGTACGCCCACCGAGGGCACGAACAGTTGACTATCGATCCCCAATGATTCAGGACAAAGTAATGGGTAATAGTTGACAGTCACAGCTATTAAACAAAGCATGCATGTTTCCCCACTATTCGTTTCCCCCTAAAATAACCGACTAGAGCGAAAGAAAAAAAAAAGGAAATTCGGTGAACTTGTACGAGCGAGTTGATTTGACTGACATGTGTTGTGCCGAACAGTGACAACGAAAGTATCGCTTTTCTGCGGTACATGTGCCCCTCATGATGATTGTGATGATGATAATGATCCTAGAGCGGGAATTCGAATCAAATTATGATGATTTCTGGTACGAGATCATAGCGTTAATAGGACGCTGAACGGCACAGGGCTCGTCTGTGTGTGAATTCGCTTCCAGGTATAGAATAAACGCGCATGAAGAATGAGAAATTAAAAAAATATAAGTTTTTTCGTAAAAAAACAAGAAAAAAATTGGAGTATCTAATGATTATTCTCGCAAAAGGCACGACTGGTGAGTCGGCCAGTTTCAAGCGTCCCGCGATTCTTCTTTATCTTTATAACTCTCCCTGCCATGCATGCATATCTAAATATCGTATTCAACTTTCGTCGCAAACGCCTTAGGGTGTGTGCGTTGTAAAAACCAACACTGAAAAGCGACTTGTAAGAGCTGGCTGACGATATGCCGTTTATAGCTCATGGGACGGGGTGTTTATTTCCGAACCCGTCAAGTAATCGACTGCCATCAGCTGGACGAAGAACTGGCACGCCCACCGTGGAAAGAAATTACACGTTCGCGACACATGGTTATATTGTTTTTTTTTTATATAGCATATTAGGTGGGAGTGCGGCGTGGAAAAAGTATGAGGTGGCCGGCCGGGGGGCTAATCAGATTGCACCGGGCTTGTTACAGTACGTTGGTTAAGGGCAAAGGGCAAGGAAAACGCAAAAGGAAATAGACGAGACGGGCGAGCTCAGATAAGAGCGTTCATTAGGCATTCAAAGGCGATCGCATGAACTCGAGATTGCTGCCGGGGCTGGTAAGAGGGATTCGTGTCCAGATTTCGGTTTGGTTGAGTCCGGGATCCCTGTTTACCATGCAGCTTAAGTCAGAAGCCGGTCGTCTTGTCGGCTGTCGGCAGACCCTCAGATAATCGATTTCGTTTCCGAATGAGTGTGATTCGAAATCAATAAAGTATCCATCCTGACGTGAATGGATCGGCAGTGAGAAACTCTCCCTGATTGAACTGTGATATGCTGCTGGGAGCGTAAATAAGGGTTGACTTGAGTCAGTAAAAAGGTTGAAAACGTTAAAAACGAGGTATTTATTTATTAAATAATTTATTCATACTTATTTATTTATTTCAGCAGGATATCAGCCATCTACGCAACCAAGATAATAGTTAATAAATTAATGTGCCGCACGACATGCAGCCATAAGGTATGAAGAACTTTCATTTAAAGATCCGGAGAAGTGCCTCCCCCTTAGGGTGACAACACGGGCCGCTCCCACGTGGGGCCAGTTGGACCTAACCTAACCGCTTCATCGCTGACTCTCTGCACAACTCGAGCTTGATGCTGATATTCCGAGCTCCTGAGGACCGAGCTTCGTTTCTGCTCTACGTGGTCCTTATTCACGCACATAACGAGGGCTACCGCCGAAGCACGGGCTTTAAATCACACGTTCTCCCGCAGCGAGGGCAGTGCTAGCTGAAGTCACTTGGGAATAGACAACGCACGAAAGCGAGATTGGGATAAGAAATAGTTTGCATCATCCTAAATTCAGAGTATAGGACTTGTTAAGGCACGTGCAAGCAGTATTATGAACAATTCTTCATGTTAGGTGCAAAAAAAAAAAAAAAGACTGTAGAGCTAAGTACGACATTACTGGTAACAGAAGAACTAATTCACGCTAGATTAAATTGAGAAATGACTTTGCCTAGTTGTACGCAGGATGAAAACTGAAAGAAACAAATAATTAGGGCAGCCTCGACCACTTTCGTCTTTTTGCCACTTGCGCAACAAAACAACAACAACAACAACAACAACAACAACAACAACAACAACAACAACAACAACAACAACAACAACAACAACAACAACAACAACAACAACAACAACAACAACAACAACAACAACAATAATAATAATAATAATAATAATAATAATAATAATAATTTATTTATTTATTTATTTATTTATTTATTTTCAATACTGCTACTCTCATTCGAGAGCGTGGCAGTTGGGCAGTACAATGATTTTCAGTACAGGCAATGAAATAGAGGGAAAAAAAAAATCAAAGCAAAACAAGTGAGTTAAAACATACACTAACATTTGTAGCGTAATTACAGCATATGTGGGTTACAAAAAAAAAAAAAAAAAAACAAGAAGCACGATATATACAGCATACAGTAAGGCAAACAAAATGCTGGTTAAGGAACAGCATACTCAGTGGAATTTACACAAAAACGCCTAACACATGCTAGGTTCAAGGGAAATGACAAAAAAGCAAAAAGAAGGAACATGAGGCTTCGCAAAAAGTGACCAAAGAAAATAATAATAGTACAGGTGTCGGTGGGGGCTGGAATAAGACTAGGGTAAATAAGATTACATTTCTGGCATTGAGCAATAATAATAATAATAATAATAATAATAATAATAATAATAATAATAATAATAATAATAATAATAATAATAATAATAATAGTAATAATGGTAATAATAGTATTAATAGTAATAATAGTAATAATAATAATAATATGTTGGTTTTACGTGACAAAACCCCGATATAATTACGAGAGACGCCGTGTAGTGGAGGGCTCCGGGAATTTCTACCATCTGGGGTTCTTTATGGTGCCCTGGCAGCTACACACTACACTTTCTTATTTCGAAAGGCTCGTGTCGATACCACATGTGTACGCATTGGTTGTTCGCAACGTGCCCGAATTCATGTCCCTGCTTTTTGCGTATACTGGAATCGTCCGCTGCACACCCGCCGCGTCGTGTGGAGTTGATCTTGGGGGTCCGCGCACTCCGGGAATCCTGAAAATGAGGCCGGCGGCCTCTTAGTCCTAGGTACTCTAAACCGAGCATCAGGGGGCCTCCGATCCTGGATTCACGAAGGTGAGAGAGAGGAAAAGCAGGGAGGTTAACCAAGCTTGGCTCGGTTGGCTACTCTACACTGGGGTGGGGGAAAGAGGGACTATAGTTAGCGCGCACACTTTCAACGAGCTGACTTGGCCTATAGGGCAGAGCGTCAGCTATACATCTTCCCCCACACAACTCCCCCAGCAATCGACAGGCCACCCTCTGGCGCCAGCTACAGGCTCACACTCTTGCTTCTCCTCTCGTTCTATCGCACTATCACCCCCTTTCGTAACACCAGCCTGTACTCTCTGCCCTGGATCTACCTTTTTCCGAAGAGAAGATACTTGGCTCATGGCTCTACGCGTCGCTGGCCAGCAAAGCGACGCGCGCATTGCTAAGTTTTCTAAAGACGACCGGACTACGCGACCGCTTATAAGCGTGCAATGGACAAGGTCACATCTACACACACGTTGCCCTTCACTTCTCTCTCTCTTCTCCTTTAATCCCCTCACCCCTTCCCCCGTGCAGGGTAGCAAACCGGACGTGCGTCTGGTTGACCTCTCTGCCTTTCATTTCTTCCCTTCCTCCTCCTCCTCCTCCTCCTCCTCCTCCTCCTCCTCCTCCTATTGCTTCTGCACACCTCCTTTCCCGGCGGATCGTCCCCCAGGGGCCCTCCTGAAGATCTGGGAAGTCTGAGAGACCCTACTTCGTTCAGAGGACCCGGTGGAGCAGACAATGGCTGCCGACCGGGCTGCCAGCGTCACAGAGCCCCACCAAATGAACGCTTGAGCTCAGCGGGATCGTGTGGAGGCCCAGGAGCCGGCGTGCCCCAAACTCCTCTGTTAAAATAAAGTTTTTTTTTTTTTTCATCCTCCCGTCAATTATCGTCTATAGATTTGCACCAGTGTCCAAACACGGCAAAGCTTGACGAAGTTTCCTGTCCTAGCGGAAGGGAACTGGCTTTAAGCGGATCACATGTGCTTGCTCCACTTTTAGCGGAAATATTCACACAACAAGCGAATCTCAAAAAAGGTGCAGCAGCATGAGCGAAAGAAATAAGAAAAGGGCGGACATTGATAGGAGAGTGTGGCGTCTCTGTCACAAGCCCACATCCTTCCCGAATGACTTTATTGTTTGTCCTTCGGCGTAAAGATATTGAAGCACATGAATGTAGAGGTAAAATGGGACATACACATTGTACTGCGTGTGTGTCATATTGTTTTTACATATACGTCCATGTTATTGTGTGGTCAATGCCTAAAAGGCCAATTGATGACGTACTTATCAGTAAGCCGAAATATCCACACTCAACTATTGTTTGGTGTAACTTTCTACTATTTAAGTTTGATTAAATTTTTATTTCAGTCTATACATAGGCGACCACGGTATTGGCTTAAAAGGACTGTGGTGTTCCATAAACGAACATTAGGTCGCTGGTTCGTACACCGGCACCAGCTTGTGATACGATTTCCAGAGAAACGCAAAAAGAAAAAAAAAACAAAGTGCGCATAAAAAATTTCATGAGGCGATCTGATCCGCAGTCATATGACTACCACACCTACAGGTTAAGTAGATTACTCATATGCGTTGGAACCTATTAATAGATTGAAGTCAGCATAATAGATTGAAGCATAATAGATTGATTATTGAAGCATAATAGATTGATTAATAGATTGAAGTCAGCACGGTGTATTGTGGCAAACGCCACAATACACCGTGCGTGATTGGCATTGAACGTACTGTGAAAAACTATAGATTGGGACTGCATACATTGGGCACGTGGCGCAAAAAACACACCCGTGGCTGTTTCTAGACAGTGTTGCACGTATTGCAGTGCGTTTCTAAAGCAGCATGAAAGCCATCTCTGTTCTTAATGCCGTACGTAGCGTAAGGCCGGCAGAATTTCTGAGGCACAATGTCGTCTTTCTTTTTTAAACTCTCGGAGTTAGTTTCGCATTCTGAGCACGTTACTTCAGCGGCTTTTTCTTATTCCGTTCTGTAGTGTGAATACGTGTGAACAGTATATGAGAGACGCACAGAAAATACAGACTGCATGCAGACGTAAAAGAAATGATGATAAGACAAAGAATGCAAAAAAAAAGGGGGGGGGGGAGTATAGCACTAACTACTCTCGAAGGTATATTGCGTGCAGGCCACGCAATATGCGCCGTCGTGAAGGAGAACGCGATCTAGAGCGAGATATACGTTCGAGCCGAGGAGAGACGGAAAAGTTGAACAAGCTCATCGCGTCACGCGGAACTGGCTCTGACAAACAAGTTCCGATTGTCTACCGCTCCGAAGAAACAGCGTGATGGGAAGATAATAATAACAGTCATTGTTGGGACTTCGTATAACGAAAAAACCACGGATTACCGGTAGCTGTGGGGTGTTTGTGCCGTCTCGACACTGTGTCTGTGTTTGTACGCTCAGTCTTTTTCAACACGAATATGCCCGCCAAATAGCTCATCTCTCGGTCATTCTAAGATTACAGCGTTGCCAGAATTTTTCATGAGGGTGGCAGTATTCAGGGAGGCAGTTGGGGGGAGGGGGAGTATATCAGGTATGTTCCTGCGTGTGTTTGTATGTGTACGGGTATGTACATGCCAAATAGACGATTTGTGGGCTTTGAACGAAGTTGCGTATCACGTTAGAAAACTTTGGCTTTAAGACAAGTTATTAATTAATTAATTAATTAATTAATAATTTATTTATTATTTATTTATTTATTTATTTATTTATTTATTTATTTATTTGTAGACCATGCCGGCTGCTACTCGTATATGCTGGAGCACATGACGCCCAGTGCTGTGATTTTCTCGCAAGCGGTGTTTGCCACTTGTGTTAATTTTGCTTACCGCCGAAACTGTACGCACTACATCGTCCCATAGCCAGTGTCCAAACACGCCACTCTCGACGCTGCTCGAGCCACTAGACAAGTGCGGGATTCGGGGTGAAAAAAAATTGATGACCAAATTATCCAGATTGATTTATGATGGCGCTGCTTACAGACGATTAAATCCAGTTATCAAGAGGGGGATGCGCAGCAGAGCGTCGTCGTCTTTCGCGTTGAAGTTACTCTGGAAGGCTCAGTTGTTTACTACGGGAAGGGTTCTGATAACACTAATGATAACACTAATGATAACACTAATAACACCACTACGGGGGGGCGATTCTGATAATTGTCTTGCAGCAACCATGGTATACGCGTTTGTAGCTCTTTCGGGTCAGACCAGCAGGGTCAGCGTCAGCCCTTACTAATTTATGCAGCTATTCCATTTTAATTAAAGTCTCACCCATGTCTGCATGGGGGAGATATGAAGAGATTATCGGCCATCACATTTCCCATTGTTCGTGGTGAGTTTTTCAAGACTGGCCTTGAAAATTGATTGCGTGATCGTCCTTTTACCGAACCAAAGGTCTTGGGAACATAGCCTCATTTTATACGACCTCTACAATATTTCATTGTTATCCCCTCCCCCCTCCCTCTCCTTTCGCTTTTTCATAAACCAAAAAAGCTACATTGCCTCGTTCGATACAGTGGCTGAAAAAATTGAGAATTTGAGTACACAACTGCAGACGCGTGCTCTCAGTGTGTGCGTGCGTGTGCGTGTGTGTGCGTGTGTGTGTGTGTGTGCGTGCGTGTGGGTGTGTGTGCGTGCGTGCGTGTGTGTGCGTGTGCGTGTGTGCGTGCGTGTGTGTGCGTGTGCGTGTGTGTGTATGCCTGTGTGTGTTCGTGTGTGTGTGTGTGCGCGCGCGTGTGCGTGTGTGTGCATGTGTGTGTGCGTGTGTGTGTGCATGTGCGTGTGTGTGTGTGTGTGCGTGTGTGCGTGTGTGTGCGTGTGTGTGTGCGCGCGCGTGTGTGCGTGCGTGTGTGTGCGTGTGCGTATGTGTGTGTGTGTGTGTATGTGTGTGTGTGCGTGCGTGTGTGTGCGTGTGTGTGCGTGTGTGCATGTCTGTGTGTGCGTGTGCGTGTGCGTGTGTGCGTGTGTGTGTGTGCGTGTGTGCGCGCGTGTGTGTGTGCGTGTGTGTTTGTGTGTGCGCGTGCGTGTGTGTGTGCTAAGCCTGTATTCCTCTACTCTGACTTCATCTTCTCCACTCCATCTTCATCTCGTCCACGCTTGATGTTAATGAAAGGCATGCAAAATTAACCTGCCCGCTATCCATTTCGCCATGAGATCACATGAGGTAATTAAAAATTTGAATGTTTGCAAATATCAGCAATCTTGTCTCCTATATAAAGTAAGAAGGAGTGGTTCGAAAATGACTTCATTGCGCGCCTCCAAAAGAAACGGGTTTCACGGTAGCAGAATATACTCATTTGTGTCTGAGAACAACGAGTATAGGTGAAGGATGATGAATTGTCCTATACGAATACCGTATACTTGCCAGTTCTCAGTAAGATGTCTCTCGAATTCGAGGAGTCAGAAAAAACGTCAGAATATTCACGCCTATCTGTCTTTGTTTGATGCTAAAAAAATAGTCTTCCTGTTTGGCGCTATATAGAACTGGTTGTACTTTTCAGAAAAAAGAAGAAAGGTGAAAGTATTGTTATTTCCTTCTGTAACGCTCACGCTTTGACGAGCATCCGCAAACGCGGAAAGGTGTGCTTGATTGGCAGAGTGTACGTTTTGTACTCCTCGCTGCCTGCTTGGTTGACGAGGCGCGACGCGATCTCGAAATCCGGTTCCAGAGAACTGCGTTTGACGTCCACATCCATGGTGTGCCGTTGCCGTCCGTGTTCTCATATGACGTGTCCACCGACCGCAACTACGCGATCGGACGTCTTCGTAGGCGCACCCTCAAGGTGGCCTTCGAGGGTGTACAAGAAGAAACGCCTATGCCGAGAAAACATTAAAAAAAAAATGAAATGAAAGCATGTTGATGGTTCCGGCTCCGCGCAGTGAAATATGGAAGGTAACAGGCCGAAAGGCGTGTGTCTACCCTCGGGAATCAATGGCAAAGATGGCGTGGCCCATTGCATCGGCGACCTTCGTCGCTCATCGCCCGTTGACTCCATTCGATTTCGTCACGCCTTCGCCGAACAATAAAGCTTGCCATAGTGAAAACCAGCATGTTAAAGAAAAGAGCAATAACAAAAGGGCAGGTTCACACAGAATGAACTTTCGAAGGAGGGAGTGATTTACGGGACATGGTGGGTCCGAGGTCAGGATGTCATAACTAGTTGACTGTACAGCAGGGTGCAAATTTGCATAACCACGCGAACAGGCGTACTGAAGGCGTGCAATAGAGGGTTGGAGCAACTTGGCCATTACGTGGTCATCTTCAAAAGGACTTCGCCGATGCGCGCCTTTAGCTAATCGCCCCGTAAGTGTGTGAGTGTGGGCGGAGGTGCAATGTGCCACGCTTCAATGAATTGGGGAACTCTTGGTAAAGTACGCTCATTAACAGTGATGCAAGATACTTTTGTACTACAGAGAATTGCAGTACGCCAGGACGTAAATCGTTCTACCTTCATGGTGTTCTTCTCAGTTGCTATGGCCTTCAGCGCCTCATCACGAAGTCTTGGTTTTGTCGGCCTTTTATCCGTTTTATCGCTCGGGTTCATTTTTTTTTTCGAAGAAAAACGACTGTGACGCGCAGGCACCAATGGTTCACTGAGCATTCTCAAGGCCTACGCTTTCTAAGCCCCAACACTCTGCCATACGTACACGCTGCGTCCAAGACACGGGCGCGATCGAGGCGCGAAGGCAAAGTGCTACATCATGAATTGGCTCCCACTTCCCCGGTTGTCATTCTACGGTCAGAGAAAGCTTATTTATTTTCCAAGAAAAAAACTTATGCCGCAACTTATCATTTGCCCCTATAATGGGAAACATAAACAATGCCAAATATCTCCCACTCTCCCCAGAAGATACGATAACAGCTTGGCTGATTTGTTTAATTGCGTCTTGCTTGCCAAAATACACTCCGCTCTCGACGGATGGTTTGAGAGAGCTGAGGTTTACCTGTCACTCATCGTGACATCTCACACGCGGACGGAGGCGATCTGAGCGGTGTTGCCGTCGAGTCGACAGCTGACCAGCCGCGAGACAGTTTTATGTATAGGCAGAGCCGCAGCATCCGCCTTTTGGAAGCCATCCGGGACGCACACCTTCCGAGTCTTCCTCTCCTCCCGCTTCTTGAAAGTTCCTGGTGTAGGCGTCAACTCACGCGCAGCCGTCTTTCCACCGCCGGGCGCGCGTCGATGTTCATTAGACGGGCGGCGCGCACTACACTGGCACCTTGCCGAAGTTGTACGCAGTGACCAAGGCTACACCCTGTTAACTTTGTACGTGCTTGCGTGGCCTTGTATAGCCCGCTGCATGCCGAGGCGACGGCACGCGATTTCTCTTGTTTTGCCGTTGATGCGAACACGCCCTTCGGCGGGAACCACCGCATGCGCGACAGGCGGTCTGCGTCGCCTGACTCCCTGCTATTCATAGCAGCGTATCTTTCTCGCGCAATGCGTCTCCGAGAGCCAGGGCGTTCTTGAAGTAACGGTCGTATAGCTTGCCGCGCGTTACGAGGGTGGCGCCTTACGTGTGATTTCCTTACGCGTACCTCTGAACGGTCCGACTTGCAATCGACATCCGCCCTTTTGATACTACGGTAATAGCGCGTAAGAGAGCGTAGTGAGAAGATCCTTAAAACTTCTGAACAATAGCGAAGCAAGTGTGAAATTGCGTTTGATGACGAGCAGCCAGGGTTAGTCGTGAAAAGGGATAGTTGACAATCGCCATTTTGTAACGCAAGAGAGAGAGAGAAAGAGAGAGAGAGAAAGAGAGAGAGAGAAAGAGAGAGAGAGAAGTGTTTATTGTGGCATAAACGCTGGGACGTCGTCCTGAGTCGATTTACCAACCTGCTACACAGGAGTTCATTTTTAGGAAAAGGGAGGGGGGTGGAAAATGAAGGAGAGAAGGCGTTGCTGATGACGAGGAAGGTGGCAATCAAGCATAACTTTGGAAGTTCCAATTAATTTATAGTCTCTTGTCGAGTTCTGTCTCGCGTAAAAACTTGTTCGGTGCTTTGTAGCATGAAGCCACAATGTTAATCATCTCCTTCATGAACACCTTTGCCACCAGGCGGGATTTTGAGGAATTTATTTGCAGAAACACTTCAAGCAAGATATATCCAGCTTTCGCAGTGTTTTGAAGCCTATTTTTTGCATAAATCTTTAGTTATTATGATTTCTAACAAACGAAAGTAATGTACAACAACCTCGGAAAAGAGCAGCGTTTCGAGATAGGTTATAGTGAACTTCAAGTTGTAAAAGACTATGTCTACTTAGGGCAGGTAATAACCGCGGAGCCAAACCACGAGATTGAAGTAACTAGAATAATAAGAATGGGGTGGAGCACATTTGGCAAGCACACTCAAATCATGACAGGTAGATTGCCTCTATCCCTCAAGAGGGAGGTATATGACAGCTGTATCTTGCCGGTACTTAGCTACGGAGCAGAAACCTGAAGACTTACAAAGAGGGCTCAGCTTAAATTGAGGACGACGCAGAGAGAAATGGAAAGGAAAATTGTAGGTGTAACCTTAAGAGACAAGAAGAGAGCACAGTGGATTAGGGAACAAACCGGGGTTAAGGATATCATAGTTGAAATCAAGAAGAGGAAATGGACATGTGTTGGGCATGTAGCACATAGAATAATCGCTGGTCATTAAGGGTAACTAACTGGATCCCCAGAGAAGACAAGCGGGTTAGGGGAAGACAGAAGGTTAGGTGGGCAGATGAAATTAAGAAGTTTGCGGGTATAAATTGGCAGCAGCAAGCACAGGACCAGGTTAACTGGCGGAACATGGGAGAGGCCTTTGTCCTGCAGTGGACGTAGTCCGGCTGATGATGATGATGATGATGATGATGATTGCTAACAATTGACTTGACTAGAACGCATATAGAAGTTGACGCATATACAACAGAGCAGTACTGGCCCGCGTTCATGTATTTGATTTTTGCTACGCACCATCAGTTTCATTGACTTGCTTCGTATTTTAAGTGCATTAAGCAATTTTAATATTCGAGTATAGTCCTTAAAACTATGGCATTAGGTCCCACGGCCTCAGGGAAGGCACTGACGTCTTTCGCTGTGACAGCAATACCATCAGAAGTGCGAGAACCATGCCCGTAGCTAGAAATTTTTTTCGAGAGGTGATTCATTGAAACATTGAAAAATACCTATTTTCATTAGCTTGTCCTCAGCAAAACACCCCCCTTCACCAAATTTTATTTCGGGAGGGGGGGAGGGGGGGTGAAGGGCGAAGGTTTTTTTTTTTTGGCTACGTGCCTGGTAAGAACCTTTCCGATCTATAGGCGCTATTCAACCGTCTTAATTCCAACGACGCACAAAAATAGGCGTTTTCTTTTCGTTTGCTTCGGTTCCCTTAAGATTCCATGCTGCGTGGAACACGTAGGCGCAGCCGTTATTGGGCTCTTGGTCTATAGCTCAAACGCGAGTGTTACCGTATAAGACAAATACAATAACTGTGAAGTCTAACCAGCTTATTTGTTATGAAATCCATGACAGATATAGCACTGCTTCTAGAAGTATTTGCTCTGTCTCATCTCAACATGCAAGTTTAATTATCTAAATGAGTAGGAGCTACTTGGAACTTCTCATAAATCTGGGCCTTTCACAATCCTGTGGCTTGTTGCCAATCTTTAAGCGCTATTAAAGACAACAAGCGTTTTGTTTGGCTCCAGCAGCTCCTAAAGCGCAATGTGAATGCTGCTTTGTACCGCGAGAACTAAAATGAACATTAAGTCGAACAGTATGACTGTCAGGGCTCCGACTCCGTCGAGTGTCCGCTTCACCATTCTTTTGTTTGCGCTCGCAGTGCTATTTCGTGTGAGGTCTGAGTTGGTTGCGGTAGTACAAGCCAAAAAGCTGGTTTTGCTACCAAGGCGGAGAAAGAGGCCCTTTGTTTTCCATCGCCCTTGCAGACTAACGTAAACAAAAGAGGACAGGCCGACACAACGGCTAGTGAAGGACGCTGCAGGTAGCACCACGGAATTACCTAATCTGCCTTCGCGTAGGGTTGCTTAAAACAACGGCCGTCACCACAGCTGCAGGCTGTTGCAGTCCACCCAACCTTCCGGCTACTGTGCCGGAAACTCACCGTCCTTAGAAGAGTGCAGCATGACAGAAGGTGAAAGAACCGCGCCATTATAAGCGATCAAGGGCCAAATTCTCAACCTGCGCGCGCACGAGGGCAGTCTGTGATTGTTTGGATATTTGCCTTCTGTCTCATTTCATCTCCGTTTTGTACGACTCCATACACTTGTGCTCATTTTCTTTTATCAATGTAAGAAACAACGCTGAAAGAGGGGAAAAAAACCTTGTTAGAATGTCGACAGAAAGTGTGCACTGGACAGCTTCGTATTGAGCAGTATAATAGAAGCGATGTACAAACTGCGAGCAAAAGTTTGCGGACTACGAATATAATTGCTGCGGAAAAACTGTTATGATATAGCCTTCTAATTCAACCTATAGAGCGCATCCTAAACGAACCACTTAACAAAACCTCGAAGATTGCACTTCGTGCACATGCTTTTATGCACGTTGAAGGTTATATGTATGCACCTTAAAATGAAAGAAAATGCATATCTTATGCTTCGTTGTGGTTTCTAAATTTGCAGGGTGTCAGCAAAAAAAAATGACCAGGGATTACATTCGCTACAACGTTAGAATACTGACTATATATAAAATATGACGTAATCTATATGGGAAATCAAGGGACCTTAACTTGAATTCTCCACAATAATTTATAAGCGTCAGTGCCTTGTGAAGTCCGTATTAATAGAAGCTGTCATCGTTTATTACTTCACTTAAATTGCATGACCGTATCCGTCACCACGATCAAATTATCTGTATCCTGTGTCCAACGTTGTCTCTGGGCGCGCGTTTAACCAACTTGGGATATACACTTACATGTCTTCGCGACGTCTTTCCAACACAAAATCTCGTTGTTGCTATCGGCTGCCATTTCGCATTTTCAATGCACTGAAGACGGACGCGATCTGCTTTCTACGTGAAAAATAGCGCTTATATAACGTGTGATAATTCCTCATTCCTTACACTTGATTGATTTGTGGGGTTTAACGTCCCAAAACCACCATATGATTATGAGAGACGCCGTAGTGGAGGGCTCCGGAAATTTTGACCACCTGGGGTTCTTTAACGTGAACCCAAATCTGAGCACACGGGCCTACGATATTTCCTCCTCCATCGAAAATGCTGCCGCCGCAGCCGGGATTTGAACCCGTGACCTGCGGGTCAGCAGCCGAGTACCTTAGCCACTAGACCACCGCGGCGGGGCATTCATTACACTTCCGTCGACTAGCGTATACAGTGAAAATGTTGACCGCCAAATACATCCACCCAGAATACGATTTTCATGCGTAATTCAGAGTGATTTACATAATGAACTCGCATTCAGCGCTGGACTATAGCAGGAATCACGTCACCGTCACTGTATGCTTTTAAGCCTGTATGCCGCAGTAGTACACCAATCTTGTCTAGGTTGTATAGGTAATGGCTATCGTGCATGCTACAAGTGTTGCGTATGAATGGGTAATTTCGTGCGTTACCAACACCGTTGCTGCAGCGTACGGCCTGGCAAACGAGAACTCATAAAATAATTTCTCGCGGGCTTCCCCGTACGCCAGTTAATCAAGGTTTTTCTCGCCACTGGAACAACTTCTCAAACTTCGCCTCCGGCCAGCAAAAGGTGAAGCCGTGTCTCCCAAGTAATGCTGCATGGTATTCTCGAAACGAAGCGTCATAGGAACGCGTTGGCCGAGGCCTTCGTGTACAGATATACGGCGCGGGGTGTCGGAGCAAACGACCTTTCTGGCACACAGTCGTCCTTGAGAATGCGACGGTAGGAGGCAGACAAGGGACATTAAAGGCGTGCTCGAGCAGCAAAACACAAGAATGCGACGGCTTCCGGCTAAGCGCCGTCTGCCAAGTACCGTTGGCTCTCGAAGAATTCGGGGACCGTAATCTCAAGAAACATTTGCTGTCATCCGCTCGCTCAGTCCTTAGAGCATCCCCTAACCACGTCTTCGGTTTTTCTCGCTGCTTCAGTCAACCTTGGCGACACGTCGAGTCCGATCGTAGCGGTGGTGGTGCCAACGGTGTTAGTGTACAATTACGTTGAATCATTCGGTCGCGAGAACAGGCTGAGCGTGGCATGGGAGCTTACACCCGAGGTTTTAAGGCAGATCGCCTTGTATGTCTTACGAGCAAAAAACAAACAAACAAACAAATACGGCGTCTTGCATATAAACGACCGGCGGGAACACGAATGGTATCGAAAGTGACATCACTTCACAGGACGCATCAAAAGTTGCTGAGGGCGATATAGGTGGATAGCAAAATCGTGGCTCACGCAAATCATAGTGGGCTACAGCACTCCGTCTGCAGTTCGAAAAGTTCATTCAAGCTTTACTTGCTTCGCGTGAAAGCTCTCTTTGAAACACGCGAAAAAGATGATATCGTTCGGGTGGTAATAAAGTCAGTGATTCTTATCACGCGATATCTGTGTAGAAGTAGCCGCGTAATCAGTAAAGTTGTGAGCGTTGTGAAGGCAGCTGTGCTTTATCTGAAATCAATGCATCTTGCGCTCGTTGTAACGAATGTAAAGTATAAGGTCGCACATAAATTCTTTCCTCGCTGAGTTCCCGTACGACCACCGCATCTCCGTCCTTATAATAGGCTGGCACAAACGAACACATTTCTTCACTGATAACGGCGATGCCTAAATTCTCACATAAAACGATGTCATCGGCTGTTCGAATGAGCTCGTCAAGTTTCAACACTGCATTAGCTTTAAAAAATCGGCTGCGCAAGATGACTTGTTAACAGCCTATAGAGCTATAAGCGGTCGATAACCGACGCCAGTCACTGCAAATGGTCCACTAGAGCGGGAGTGTACAGTACAGTGCCGTAACGTAAATACCTTTCTGCTACAAAACAGTACAATGCAGTAAATTACAACGTTCACTTAAGAACGCAGGCCAGGAAGGCACTGCAAGCGCAGTTTTGACGAAGCTGTGCAAATTTACACCGAGCTTCGTAAAAATTCACTTTATAGATAGCTGCAGGGGCTGAGCAGTGTCTTCCGTCATACTTCTAGCGAGAAGTAATGTAAAATACATCCAGAGTTTTCATAAATAATTCATTCTTAGGAATATCAAAGGGGCACATATGTTTTAACGTATACAGAAGAAGCCACGTCGGGGAGCTATTGATAACTTGTGACCAACTGTTCTTTAAAATTCGTGTATATATCGATTGATCAGGCATTGTTTAAGACCCTCTATTAACATACGACTGACATCGACGGCAATCCTATTTATGTCTTGTATGTGCATAGCAGCATTTCGCAGCCTTATAACTATAGCTCACCAGGTAAATACTGCACGCAGCCCAAAACAACCTTTCTCCCTGTATAAGACACGTGCGCTCTTATCACGAAGCGCGAATAACTCAACTGAGCACGTCGAAATACGAAACGGACTGAGCGGCGTGCTTTGTCACGAGGCGCTGAGGAAGTGAAATAGCGACCGCGCAGGAAGCTTCAAAATAGTTGC
The DNA here is from genome assembly GCF_013339725.1 of Rhipicephalus microplus. Taxonomy (NCBI): domain Eukaryota; kingdom Metazoa; phylum Arthropoda; class Arachnida; order Ixodida; family Ixodidae; genus Rhipicephalus; species Rhipicephalus microplus. The sequence goes on along the minus strand of NC_051165.1, from coordinate 265,553,267 downwards.
GAAACCATAAGCAGCATGGCGTAAGCATTTGTAAGCAGCGCGGCGTAATTAGGTACATCGTTTGTAGTGTTTGGAATGTTTCCTATTTGTGTCTTCGTCTTCTCGCACAGTTTAAGAAGTTTGTCAGCAATGAACCGACCAATATAGCATGCCAGAACGTATTACGTAAGCAGTCGTACAAGCATTCGTCCTGCACCTGGGAATTCTCTCACGTAAGTGAGACTCTCTAGAGGGCACGTGCTAACTATATGTCAGCCTGCGAATAAGCCGAATATGCGCACCTGAAAGCGTGTATACGAAGCACGCCGTGCGCGAGGAAACACAAAAGACATCATTCAAGTGAGTCATGCTCACGTGTACACAATTGTCTCGCACGCCTCTTCCATAGTGCGCACAAGGCATTAGCAGCTTACATGGTTAACTAATTAGTTAGGCACACTATACGCTTACGGTTACACGCAGTGACAGCCTTGAGCGAAAAACTATTCGAACGAGGCAAAACGATTGTAGGCAACGACAACATGGCTTCAACTTTTGATCATTAACGGGAGACGCGACACCGATTGGTCAATCAGTGACGTGAAGCATGGATGAGCGAACACAAGGACGTCACTCAGTGCATGACTAGAAGGGTAAGCTGCGGTGTGAGTTCAAGAGAAGATGAAAGCTTGAAGATTGTTCTTTATCAAGAGGAACGAGGGGGGGGGGGGGGGAGCAAGACTCGTGTTCTAAAGCTTTTCATTCAATGCGTGCACTTTTCGCCTGTGTGAGCATTCACGCCATGCGAATCCTCCTGATGCTTGTATACACTGTCGTTCTTTATGAAAGGGAACACGCGATCGCGTGACCTGCTTTCTACAACGGCTGCCAACACAGTATCTCGCGTCGCTTTTCCAGCGCGCATAACTCGTTGTTTTTCTTGCCAATAGATGACGGCGAAAGCCAACGCCTTTTCTTTTGCTGTCGGTTGATGATGGTCCTGTAGGCCACCGTCGCAGAGCGCAGGCCACGTGTGTTCCCTTTCACAAAGGACGACAGTGTACATTTACAATGGAGTGCTGAGACTGAGTATGATAGTTTGTGTCGGCCTAGTTTTGTCACCGTTGACAACGTTACGATGACAGCCATGATTTAAGGAAAGAGGGAGTAGCCGGAACAACACACATCTAACAGCCAATCCTTAAATGTATTTATTTAAAATTAGAAAAAAAATAAGGAGGGATGGAGGGCTAGGTTTCTTGTAGTATACTAAACATAAGCTGCATGATGAGGTAAGGTGATCACACCCTATCTCGACCAACTATTGGATTCTGTTCAGCGAGCAGTGTGGTGGGGTTGAGACACTGGTTTAGAATGCGCGCTGACAGCGTCAGTATACCAGCGTACTCGTTTTGAGCAGTCGGTCAGTTCTGCAAGGTAAGACCACTGCCAACGCCCGTGTAGACCTGAGAACACCCTTGTCCACGAGTGAACATAAAATGATTAATAATCGGTCATTTTGTGCCATGGATCGTTTATCTGGCTGCTGTCATTATTCCGTGAGTTGCACAGAGCTAAAGACTTATAATTCGCGCAATTAAGAACCGAGGACACTCTCAAAGGCAAAGACTCGTGTGCCTCTTGCGTCCACCGTCGCTATATCCTTGAGTAGCTTGTTCGCCGATTAGACATCAGAAAGCGTGAACGCGAACTGAACGATCGCTGTTTTCGCACCAAAAACGCAGCATGCAAACTGCGATTCCGAAAATTCGCACCGAAATTGCTGTTGTAATGCCAGTCAGACTCGAAAGAGACAGAAAAGGAAGTCTCGCGTGGCGACAAGATGCTAACTAAATGTTTCGTTTATAGTTAGCGAGCCAAAGCGTGGTGGTCGGGCCGGTACGCTGCGGGCGAACTATACTGGCAGCGCAAACCACATTGCGCCAGACGGTCATTAAAGCGGAATTTGGCAAGAGGGCAAATCCGCTGCACCATGCGCACGGTTGGCGGCGCGTGCCTGTGATGATATCATCAAGCGGGCTGTCGTCAATGGGATTGCGCGCGTGCCTGCAATGATATCATCAAGCGGGCAAGGGGATTGCGCGGTGTTTTGACTGTCTCTGAAACATTAACAAGGTGACACCAGATGTGTCTCCTCGCACAGTGTTCCTGGGCGAAACGTTGTTATGTGAAGTCGTTGTATATATGTGCTGCTTTAACAAGAACTACCTGCTAATTATGGGTGCAAACTATATAGCGCAATCGACAGGAGGGGACAGCAGAGAGGTCACATTGCGCTGAACTTGCAACAATTTATTTCTTTGGAGAGCCTTTGCTTTTTATACAATTACATGCTTGCAACAGCCATGCGGGGTCATTAAAGTCATCATTGTGACACAGTGATGTTACAAGAATCCATCTCGTGGACAAACCTATAAGTACATCTTTTCTGTCCCCCCCATGTCGGTTGCGCTGATTAGCACTCAAAATCATGTTGCAACAACACACCCAGTCTTCTAACTATTAGCAACAAATCGTGAAGTTCAGGGAATCGATCGAATGACGTGAGTCGTACGTCACTATATACTGTATGAAGGAATCATTGTTCTCTAAAACATTGTCACGTGAACCATATATACGGCGCCATCAATGGCCACTGTAGTTAGAGAAAAAGCGTACAATTCTAACAACCTAAGGTGTTGGTTCAATTCTCAGCCATGAATAACCTGAACATGACATGGTTGAAACATAGAGAACATTCATTCTCCACTGTTGTTGAGCTAGAGTGCATGAAGGCGCTCCATCATTTCGCTCTAAATGAACGCTGGTGATGAGACAAGGGCAGTAACAAAAACTTAGCGGTGATTTTGTGGTGAATATGAGAGCAACGCACTAACATTAGCTTTAATTACATCCGATTACTTTCGATTACATTGACTCGATTACACTGATAGCCAACAATCATGAAAGCTAATTATTGGCGTTTGACGGTCCAGAACGCCGATATGTTTACGAGAGACACCCTAGTGGAGGTTTCGGGCAATGTCGACTCCTTGGGGTACTTTAGTGCACCTTAATTTAAGCACGTGGGCCTCAGGCATTTTCGACTCCTTCGAAAATGCGGCTGCCACAGACGAGATCCGAACCCGCGACCTGCGCGTCAGCAGTCGAACACCGTAACCACAGACAACCGAGACGGGCTATCAAACCATGACCTTCGAGATTATAGCCAGCAAATCGCCACTGGCTAATCTCGGAGGCCACGCATCAAACAAGAGTTCTAGTTCAATGCGAGCAAATGCGGTATACTTCGCGAAAACACTCGTGCATTTTTGCCGGAGTGTCTATGTGAATGCTAACGCATTAACACGTAGGGTATCGGTTGCACATTCCGCCCCTCGTTAGGCTCAGTAATGATGCTTCGTAAAGGGAGCGCACTTTTGTGCGTCCCTCCGCAGTCCTTGAACGGGGCGACCCACTCGGTGCGGAGCCGAGATTCGCAGCAAGTAGCCGACTGCACTCAATGAACGAGCGGTTATCGGTTCGGGAAACGCCCTTCTCCATTGCCCATTCAGATCACATACGCGACGGCTCCCCGAAGGCGCGCTTGCTTCGCAATGTCCGCACCAGCCGCGTTGTCTAGTATGCAAATCAGCCAGCCACCTTTTGGCATGCGCCAGTGCTCCACACGGTTAGTGGCGATTAGAAACTGTGAACAGAACGTCGGGCAGAGTCGTTGGCTTACAGCTTCGACGCGAAGGAGGGGGCTTCGCCAAACGTCTCTGCAACATCGATTTTGCCATTTATACACGTGGTCTTTATTCATTTGTGTTTTTTTTCTTTGCGTTTTGGAACGCGCATACTAGAATGCAAGCTCTGCCGTTGGCCCGCATTTTCAATAAATTACACGATGCGCAATTCCAGGCACTTGCTCCGAAGAATGATGGGGAACGAGTTGCTATTTTGGCGTGGCCAACGAATATAAAGTAGGGCCAACAAACAAACAAACAAGCAGTGACTACATATTAAGGTCATGATTAGGGGATAGTCGGCTCTAATATACCGTTCCCGTGCTTTTTAACGTAAATAAAGGTAGTACAATATAATAGTATTGTATATAATATAGTAATAAGTATAATATAGTAATATAATAATAAAGCTGGTTTAGGAGAGGGGGGGGGCAGGCCAGAGCAGTGCGTTTATGCTCACTGCGATTCACGTGTCAATATATAGCGAGATTGCGCAGGAGATAAACGAACGCCATCGGAATTGGCAACTTCCAGCGTTCTTTCAAACGCACTTTCAAAGGGCAACTTTCCGTGTTCAGAAGTACATTTGCAACCGCCACGGTGGCCTAGTGGTCATGGTGGTCGACTGCTGATCCGAAGGTCGCGGGGTCGAATCCCAGTGGCGGCGGCCGCATTGTGGACGGAAGCGAGAATACTTGAGGCGCGCCCGCGTGCATAGATTTGGGCGCACGTCAAAGAACCAGGTGGTAGTAATTCCCGGGGCCCTCCAGTAAACGTCGCTCATAGCGTTCTTTTGGGACGTAAAAACCAAACAATTATTACCATAAACTAAAATGTTGCCGAAGAAGCAACAAGCTTCAATGCCTGGTCGCACACCGAGTAGAAGAACGGTTTCGCGTAAATGTCTATTGATTGAGTTAAAAGAGGCTCAGTCCTATCGTCTAACATACAATCTACAACGAAACTACCTACAGGACTACTCAACATTACTCTGTAAGTGCGTGTGCACTCATGACTGAAAATCGTAGCCGCTCTGCGAGGCTCGACTTTCAGTGCTGGACTCGACTGCATCACGCATGATGGCGTCGCTATAGTACGCACACAATTCCAGCACATATAAGGCGTTAACATTATCAGCTAGTTAAAACTGCTCATATGGGCGACTCTTATCCGTCGTATGATAACCATCTCCGGATAAACGCGCTTGCAGCCATGCAGCAAGAGAGAGTTTACGGCCATATATAATGGGGTCCGCAGGATTGTGTAGCAGAAAAGGTATGCGGCATATTCCACGATGCTTTTCGTTTTTACTAATTATAACGGTTGGAATCTAAGCACCCAAGATCACGATGCTATTGGGAGTGAGGCCGAGGCGGAGGTCTCTGAAGGGCTGCAGGAATGGCGTTCTTTCCTCCTCCTCCTCCTCCTCCTCCTCCTCCTCCTCCTCCTCCTCCTCCTCCTCCTCCTCCTCCTCCTCCTTTTCCTCCTCTTGACCGTCTGGTTTTTCTCAGCGGGCACCTCGATATAAGGGCCTCTATTTTTTCGACTCCATCTAAATACGGCCGTCGCGCCCGGGATTCGATCCCGTGACCTCCAGGTCCGCCGTCGAGCACCACTAGGCCAGCGTTTAGGGCGGCTTTTCTTTCTTGAGTGCTAATCGCTAATTATACTTCCAGTGTCGGGATTTATAAAAATTTCTTTTTGAACCAGCTCACAACGCAGAAAGTTATTCCAAACATGGCTCATGCTTCTTCATATGAAGGAAAAAAAAAACAACTCAGACCGAATGCTCATTTTTGGTTGAACATTTCTTTGCCATTGGTCGCCCCTTATATATGTCCGACGACACCGTTATTAAATCGCACCGGGTCATGCAAATGTGGCGCACGAATAACCTTTCTATAATAATAAAAAAAGAACATTCGGCAGATCCCACGTACCTGGGAATTGGCGTTATGCGAAGCATGCGGAGGGAAGGTGACCGTGTGGCAATTTTTTTTATTGAGCAACACATTATGAAATGACGCTAAAAATATGTACAAATGTTGCACGCACAGACATATGTTTAAGAGTTGCAGATGTTTATATAACCAGTTTTTTCCACTTGCGCAACCATCCCAACTGGAACATGCGTATTGGCAACACCAGAAGCTGATATGAAGCGCCGATGCTCGTGAGGATGCTGGCCCTGGACGCTGCTACATGAGTCAACTTCAGCGCATGGCAACTAACCACAATTGACGCTATGCCGACGTGACGGCTCTATGAAAGGAGTACATGCGTAATGTTTATAAAATTTGGTAGGCAGCACTACAGCCACTATTGACGTTTCACGAAAACTAGCGTGTATTTGAAAAGCAGTTACTAAGTGTCAATTCCCTGTGGCACATACCCGCATAGCAGCGGCACATAGCCGGCCGTGGGTATGTGCCACTGTCTGATGGGAAGTGCTTGACGACGTACGCGACCGGATTGTGACATTACTTATGTCTTGACCAGCGCATCATATTGGTCAAACCATCTTACCCTCCCATGCTAATTTTGGTTCACGCCAAGTTAGAAGGTGACCACGAGAGCAGCCAAACGTAAGCGGCCAGATCTATAGATAGATAGATAGATTAGATAGATAGATAGATAGATAGATAGATAGATAGATAGATAGATAGATAGATAGATAGATAGATAGATAGATAGATAGATAGATAGATAGATATGCTTAAAGTCACCGAAGTTCGCTAAGAAATGCTTTGCATTTAATAATAATAATAATAATAATAATAATAATAATAATAATAATAATAATAATAATAATAATAATAATAATAATAATAATAATAATAATAATAATAATAATATTTTTCTCCAAACATTTGATGAGGGACAGCTGCAGGTAAAAGCTGCTCTCCGAAAGCGGCAGCTTTATATGGGCAGCCAATTCCACTTTCGATTTCTCCGACGAGCCCCGGCTGTGGGCTATTAACTTGACCAATATCCCAGAAGAAGTGGCGTCTCACGAGAGAAACGCATGCCTCCGTTCACGCCAGAAGGAGTTCGTCGTCGGCGTCGACGATCGCTCGAAGGCCGCGTGGCCCGTGACCGGCTCGGCCTTTTCGGTTTCTGCCGCGCTTACTCATATATGCAGGCGGAATGCACGCGGGGACCCTGCGGCACGCTCTGTCGTCGAGAACGGGGTCAGCCGTTCTCGCACGCACAGCCGCTATCGGAAGCCCCGTACACCGGCGGCGGAGACTGGTCGGACGGGCCGCGACGCGATGACCCGCTTTCGCTTTCGACCGCCGGCGAGCTTCATCCGCCGGATGCCTCTGTGGCTCTGTGCCACCTGTGGCCCGATGTGGCCTTCACGAATGCTTACTCACTTCGGGTCGGAGTGGTCAGAAGCCCGACATGTAAGAACTTACAAGGTTCCTTGAGAATTCGTCTAAGCCCTATGAAACCAGCTATACTATGTCAATTTTGGAATGCCGGAAAGACCGAGCTCCAGGCCTGATTGATTGATGTGTGGTGTTTAACGTCCCAAAACCACCATATGATTATGAGGGACGCTGTAGTGGAGGGCTCGGGAAATTTCGACCACCTGGGGTTCTTTAACGTGCACCCAAATCTGAGCACTCGGGCCCACAACATTTCCGCCTCCATCGGAAATGCAGCCGCCGCAGCCGGGATTCGATCCCGCGACCTGCGGATCAGCAGCCGAGTACCTTAGTCACTAGACCACCGCGGCGGGGCGAGCTTCAGGCCTGAAAACGACGAAAGCGTTATCAAAGTTCCTGCGAGTGGCCCGTCTTGTTGAACGATTGTGACGCTCCTGTCTGCTTCTATACTTCTATTCCTCCTTCCTCTCTTCCTTATACTTATCTATCTTTCCTCACCCCATGCCATTGCAGGGCAGCCAACAAGATATTTGCTTTTTTGTTAACCTTCCTGCCTTTTCCCATCACATTTCTCGTTCTCTCTCGCTTAAGTCGACTCGGGGGCGAAAGTCATGTTGTTTTCGTTCTTCTCAGTAGATATATTGGTCCCCCACGCTCACATCCGAAAGCCTTCCATACCTAACACGATTTCGCGCTGCCTCCGGGATTAGCCCGGCCCCCCTTTTGACCAATCGACGACGATATGTGAAGACATCATCATGCAAGTCACAAACTTGGGGATAAATGACGTCACGCGGTAACGTGATGACGTCATTATTTCCTTCTGTCACTTGCATTGCCGCCACCGAAGGTCAATTTTCACGTTTGGTAAGGCATCAAAGCTTCCGCCTTAATAGGTGAAGCAGCGATGAAATAATCACAAATTCTTCTCACTGAGCGTACTTAATAATAATAATAATTTATTTCTGCCTAAGAAAATACATTGACAGGGGAGCTGCAGAAAAAGCTGTAGTAGACAGCTTGACCGAGCCACAGCCCCTAAATACAAGGCAACAGCGAAGGCCCTTGAAAATTCAGTTGAAAGCGTACATACATAAAACTCCATGTGAACACTTGTTTCAGTGCATCGAAAAAAAAATTCGATTGTGTTCGATAGGCTTGACAATCGCCTTTTGCCGGAGAAAAGGGTGTTATGACGCTTGTCGGAAACGTCCTGAGCACCACAAGCTTCTAAAGTGCGCTGTTGTAGGGAGTTTGTCTTAGAAGACATACTTAAAGCAGTTTATACGTATATCGTATTCTTCCTCTTCCTTAAAAAAAGAAAGAAAAAAAGATTCATCTTTTTATAGCATCTCTTTTCTGTCTCTTTTTTTTCCCCGTTACCCCCTTCCCCAGCACAGGATAGCCAGCCGGTCTTAGAACTACCTAGCTGACCTCCCTGCCTTCCTCTTCTAATTCCCGTGTATCCAGCTAGCGTCCCAAGTTCAATCACGCGTGCGAGGTGACTGACCTCGCGAAGTATACGGAAAGGAAAGGGAAGGAGGGAAGCACAAACAATCAGTCCAGCCGGAAATTCTTTCACGCAGCGCGATTGCACGAACGAAGATGTACTATATGACAACTAGCAATGGGCGCCACTAAAGCCGCCGTGCATGCGCAGCTGAACGTGCAAACACCGGCATTCTCGAGGTGAGGCAGGATGCACTTCGTCTACGTCGTATACACGCGTGTCAATCCCCTAGTAGGCACTGCGCCGTGCTCCCGACCGGGTTGCAGAAATTAGGTGCCTTTTCTCATCTTCTAACCACTACCACCAATCCCCTAGCCGCCACTGTTTTCGCCGTGTGCGCTGATGGTATACAGTCGCAGTCACAATTAAAACACGCTCGCCTGAAGCAATTTTCCCCCTCTCCGTGGGTGGATTAAGGAGATTTCCGACTGGGTTGCCTCGTATCAGATACGGCTTAATGCGTCTTCCGAAGCGAGCGATCGCTCAAGCGTGTTACTCTGGCTGCGATTGAAGCTCAAACAACGCATTTACTTTGTAAATGTGTCCAATGCACCGAGCAAATGAAGGACGTGTTTACTTAGTTTCAGAGTGGTAATGTAATGGTTAAATGCTCTTTGTAAAATACGGCTTCTCTTCGATTCTACGTGGTGTCGGTAACAAAAGAAAATAATAGTATGGTTTCCTAATGAATTAGAAACAAAAAGGGAGTGATCCTTTTGCTATAGCGAGGACAAGCGTGAGTTGCTGCCGCGTAGACATTGATATTTTCTTTTAAGAAATGAATGCAAGAAGTTCAGTGCAATACGTAGCAGTTATTGCACACGCTTGAGTTACTCTCAAATTTAGGCTCCTGCAGTGAACTTGCTAGGTCAAGAACTTAATCCAGAAGCGTAATGCATTTCGCAGAAATTTCCATATCGGGTGGCACCGCTGCTTAAATTAGGCGTGTGGATCATGAATATTATCGCTGTTAGAAAAAGAAGCTAAATAAATGCCTTAGGTCCGACCGTGGTCTTTGTCCATACGTAGGTATCCGCTTGGAAACAAATATGTATAAAAAACACGGCGAAGAAAGAAACAAGCTGCTGCTGAGATAATCGAAGCGTCCTTCAGTGGAAGGACTCCAATAATAGTTCATTTTTGTTCAGGCTTCACTGCGCCTAGTTGTTCACGGACTACAGCGATGCAGCTTGCGCTGCGTGCGACAACCACCTGGCGCATACAAAATGCTCCCAGTTCAAACAGGGCTGGTAATAGTTCAAAGACAAAACAAAGAACGGCCGTAATTTCTCCCCGTACTCCGCATTCTCTTCCGTCCGTCCTTGAAGCAGTGGCAAAACGGCCGTTTCGTTAAAATAGACACACCATACCCTCCACCCTTTTCACTTGGCGCCTAGTCTCGCATCGCCAACGGCTTCCTAGCCACTTCGAATCTGCCACACTAATCCCATTTTCTTCCACACTGCATGGGCGACATGGTTAAGTACTTTTGGAAAGGGTCTAGACATTTAAGAGTTGGTAGGGGTGGGGGGAGGAAGCGCAGATGGTAGTTGACCTAAAGAACGTCTGGCTGGTTAGAGGTCACTGATTAGCCGTATGTATTATCCTACGAGCCACTGCGAATAATTAGCATGCAAAAAAGAGAGAGATAAATGCAGACACTGAGAAAAGAGACGAATGTATCCAGCAGAGAAGACACAAGGATGGTGGTCTTGACTGTTTGCGGAGTGGGCGTGGCCTGCCTGAGACACCGGCCGAGCAGAATCGAATATCTCTGCCTGGCCCAGCTGGGGCAGAGACATAAAGGAAAAGAAAGAGAGGAGAAAAAAGAAAAGAAAACGAACTTGGCTTCGGCTCGGGAAAATTCCATAGGCAGGGTCTCTGCTCGCATGAGAGCAAGATTTCAGTAGACCGGACGCTGGCAATATGAGAAACGGCCCGGTATGTTGTTCTTGTCTCTTTTTTTCGCAGAAATGTTTGTCGGACGCCTATAATCGGCTCTCCTAATCGCACATACGTATGCCGCCCCGCCTTGAAACCGTCGGCAGGTCGATACATTTCGCGCTTTTATGAGGAGATATGGGGGACCGCACTGTTCCCAAGCAAGGCTGTCGCCTGAAACCGCACTTTTTTTTTTCTTAACCACTTGATGCCTACGCCCCCCCCTCCCCCTTTCCTCCTCGTTTTCAATACCGCAGCGCACCTGTGTGCTTATAGCGGCACGGTCACTCGCATCGTGGAGGTGATGTAACGCGAGTAGAACGATTAAGCCGGAGTCGCGATTACTCAGCCACGAAGTTCGGACGTATCAGGATACTTAGACAGGTGGTGATTTTCTGAAGCGATCGAGTTGGCTCGAAGGACAGCGCTTAAGCTCTGTTTATTTTCTGTTTTAACTCATGTGACGGCAGAGAGTCACTCGACACTTAATTATCAGTCAATTTTTCGAAAGGCCGTCATATTATTGTTGTCAGACGACTTCATCGTCGTCAATCAGGAAATACTGCAGCATGCGATCTAAATCCAGTGGCTTTTGTAAACTGCTTGAAAGATTGTCACTGCAATCGGTTGTCATAAATGAGATTCGTTGTTATATATATATATATATATATATATATATATATATATATATATATATATATATATATATATATATATATATATATATATAACCGAGGGGAAAATAAAACGGGTGCAAAGAAGTATATACACAAGAAGATCACTAGTTCTGCAATCACCATATGTGCATATTCCTTCGTCCCAAAGCTAACTATTCGCACACTTTCACCGTTAACTGTAACGTTTTGAAAATGAGCACCACGATGTTATTATAAGTGATTATCAGTAATTACTCCTTCTACCTCAAAAACGAATATCATATGGCATTGAAATTACACGAAGCGGTAAAAATGGTCATCAAGGCCTTCGTTATCTTCTGAAGAACTAATTACGTTCCCGTGTTTCCTCTTTTTTTTTTGTTCATCTGTTTTAGCGCTTCTACAATTTCTTTTGTCATCTTTCTTTTAGGGAAGTTTACTTGGGACTCACGCCTGCGAAACACGCAGTTGCTCGTGGCATCAGCACAAGCACCCTTCCAATTAGGCGTGCGAGACCGCGCCCTATAATCCCCTCCTAATTGTTCGCAGCGTGCGCGCGAAACAAAGCAACGGCGGCACGGATATCACGTGCCTGCATGACCAGTGCCATGGTAGCTTGTAGTAAGGATTTGTTTTCGTTTGGTTGCCTTTACAATTTATTGAGCTCCTAAAATTTTCCATCTAAATCGCGAGACTTACATTCCAGGAATCATCCTTTTGAGTTTTTATAGAATCGTAACGCCACCATTCTTGGCCGATTCCCCACGTTAAGCGTAATCCACAGGCATGAGGCTAAAAAAATGGCAGCATATCCATAGGGTGAAGGATAGAGAAAGGGGCGAAGCATCCGTCCATTCGTTCTTGCTTCCATCCGTCCATGCGTGCATCTGTGTGACCATCCATGCGTCCATGCGCCCGTCCATGCGTGCGTCTGTTCGCGCGTCCGCACGTCCATCCATGCGTCCGTCCCTGCGTTCGTCCATGCATCCACCCCTGCGTCTGTCCATGCGTCCATCCGTCTGTGCAGCCATTCATGTATCCGGCAAGGCTATTGCATCACGACTAAGCATCGGACATGCGCAGATACTCACGGCGCGCTATCGTGCGCCTATATAATCAGTGACTGAATAAACCTGATAGCACTTCTTGTTCTGGCCATCATGCTGTATCGTCGTCCTTGCTAGTTCACATGGTGTCAGAAGTGGGGTAGAGCGGTAGGCCAGCAGGCCCAGACAGAAGTCGTCGCCCGAATCTGCAGTTTTTTTTTTAAGATGCGCTTCACAACCTGCACACCTTTTTCCGCAAGCCCGTTTGACTGCGGATAATGAGGGCTTGAAGTGACGTGCGTGAAGTCATATCTCCTTGAAAAGAAAAAAAAAAATTCATGGCTGGAAAATTGTGGGCCGTTATCAGTGTATACTTCGACGGGCTCGCCAAATTTGGCAAAAATAGCGCTCAGTGCTGCGATGGTTGATTGCGCCGACATGTCAGGTAGTTTCTGAACTTCCGGAAAGTTTGATAAGGCGTCAAAGACAACGATGTACGAGTCCCCCGCAAACGAAAAAATATCAGCTCCAACTCTATGCCATGCACAACCTGGCACGGGCCGCATTTGAAGCGGTTCCTTGGGCTGTTTGTAAGCATACTTGCGGCATGTAGGACAAAGTTGCACCATGGAAGCAATCTCAGCGTTAAGCCCCGGCCAAAACACGAGGCGTCTGGCCCTATCTTTGCATTTTTGCATGCCGAAGTGACCTGCATGGAATTTTTTCAAGTATAGTTTTTCGCATGCTTTTCGGAATAACAACCTTCGACGCCTTTAAAAGTATTCCGTTGACAAATGAGAGTTCTTGCTCAAAAGGCTTTAGTTCACCTTGTACTGGAAGCCCCGCCGACAAACTTGCGATCACCGTCTGTAGGTAGCGGTCACGAGCCGTTGCCGCTTGCAGTTCTTTCTGCGTTGCTTCTGTGACACGGTAACCTAGAAGCTGGATTGCGTGAACTTCCACGTCGGTAGTAGCACCAGCGTCGTCTTGGTTGTCAGCAGTTGACCGGGACAACATGTCAGCAAGAACAAGGTGCTTCCCAGGAATATACTGCAAAACAAAATCATACTTGAACAACCTCAAAAAGAACCGCTGAAGGCGAGGTGGCATGTCCCTAATTTCCTTTTGAGCAATTGACAAGAGTGGCTTGTGGTCCGTTTCAATTGTGACTTTCTGGCCGTAGACGAACTGGTGAAATTTTTCGCATCCAAAGCGAATTCCTAGGGCCTCCTTTTCTATCTGTGCGTACAGTTTTTCTGCCTTAGCCAGTACGCGAGATGCGGAAGCTACGGGCCGCCACTCGTTATTGTGACGTTGCAGAAGAGCGGCACCGACGCCGTCCTTCGATGCATCGCAAGACAACCTTGTTTCCCGTCGTGGGTCACATATTGCGAGCACGGGAGCGGTGGTCAGAATTTTCGTGACGCTTTTCCACTCTTTGGCGTGGTTATCTGTCCACTCAAACTCAGAACTGGCCTTGATAAGAGTTCTTAACAGGGCCGTTCTTTCAGATAGCTGCGGCACGAACTTTCCAAAGTAGTTCAACACACCAAGCATACGTTGAACATCGGCCTTGCATGTTGGCACTGGCATTTGAACCGAACTTTTTACGAGCCCTGGATTTGGGGTTATGCCGTTCGCACTTATGATATCACCCGGAAACCGTAGCTCTTTTACGCCAAACTTGCACTTGCGCAGATTAAACGTTAATCCGGCTGTTTCGGCAGTTTTGAGGACTGCTACCAGGCGCTCATCATGCTCTTCCTTCGTTGAGCCCCAGACCAGGATATCATCTATATATATGAGCACGCCTGGCAGACCGTCAAATATCTGACAAAGTGCCTGCTGAAACACCTCGGGTGCAGATGAGATGCCAAAAGGTAGCCTTAGAAAACGGTATCTGCCAAAAGGCGACGAGAACGTACAAATCTTTGATGTTGTCTTGTGTAAGTGCACCTGATGAAAGCCGGCGTTTGCATCCAAACAGCTAAAATAAGTAGCACCGGTTAGCCGTGCTTCCAAGTCCTCGCGTATGGGTAAAAGAAAATGCTACCCCTTGATTTACTTGTTTACTCTTCTGGGGTCCATGCAAACCCTTAGAGCACCGTCTTTTTTTTTACCAGTACCAGAGGGCTTACCCAGTCGGTTGGCTCATTTTGTTTGACGATGATGCCCCCCCCGGATCATTCGCTGTAGTTCCTTCTTCAGAGGTTCCTGAAGTGCAAGTGGAACCCGGCGAGCAGGCTGAACGAATGGAACCGCGTCTGGATCCAGGACCATTCTGTACTGTGTTTTCAAGCAGCCGAGCCCTTGGAACAGGTGCCTGAAATCTTTCAAAAGTTCATACTCAGACGAGGCATTGACAGCGTCCACCGTACGTCGAACCAATCCAAGCGCTTCACTGGCATCGAGCCCAAGGATGGCTTGGCGCCCATTCTTTACGATGAAGAATTGCACGCTTATCTCGGTGGTTCCGACAGACACTTTCTGCGACGTTGTTCCATGACTTGAGATAACGCCCCCGTTGTAGGCACGCAACACTGACCCGGTAGGTTGCAACGCTTCTTTGAATCCAAGCTTACGGTACGTTGTAAATGGAAGTAAGCTTGCCTGCGAACCGGTGTCCACTTTGAACGTCACTTCTCTGCCATTTACTCGAGCCTTGATTGTCCAGTCTTTCTTGCGACAATTTTCGGAGCCGATTTCGAGAATCTCAAAGTCATTCTCAACGAGATTAGCTACTGCGCTAACAGCGGTAGACTTCTGGCAACAACTTGCAAAGTGGTTATATTTGCGGCAAGAATGACATAATTTACCATACGCGGGGCATTGCTTAGGTTTATGTTTGCGGTTGCACTTCTTGCAGCAAATATCTTGATTATCGCGACTCTGCTTTTTTTTTTCCGCTGCTGCCGTTTTTTCGTCACCGTTTCGCCACTTGAAACTGTGTCAATGCTGTCTTCTGTCCTATTCCAAACTAGGCTCCTTAATGCCGCTGCTTCTGCAGCTTTACACATTTCCTCGGCTTTTAGTAGCGTCAGGCCTCTCTCGGCAAGCATTGTTTCACGCAGCTTTGGGTCATTCGTACCAAACACAATTTGGTCTCTAATCAGTGAATCGTGCTGATCCCCAAAGTTGCACTGAGTCGCCTGCTTCTTTAAGTACCGCACAAACTTCTCAAAAGGTTCTTTCTCCGCCTGGCTTCGTGTACGAAAAACATATCTTTCGTAAATTTCATTGCTCACCTCGGAGAAGTAGGCGTCGAACTTCCGCACGACCGTGTCGTAACGTTCCTTGCTTTCTCCGGGGCCGTACTGAAAGTTGTTGAAGATGTCGAGCACATCGTCTCCCGCGAAGCTCAGCAAGAGCGCCACTTTCGAGGAGTCACTTCTCGGGGACTTCTCGGCTGCCGTTGCTTGCAGAAAAAGCTCGAACCTTTGCTTGAAGCGCTTCCAATTTTCAGACAAGTTGCCCGATAGGCGCAATGGCTTCGGCGGCTTCAGTAGGTCCATGGCGATTCCGCGCCGTTGCTGCCGTGCTTCGGTCCGCGGTGGCCACTTCTGGCACCCACTGGGACGGGCGATCCCCTGGTGAACTACTGCAAGGAAGGCGCCTTCGCGCCAACCTCCCGGACTTCAGTACGGTGACCGCAACCAACGTCAAAAAGCACAGCCAGGCCAAAGGGGAAGACCTTTGCCTCCTCTGCAGAAGGGTGACGTCGTGAGGCTCAGAGACGCTGCATTGTACCGGAAAGCTCAAGTGGTGGGTTCGCCATATCCACGGTCCTACCTTGTCAAAACGGAAAACCAGAAGCTGTTAAGGCACAACCGTCGTCACCTACTTCAAACTGGCGAACGGTTCATCGAGGAAAGCGACGACGACATTGATACCAGCTCAGCGGACAACAACGTTGGTGGCCATCCGACAGTGGCAACTTCAACCTCGCCAGCCAATGGCCGACGTCGCGAAGTTCCGACGTCGGACGACCCTTCGCCACCTGTGGTGCGTCAGTCAACTTCACCACCGACGCTAGCTTTGAGAAGGTCGACTCGAACCGCGAAGCCACCACAGCGTCTTCATTATGACAAGG
Organism: Rhipicephalus microplus; assembly: GCF_013339725.1. Classification (NCBI taxonomy): domain Eukaryota; kingdom Metazoa; phylum Arthropoda; class Arachnida; order Ixodida; family Ixodidae; genus Rhipicephalus; species Rhipicephalus microplus. The sequence continues at coordinate 265,536,904 of NC_051165.1, read as the reverse complement.
ACTTTAACCAAGTGTATGATATCATTTTTTTTAAATGCCATGTACTTACCACTGTTTCGGTGGGTACGTAATTTTGTTGTTAACGGAAAGGATGTATCCGGCAAGGCTATTGCATCACGACTGCGCATCGGACATGCGCAGATACTCACGGCGCGCTATCGTGCGCCTATATAATCAGTGACTGAATAAACCGATAGCACTTCTTGTTCTGGCCATCATGCTGTATCGTCGTCCTTGCTAGTTACAAGTTCATGTGTCCTTCCATGCACCTCTCTGTGTGTCCATTCGTCCATCTATATTCAACAGCTCCAAGTACCATCATCTCGCATCTTTCCATCATATATTTCACACATAGAAGCACCGCCATACAGCGGACATTCCAAGGACTAAACGAGAGGTGGCACACGCACATTTTCTTGCGACTTGCGCTTCTTGTCTCCTTCTCACCTTTAACCACCTCGAGTTCATGGTTTAGTTTACTATACTGTATTCATGGCACTGCGGCTCAACGCTCGCTAAACCTTTCTAAAACCAAGGAGGTCACGCCCAGCGAGTATAACCTAGTAAGCGTTTCTTGTCAGATAGTGTTCAATGTACATGCCAATGGCTGCTAATTGGGAATGAGACAGGAAAATTCAGCTTTTAGTTAACGCACACGCTGCTACTTTTTTGTTGTTCAACAACGCACAGAAGAAATCTCCCACCGGCACCACCTTGCAGGTCAAAGGGTAAGACTGGTTACGCACTACGACTACGACGAAGGATGAACGGGTGCCGCTTTAAGGAGCTTCGCCCCTAAAATCGCCGGAGTTGGCCCGTATGGAAACAAACGCCGATGGCGTGTGTGCGTTTTTAAGTGGGTTACTGGATTTACACCACGTAGTCAATATCATAATAATCGCGTGTTCTGACGTTTGATTGCAAAGAGCACTTGTACGACGCATTATCGTTGAAATATTTGATGTTGCATTGTGTGCCCATGGTGCTCAGCTAAAGCAACTCTGTACCACGTCACGTGGGAGTGTCAGGCCATTACAGCCTTACAACTAGTACAAAATCCAACAGCGGAGCGATGGGAGGAGCTGCTGGCCAGCGAGAACCTGGAAGTTCAGTTGAGTCTGATCAACCGGGCCCGCAGAGCGGCTGCTGCAAGCGGAGCCCTAGACTAAGCCCCCCCCCCCCCCCCCCCCCACCGCAAGACAAGCATCTCCGACTACTCGGAGCTTCTCCGCAGAAAATTTCATGTAAATAAATAAATAAATACGTTTTCACCACCACCACCTTCGCCCCTAAAAAGAGCAAGGTGGTATTTTTTTTTTGCAGGTGAAATCTAGACCTGTTTTTCTGTCGTCCGGAAGATCAGCGTCCCTATAGTTTAGTTGACTAAAGCACATTATTTGCACTGTACGTTATAGTATAATCCAATACACACTGCTGTTGAGATACAGTCATTCATATAAGAGAAGTATGGGCCAGTAACCATTCCAAAAGCAAAGGTGAGCAGGTGAGTCCTTGTGTCGACAGCGGAATGTCACACGCTCAACAATCTCTTGGATGCAATATACACCACCGTATCAGGCTGCGTTACCTATAGTCCTACCACACATAATTCTCAGATTTACGCGGCCAACATTATCATATTGTTCGAGTACTTTATTATTATGTAGAAGTGCTGATATAATATCCAGTGTGTAAAGGAAATTTGCTGAAGTCATTGGCTTCGAGTGCGGTCCGTCCAGCAACGCGAGACAATCGGTGGTAGTCTCAAACAAACAAACAAACAAACAAACAAACAAACAAACAACAAACAAACAAACAAACAAACAAACAAACAAAAATAACCAACAAAAGTTTACTATCACTCTTCATTTTCATGCTTATAATTGATGGGGTATTGTACCCCAAAACCCCTATATGATCATGAGCGACGCCGTAATGGAGGGCTCTGAAATTTTTATAATCTAGGGCTCTTCAACGTGCGCCTAAACCTAAGCACACCGAGTTTTAGCATATCGCCTCGAGCCAACGGTGGCCGCCGTGGCCAAAACACGATCCTGCGACGTACGGGTCCTGTTGCATTCATTAATTTCACTGAGCTGTAGAGGTACAGAGTGTGAAATCCGTATCGCCTAATCATCATCGTCACCAATAAATCTCTTTAACTCATTGATAGAAGGACGATACGAATGACAGAACGTTAAATCAACAAGGCCTAACCTTATCGGTTTTCCTGCATTTTTAAGCATTCTCACAGGCGTCTCATTGCGCCAGAAGAAAAAAAAAACGCCGTACCATTTGTTTACATATTCATTTTTTGCATTACTTGGCAAACTCAACCGGGTGCCGATCGTGCAAAGCATTTAAGCGGCAATGCTATACTCCGGGGTGTCGATCGGCTGCAGTCGGGTCGATGGCCGTCTGATAAACGCCTTCACATGGCACGTGGCTTGGGCGCATTAGTTTACCTGTATAAAGTATTTACCAGCACTGATTCCAAGAAGGGTTCTTTTTTTATTCGCGCACGCATACGTACCTCCTAACGTATCATACTTGGGGATCGTGAACGCGGAAGGTGGACGTTAAGATTCTGCACGTGTAGCAGCTAGACGCAGCGCGCAGGTAGACTGCCTCGGAGCTTGCGTGTATTTCTTCAGGAAAACCAGATTTTTTTTTCTCGGTTATGTGTAATTCCTTCGAGCATACACGCGCTGAAAAGCTGAGAAAGAAAAAGAAATATATATCTTATAAATACAGAGAGCAATGAAGGCGTGTACGAGAGAAGCACTTTAAAACCAAAGCATATTTCAGGATTTGTACGTAATATGCTCATATGCATATACAAACATGCACCCCACATATATTACTCGGGCATGACTGTATATAGTCTTGCGGATCCTCCTCTCCCTTTTTGAAAGAAAAAATGTTTTGCATCATGCGCACACCCACATGCATGCATCACTTGAGCGCACATTTTTGAAATCTTTCTCGAGCGGTCGCTATTAGTCTGCTGCATGGATATTGTGGCAGTAGTCCCGGCTGCATGGAATACGCAAATTTTCAGCTCGTGTATACCCAGGCAAATGTCTTTTGCCATGATAGGGCACCGTCACATGTACGCTTTATAGCGAAACGACGAGTGAGAAGCTATGCGGAGGAGAGAAGCTGCGCTTCTCTATAGGCTGCGCCCGCGGGTGCCATTCGTTGTCGTCGCTGCAAGCTGTCTGTTTCGTTCGTGCATGGAAGCATCATCGCCTGCCGACAACAAACCGTCGGGTTCCCGCGAGAATTCGCGACGTTCTGCAACAGCGACGCACGTAACATTCTCGCTCAAAATGTCTACGCCGCACTGTCTCTACACGGACGTGCCGGGAAAACCTTACTGAAGACTCTTGTGAGCCGGGCACATGTTGAGCTGGCCCTGAAAGGATTATATGATATGTGGGGTTTAACGTGCCGAAATCGCGATATGATTGTGAGAGAGTCCGTATATAGTGGAGGGCTCCGGAAATTTCGACTACCTGGAGTTCTTTAACGTACACCCATATATGAGTACACGGGCCTACAGCAGGCCCTGATAGGAAGGCCAGCTGCTTTAGAAAGCAAAAGTGCTAAAACGCTGCGCAAAAAGAAAAAAAAATCTAGAAATAAAGCGACAGCTTTGCGTCTTAGCACCGACCACGTGACCAAGTTAGTCGCAAAGCAACTTAGCCGCAAAAAGAAGCTTTTGTCACTAAGCGACTACTTTGGCTCGCCCCGCCACGGTGGTCTAGTGGCTAAGGTACTCGGCTGCTGACCCGCAGGTCGCGGGATCGAATCCCGGCTGTGGCAGTTGCATTTCCGATGGAGGCGGAAATGCTGTAGGCCCATGTGATCAGATTTGGGTGCACGTTAAAGAACCCCAGGAGGTCGAATTTTCCGGAGCCCTCCACCACGGCGTCTCTCATAATCATATGGTGGCCTTGGGACGTTAAACCCCACATATCAATCATCAACTACTTTGGCTCACTCGCCCGCTGCTTGATTTTCCAGACGCCTGACATCCAACCAGATGCGCAGTAACAGCATGTCAGTTGAATTCACAGGGCATTGGCAATAGAGCAGACGTGAATTTTGTGTGTCGACGGTATAGACAAGTCGCACGGGGGTGTCAACATCGGTCGACTTAAACCGTTTTCTGGTCGCCGGAAGGAAATGGTTGCACGACCGGTGTCAGTCACAAGTGTGAACGAGCCTTTAGACTTCGGATTCACATTATAAACACACACCAGAGCGCACTGAAAATTGTCTTGCGATTGTATTCTCCCGGAATATTCTTCAGGCGTCATTCTGGCAAGCTCTATAATAATACAGCTTTAGAAGGCGTGTTCGTAAGACCTTGAGAAAATCTCAGAACGCATACAAATTGAGTGACAACGTGACAGATGTTCCTGCTGACGCCTTCGTAACGTTTCTTTTTATTAGGCTTTCTTGTTCTTTTCCCGTGTCATATAGTGTTCGCGCGTGTACGCACATGACGATTGCGCAACGGTGGGGCCACCTCGTAGGGCTTTCCCCGTTCATCTCGACCGTGACGAAACCCGTCGCAAGTTACGTGCGTGGCTGCCCTCTTCTTTTCAACGTCGAGAACGTCGAGACAAGGAGCCACCGCTAACGTTTCCCGTTCTATTAACTGACAATAGGCATAACCAGGTTGTGACACTCTATGGAAGTGAGAGATTCTACTGGGAAGACATATATCAATCAGAACTTGATGGTTAAAAAATAAAGGGTCAATATTGGATATATATAATTTCACGAGTGGAACGGTCTTGAGGAGAACAAAGCCACTTGTGCAGAAAATTACTGATTTAATTATTTAGTTTGTTTTCACATCGTTTCCCTTAAGAAGTCCAGTTTGATTATTCACTGCAGAAGAGTTGATTGGCGGGCTAGTGGGTATAGACTCATTATGACATCTTGGTAGGGAAAACAAACAGTAAAAAGGGCACAAACCGTTGTGTCCTTTGTCCCGTTTGTTTGCGCTACCAAGTTGTCATAATGAGTACTCATCCCACCGACAGAGCACGGCGCAGCTTTTGTATGTTTGGCATCGTGGCTTGTAGAAAGACATATTAATAGTATAATAATGATGATGATTGTTTGAATTAACGTGTTGAAATCGCGATATGATTATGAGAGACTCCGTAGTAGAGGGCTCTGAAAATTTCGAGCACCGGAAGTTTTTTTTTTTTTTTTAACGTACCCTTAAATCTAAGTACAAGAGCATCAAGCACTTTTGCCTTCATAGAAAATGTGGCCTTCATGGCCGGAAGGAAGGAAGGAAAATAGAGGGAAAAGAAAGGCAAGGAGGTTAACCAGCCTATAGGCAGCCGGTTTGCTACCCTGCGCACGGGAGAGGGATGGGGGAGATGAAAGAGAGCGGAGAGGGAAGATAGAAACAGCACATTCGGCAGCACCGCGCGCACACTCAGTCATAGTCCAGTCTTGTCTTTCGCGGTGTGTGACATTGCTGTTACAGTCGCTTGTTCAAGTCGGTGTCGCGTAGGAATTTCAACAGAGCCTTCGTCGCCTTCTGTTGCAAGGTCTTCTCTCGGGCACTTGACAGAATAGTGTCCACAGACATTTGGCTGTTGTCGATGCGCGCAAAAGCAGACGCCAGTGACTGTCTCTGGATTTCATACAATGGACAGTCACACAGGATGTGGTGTAGCGTCTCTTCGCAATGACAGGCATCGCAGAGAGCGTTGTCGGCCATTCCTATGACAAAGGAGTAAGATTTTGTAAATGCCACTCCTAGCCATAAGCGATGAAGAAGGGTGGCTTCTCTTCGGTCGAGTCCAGTGGGCATGCGGAGAGCCATCAAAGAGGACAGGTGGTGTTGACGATTCGTATCGATGCTTGGTGGGCACCATAGTGAAAACGTGATTTCACGCGCAAGTCGTCGAAGATTACTGGCAGCATCAATCCTCGAAAGTGGTATGGCCTCTTCTCGTGTTCCTTCAAGGGCTGCCCGCGTGGCAGTATCGGCATGTTCGTTCCCTATGATGCCGCAGTGACTTGGCAGCCATTGAAGCGTCACATGATGCCCTTTCTCGAGTAAAGTGTGGAGAAGGCATCGAATTTCGAAAACAAGCTGTTCGTACGGGCCGCGACGCAGTGCTGAGAGCACAGATTGTAGGGCAGCCCTTGAGTCGCTGAAAATCGACCATTGTTGCGGTGGTTCTCGATTGACCACACAAAGTGCAGCGCGCAAAGCAGCTAGTTCCGCTGCTGTAGATTGCGTGGAGTGGTCAGTCCTAAAGCTGATGGTAACACCTCTTGCTGGGATAACTACTGCCCCTGACGAACACTGGTGGTTCGTGGAACCATCGGTGTATACATGTATGCTGTCTGAATATTTCTCGTGCAAAAGAAGGAGAGACAGTTGTTTCAGCACGGGCGACGAAAACTCAGATTTCCTCCGGATCCCTGGTACACTAAGATGCACTGTGGGTCGAATAAGACACCAAGGTGGTATGGACGGTTTAGATGCATGAGTGAAGCCAGAGGGAAGTTTATCGTTGTATTTCACGATAATTTTGGCGAACGATGCTTGGCGCCTCTCTGAAGGCAACAGTGCAAGGTGATGGCCGGGGGCACGTGCGAAGTGTCGGATGTGCGTTCTCAGGACTTCTACAACAATGTGAGTTTGTATCGGATAGTCACCAGCAATTGCAATTGTTGCTTCTGTTGACGTACATCTGGGCAGACCGACGCACACTCTCAGCGCTTGGGCTTGTACTGCCTGTAAAACACGAACATTGGTCTTGCAGGTATTGCTAAGCACGGGCAAGCTATATCTGAGGAAACCGAGAAACAGGGCCCTGTAGAGCTCCATCATTGCGTCTACTGACATCCCCCACGTCTTTCCTGCCAGGAACTTGAACAGTTGAGAAATAGCGGTCTCAACTTCATGGCCGGGATATCAGAAAGGCAATACACGATGAAAGGCTGTTGCCACTGTCTTATTCAGCGTCACGAGTGTTGATCATCTTAACCCCCACTCCATACATACACTCACAAAAAAAGAAACTTCATAAGAAAGCTAGCTCATTTTCTCTCAATTGGAAACAAATGTAGCGAAACACGAGAAAAGAAGTAAACTGGTGTGACCATGCGCATGAATTGAGGAAGAGGCATGGCAGTTGTGCGCTCCTACAGTTTTTTTTTTTTCACGCCAGATTTGAATGCCCCAAGACCGAGGAAATGTTTTGAATTTTTGGCGCTGGGGGAATGATTCAATTTCTTTCCCATTCGCTGCTTCGTCGTTCGGACTACTGCGTGCAGGCATTCCCAGCTTTGTCCGCGCAGTTGCGAAAGCTTTCCCCATCGTTGCGTTGCCGGCAAAGCACACACACAAACATGCGACAAGCGATCTCCGACGCTTCGGGGCATGTATCGATAACAGCTGCTCGACACTGGCGACGCAGAGGTGGACGGCCAGTCGGTTGACGACCACCAGTTGGAATGTGTTGGTTTCTTCCATGGCGTATATGTAATACACGAACTACGTGCTTCCTTACATACTGACGCAACCTTGGCCGCTTATCGAAACAAGCCTGACGGACTGCCCGAGATGACTGATTAGCTGTGGTTGGTCACGCTTACCCGCGGCTGACGTAACTCAGTCGTCAATCTCCCTCTATGAGAAGACACGGATATTGGCATCCGCGGATAAAGAATGCATTTCTTCAAAATATTTCAGAACTCTAGAAAAGAAAAGAAATGAAAAAAAAGAATGGGGGAGAATCAATGGGCTCGGTTCTTTTTTATTTCATTACACGTATTTCATGGCGTATAACGGCAGCTCAAAACCAACTCGCGTCAAATCAGGCTGCCCTTAAATGACGACCTTCGCGAGAATAGATGCTTCTTCGTTGTTTAGGAACGCTGCGTATAAGACATCCGGTGAGACTGTCTCGAGAAATGTAGTTCTTGTGTACGAATGGACCGAAGAATGCGCAGGGAAGCGGGCACCGGCAATTGAGTCTCCTCGGTGCCGCCGTGCATGTGCCGTGGGCGGGACACGCGAACTTCAAGCCGCCGATGACGCCTGCGCGGCCTGTGGTAATGCGAGTTGCTTCATCTTCTTCTTCTCCCCTTCCTCCCCTCCCCGCTTTTTTATGGTCCCGTACGTTTGCTTGTCCCGGGTTCTCGATATCTCGAACGGCGCAAGACTCTCCTACCAGAACTTTACACGAAGTCAAAAAGAAAATGAAAACGAAAATAAGCAAACAATGAGAAATCAAATGCAAGTTACCGTGGCTAAATATAAAGATCGAAACGAGAATGCGTTCAACAACCTGCGAGTACTTTGCGACTTGATATTGAAGTCCAGTTTGATAAACGAGCATTTATTTAAGTTTGCGTGTGAATGCCACATTGGTGACGTCTCTTGTATAGGTCTCCCTCGGATGGTGCGCATTTAATGGTAACGGCGCTCATTTAACGATTTTGGCCGCAGCGGTCACAATTCGATATAGAGCCTACACACTAGACACTTCATTACTGCGCGATGTGAGTGCACGTTAAAGGGCACCAGGTGGTCCAAGTCTGACATGCACACACACGTCAGGAGTGTAGAAATAAGCGTCCTAAACTCCGCCAACGCTGTCCATGAGACCCGAGTCAAGAAGTGTTCCGACGTGAAGGCGTTATAGGGCGCTAGCATTCTGCCATACTTCCTGGAAGTACACTTGAAAGATAGAATAAATTTATCAACAAATGAATGAAGAGAAAAGCGAGAGTTTTAGTCCCATCAACGTACTGAAATACAACTACTTCAAGACTGGGATGAATATATATATATTTTTGTATACTGGGAGCTAGTGAAGCTGCTTTAGTGCATCTGTTGCTCCTGACATACTACATGCTAAACATATGAAAATTCTGTTCACTTTGTTTAGTAAAACAACATTAGAAAACAATCCTCCACTATATACACTTCTATATGTTCCAGATTCATCCACGTGCTCTAAATGCAAATGTCAAGACACCGTTCATCACTAAATGTACATGTTTCCACTTTGACAAGAATGGCCAGGCTCCCCAGTGTGCCTAGAATGGACAAACTGGTTGATGATCGGCCTTTTATTTAAAAAAAATCTGGGGAGCCTATAGTTTTACAAATTTATTCAGGAGGGAAAGTCGCACGGGCCCTTCGGAAATATTCTTGAGGGCAACCAAATTTGTCTAAGCTGCATCATGCATGGAAATACTATCTATCCGCAAGCTCTCTCTCTTTCTTTTTACCATTCGTTTCCTTTTCCACAAGTAGCGTATAATAGGTTGTACTAAGTCGTAGCACTGTTAAAGAACAGGTGGTCCAAATTGCCGGAGCCCTCCACTATACGGCGTCTCACATAATCATATGGTGGTTTTGGGACGTTAAACCCCACACATAAAGTCTTAGCAACGGTGGCAACATAGCCTATGCAACCTACCTGTACTCCCTTTGCTCCCCCTTCACCTTTCTTCTCTAAATTTTAATGTAGACTACAGAGTCACCTTCTCTTACATTCATTCGTTCGTTCTCTCTTGAACAACCATAGCTGTACTTCTCAACTAATTTGACGTGTAGGTTAGACATTCCACACCAAAATAAAGTATTCTATCTCAGGGAGAACCACAAGTTATACACACACAAACACCCTCTGGCAACTTCCTACGCCAACATTACAGCCTAAGTATTGAGTTTCCGCTGCGTTATTTCAGCCAATGAAAGCTGGATCAGTGCACGTGTTGCTTGGGGCAGCGGGACAAACGGTTATATTCAGTCAATGCGGTGCTCGGAAAGCATCGTGGCACAAGGGCCCCTGCTCTCCTCCTTTTGTCTGACTGTTGCGAGAGAGTGGAGGGTGACCCCGGCGCATGCGCAGTGACGGCGTGCGCTCAGGCGATACACAGTAGTATGGTCTATAGCCTACTTGATACAACCACGTCATTCTGGCGCCATGGCAAAGCAGCCCCAGTGCGCTACGCGCGACGAAAGCTTTGTTGTCTTTCTTGTGGGCCACGAGCCTGAACGAAACATTGTGAACAGTTTGGTCTACGTGTGTGTGGCTGTTTGTGTTGTGTGTTGATCAGGGTGTGCACCCTACTCATCACCCAGCGATTGGAGTAGCTTGTCAGACGAAAAGCCGGGCATACATATCCAGCTCGCCATTGAAATATTTCTCTATCTCTATAGCCACGTCTGTTACATTTCGTTGGATATCAACAGGCACACTGCATTCTTTTTTTTTTTCGGTAAACTGGTCATGTTAAGCTTGTTTGCTGACATCTATGAGGCCCAATAACACGACGACCTACAACGTAATAAACAGCACCGAAGATCAGGGCTATTTATTACATTACATAGAATGCGTATCAGCCTCAATAATAATAAATAAATAATATAATAAATTAATAATAATAAAAGTCCTAAAATGTTATATCGAAAGTATCGGGGAAGTTTTACAATCGCACAAACAAGAGTGAATTAGCGGTATCACATGCAGAATTTGAAGATTATCGGTTCGGCTCCCACCAATGGAAATGGTGTTTTCTTCAGCATTTAGTTTACTCTAATTTACGCCGTAATTATTACAATACAGTCAACAAACACAATTTATGGTCCTTGTGCTTTGCGAGGTTATAAATGTATCTTGCATTTATTCGATTACGTATGGGAGAGAAAAATTTAAGGTGGCTCGACACCACTAATTGTAATGTGCACAAGGGTACAAAAACCCTTGTGCACATTACAGTTTTCTTTAATTTACTTCGGCGCCTTTCGCTGAAAGGTTAGCAAGAGAGAGAGGGGGGGAGAGAATATAAGAAAGGTAGGGTGGTTAACTAGACTAAGTCCAGTTTGCTACCCTACACGTGGGAAGAGGGGAATGATGGAGTAAAATAGAGAGAGAGGAGGAGGAGGTGACAGGTCGTCAAATCAAATGCTACTCCTGACAAGTTTACGTAGAAGTAATTTTTCGGTTTCTTTAGAAAGCTATAATGGTTGATCACGTAACTTACGCGATCCAGCTAACGTATGCGAAGAGTGTGACAATGAGGCTATTGTAAATATACACCAACATTCAATGGCTACCCGTTTTATGTAACGACCCCAAAACGAAGAAACGCGCATGTTATGGTCGGGGCGTGACATATCAATATCAGCGGAAGTGCACCGGTCCTTCGATTACCTTGCATAATAGATCTGTTGTTTAAACATATCTATCACTTGTACCTCCACGTGTTTCTGATTGAGGGTTGGTGTGCTACCGTTCCTGAGCATGCACAGATTAGCTTTAGGAGCGAAGCTCCTTATGGTTTAGGGCAGTCCATCCCTCCGGCGTAGCCAGCACAGTATATCTGCAGACAGACAGACAGACAGACAGACAGACAGACAGACAGACAGACAGACAGACAGACAGACAGACAGACAGACAGACAGACAGACAGACAGACAGACAGACAGACAGACATATGGATGGGCAGGCAGACAGACAGACAGATGGACGGACGGACGGACGGACGGACAGATAGACAGACATTCAAACAGACAGACAGACAGACAGACAGACGGATGGACAGACATACAGACAGACAGACAGAGAGATGGTTGGATTGACGGACAGACAGAGAGATGGACGGATTGACGGACAGACAGACAGACAGACAGACAGACAGACAGACAGACAGACAGACAGACAGACAGACAGACAGACAGACAGACAGACAGACAAACGGACGGACGGGTGGGCGGAGGGATACTTCGGCCCACTTATCATCACTCGTCCCGTGGATATGCTGTATTTTTTTTGTGCACCTTCTTTTCCGACGCAAGGCAGCCTATGTAATGACAGTAGTCCTTTTTTCGTTGTCTTGTTCTCCGATTGTGTGTCGAATTTGGCATCTTTTACTTTCCTCTGTGGTAAATCACTGCCAACTATATAGCTATCCGCCTTGATGGTACAGTGGCCACAGTGCTCGTTTACTTACACGAAAATTAGATCCTGGCGGCAGCAATCGCATTTTTATGGAGGCGAAATGCCAAAGACCCGTGTATTGTGCTATGTGAGTGATCGTTCAATAACGCCATATGGTCTAAATTTTCGGATCCATCCACTGCGGCGCACCTCATGAGCATTTAGTGGCTCTGGGACGTTAAACCCCAGATATATATTATTAACAACTAGCTCAAGTGTCAGCTGTTACGCGGCTAGGTGTTCTTGCTCGTGGGCAGCTTTTTATTGCAGCTACATCACCAATGAAAGGGTGCTGAACTATGAGTTCGCCGAGCTTGTCTGATTGCGACGAAATAATCATCTTCGTCAGAACGTCCAGATGGAATCTTTACACTTGTTCCTTACCCACTCTATACTTCGAATGTTTTGGCGAAGGTTTCTCTGCGGAGTTGCTCTGTAATAATATTATGCGCGGCTTTACGTCCCGAAACGGCAATATGATTTGGAGAGATGGTCTTTAGTGGAGGGCTTCGGAATATTTGGTGATTTGTTGTTCTTTACCGCGAATTCACCGGTAATTTTTGCCATTTTTTCGTGAGAATAATGCACACTTTTGATAGTGCGTCAGGGTTGAAGAGGACAATCTTTTACACGAACGTGCGCATCTACTTTTTTTGATCATCAAATTCTTTTTTTTTCTATCGCTTCTGTCTATTGTTTTTCGTAATACGCGTTTTCTTTCACCGGTGTGTCGTGCTCGACGTCACCTGTATTAATTTTTTTCCTAGTTTTTAAGAGGCATGGCTCTGCTGAAACCGCTTCTGTTTCTGCATATTCAATAGTATTCATTTGTTCTGTGCATTCCTCTGTGTGAATTTAGGCATCATTAATTTCATTAACATCCACCATGCGGATTGGCAATGTTCAGAGTCTACGCACGCTTTGATGGCTCACGGGTGGATTGACTGAGCCTCTCCAAAGCAAGCCAGTTAGGATGTAACAGAGCAGGCAGAGGTGGGAAAGCACAACCTCGGCTACCATTAAAGAGTCACGTATCACGCCTTAGTTATGCGAAATCGAAAAACTATCATTCTTCTTGTCCCGTGAACCGAAATCTGCAGCCAGTACATTTCCACGTGGTGCTTGCGACACGTGCCGATGCCGGGAGCTCCGCATACGTACGAGGAAACATGTGCACACGCTGAACGTGCGGCTCAAGACGTGCGTGTTTAAGTAGCTAAAAATTTGCATGTACGGGCAAGGACCGAAAGTAGCCTTAAAATAGAGAGAGGAAAAAAAAAAGCATCGAACAATTGCAGAGTGTGACAACGCGTGTCAGGTATCTATTTATAAATTTGCCACGATAAATCAAATACTCGTTCCAATATTATTATTATTATTATTATTATTATTATTATTATTATTATTATATTATTATTATTATTATTATTATTATTATTATTATTATTATTATTGTCTTAAGCTATGGAGATGATACTGAATAATGCTCCATGTTAATGACGTTCACAGCGATATTTTTGAAATATTATAATTCCATTACTATGCTTCAGGGCAGGCTTTAAAAAAAAGTGTGTTGCAGCTTCACAACGCTTTTCGTCCCGTCACTATATCCAGCGTTTTAAGTGAATCCGTCCTCACTCACTGTGTACGTGATGTGTGACTATACGTGGTCGCACTACTAATGTTCCTTGCCCTCTTTCATTTTTTTTCTCTCGTCACATCCTGCGGCGCCGTACCACGCCCCCCTGCACTGCCCTCAACGCCACTTTCATCCTCCTTGTGAGGCATGGAAATACACAACGCGATGCAAATCACTTTCGTGTTCGCGAGTTGCCACGCAACCGGGTGCCAACGTGCAACCTGGTTTAGTAATGTGCGATTTGGGAAACACTGAATTACGGAATTGTATACGTATCGCTACCTCATCACGATGGAAGCATGCGATGATAGCGCGTGAAAGCTTTGGAGGTATATATAAATAATCTGAAATTCGTTGCGGAGAATCAAAAGTATATACGAAAAAAAAGTATTGAGATCTCCCTTTGCGATTTGCTTCTAACGTCGTCTAAAATTATTCAATTGTATTTAGTAACCATTATTTTATTTAGCGGCACGGTCCTCTCTCTCTGGGCGTTGATTACGGCCTATACTCTACACATGATTCATTTTTTCTTCCCTTGATGATTTTTTTAAACAATTTTCTAACCGACGCGTCTACACGTCGCATTGAATGAGCAAGCCTTTCAGCTAGCATTGAAGAAAGAGCAAGTTGAATTATGTGGAAATTTACGAAATCCAACAATATTGCGAATGTCATTTTTAGGGAACATCATTTGCAATCTTATCGCTCCTGCAACGCAAAAATAAAAGAAGAAGAAAGAAAAGAGAAAGGAGGGTACGGAAGGTGCCTCTGAGTCTTATTTTCGGCTCCAAACCTATCTGGTTGCCGGACTGTTCGTGCAGCATTTTCCTTCATTATTCGCGATTTGATTTTGTAGACCTAATTTCCATTGCGTGTTTTAAGATTCATACTGCACCAACTTAAAAAATCCTGCCAGCCCAGTTCATGGCCGACCCCCCTTTGTGGGTGAGCGTCCAAAGTGTGAGAGGATCCTCCTCCACCTCCTCGTCATCACAACCATCATCATCATCATCATCACCATCATCATCATCATCATCATCATCATCATCATCACCATCACCACCACCACCACCACCACCACCACCACCACCTGCCTGTATGGGTCCAATAACGTTGGCCTACTTTGCAGTACTACTTCAGTTAAGAGAGAGTTTTTTCTTTTAGGATTTAAGTATAACAGTCACTGTTACTTTACGATTAATGAAAGAAGTACATTAACTCTCTTCGTAACCTGAAAACAAATCGTAACTGCGAATAGCTATCGCAACTAACATTAAGGTACTGTAACAAAGGTCAACCGCAACCCATCCAGACTGGGAGGGAAAAAAAATAAACGAAAAAGAATGTACGGCTCATATTAATGTAAGCTCTGTAGTATAATTTTTGTTGACAAATATCTGGTGCCTGTTGTTTAGGAGTGTCCTTTGGCGTTGCGGTAAAATATTATACTCCTGTTGTGTACACACGAAGGCGAGCGCCAAATCGTGATCCCTTATAATTATCCATCTCGATTCACTGCGAAACAGCAGTAGAATGGAGTATTTGCACCGGGAGAGTGTACAGTCGTAGTCTTCACCTCTTGGATGCGGCTTCAGGTAAGGACACCGCACGAACCTCCTGTCATTGCTTGAATGAAGCCCCACGCTGGCGAGATGTAGTTCCCATACTTTTGTTTCACTTCGTTATAGATCGATGAACTTTTATATTATTAATATCAATTCCTTAGCTTTCATACACAAGGAATGCAAGGAATGCATACACAAGGAATGCAAATTGAATTAACACGTACGACCCACGGCTTAGGGATAGTCGTGGGTTTCATAAGAACAATAACCGTCGGTAAAAAAAATTCATACGTAAATTACTACTTATATATACAGCGCCCATGTGGTGCATTAGTGGTGGGTAGAGTGGTAAAGTAATAACATTAAAATATAAATACATAACAAGCAGCAGTTTGGTGAAATGCCATAAACACTAAAGTCTATTCACATAGAAATTCTCATTACGATTTAATTATTTTTTCCCGTTATGCGTGCGTACGAAATGTGTGCATCACGGTCGATCTCGGCTGCTCTTCATCGGGCTGTCTCAAATTTTATGACAAACATCGGCGAGAATAACGAGAGATAGAAAGAAAAAGCGAGTAATTAGACGCAAATCGAGGCAAACCGCGGATCGAGGTTCAACTCCGGGGTTCTTCTCACCTCGAGCTCCAGTGCGAGGTTGTCCGCCTCCATAGCACCGCTGAATCCGGTCGGCATCCTGACGGCGTTGTTAACGTGGTCACACGTCGCGTATTTGCCCGTTCGTTCAGGCGCGGCGTTGCGTCCCCCTCTTGCGCTGCCTTCGAGTATGCCGCTGCCGCCGAGTATGTTCGGTGCGAAAGTCGCGCGATCTCGCAATGCGAACGGCGAGGGCGAGTGTGCACGGGGGCAAAGTAAAATAAAAGGAGGCCGCGCGTCTACCTGCACCCTCCTCTTCCTCCAATTACCCTTTCCCACGCGACCAACTCTCACCAATCCCTTCCGTCGACGTCCGCAATGCGAGTATGTAACAAGCACTTGCCTTGCGGGGAAGAGGTGACTTCGTCCGTGCCCGTCTGCGCACAGTACCGCACTCTCTCCGATTTTCGTGCCTCCTTTCCTACGTCGTTGTACACGCGAGGAATGTTTCACTCGGAAGCGGTGTCCTCCAGTTCACTCTCTCTCTCGAAAAAAAAAAAAAAAAAAGCAGGCGCTTGACAACCTCTTATAGAGAGAATGAAAAGAAAAAACGCGGATGACGCCGGCACAAAACACACGTGCAGGCGGAACACGTCACCGGTGGCTCGGACGTCCAGGTATCGAGCACCAGTACACGTACGTATACCGGAGCTACCTTGAGATCCTGCATCGCTGGAAAGCACAAATGCAACCTCCCAATGATGACGTCGTTGAAAAGCGCCCTGTTATTTTCTCAAAGTCTGGGAAAGGATCATTTTTTTTTTTCTCGCCGGATGCGCCTCGGGTGATTTCTTGCTCCCTTGTTTTCGTTAACAGTCTGGCACCTTGAATGGATGGCGAAATCGAAGACGATGCGAGCGTATGATTAATTGCTCGTTATGGTCTTGATTCGCGGAATACAAGCGAACTCCACATATCCGTGCGGGATCGCACTACCTACCGTCGGCACGTTGTTACCATACTCTCACTGGTTACATAACCCTAATCCCTTCTGTTTTACAGATGGAGGATGCCCTGTATGACGCTTACGAACATTATGCTAACAGATTGGTAACAATTTTACGGATTCCAAGCTGTGGATTAGCTGCTGTCAGATTTTGAATACTAATTACGCGTTTGTCCGTGTGCCCTTGTGTAGAAAACCTGGGAGCATTATCTATCGCCACTGTTGGGTGAGCAGCTGTATACTTGCATCTAAACCCGGACCAACGATTGTTCGCTCGCGTAAAAGTGTAGTATTATATTTTGTATCTATTTGTGTTGCTTGCGATAACGCAAATGAGCAAATGAATACAAGGAGAACTTATGGTACGCAGCAGCAAAGTCCAGACGAACAGAAAGGGGGCTTATGAAGCGACCACTTACAAATGTGAATTCAATAAAGCAGCCGCTTGCGGAAACCGCACCAGACAGCGCGCCGGAACGAAAATATGTTACACCATAATAACGCTATTTAACCGTGACCAATGTGCGCAGGTACGTTTTACAAAGCGATAGGACAGCGTACAAAATCGCTAGGGCATCTTGCACGTCAGAATATTATACATCGGAACAAAAACAAATCGGATAACTTTACTATTATAACGGTGCGCTAAAAGTTGGCGCGGGACATCGCGCATGCTAATCGACGTGACAGGAAGTAACATTCACTCGATTATTCTTGATGGTCATCCAGACACCGTGGCCTGAGTTCAATAATTCAGACGATCCAAAAAAAAAAAAACGCAGTCTTTTGAACCACTGCACTCTTAAATAAACTCAAAGCATTTGTTCACTTCGCCAAAGTTTGACGGCGGCACGTTAAAGAACCCCAGGTGGTCGAAATTTCCGGAGCCCTCCACTACGGCGTCTCTCATAATCTTACGGTGGTTTTGTGGCGTTAAACACCACAAATCAATCAATCAATCAATCAATCAATCAATCAATCAATCAATCAATCAATCAATCAATCAATCAATCAATCAATTAATCAATCAAAATTTCACCGCGGTGAGATTACGGTGAGGCTACGAGAGAACTTGTGTACAGGCGATTGCTAGACACATGCAGCCACCGACATAAAGCCTTCGTTAAACCGAGCTGAAATAAAAACGGAACTGATCGAGTATTGCTTCATCGAATTCTCTGGAATGTTGCCTTTTTTACAGCCTTGCCTACGAAAGAAAGGTGAATGGAAGAAGGCTGAAGGTTGGGCAGGGATACTGAGAAAGGTATTCCGGAATACGCTTATGAAATACATGGGGTGTAAGACTATATATAAAATACAAATGCTGAGATACATTTCTTTTTCACTTTACAGGGCAACCCGAAGATGCTTTTTGCAGAACAAAAAAAAAAAAAGACGTTTCGGAATAAAGGTACAGGATACTGGATACTTTTCTTTGATTCCGGGTGGCTGATTCTTCGCAGTGACATTTCAGTGCAGCATAATATGAGAAATAATGTTATAGTGCATTGAAACTTGCAAGTAAAACATATCGATCAAATCATTAATGAACACCAGTGAATAAAGGTGAAGAATACAAAGGTGAAGTAACCGCCACTTGTCAAATAGGCTGCCTTTAGGAAAGCGCCACTTGGGCCTCAGCACGAGACTTGCGAACTAGAGAAGCCTACGACTGAAGGACGAGCACAACTTCGTGTTCTAACGAACAAGTATCGCCTCCATACCCAAAAAGTCTTGTAGCAAGGCGATGTACACAGTACTAGTTCTCAAAAACACCACTCTCAAGTGGGTCTCACTCAAAAGCGCTCTTCCACTGTCACACGCCACCCTTCCAGCGTTGCCAAACGGCGGAGTGCCTTTATTTGGCACACCACACACGCAAAAACAAGCTTTTCTTCTTTGGAAACAAGTCAGCTGGTTTCTGATAAAATGAAAGTAACTTAGATACCCGTGTCCTGCCCGGTATCGCGATATATTCTACTACATCGTAATAGTAATTACCTACTGAGATACAAGACCTTTTTTTGTTGTTGTTCAACTGTATCTCCTTAGCAAAAATACCGATACTCGAAAGTATCTCAACGTATACGCCTTTACTACCACGATACTCGTGTATCGTGACACTGATAAGCCCTGAAATATGGGTGGAAGGCATAGCTTAGCATGTATAGGCTGGTATCGCATACAATAAAGACGCAAATGTTACCGGAAGGAGCTATCCTGGAGCAAGAATAGTTCTTGGTGCATCGTATGACCACGTCGAACAAAGCAATGCTGAAGAAGGGCACTTTGAAACTAAATATTCGCTTAGAGTCCTGTGGACGCCTTCATATCACCCTTCTAGATTGTTGCCACGAGCGTGGTTACTCGAGCATGTGACAACAGTTGCTAGATCATATAGTATAGCTTCTTCAACGGTGGCTACATGATTGAGCGTCAGCTTTCAATCCGGTATGTACAGGGTTTCGATTTCCACTGCCACCCAGCAACCCACCGGTATTTCCTAGGGGGCGGAGGAGTACACCAACCTGGCGCTTGGCTGTTCGTAGTTATGGGGCGCTATAGCGTGCATAGAGGCACACTACGTGGTTACTCATCTTGTATGATGTCCCCGCAAACACGGACTGAACCCCGCTCCTTTCAAGATGTGTACGCTCGTTTCTCAAACCCACGCAAAAAAAAAAAAAGGAAAAGAAAACCTTCGGTGTAACGAATGGGCATTCCGGAGTGGAGTACCTGAAGGATTATTTCTACTATTCTCGCGGGCTCCCCCGCGCAAACACGAGGACCGGGCGGCGCCTTGTCGTCTACAGACCGTGTGACAGTGTACGGTGGAGATAATCCGCGCGAACCCTTCAGATTTGTGGCATGGGGGAGCAGCAGAGCACCTTTTGTTGGTTCGGGGAATGCGACGCTGCCGCAGCGCCTGTGCCGGGTCCAGTATGACTTTCCATGAACTCATGAACGCATAGCGCAGTGGGGTCGTGCGGGGACCCTGGGACGTAAGTGCCCAAATCCCTTGGTCTAATAAAGTTTTACCTCCTCCTCCTCGCGGGAGACACCGAGCTGCATGGAAACGTTGAGACTGATTGGTTTGGTGCCCCGGGAGGGCAGAGTCGGAACCCGAGAAAAGCGGCCACGTGTCAAGGAAGGGGAAAGGCGAGGAGAGTCTTTCCCAGGGGAGAAAAAGAAGCAGACGGCAACGGAAGGGGAGAGATCAGACCGCGATGGGAGTCAGAGAGACGATGCGATGAGCTCGAGATGGTAGAGAAGCTAAGATGGAAATCACTGAGAGGCACGACGTAGGCGACGATGACGAAGACGATGAATACGCTGACGAATTGGACAGATCAGACCTCGACGCCAAGAACCAACCTTCGGCCCCGATTCGAGCAGCCAACTCCGAGGCCCCAACTACATGGACATTCTGTGAGACGAATTTCACCTCCCTTACTTAAACGAGCTTTGCGGGAAGGGATGTGGCATATTGAGACATTGCGCGGTTTTATTAATTAATGACTTTATCATTTGTGTCGTCGTGTGTTTTTTTTTTGTATGCATACCCTTGTATGGTTGTTGTTACTTTCTTTATGTGCCTGCCCTGTGTCGAACGTCGCGAGTGTCTAGATCATGTGTTATAATTTTGTGTAGTGGTCGATGTACGCGGGTATACGATGTTTACAGTTAGTATTAAATTTAATGAATCAGTAAACAGAAACAGGTCGTAGCGTCTCTTACTTCCCGGCCCCAGCACGAATCCCTGTATGTGAGAAGTGATTGAGACACATAGCCAAGAGGGAGCCGGATAGACAAGGGGTTGAGTGGTCTTCCCTCTCTTCGGTAATCGGTGGCGTAGCGGGGGACGTCTCACTTGTAAGGTGGCCCCATCAGGTAATGTAAAGGCCCGCCCCACCGTGGTGGTCTCGTTTCTAAGGAACTTGGCTGCTGACCGGCAGCAAGTCGCGAGATCGAATCCCGGCTGCGGCGGCTGCATTTCCGGTGGAGGCAGAAACGCTGTAGGCCCGTGTGCTCAGATTTGGGTGCACGGTAAAGAACCCCAGGTGGTCGAAATTTCCGGAGCCCTCCACTACGGCGTCTCACATAATCATATCTAGGTTTTGGGACGTTAAACCACGCATATCAATCATGTAAAGGCCCGTGTGCGCACCTAAACTCACCACATCCTTGGTCAAATAGTCGCGCATTAGCCGCTGCTGTGGAAGGCAGAGAATTGCCGCTGCCGGGTTACCTTCGTGGTAAAATAAGAACAAGCGCGCTTCGGCATGGTGCTCGGCAGGACAATGTTCGTATAGTTGCTTGGGAGAGCACTAACCATGAGACAATTTCGCAGCATAGGACCACTTGCCCTCAAAATAAGGTAATACTTTTTTATATTGTTAGAAAAAGCACCTTAAAGAAAACAGAAAGAAAAATAGAAAGGGACATGCATGCGACTGCCCTTTTTTCCCCCTAAAACCGGAACGTTTTGAGCAATACGCACAAGATGTTGCGCAACGAGTAAGCACAAAAGGTAGCGACAGAGATACGGCAGAAAAGAATGAAAAGCTGGGAAGTTATCTGGACATTGTCCAGTTTGTTGCGCCCTACACGTGTGGAGGGATAAGGGGGAGTTTACTCAGTGCAACCATCGTGCAACGCGTCGTTGTTGGTCGCGCCTTGTTCCGCGTGCTATTTGTAGCGCTGTTGCTGCATTAAAGACAAACCGGCCAATGCTTGCACTGAAATAGATCCTCAGCTGCGTGATGTATCGTGTACTTAAATACAGTCGCGATTTTACAGTGACACTTTTAAAAAGTCCGTATACACTTCAGGGTTGGCGAACTGCGAGCGCAGGCTCCCACGCATGATCCTTCCTTGTGTAAAACGCCGATATCGATAAGGCTTAACTTTTACTAACTGATACAGGTGTCCTGTGCAGAACGGGTAAATCATCCGTCAAAGCTAAACCAAAGTGTTTACAGAATATCGATCATCTTCCACGGAACTGTGCCGGAAGCCAGATTCGCCGACACCTCTTGAACAAAATTAAGTGCGCCAAAGCGATTGGATGTTGATAAGAGCAGCTTTCCCGAGTGTATGAATACGAAGATGGTTTGTGTAAATGAGCAACCGTATATTTCAACCGAATCCTCGAACATGCTGGTACGTTCTGCTGGTAACCTGCTGGAATTCTCGAACTCGGCTGGTATACGCGTTGGTAACTTATTGTGAATTGTGTAATGATGTAATGAGGAAGTAGCTGACAATAACGACGTGACGTGTGTGTGTAAGGGGGAGGGGTAGAGTGTTCGTAGCAGAAAGTCCCGCTTGTGACAACCAACGGGCTTGGCAATGTTTTGCGTGGTTGTTTGCACCCCCTAATATGATCACGAAGGTATTTATGTGCAATACAGCAGCGGTCGCTATGTGCGCTAAACACACTGCGCGATAAATTACACCAAGCCGTCGGTTCGCGCTTATAGGACGATTTTCTTCCAGACATCCTAATTCACTGGTCCCTTTATCTTTATATATCTGTGCGATGTAAAATTATGGGTGCAAATCTAACAGACTGGAAGTACGTTCGTACAGTATTATCGACGAGAGTCAGTAGCTTTTGCTGACTTTACAGGGGAAAAATTTCGAACACCATGCAGCAAGCGATGCAGTGCACCTAAATTTTCAAGCTTCACTCGACATCAGAAGTGCTTATAATCATGAATTCAAAAAAGAACAGTATAGTAGGAAGTCCCGGATTATGCCTTGACCACGTGTTCTAACGTTGCACTCTCGTTGTACAGACAATAGTATCAGAGCACTGTCTCTTTAGGCTTAGGGTCTGTATTTGAGCCACTTCAGCGACTGAGCACCTGTTATCCAAGTCCGCGTGAGTCAATAAACAGATAAAGACGCCTTTCTGGCACAACACGTGTCACTCGCAGTGACGTAACTAGAGGGAGGGGCAAGGGGGGTACAAGCGCCCCGAGTGCCACTTTGGGGGAGGGGAAGTGCCAAGCTGAGTCCGCCCAACATGCACTCGGGGACTTCCTGAGGATCCGAACGGGGTGCTAACACCCCACACCCTGTAAAGCCATCACTACAGGTTAATAACAAAAAGAGAAAAAAAAAGGGGGGGGGGGAAGCATGCCCTCACACTTCTGACGTGTAAGACAGCTTTAGTTCACTGTAGTGGACAATCAATCGAGAGGTCGCTCATTCACTTGCCCAAAACAGCCAGGGGTGCCATGCAGGATGGCCCGAGCTTGGCTAAACTCGGGATCTCTCTGAGCTCTGGCGATGCGCTTTGAACGAGCCAACCAGTACGACAAAGTCAAATACACCCCTCAGCGCGCTGAGTTTCGTCGGTTAAGATCAAGGTATAAGAAGTGACCCCGCCGCGGTGGTCTAGTGGCTAAGGTACTCGGCTGCTGACCCGCAGGGCGCGGGTTCGAATCCCGGCTGCGGCGGCTGCATTTCCGATGGAGGCGGAAATGTTGTAGGCCCGTGTGCTCAAATTTGGGTGCACGTTAAAGAACCCCAGGTGGTCGAAATTTCCGGAGCCCTCCACTACGGCGTCTCTCATAATCATATAGTGGTTTTGGGACGTTAAACCCCACATATAATAAGGTATAAGAAGTGGTCATGATGCAGGCCGGCATCGCGTAAAGGACGGTTGACTAAGCTTGGCGGTGTTTTAAAATAAGAGGGATGTTCTTTCATTTGTTTGTAGTTCCACAGAGTGCAGAAGTGCACTGATGCAACAAAGGCGTCTAAAACATTTTCTGGCAATAATTTTTAAGGCATGTGTGTTGAGGTTCATTTCGAAGCTTTTAATTCCTGCACTAATCCTGCTTTAGAATGATCAGCACGATGGACTCTGAGATTAGTTCAGTCCGAGTGCCTTACAACATCGTGACTGCAGCTAAATCCCGAGGGCACGTGTTGATCAACATGGCCAACCTGTACATTCCAGGCGCTTGCTTGCTTGATTGATCCTCTCTTGTGGCTCTTACCCACTATATAAAGGGCATTGGCCAAGAAGCCGGTGGTTAATGTAAGTGAATAATTTAGGATTATGCACACTAGAGAAAGATGAATACTTTGTTTTAACAAGACGGGATTATTTTGGCACAATGTGAACAAAAATAAAGATAAAGAAGAGAAATAACACGATTTTCCGAATACCTGAGCAATATTCGTAATACATAATTTATGAGTAGGTTAAGTCGATACTGTCTAATAATGAAATACTAAATTTAGGCTTCATTAGTAAAGATCGAGAGCTGATCGATGACTGATCAAAGTAATCTCCTTGTGTCGCATAGGAATTCACAGAGGCGCGCTGCACGTCCAGTGCGCGCCTTCGTCGTCTGCCAGAACCCGAGCAAGTGTGACTGTATAATTAGCTATTTGGCTTGGCGGTAAACTTTGCTAGTTAGGTCAGGACATGCTATGAACACGCCATTAAATCCAAGTCGTGGTGATACCGAGGTAATTATGCCACATCTTATTAAAACCATGACAACGAAGTCTTGTAAGGCTTGGACGATGCAAACTAAACCATGATAATTGACGCGCTAACTATACCATGCTAATTAACGCGACTGTAATCATAAACATGCTAAGTAAAACCATGTGTATGATACCTTACTAATATGATGATAGTTGATCGTGATAATTAGAATTAGGTTAAGTAGATCCTCAATAATCACGACTTTGCTAATCGCACACGAGATAATTAGTGTTATGTTAAGTAAAACATTATCAATTAAGACAAAGATAATCAGTGTTGTGGTAATTAAGCCCTAGCTAATTAGTAAATTCAAAATTAAGACAGAACTCAAGTGGTCTTCACTTCGAAGCAGACCAAACAGATGAGTTGGCAACCGACTTAAAAAACTGGAAGAAGGTGGGTTATCACAATCTCCTCCAAGGCTTCAGCCTTGCTCAACTTGTGCGAGCTGACCAAATTATTTTATATGCAAAGATGCTGCTGCTTAGCGTCCACCGCGTCAAGCGCTTGACAGTCACGCCGGCACCATGACAGTCCCGAGTTGAACTAGGCCTTCTACAAATCAAGAAGGTTGAACCAGAGTTCACACGTCAGTCAGTTTGATTGACAGACGCCCGCGGCGAAGATCGCTTCCTCCAACCACGTTTGCCCTTGCCGAAGAGTAGTGCTCAAGCCGCGATGCCGGCGAGCGGCACGATTCATCTATCAGCTTTGATCGCACAGACTATGTACACACGCACGCAGATGTGAAAGTTGTATCATCACGTGGTCATAGTGTCTCGCATTCTATTTCACCAGGCTCGCGACGTATTCACTCACAGCCGCGTTGCCGCGAGCGCCCCTAGTGACAACCTTCCCGTTTATTTATCTGCAATATCTTATGGAAGCGAAAGGGAAACGAGCAGCACAAGAGTGCTGCGTGTGTACCTTTGCTACCTTCAAGGCACTGCGCCGTGCTCCCGACCGGGTTGCAAAAAACTCCCAAGAATTTAATTTCCCCGAGGGTGAACATGGTTAAGTGCGAATACACGGGGTGATGCTATGAGGGGTATTTATTAATTCGCACTGTTATATTTATGAATCACACTATGGTGCCTTTATGGTGTAATGGTTCCTGGGAATCGCAATTTGATCACACGGGGGAGTTTACGTTAACTCACTGGCGAATGCCAACGGATTTTACCTTTACTCCCCCTCATGACCCGCTCTCGACGGGAGACTGAGAGAGAAGGCGGGCGCGCGAGAGAGAGGGGTGCGCGCGCAGCTGCAGCGAGCGAGGAGAGCGGAGGAGCGAGCGAAGGGGGACTATCAGCGTCGCGTCCGTGGCTTATTCGGTAGAGCGTCGTGCTGCGGCCCGCCAAGTCCTCTTTCTTTTAAAGATAAAGAGAAGACTGCGGACGCCGCCGACGGCGGTGGATGGTTTGGGGTTGCTTATGAAGTGTATTCACACTTAAAATTAGGTGCTTTTCTCATCTTCTAACCACTACCACCACTACCACCTTCGAGAGAGAAAATTTTCATGCTTCAGGTGGAACGCAAGAACCTGCCCGAAAGAGAACAAACGCTCACGAACGCGCCTGTGGGAGGCGCAAGTTGAGTTGGCAAAATGATAGCGCAACAATCGTGTTGACGTTAAGGTCCCCACAGATAAAACAAGTTCTTTCATCCAGGGTCCTTAGCTGACGTCACTACACTGGTGAAATGCTGACTTAGTGGCGGCGCTGACGTGTTCGCACGCGGCGCTTCTTTCAGAAACGTTCGCAAATGCCCAAGTGCGTTTCTGACGCCACGCATGTTCTTGTAGCCATTTTTATTAGCGCTGCTATCGCGCGTTCTGTACTGTCTTCATTCCCGCCGTAGAGCGAGTTCGTCTGCCCGAAAAGCTCAGGCCATGCCGCATAGCACCCCAGATGGTTGTTTTGCACATGAGCAACGCCCAGATGGTTGTTTTGCACATGAGCAACGAATAATAACAATAATAACTGTCATTACCATCATAGGGGGCGCCGAAATAAATTATCCATGGGCGCGGTCCTATCTAGATACGCCACTGATCACTCGTCATGCTTCTTGCCCAAATTGAAAGATTGCCCCAGTTAAAAGAGCGTGCTCTACAGACACAGCTGTTACGTTGTTTTTGTCTCCGAAGCGGCGTGCATGTCCCGATTTCTTAGCTACGCCAACCACGCAACTTAGCTCATAGGAGCCGTCATATAGTCCACCCACATGGGGTTGGACTGGATGAACGACGCTACGTTTGTCACAATGTGACGGGACGCTCGCATACCTAACTCGCCTTCCGCATTCGTTACTACTTTCGCGTCCCCCTCCCCCTTCCCCAGTGCAGAGTAGCAAGCCAAAACAAATTATCGCTCAGGCCAACCGCACTGCCTTTCAGTAAACTCATAGGGTTCGTCATGCATTTGCCTAAGAATACTCGAAGGTGGAAGTCATCTTTTATTTCTTCTCAGTCGATTTGCTGGTCCTTCCTCGCCCCCTCCGCAAGCTATCTGCACCTACCGTCCCTTTGCATCACCCCTTGTATATCAGATGCCTTGCAAGCAGTTTGCACCTTACCTGGTTTTCATTGCGATAGCAATTTTATGGACACTGTCGGCGTCGACATTGCTGTCGCCGTCACGTTCCGCATAAAGCTCGAATTTATATCATTCCACGACGCATCGCATGTTTTACCCGCGCTGGTAAAAGCTTGGGAGCGGGCAAAATAAATGCGGCTGAAGCAAAGATCAAACGAGCCGGGTCATATCCATCGCGCGTAGGGCGCATGTGATAACAACCCTGCGCCTGCTGGACATGCTGTCTAATACTGCTCAAAAAAAAAAAACGCCAGGCCTGCGCGGCAAGGCGCAAGCACAGTCACAGCGAAAGCTAGAAGAGCGGCCTTTCAGAGCCTTTTCTAAACACTCATTGGGTAACTGCTGCAAGCACACTTGCTGGGTACCCACTATGGCATTAATAAGTACCTGTGAGATTTGATTCTAAGAGCGCCGTCGCGATCGCTGGCGGCTTGCTATCTCGGCAGGCATCGGTGAACGGCTCGTACGCCCTGCATGCTACGTGCTGCGTTCTTAATGCGAAGAGACTGTGCGAAAAGCGCTGCCTCTACCTGGAGCGGCCGTATCCTCTACACCAGCATTTCATACAGTTACGTGAGATCTTGTCATATGCGCGCCTTCTTACTTCGTGTAACATTACATTATGTTTCTATTGCATTTATCGCTTCACCCTGGCGGAAAAACTGGAATTTTTCTCACTGCCTTCACTGATCGGCCCACTTTTCGCGAAGCTACAATGCCACGTGATTGCATCATGGTGATACCACAAATTTGGGCGATCTGTGACTTCATCATGTGATTATAATCTTAGTGTAGATGCCAACGCAAATGGGTGTCAACACCGACTGTCATTTTTTCGCGTTTAATGAGTGAACCTATAAGGCTTTTGGCTCAATAAATCTATCTTTTTTGTTGCTCTTACTGGCTGTCTCAACAGCTGTGCTGCATGTCACTGAGTTGAAGGCGATGTGTGCTTAACGGTCGATCAATTTGTTGAAAGCTCAGCTGCCACTCTTAGGTAGCTCTGAAGACACTTGCTTCTGAGAGTCCGAGGAGGCAACGAACCGGTAGCTAGCATTTCGCCTTTGCCAACTTTCGTTCCTCACACTGCCTACACCAGCATTCCTTGCGCGCCATTCTATCTGTATTTCTAAGTATATGTCATGCGAAGATTTGCTTGCTGTACAAGTGTAGGAGCTTGGGCAAGCTGTTTTTGGTACATTACAGCGTATTTCACAGCAAAAGAACATAGGCAAAAACGTAGGACGGAGTAGAAAAGCAGCGTTTACTTCCAAGTTGGAAGTGAGTGCACCCTTTCTTTTGTTATTCTCTCTTCTTTCTTATGTTCACGGGGTGTGAAACACTCCGTCATCAATGTATTGATTGATTGGGTTTCATTGTTGTTCGGGTTTCATTTATTCCCCTTGCGCTTTATTGCTTACTTAAGATTAGTTTCGAACTTGCAGAGTCACGGGGCGTCTCATGAACACGAAACTGCCATCAGCCTGACATGATTAAAATAAAATCGCAGAAGTTGTCATTTAAGGCGTAGCGCGAGAAGGCCATGACGTCCTGGCGTAGTGCTATTGTATGCGACCTCTTGGTGTAGTGCTATGTATTTTTATTTTTTTATCGTTTTCTGTAAGTGCGTGGCTGTTTGTTACTCCTATTTCGATGCAACGTAATTACATCAAGATATAAAGCAGGTAATAAATATCCTGTAAGACATTCAATGGGAGGTTAGTAGCACGTCGAAACAAAAAAAAATGTCGCAGAGAATCAAACACATCGCCGTGAGTTTAGAACACGAAATTGTTTCTTCGGTTAGGTTGTCAATCGTTACCGAGGGTGGCTGTGAATTGGTGTTTCCCTGTTGCGTTACTAATAAATGGGTGAATGTCAGAAGCCGAACTGCACTTATTAAGCTGAGCGTGCAGAGTGTTGCCACGGCTGCTGGATGCTTCTACAGACTCTGTTACGGTCGGGTTTGAGTGCTGCCACTATGACTATTAACCTTTATGTTCTGTATCTTTAACTATTAGGCGAACAGTGTTACGGTAGACCCATACACATGGCAGCGGTTGGGTTGGTGCGTACGATATTTCAGGGCCCTATTAATTTACGTGACGACTTACAGAAAAAAAAAGGAAGAAAAAAATATCGGCTTAAAAGCCCAAGATAGCTGAGCTCACATATCTTACGGAAAAGAGTCTATAGTGTTTCGTAACCCTCATAGTTGGGCCAGTTGGTGCGGGTTCATGACAAAAAAAAAAAAAAGAAGGCGCCAGAACACGAGACACAAACGAGGAGTACACGTTGTCCGTCGTTGTGTATTCTTCGTTTGTGTCTCGTGTTATTGTTCCGTTTGTAGTCTTAGTGTTTCTCTGCAATAATTGCTAAAGCGAACTGTGGCACAGCGATCATTCAGCCACCGTGTAAACTACGGGCAGTACATAAATTAGTTTAGTCGTCGTGCTTGCTGCCTCTGACGCACTAGCGGATTTGTTTATCGGCTTGTTTTGACTTTTGTTTCGGATAAATTCAAGAACGGCTCGTTCTGAAACCTCGTGAGCTGCTTTGAATTGGGTATCTAAAAAGGGTCAACCTGGGGACGGGAAGCTCTTGAACTTTGTCTGAACCTCATCTATAGAGACACAGCGGCTGCTGGCCACGCGGACCCCAAAGAACGGAAGATTAGACAAACTTGTGTGCTACCAACTATTACCATGCTGACGTAGGCGCCATGTGATGCAGCTCCCATAGCCACTATAGTGCCAGATTTTTTCTTTCGCTATGATGAAACTCTCAGTTGCTGCGGCATCTGTCGGGGCTGCATGGTGTCAGTTCTGGTAAGATAGGTCACGTGCTTTCCGGACACGGTTTTCGCATACGCCTCTTGTGTGCGCCAGCAAAGTGCGCGTGTTCACCAACTTACTCAAGAAACGCCAGGCCTGCGCAAAAAGCGCAGCACAGTCACAACGAAAGCTGGAGCAGCGGCCTTCATATAAAGCCTTTCATTAAACAGTCTTGGGGCAACCACTGCAAAAACACCTTGCTTGGTACCCACTAAGCCATAAACAGTCATAATGTTCGTGTAGTAGGGAAGCGTCTATGGAATATGCCATTATTCGTCATTCTTAGGCAAATTGTGGTATACCCGCTATAAAATTGTCAGACATTATTTGCAGCTTGTTGATGCTGTGGGTGCGGGAAAGGTCGTCGGTATTCTTTTTTGTCCTCCGTTTTTTTTTTTGTTTCACTCGATAGTATAGTTACAAACACCGAAGACGGCTGAAAACTACTGGACCCATAATCCGCCGTTGTTGTGATCTCATGACAGCTTTCCCTATATTAAGGTATATGCGCTCATAGATGGCGTATGTATTCGCGCTCAAGAATAACGCCCTGTCCGGGCATGTATTCAAAATGCGTTATCACAGTCAACGCTATGCAGGCGTCCTGGCCAAGCTTGTTTTCTTGGAGTTGCTTCATTACGTCCTTAACAACGTGACGTTCGCTATGAGTACGCACTGAGTGACAGCACTCGTAGTATAGTTAACAGTGGGAGTAAAAACCGCTGCGCTGCTACACGGTACTCATTTTTCTTTTTAACGCATTCAGTCCAACTCTGCACATCACAACAAGGGGGCAAGTGCGGGCACTTGCAAAAAGAAAGTAGTTTGAAAAGTGCAAAATCGTGGGAGCATAGAACGAAAACGAAGTTCAAAGCCGCCGTAAGTCAACGCACGAGCGAAATCACTTGACGTTCACCTCATACGGAGAAAGAGCAATGTATTAATCCCTGAACACATTCGGTGCTTTTGGGAAAAGAATCTAGCGAGGACTCTAGCACTGGTAATAATTTTAATGCGAGCACGAGTCGGTATGCTACGTTAGTAAGGTACGAGTCGCGGCTGATTATGTGGTTTGAAATTTAAAAAAAATGGAAACGTTTTGTTTCTCGAAGTGAACGTCATCGTCAACATTTACGGAGAAATGTGGATCAGGTAAGTGCGCTAGTGGCACGTCGTGATGTGTTAGTGCCAACTTATTTGTTCTCGTCTGCTGGCGCTAAAGTGTTCAAAAAGTGTGTTCTTTCTTTTTTTCTTTTTTACAGTCATATCTTACTTTGAGGAGTCATTGAGCGCTATAATCCCTCTCCGCGGTAGTCAACTCACGCTCCCATAAGCGTGCGCTGGGTTCCCCTTCAGTGGGGGTGAAGGTTTATGGCAACTCTCGCTCTTCCTATTAAGTTAATAAATGGGGCAGATTTCGCGACCCCCTTCCTATGGGACTAGAAGGGGCGGCTGCCACCCCTGAACTTCCCCCCTCCCCATGCGCACCCCCATGCATGCGGAAAATTCCATTTATTTTTGAGAATGCCCCCAAGCTTTCGCCCGCATTAAGTATGCATACCTCTCAGCTATCGGCATGCACTCATAGGGGAAGGAAGGCACCACTTTCTTTTTCTGTATTATCTCAGGGAAGCGTCGAGTATGCAACGTATACCTTTCATCTGCCGCACCTGTCCGTCTTTTTTAGGTGTGCAAGGTTGTGGCAATACAGGTTTTTGACAATGACGGCCTCCCTAGGGCCACTGATTGTACATTACGAGAACAATCTGCTGCCCACTTTTAACCCCGCAAAACTGTAGACCATAGACAGGGGTTGCGAGGAGCACATAGTTGCGTCATTTACGTTTTTTAGTCCATTACGAAGCTTATTTTTTTTTCCTATTTTGGGAAGGGAGTGGAGGGGAGGTCTGCGGCGATACTTCGCATCCCCAAACGGAGAACTCTGCGTACACGTATGCTCTCCGTACGGAGTTGGGCGATTGGCTTAACGAGAGTGAAGAAACTGTATCGTCAGGGTGAGGCGACGCTAATGAGATGCAGCACGTATGCTATACATACACTCTCTGGAGGAATCCAAGCACTCGGCGTGACGTTGGTCCTTCACCGAGCTTTACGATGCTGTCGGAGCTTGAGTGTAAGAACTCTGTACGAAGGTTGAAGTGCCCCCGATTATAGGGCAAACGCAGAAAAAAAAGGAGGGGAGGAGGGGGGGGGGAGCGATCGAGCTTTTCATCATTCCATGAAACACTGCACTGCAAGCTCTAGTATACATACTCAAAAAGATGGACAACATTTTAACGCAATAGCATTAAAGAAACACTGGCTAACCTCCCTGTCTTTCTGCTTAAACTCTCTTCCTCCTCCTCACTTCGGAGAAATTCCAGCGTCGGCGTTGTCATTTGTGAGCGAAAAAGTATCCTATGCGTAACTGAGAAGTCGACAACGGTGCAAATAGAATAAATTATATATATATATATATATATATATATATATATATATATATATATATATATATATATATATATATATATATATATATATATATATATATATATATATATATATATATATATCTCCTGATGAAGGCCAGACTCTAGCCGAAATATATATATATATATATATATATATATATATATATATATATATATATATATATATATATATATATATATATATATATATATATATATATATATATATATATATATATATATATATATATATATATATATATTGCTACGTAGCTGACGTATCAGCGGTGAAAAGACGACAACGAGGAAGTGGTCTGTCGGTTGCGCGTGCTGTTTCCATCTTAGTCGACGCCATACGCATCATTTTGAATATAGATTTTAAATATAGACACACCTCGTGTCATTTTTACGTAACATCTTTGTGGTGGACGTGCTGGGTACTTCCCCGTCTTCATCCCGAAGCTCCGTAACGGCCGCATCATCATAGGTCCAACCATGTCACAGGTTGAACAACCATCGTCTTCACCACCTGCCCCTACCGTGACTTCTACATACGTCGTTCTACCTCCTGCTTGTGATCCCGGTGTATTTTCCGGTCAGGATGGCGTTGACGTCAACAAATGGATCAACCGGTACGAACGGGTCAGCGCAAGCTATAGGTGGGACCCGACTCTTATGCTTGCCACTGTGCTTTTTTACCTCGATGGCCCACCGCGAGTGTGGTTCGAGACGCACGAAGCGAAGATTACGAGCTGGGACTCCTTTAAAGAAAAGATCCGCGACCTTTTTGGCGACACCATTGGGCGGCAGATCGCAGCGCAGAATCAACTGGCGGCCCGTGCACAGACGTCGACGGAGTCGTACGTCGCGTACATTCACGACGTCATCGCCCTATGCCGCCAGATTGACGAGCACATGAGTGAGTCGGAGAAAGTGGCCCATGTGCTGAAAGGCATAGCAGACGACGCATTTAATCTACTAGTTTACAACAACGTTGCCACCGTCGACGCCATCATTAAAGAGTGCCGGCGGTTCGAAGAAGCCAAGAGCCGCCGTATTACTCAGCGATTCACCCGGCTGCCCAACACGGCCGCGACCTCATCGTGTGAAGCCGCCCGCCAGTCCCCCACGTATGACAACGTCACACGTATTGTTCGTCGGGAAATCGAAGCCGCCTGTCCGGCTCCTCTTCAGCCACCAGTTTTCGCAACGCTTGCCTCTGACCAACAACAGCCGTCAGTGGCGTTAATACAAGCTGTGGTGAGGCCGGAGTTCGCGAACCTCGGACTTCCCTCAGCATGTCCCCTGACTCGCCCTGAAGTCCCGTCCTACTCCCGAGGACACCCTCGCCGTTCACCTCCAACAATGCCCTTCCGTAACTCTTCGGAATGGCGAACACCCGACGACGAACCTATTTGTTTTTCCTGCCATCAGCCTGGGCACGTTTCTCGCTATTGCCGCCGCCGTTGGTCACACCAACCACGTCAGACTTTCTCTACCTCGGCGCTCATGCATCCGACGAGCCCTCGACGTTCAGACGCCACACCCTTCAATTTCTATTCGTCGTCATCTTACGAGCCTTTCACTGACGCCCCTTTGCCCGGTCGCCGCTACCCTGACGCCCCTTCGTCCGGTCGCCGCAGCTCTCGCTCCCCGTCGCCGCTACGTCGCCAATCCCGCTCTCCGCCACCTCGGCGCTTTTCCTCGCCGAGCTTCTCTGGACGACCGCCGCAGGAAAACTAGATATTGCAGCTTATAGAGGTGAAGCTGCAATACCAATGACGACCGAAAATCCTCTACTGACGCTTCCCACGCACCATAGCCTGCTTGAAGTACAAGTCGACCATGTTCCTGTGACCGCCCTCATTGACACAGGTGCGCACCTGTCTATTATGAGCGCTTCTCTACGCTGCCGCTTACAAAAGATTATGACGCCATCTACGACGCAGGCAATACGTGTTGCTGATGGCGGTACTGTACCAGTAATCGGAATGTGCACTGCTCGTGTCAGCATTGCCGGTCGTCACGCCGTGGTCCTTTTTGCCGTGCTAGCCTGCTGCCCTCATGACCTCTACTTGGCCTTGATTTCCTTTCGGCACACTCGGCCTTAATTGATTGTTCGTCTGGTGCCTTGATCTACCAATCTTTGCCGACTACTCTGCAAAGCCCACCAGCTGCTTGAGCCCAACCACTTTCGTTCGCCTGCCACCTCGACCCCTCCCGTTCCTGACGGTGATTATATCGTTACGCCAATTACTGACGTTCGGCTGACGCGTGTTACTGTGCCCTATACCATCGCGACCATAGCGGATAACTGTGTGTTACTTCCGCTCCGTAACTTTGGTTTCACCCCTCAAGTGCTGCCCTGCCTGCCCCGCCGCGGTGGTTTAGTGGCTAAGGTACTCGGCTGCTGACCCGCAGGTCGCGGGTTCAAATCCCGGCTGCGGCGGCTGCATTTCCGATGGAGGCGGAAATGTTGTAGGCCCGTGTGCTCAGATTTGGGTGCACGTTAAAGAACCCCAGGTGGTCTAAATTTCCGAAGCCCTCCACTACGGCGTCTCTCATAATCATATGGTGGTTTTGGGACGTTAAACCCCACATATCAATCAAGTGTTGCCCTGCCAGATGTCTCTAGCCCAGCTAACTGCCATAACAGAGGACGATGTCAGTGTTGTCGCTGTATCTGCTCCTGATCGAAGCGCAGTCTCACGGTCACCCAGCTCAGACGATGGTATGTTTCGAAACATGATTGGATCGGAGCTGTCGCCTCACCAGGCCGACGCTCTCTGCCAAGTTTTGGCCTCATACAGTGACATTTTCGACACCGACGATCGTTCCTTGGGCCAAACTAAAATTGTCACTCACCGAATCAACACTGGTGACTCTGCGCCCATTCACCGTCGGCCGTACCGCGTGTCAGCATCTGAGCGAGAAGTGATTCAGAAAGAAGTGGCCAAAATGCTTACGAAAAACGTAATCGAACCATCAACTAGCCCTTGGGCACCGCCTGTGGTATTAGTAAAAAAGAAAGACGGCTCATGGCGTTTCTGCGTTGATTATCGCCACCTCAACAAAATTACCAAAAAAGACGTGTACCCTCTACCACGCATTGACGATGCCCTTGATTGCCTCCATGGCGCCACCTTCTTTTCATCTCTCGACCTCCGATCTGGCTACTGGCAAATTGCTGTAGATGACATGGACCGAGAAAAGACCACCTTCGTTACGCCTGACGGCCTTTACCAATTCAAGGTCGTGCCGTTCGGGCTCTGCAACGCTCCAGCGACCTTCGAGAGAATGATGGACACGCTCCTACAAGGATTTAAATGGTCGACATGTTTGTGTTACCTGGATGACGTGATCATTTTCTCACCTACCTTTGCAACCCACCTTGAACGCCTTTCGACCATTCTATCCATATTTTGACGGGCCGGCCTGCAGCTCAATTCCTCCAAGTGCCACTTCGGTCTTCGTCAGATTACCGTATTGGGTCACCTTGTTGACGCTGCCGGCGTACGGGCAGACCCGGCGAAAGTACGCGCTGTAACAAACTTCCCAGACCCACGCTCTGTCCATGATGTTCGCAGTTTTGTGGGCCTCTGCTCCTACTTTCGCCGGTTCGTGAAAAACTTTGCGGCACTCGCACGGCCACTCACCGACCTTCTCAAACAAGACGTCCCATTTTCTTGGGGCCCTCCTCAAGCTGACGCCTTCTCTCAGCTAATCACCGCTCTAACGACACCTCCTATTCTTGCACATTTCGACCCCGATGCTCCCACAGAAGTGCGAACAGACGCGAGTGGTCACGGAATTGGTGCAGTTTTGGCGCAAATTCAGCGGGGCAACGACCGAGTAATCGCGTACGCGAGCCGTCTGCTTTCTACGTCTGAACGCAATTATTCTATAACAGAACGGGAATGTCTCGCTCTTGTTTGGGCGGTTTCGAAATTCCGTCCTTACTTGTATGGCCGCCCTTTCCGTGTCATCACAGATCACCACGCGCTGTGTTGGCTTTCTTCTCTGAAGGACCCCACTGGACGACTTTGTCGTTGGGCATTACGCCTACAGGAGTATTCCTACTCGGTTGCTTATAAGTCTGGACGTCTCCATCTGGACGCCGATTGCTTATCCCGCTACCCTGTTGATCAGCCCGACGAACCAGACATCGAGCCTAGCCTCAGCGTCATGTCAATGTCCCAGTTTCTTCAGATTGGTGATGAACAACGTCGTGATGCTTCTCTGCGACAACTTATTGACCGTCTCGAATCTGCTCCGAACAACACGTCACTTCGCATGTACGTCCTCTTGAATGGCACGCTGTACCGTCGTAGCCTTCAGCCAGATGGACCTGAGCTCCTTCTTGTCGTGCCGAAAAATTTGCGTTCAACCGTGCTGCACGAGCTTCACGATGAACCAACTGCTGGTCATCTGGGTGTATCTCGGACGTACGACCGCGTGCGTCGCCGCTTCTTTTGGCGCGGTCTCGCCCGGTCCGTTCGCCGTTACGTGTCCTCCTGCGATAAATGCCAACGTAGGAAGCGACCTACTGCACCCCCGGCTGGACTTCTTCAACCGATCTCCATCCCAACCGAACCTTTCTTCCGTGTTGGTATAGATCTTCTCGGTCCTTTTCCCGAGTCGAAATCGGGCAACAAGTGGGTCGCTGTTGCTATAGACTACGCGACTAGGTATGCCATCACGCGAGCGCTCCCCACCAGCACCGCTACTGACGTTGCGGACTTTTTGCTCCACGACGTCATCCTACAGCATGGCGCTCCTCGCCAATTACTCACAGATCGTGGCCGCGCATTTTTGTCCCGTGTGATCGACGATCTTCTGCGCTCTTCCTCGACGCACCACAAGCTGACCACTTCCTACCATCCCCAAACAAATGGCCTTACCGAACGGCTAAATCGGACCCTAACGGACATGCTTGCGATGTATATGTCCTCCGACCACCATGACTGGGACCTGGCGCTACCTCACGTGATCTTCGCGTACAATTCTTCACGCCACGACACCACTGGTTATTCACCCTTTTATTTGCTTTATGGCCGTGATCCGACGTTACCACTCGACACCTTACTTCCGACCACTACAACGCCGTCAACCGAATATGCACGCGACGCTATTGCTCGTGCCGACCAAGCACGTCAGATCGCCCGCTCTAGACTTTCGGCTTCGCAAGCCACCCAGAAAGCCATCTACGACAGCCGGCATGCTGACGTTCACTTCTCACCCGGTTCTCTTGTTCTCCTGTGGTGCCCAGTCCGTCGAGTTGGCTTATCAGAGAAGTTATTGTCTCGCTACATGGGTCCTTACCGTATCATCCGCCATGTAACCGACGACACCTATGAGATCATTCCTGCATCTGAGACCACAAGCCTGTCTGCAACCCCACCCAGTGATGTTGTGCACGTCAGCAGGCTAAAACCTTATCACCTGCCTACTGAAGACCGTAGTTAATGTGCACCGAGACGGCGCTTTTACCGCCGGGGGGGTAATGCTACGTAGCTGACGTATCAGCGGTGAAAAGACGACAACGAGGAAGTGGTCTGTCGGTTGCGCGTGCTGCTTCCATCTTAGTCGACGCCATACGCATCATTTTGAATATAGATTTTAAATAGACACACCTCGTGTCATTTGTACGTAACAATATATATATATATATATGATGATGATATATGGTGCTTTTTGGCGCAAGGGCCATTTGATGGCCAAAGAGTTCCAGTTCATGGGACAAAGAATGTGGACAATAATTGTGATTAGCGGCTGTATAAGGGCCATAAAATTCCTCGCAATAAGGCGGGTAAAAACATACAAGTAATAAAATCATGACAATGTCGTGAAAGGTGTGTGTGATGTGAATAGGTGACAAAAGTTAGTGATAATGAAAAACGATGGTGGACATGTATGGCATTAGCACAAGTACCTCACTCGTTCATACCCTTGCGTCCAAGGGCCGTGAGGCAAGTGCTTTCCTGTGTAGCCACCGCAGCAAAAACCTCTCTAGAGAGGTCGTGCTACGGTATGCCCGGGTATATGATATGAAAATTATGAATTTCCTTTAAAAACGCTAATAATGATTTATGACTAAAAAATGGTTCCCTACCAACGAACATTGCAGGGTGTAAAAGTATATGTTGTCGGTAGGGTAATGGAAAGTGTTGTCTTCTTAGAGTGTCTAACTGTTTACATTGAATTAAAACGTGAAGAACTGTTAACGCCTCACCACATTTATCACACAATGGTGGATCACCACCGGATAAAAGATGTGTGTGTGTCGTGTATGTGTGTCCTATCCTGAGTCTTGTTAGTGTTACCTCTGTTAGACGTGATTTTGATACTGGTGGCCAATGGCCAATGTGTGGCTTGATAACGTGTAGTTTGTTTTGTATGTGTGTATCCCACTTGCTCTGCCAGTAGTCCCTGAGGTTTCGTTTGAGAGACGGCTTAAGATCAAGGGCCGGGATTGATATGGATGTAATGGCGGTGCTCTCATGGACGGATGCAGCGAGCTGATCTGCCCTCACGTTGCCTTGGATCTCACGGTGCCCTGGCACCCAGCACACTACAGCATCTTGTTTGTGTGTGTAGAATGTGCACAAAATGAAGTAAAGTGAGACAAGGACTGGGTTTTTTTGTTTTTTAAGACTGTGCAGAGCCGTTACCACACTGAGGGAGTCTGTATAAATTACTGCTTTTTGTATTTGTAGTTGTTTGATGTGTTTAGCTGCCACCAGTATCGCGTAAGCTTCCGCTGTGAAGATACTTGTGCGTGGATGTAGAGGGCCAGCATCCGAAAAGGATGGGCCGACAGCAGCGTAGGACACAGAGGAGTTAGTCTTGGAGGCATCTGTGAAGAACTCAGGACATGTGTATTTGTGTTGAAGTTCCAGAAAGTATGTTCGGATATGGGCAATAGGTGCGTGTTTTGTAACCTCTAGGAAAGACACATCGCAGTCTATAGTCTGCCACTGCCACGGTGGCGGGTATGCTGCAGGAGCCATTAAACTGTGTTCAAGTGACACTTCAGTTTCTTCAGCTAGACACTTCAGGCGAACTGAGAAGGGCTGCCTCATCGAAGGCCTGTTTTGAAACAGAGCTGAGCTCGACAAATCATTAATTGTAGAGTATGAGGGGTGCTTCTTGTCTGCTTTCACCTTAAGGAAATAAACAAAGGACATGTAAGTTCTCTGCAGATGAAGCGACCACTTATTTGACTCAACATAAAGGCTTTCTACGGGGCTGGTGCGAAAAGCACCCGTAGAAAGGCGGATGCCCAAATGGTGCACGGGGTCCAGCATCTTCAAGGCACTTTGAGTGGCAGACTGATAGACAACGGCCCTATAATCTAAGCGGGTACGAATAAGGCTTCTATAGAGGTTCATGAGGCATTGCCTATCACTACCCCACGTAGTACGTGACAACACTTTTATAACATTCATGGCTTTTAAACATTTTGTTTTTAAATACTTGATGTGCGGTACGAAGGTCAACTTGTTGTCCAAGATTAAGCCTAAGAATTTATGCTCGGCTTTGACGGACAGACGTTACCCGTTCAGTCGAATGTCAGGTTCCGAGTGCATGCCTCTCTTTCGAGAGAACAAGACACACGTGCTTTTTTGTGGGTTAAGTCGAAGTCCGTTTTCATCTGCCAATTTGGAGACCTTATTTAAACCCAGCTGAACCTGCCGCTCACACATGGCCAAGTTGCATGACTTGAAGCCAAGCTGAACATCGTCGACATATGTACAATAGAACATCATGCGGGGAATGGACAAGTGCAAAGAATTCATTTTGATGATAAAAAGTGTGCAACTAAGCACACCACCTTGTGGCACGCCTGTTTCCTGGACAAATGTTTGGGAGAGCACACTGCCTAGACGGACACGGAATGTCCGGTTTGACAGGTAACTTTCGATTATATGAAACATTCTTCCGCACACACCAAGGTGGGACAGGTCTCTTAGAATTCCGAAACGCCATGTTGTATCATACGCCTTTTCGATATCGAGGAACACAGAGAGAAAATATTGTTTATGAACAAAGGCGTCTCTGATCTGTGCCTCGATACGAACAAGGTGGTCTGTGGTGGATCTACTTTCTCGAAACCTGCACTGAAATGGGTCGAGCAAATTGTTTGTTTCAAGGATATGTACAAGTCGGCAGTTTATCATTTTTTCGAATACTTTGCACAAGCAACTTGTAAGTGCAATAGGCCTATAACTTGAAGCTAAAGAAGAGTCCTTGCCCTCTTTCAAAATGGGAATAATAATAGCCTCTTTCCAGGAGGTAGGGATAGTGCCAGAAAACCAGATAGCATTGTACAAACAAAGTAAGGTTTTTCGTGTTTCGGCTGGTAGGTTTTTTAACATTTCATACACCACACGGTCAGAACCTGGGGCAGAAGTACTGCAGGAGTTTAGAGATGTTCGGAGCTCCGCTAGACTGAAAGCTTGATTATATTCCTCGTATCTAGTGGATTTGTGTTCGAGTTTCTGTTTTTCTATTCTTGTTCTGTATTTTTGGAAAGTGTCGGTATAGTGGGACGAGCTGGATACCCGTTCAAAATGTGCCCCGAGGAAGTTCGCCTGATCTTCCAAGGTATCACCTTAAGTGTTTACGATTGGGAGTGAGTGTATTTTTCTTCCTGCTACCCTACCGACCATGTTCCAGACTTTGGCCTCTTGTGTGTATGAATTTATCCCTGATAAAAACTTGTGCCAACTTTCTCTTCTGGCCTGCCGACGAGTTCTCCTGCCTCGAGATTTTATTTTCTTAAAACTCTCAAGGTTTTCCGCCGTCGGCGAGTTCCGCAGCAACCTCCATGCCCTGTTCTGTTCCTTTCGCGCATTCTGACACTTAGTGTTCCACCACGGGACATGTCGTTTGCCGGGCAGTCCAGACGTTTGTGGAATGCACTTGGCTGCTGCGTCAGTAAGAAAGGCCGTGAAGTACTGCACAGCTTCATCTATGCCTAATCCGCGTATGTCAGTCCAATTTAAATGAGTAAGCTTTTGAAATTGTTCCCAGTCGGCTTTGTTTACCAGCCATTTGGGAACATGTGGAGGACATTCATATATTTTTGGTGTACTCAAAACTAAAGGAAAATGGTCACTTCCATATGGATTTGTTATGACTTTTCACTGTAGCAATGGTACAAGTGAAGGAGATGCGATACTCAGGTCTATGGAAGAGTAAGTTTTGTTGGCAAGGTTATAGTATGTTGCCTCTTTCCTATTCAACAGACAAGCACCTGATGAAATGAGGAATTGTTCAATGAGACAACCTCGTGCATCACAGCGAGAGTCACCCCACAGACCATTATGTGCGTTCAGGTCCCCAAGGACCAGATAAGGTTCGGGTAGTTCGTCTATTAAAGACTGGAATTGAAGTTTTTCAAGACGGTGGTGCGGAGGTATGTACAAAGAGCAGACAGTGACAAGTTTGTTTAGAATAACTGCTCGGACAGCCACCGCCTCGAGGGAAGTTTTAAGGGGTAATTGTATGCATGCTATGTGGACGGGTGGATTAACTATAACCGCTACACCACCGGATGGTGGCATGGCATTATCTCTATCCTTTCGGAAGATTACGTACTTACGTAAAAAGTTTGTGTTTGTTCGTTTTAAGTGTGTCTCTTGTACACACAGCACTCTTGGATTGTATTCATGGAGGAGTTCTTGTAAGTCATCAAGGTTTCGGAGAAGGCCTCGGATGTTCCACTGTAATATTTCTGTCTGCATATTAAAAGAAGAGATGCTGCTGTGTGTACAGAGAGTGTCCTGTGTTAGAGTGAGCTTGTTATTTTAGGTGGCAGGATGGTCGTCCGGCCCCGTTATTGGTTTTTTTATTTTTCTTGGCGCGCTCCAAGGAGGCGCGCCGCTCTTTCGGTACCAAGGGTACCGTTGTATCCATTGCCTCCTCAGAGGCACTGGATGCCCGCACATGCGAGCTGGTGGTTCGCATTTTAGGCCTCGCCTGGTGAGGTGAGGCCTTGAGACCAGAGGGCCCTGGAGTCTCCAGCCTCAATTTGCTTGAAGGCGGAGTAGATTGAACTACTGCCGCCTTGGAGGCAGGCGCCACAGCCGACGGCTCGCTCTGCGCTGGCCGAAGGGGTGGCGAGGTCTGGTGCGGCGTTGCCCCCTGACGCGCCGCATCAGCATATGTTGCGCCGTAAAATGGCGACACTCTTCTTCTTGCTTCTTTGAAAGTGATGTTTTCTTTGACTTTAAGAGTGATTATTTCTTTTTCTTTCTTCCAGTTAGGACACGAACGCGAATACGTGGCGTGTTCCCCGTCGCAATTCACGCAGTGAGGCGTAGTAACACAGTTATCAGATGTGTGGCCGTGGCTACCACATCTTGCACAAGTTTCCTGACCCCGGCAGTTCTGCGAGCCATGACCAAATCGTTGACATTTATAACACCGTCTTGGATTGGGAATGTAGGGACGGACAGAGAGTTTGATGTAGCCTGTGTCTATAGATGAAGGCAGTGTGCTAGATGCAAAAGTGAGTATTAAATGTTTGGTAGGTATTTGTTTGTTGTCGCGTCTGATGACGATTCGTTTCACATCCGTGACATTTTGCTCTTTCCACCCTTCAAGCAGTTCCTGTTCAGACATTTCAAGAACGTCTGCTTCTGAAACAACTCCGCGTGAGGTGTTCATTGATCTATGAGGTGAAAGTGATACTGGGATATTACCAAATGCTACGAGACTGCCAAGTTTTTCATAGTGGTGTTTTTCAGGCAGCTCAAGGAGAAGGTCTCCGCTAGCCATCTTTGTAACTTTGTATCCTGGGCCAAAGAGCTCAGTCAGAGATTTAGCAACAAGAAATGGAGATATGGCTCTGGCTTGTTTTGCTGGCTTTTCACTGTGCACTACATGGAATTTTGGAAAGCATTGTCTGGGTTGGCTGAAAATTGATGTTTCATCGGTGCGTCCCTCTTAAGCGGAAGACAATCTAGGAGATGG
Organism: Rhipicephalus microplus; assembly: GCF_013339725.1. Lineage (NCBI taxonomy): Eukaryota > Metazoa > Arthropoda > Arachnida > Ixodida > Ixodidae > Rhipicephalus > Rhipicephalus microplus. Next base: position 265,493,688 of record NC_051165.1, on the reverse strand, counting down.
GGAAATGCAGGTGTTCCCATAGTAGTGTACTTTTTTTCGGCAGCAATGGCGACCACCCATCATGGAGTCCAACCAGGGGACGCTGAAGCACTTAATAGCATAAGGCTGCAGACGCCAGCCATACATTGCCACTATAACCAAATATAACTACTCAAGGTTGAGTAATTACACAAGGTTAACCCTTGCCACCAGGAAAAATCGGAAGTAAATGGAAGAGAGAAGAAGACAGGATAGATTTAAAGACGAGAAAAGACTAAGATGTAGGAAGAGAGAGATAGGAACAGGCGACTGCCGATTTCCCCTGGGTGGGTCAGCCCAGGGGTGCCGTCTACGTGAAGCCGGGGCCAAAGGGGTGTGTTGCCTCTGCCGGGGGGCCTTAAAGGTCCAATCACCCAGCATTGGCTCAACCCCCAGGATCCCCTTTTCCCCGGACACGGCAAAGCCACGCACGGCTAGACGGCTAGGCGTGGGAGGGAGCCGAAACTCCCCCGTTAGCTCGGGTCCGTGGTGTCGCTACACACCAAACGCCTACTTGCGGAGGCCCCCCTTCGGGGAACAATATATATATATATATATATATATATATATATATATATATATATATATATATATATATATATATATATATATATATATATATATATATATATATATATATATATATATATATATATATATATATATATATATATATTGTACCGAAGCATAGTGGCGCCAGCTCTGTGCCAGCGTGAAAGAAGACGTTGACGTCCGTATGTGGCTCGTGCTTGCCGGGTTCCTGCCTGTACCAGCTTGTTGCGGCTAACGTTTCTGGAATAATAACCTGTGTTTTTACGCAACCTTGCTCGTTGCATTTGGTGGAGGTGCTGGGTAACGTCCTGGAGCTCCGCAGCCGTAAGCTACCATCTCAGTCCACGATGACCGAGCGCGTCGATCCCCCACAAGGCTCTTCCACGCTGCCACCCGTCATGTGTTCTGGTGTACTTCGTCTGCGTGACCCACCAGTATACAACGGCGCTGAAGATCAAGATGTCGAGGACTGGCTGGCAGAGTACGAGCATGCCAGCGCGATTAACAAGTGGGATGACCCTGCGAAGCTGATTCACGTCATCTTCTACTTGACGGATTTGGCCAACCTATGGTTCACCAACCACCAAGCCGACATCCCCACCTGGTCGGTTTTCAAAGAGGCCGTCACCTCGTTTTTCGGTCGTCCAGCCATGCGTAAGCTTCGCGCTGAACTGGGACTGCGGGGACGATTTCAGCGAAATGGTGAGAGCTTCACAAGCTACATTGAGGATGTGATCAGCCTCTGTAGGCGAGTTGATGACAGGATGACGGAGGCTGACAGAATAAAGAACATAATGAAAGGCATTGATGACGAAGCTTTTCATATGCTTGTGGCCAAAGACCCACAGACCGTCACGGCCTTGATTCAGTTGTGTCAAAGTTTCGATGAGCTGCGCAAGCAACGAGTTTCTACACGTCGCGCTAATACGCAGACAGCTGATATTTCGGCCTTGGAGTGCAAAAGCAGTGGCCCCGACTACAGCGTGTTAATGCCTCAAATTCAACAGTACATCCGGGAGGAAGTTGCTCGACAGCTCTCTCTTGTCGCCACCATCAACGAGACCCCCACAACACTGGACCACTCACTTCGCCGTGCTATTCAGACGCAAGTTGCCGAGGCTCTCCCTTCGCCCACATCCCCAATATCAGTGGCTGCACCGCTGACTTATGCAGAAGCCGTCCGCCGACCTTCTGCCCAACCGCCGCTCCCTTCATACAGTCCAGCCACCAACTACTACAGGTCACCAGTTTCAGTTTATCCGGTAAATCGGCCCATTCCACCACCTCGAGCACCTGCCAACTCTTGGCGTACTCCGGATAACCGGCCCATCTGCTACAACTGTGGTATTCCAGGACATGTCGCGCGCTACTGTCGTCGCCGTGGATTCTATTATAATGATGTGCAGCATTCCGGCAACATACCTCGGCCATCAGAATCGCATGTGACACCTGATTCGCATGACCCCCGCTCACGTCGACCAGACTTCAGCCGACGTCGATCTTCTTCACCCCGTCTTCGGTCTCCTTCCCCCATGCTTCGCCGTTCCAACCACGCCCAGGAGGAAAACTGACAGTCGCAGTTCCTGAGGCAAGAGCTGCGCCACCGACGAAATTTCCAAGGCCTCATCTATCGCCCCCTAACGAGATTGCCGTGTTTGTGGACGGTTTCGCCACAACTGCTCTTGTCGACACAGGTGCCGCTATTTGTATAATCAGTGAAGTGTTATGCCGCAAACTGAACAAAGTGACGACTCCACTGGTTGAAATTTCTTTACGCACGGCGAGTTCGCAACACGTCCAACCTTCTGCCACATGCACTGCTCGTGTTGTGATTCAAGGAGTGCTTTACATCGTAGAATTTGTCGTCCTTCCGCATGCGTCGCATGAAATCATCCTGGGATGGAACTTTCTTTCCGCTAATCATGCGGTTGTCGACTGCGCTCGTGCTCAACTCGTTTTGTTTCCATTCAGCACGACATTCATAGATCTCCCTCGCTCACCCAAAAAGGTGATCGTCGCCGCTGACGTCGTCATTTCTGCTTTTTCGGTCACCGCGGTATCTCTTTTGTGCAACTCCGTTTCCGATTCAACTGCCCTATTTATGCCGTCACAAGAATGCGCTCGTCGCCGGAACCTTGTCGTCCCGTTTGCCGTCATAACACTTGCCGATGGCTCCAGTGCCGTGTACGTGTGCAATCCGTTCCCTTGTCCCGCTACCTTATTGCATGGCGAATGCATTGGAAGTCTTGACACTTATGATGACATCTTTCCTTTCGATGCCCGTTCTGATACGACACCGATGTCTGTGGATGCTGTCACAGCTGGCACCGCGCCCTCACTACCTGACGAAGACGTTTTGTTGCGCAGCGTAGACACCGGCCTTACGCAAGACCAGCGCAATCAGCTCATTCAACTACTTGACCGTTTCCGCGCCTCCTTCGACCACGGACAACCTCCCTTGGGACGCACGTCAGTTGTCGCTCACCATATCGACACCGGTCATCATACTCCACTTCGTCAGCGCCCCTACCGCGTCTCGCAGGCCGAGCGTGACGTCATCACTCAACACGTCGACGAGATGCTGCAACGTGGTGTTATTCAGCACTCACACAGTCCTTGGGCTTCGCCAGTGGTCCTCGTGCGAAAAAAGGATGGCTCCATCAGGTTTTGCGTGGATTATCGTCGACTAAACAACATCACACGCAAGGATGTTTATCCCCTGCCACGCATTGATGACGCCTTGGATTGCCTTCAAGGTGCGGAGTTTTTCTCTTCACTGGATCTGCGCTCTGGATATTGGCAAGTACCAATGGCTGAACCAGACCGTCCAAAAACGGCGTTTGTGACCCCTGACGGCTTATATGAATTTAATGTAATGCCCTTCGGTCTTTGCAATGCGCCTGCGACTTTTGAAAGAATGATGGACAGTGTCCTCAGGGGACTTAAATGGCACATCTGTCTTTGCTATTTAGACGACATAGTTGTATTCTCGGCGAATTTCGAAACTCATCTTTCCCGTCTGGAACAAGTTCTCCAGTGCCTTACGGCAGCCGGGTTGCAACTTAACTTCAAGAAATGTCGTTTTGGCGCCCGCAAACTCACAATTCTCGGCCACGTCGTTTCAAAAGAAGGAATATCGCCAGATCCTGCCAAACTGCGTGCCGTTGCTGAGTACCCCAAGCCTACTACCCTAAAGGAGCTTCGTAGTTTCATAGGCTTGTGTTCCTATTTTCGGCGTTTCATTCGCAATTTTGCCTCTATAATTGCCCCTCTGACTCAGCTTCTCTCCCGTAGCACGGACCTCTCTGGCTGGAATTCCCACTGCGATGAGGCATTCACGGCGCTACGCCGGCTACTCATCTCTCCGCCAGTTCTCCGCCACTTCGATCCCAATGCACCCACTGAAATTCACACGGATGCAAGCGGTGTCGGCCTCGGTGCCATTCTCGCTCAACGCAAGGATGGCTGCCACGAGTACGTTGTCGCCTATGCCAGCCGTACACTAACGAAGGCAGAGTCCAACTATTCCGTCACGGAAAAGGAGTGCTTGGCTATCATTTGGGCTATAGGAAAATTTCGCACCTACCTTTACGGACGCCAGTTTGATGTTGTCACAGATCACCATGCCTTATGCTGGTTAGCGTCCATGAAAGATCCTACTGGCCGCCTCGCTCGTTGGGCTTTACGCCTTCAGGAATACGATATCCGTGTTGTTTATCGCTCAGGACGCAGACATTCAGACGCCGATGCACTATCCCGTTCTCCACTGCCTCCTGACCTTGCCTGCTTATCAACTGCCATTTGCGATTCGTCATCGTTGAGCATCACTGACATGCCATCCGAACAGCGCAAGGATCCCTGGATCAATTCTTTGCTCGACGTCCTCTCTCACAGTTCGTCAGAAACGACTTCACGCTCCCTCTCTCGTCAAGCAAGACACTTTGCTGTCCGTGAAGGCTTGTTGTATCGCCGCAATTACGTGACGGATGGCCGTAGGTGGCTCCTTGTCATCCCTCGTCATTTGCGTTCGGACATCTGCGCTGCCTTTCACGATGACCCCCAGTGTGGCCACGCTGGAGTATTTAAGACTTACTCTCGCCTTCGTCTAAGATACTACTGGCGCGGCATGTATCGGCACGTTCGCCAGTACGTTCGGTCATGCACCACGTGTCAACGACGCAAGACGCCTTCTCACAGCACTGCTGGCCCTTTGCAACCCTTACCCTGCCCAGCGAGACCATTCGACCGCGTCGGAATTGATATTTATGGTCCTCTACCCAACTCTCTTCGAGGCAACCGGTATATTATCGTCGCCGTGGATCACTTAACACGCTACGCTGAAACATCTGCGCTGCCTGCTACCACTGCGAAAGACGTAGCGTCCTTTCTTCTTCACCATCTCATTTTGCGACACGGTGCACCTCGTGAATTACTCAGTGACCGTGGACGCGTGTTTCTCTCGAACGCCGTCGACGAGCTACTAAAGGCATGTCGCACTGTCCATAGGAAATCCTCGGCATACCATCCCCAAACCAATGGCATGACAGAACGCTTTAACCGTACCCTTGGAGATATGCTTGCCATGTACGCCTCTGACGACCACACTAATTGGGACCAAGTGCTCCCTTTTGTCACGTACGCGTACAACTCTGCGCCACAAACAACCACTGGCTTTTCTCCTTTCTTCCTTCTGTACGGACGTGAGCCATCATGCTCCATGGACACCATTCTCCCTTACAAGCCTGATGTTTCCGAAGCGACGCCTGTTTCCGAAGCAGCTGCTTATGCCGAAGAGTGTCGTCAACTCGCTCGCTCATTTACCGCACAAGACCAATGGCGTCAGAAAACTGACCACGATTCCTCTGCGTCTACTGTACACTATAACCCAGGAATGCTGGTTTGGCTCTGGGTCCCGTCTACGCCTCCCGGTCTTTCCCCGAAGCTTTCGTCGAAATACCATGGCCCCTACCGTGTGGTGCGGCAAACATCTCCTGTCAACTATGAAGTTGAGCCCATTGATCCACCCTCGGACCAACGCTGCCGTGGGCGTGAAACAGTACACGTATCACGCCTCAAACCGTGCTATGACCCCCTTGTCGTGTCCTTTCCCTAGGTCGCCAGGTTGGCTCCTTTCTGCGCGGGGAGTAATTGTACCGAAGCATAGTGGCGCCAGCTCTGTGCCAGCGTGAAAGAAGACGTTGACGTCCGTATGTGGCTCGTGCTTGCCGGGTTCCTGCCTGTACCAGCTTGTTGCGGCTAACGTTTCTGGAATAATAACCTGTGTTTTTACGCAACCTTGCTCGTTGCAATATATATATATATATATATATATATATATATATATATATATATATATATATATATATATATGTATATATATTGTAACGAGGGCAGTGGGCATGGAGCTCGAGTATAGAAAAGGAAGAAGACTTGCGGTGATCGCAGGCTTGCGTTCAGTTAGCCCTTGCGCTAAATAAAGCTCTCGTTCGCCGAGTCAACCCCTGCTTGTTCAACAACCCGTTTCAAGTGGTGGAGGTGCTGGGTACATCTGGTCCGCACCCTGGAACTTCGCAGCCGCACACTCCAACTACCTCCTACAATGACTGATCCGGGGCCCTCTCACGCCGCTACTCCAGATCGCGCATCTGTGGCTGTCTTCTGCGCTGGCGCTCTCCGGCAGCGCGACCCCCCCATATTTGGTGGCACAGAAGACCAAGATGTGGACAACTGGATTGCCGAGTATGAACTGGTGAGCGCATACAATAAGTGGAACGCAGCCGATAAGCTCACAAATGTGAGTTTTTACCTGACCGACGTGGCAAAACTATGGTACAGAAATCATCGAAGTGATTTCAGTACCTGGTCGGAATTGGCAAAAACCCTCGCGGAAGTCTTTGGCCGTCCTGCCGTCCGCCGCCTTCGTGCTGAACATCGCTTGCGGGGCAGAGTACAGAGAGCAGGTGAAACTTTCACAAAGATGTGCTATTTCTCTGCAACCTCATCGATTCGACTCTGGACGAGGCAGGCAAGATCAAGAACATCATGAAAGGAATCGACGACGGTGCATTTCAAATGCTGGCTGCGAAGAGTCCCCAGACGGTCGCCGAGGTGATTCAGCTCTGCCAAAGCTATGATGAGCTGCGTAGGCAGCGCGCTTCTACACGTTGCGCTGCTCAAGACACCGCGGACATTTCATCCCTCGACTATCGCCATGACACCGCCGACCACTCTGCGTTGATGCCAGTCATAAAGCAATTCATACGCGAGGAGGTCGCCCGGCAGCTATCTATAATCACATGAACTACCGAGCCTATGGCACCCTTGTCGCCTTCGCTTCGCCAGGTCATTCAATCGCAAGTTGCCGAAGCATTGCCGCCAGCTCAGGCTCCACCATCTGTCACCGCACCACTAACGTATGCAGCCGCAGTTGCTCGGCCACGTGCGCCAGCGCCTCCGGCCATCTACGAAGCTACTCGCCACGTTTATTCGTCGACGCCACCTTCCCTCTCGCTGACCGTCCCGTCTCCGGCTGTGTATGAAACAGGTCAGAACGTTTATATGGCGCCGCCGCCTGCACGACCATTTACGGTACCTTAATCAGCTAACAGTGCCCCTACCGTCAGCCAATGGCGCACACCGGATAATCGGCCGATATGTTTTTCATATAGTGAACTAGAAGTACTCTAGTGGCACGACCGCCAGGCCACGCCGCCTCTCTTGGCGGTCGGAAATACCACGGACCGCCGCTAGGGTTTCTCGTGGCGCTACTGCGCCTTTTCCTAGGCGAGGCGCGGTCACTTGGTGATTCAGCGCGTTAGTTCAGCACGTCTGCCGGTATCCTGCGCATCCCTTTGTCTGCAGCTACTGTACTGCACGTGTACCGGTATACTCTGCTCTGCATTTTCTCGCACGGATCGTTGTGGAGCAGCTGTCTTTACCTGTTCAGGTATTCCGTACCAACAAACATGTAGCTCGTGACATGTCGAAGCGGAGGACGGATTCACACTGTTTTGCTCCGGGTTGCCGAAGCGGCTACCCGGGCGCCCCGAAAGCATCGTTGTTTACAGCTCCTAGAGAAGACGATCTCCGCAGAAAGTGGGAGCGTAACCTCCGGAGGGATGACAAGCCTCTGACCGAAACATCAGCGGTGTGCGAACATCACTTCGAGCCAAGATATATTCTGCGCGAATATGTGCACGTGATAAATGGCTGTGAAGTGCGCACTCCCCGAGGAAAACCGTCATCGGTGCCTGATGCCCATCCAACGCTTTTGCCAGGTTGTCCAGCGTACCTTTCCGTCGCTGCGCCCAAGCAAAGACCCGAGAAAAGGAAAGCAGCCAAACCTCCTGAAGGCGCAAGCAGAAAACGTCGCAGGCCTGAAAGACAGAGGTGGCCTGCTTTATCCGTCTAGCCTGTTGTTTAAGTTTGTTCATGATTTAGAAAAAGCCTTCACAACGTGTTTCAGTTTGCTGGAGCTGCACGCTGATAGCATACTCGACATTTTAAGCGAAGTTAAGGCAAAGCAAAAAAATGGGCTTGGTTGTCATGACCATTCTGAAGGCATTGCAGCTGAGGTCATCGTTTTTTACATCACTACTCGTCTGCATTTCCTAACTAAAAGCGTGAACCAGAATAGTGCTAAAAAACGAAAATCAGCCAAGCACCTAAAACTCAGTAGATGTTCAGTTCTGCACATGTCCATCTCACGTGTCTTCTTTTTTGCGAATCCTCGTAATAGTTTTGAAAAGCTGTTAAACTACTGAAATTTATTTTGTTATTTTGTATTTTTTGTACTCTTCCAACCATCACAATAAATAAAAAGATGTTCCTGTTTTCATTTTCGATGCTGATCACTGTGTCCTTACCATGACCTTCTATGTAATAAGCCAGCACCAAAACTATAGTGGAAGCGCGCCGTAAGCTTGTGATGGTGATGAACAATCACTTTGTAGCGAATGTTATTAGCGCGTGTGGTAAATATGAATATATATATATATATATATATATATATATATATATATATATATATATATATATATATATATATATATATGTATATATATATATATATATATATATATTCTTGGCCAAACTATGTATATACAAACCGCTGAGCCACGCAATAACTAACCTAGCAATTTTACGTTTGCATGAGCCAGGAAGCAAACACGTGCGTTAGAATTGACCATAGCTGCAACTCAGAAGGAGCCAGCGACGGCCGGTCAACGCAGCCGAAGCTCCTAGGAAATGGAGCAGTGGCGCCACCTCGCGCCATCCGTGTGAAAGGCTGGCGCCAGAGCCTGGCCGGTCGCACCACTAGAGTACTTCTAGTACTTCTAGTTCACTATAGTTTTTCATGTGGCATCCCAGGCCACGAAGCTCGTCACTGCCGTCGTCGCAGCTTCCCTTCTCACGACATTGCAGGAGCCTCACATTACATGTCCACCATGCCCACTCAGCTGCGATATCCCGTTCCTGCCGATCCACCTCTAGACGTACGTCCCGGTCGCCGACCATCCGGCGCAAGCCGTTCACCTTCTCCTTGTCGTCGATCTATTTCTCCGATGTTACGTCGCAACAGCCCACCGCAAGGGAAAAACTGACGGGCGCAGTTCCGGAGGCAAGAACTGCGTTGGCAGCGAAAATTTCAAGACCTAACTGCTGTCCCCCGAACGAAATCGAACTCTATATTGATGGCATTAAGGTGCACGGACTTGTTGACACTAGAGCTGCCGTATCTGTAATTAGCGAGAAACTGTGCCGAAACTTGAAGAAAGTGACCACGCAACTTACCGACCTATCTTTGCAGACAGCTACGTCCCATCATATCCAGCTTTCAGCTTTGTGCACTGCACGAGTCGTCATTCAAGGTGCGATGTACGTCGTCACATTTGTAGTTTTATTCCGTTCTTCGCATGACGTTATCCTTGGGTGGGACGTTCTTACGTCAAATTCTGCTTTGGTCGACTGTGCTCGTTCTGAACTCGCGTTATCTGTGCCGTGCTATGACCCCGACGATGGTGCTTCGTGTAGAGTGTTTGCTGCTTCTGACGTTGACATTGCGCCTTTCTCAGCTGTTGTTGTCTCGGTGTCGTGTGCCTCCCCTCCGAAATCGCCTGTGTTGTTTATGCCATCGGTCCTATCTGCGTGAAGTCGAAATATCATGCTTCCGTTTGCCGTCGTCATTTTTCGCAATGGTCACGCTGCCATTTATGTGTGCAATCCCTCGGACAGCCCGTCATCCCTACTACGTGGAGAATGCCTGGGAAGCTACGAACCTTGCGAGTGCATTCTTCCGGCTACTATACCCGATTCAACGGTTTTGCTCCCAATTTGTGCTGTCACTCCTACCAACGCGCCTAATGATGCTCTGGACGTATTCTCGGATGCCATCGACTCTGAGCTCGCACCAACTCAGCGCCAAGAGATTAAAAATCTTCTTCTCCGCTTTCGTTCTTCATTCGATCGTGACCAGTCAGGCTTAGGCCGAACCTCTGCGGTCGTTCACCGTATTGACACTGGTCAACAAGCCCCGCTAAGACAGCGTCCGTACCGTGTGTCATCTGCTGAACGCCGTGTCATCGACGAACAAGTGGACGACATGTTGAAACGTGGCATCATCGAGCCCTCCAACAGTCCCTGGGCTTCACCGGTTGTTCTCGTCAAGAAAAAAGACGGATCCATCCGGTTCTGCGTTGACTACCGCCGACTCAACAAGATAACGCGCAAAGACGTATACCCTCTGCCGCGCATCGATGATGCTTTGGACTGCCTACAAGGAGCAGAGTTCTTTTCTTCGTTAGATTTACGCTCCGGCTACTGGCAGGTGCCCATAGCAGAGGGTGACCGCCCGAAGACAGCCTTTGTAACACCGGATGATTTGATTTGATTGATATGTGGGGTTTAACGTCCCAAAACCACTATATGATTATGAGAGACGCCGTAGTGGAGGGCTCCGGAAATTTAGACCACCTGGGGTTCTTTAACGTGCACCCAAATCTGAGCACACGGGCCTACAACATTTCCGCCTCCATCGGAAATGCAGCCGCCGCAGCCGGGATTCGAACCCGCGCCCTGCGGGTCAGTAGCCGAGTACCTTAGCCACTAGACCACCGCGGCGGGGCTGTAACACCGGATGGACTATATGAATTCACCGTTATGCCCTTTGGCCTCTGCAATGCGCCTGCCACTTTCGAAAGGATGATGGATACCATCTTGCGAGGTCTGAAATGGAAAACGTGCCTCTGTTATTTAGATGACATTGTGGTATTTTCAAGCGACTTTGCGAACCACCTCAGCCGCCTCGAGCAAGTTCTTACGTGCCTTTCCACGGCGAGACTTCAACTTAACTTGAAGAAATGCCACTTCGGTGCTCGCAAGCTTGTAATTCTCGGCCATGTGGTTTCTAAGAACGGCATTCTCCCGGACCCTACAAAACTTAATGCGATCGCGGCGTTCCCAAAGCCAACCACCATCAAAGAGCTTCGAAGCTTCATCGGCCTATGTTCTTACTTCCGGCGCTACGTCCGCAATTTCGCTTCCATTATCACCCCCTTGACCAATCTTCTTGCCGGAAGTTCTGATTTGTCATCGTGGTCGCAGGCGTGTGATGACGCATTTCAGGAACTCCGACGGCTCCTCACCACGCCTCCCATAATCCGACATTTCGATCCGTCTGCTTTAACGGAGCTTCATACGGACGCTAGTGGTGTCGGGCTAGGGGCCATACTGGCCCAACGCAAGGAGGGCTTTGACGAGTACGTCGTTGCCTATGCCAGCCGCACCCTCAGTAAAGCCGAGAAGAATTACAGTGTAACTGAAAAGGAGTGCCTCGCCATTATTTGGGCAACCGGAAAATTTCGGCCTTATTTATATGGACGTCCGTTTGATATTGTAACAGACCACCATGCGCTTTGCTGGTTATCTTCACTAAAAGATCCTAATGGTCGGCTCGCTCGTTGGGCATTGCGGTTACAGGAGTTCGATATCCATGTTATCTACCGTTCTGGCCGGAAGCAGTCCGACGCCGATGCCCTGTCACGTTCGCCATTGGCTTCAGAGCCTGTCGGCTCGCCTATCTCCACTAGTGCTGCATTGGCCATCAGCATTTCGGACCATGCCTTCCGAGCAACGCAAAGATGCTTGGATTTCTTCTCTTTTGGACTTTCTCTCAAAACCGGACGCCCGCTCCAGTTTCCAGGACGCTTCGCCGTCAAGCGGACACTTCGCTATTCGGGATAACCTGCTTTACCGCCGAAACTACAGCTCGATCGGCCGTAAGTGGTTGCTCGTCATCCCCCGACATCTGCGCTCTGACATCTGTGCCACGTTCCACGATGATCCGCAATGTGGCCACGCTGGTGTGTTAAAAACATACACTCGCTTGCAGCTGCGGTACTACTGGCGCGGTATGTACCGTTTTGTTCGCCGTTACGTAAGGTCTTGCCTTACGTGCCAGCGACGCAAAATGCCCTCTCAACATGCCACAGGTCCCTTGCAGCCGTTGCCATGTCCAGCACGAGCTTTCGATCGTGTCGGAATCGACCTTTACGGTCCGCTTCCCTATACTTCGAGTAGCAACCACTGGGTCATTGTCGCTATCGACCACCTAACGCGGTACGCTGAAACAGCTGCGTTACCTTCTGCTACCGCAAAAAACGTTGCGTGTTTTATACTGCAAAACCTGTTTTTAAGGCACGGAGCACCTCGGGAGTTACTAAGCGACCGCGGCCGCGTTTTTCTCTCCGATGCCATCAAAGCGTTGTTGAGCGAGTGTCGCATCATACACCGCACTACCACAGCATGTCATCCGCAAACCAATGGGATGACAGAGCGTTTTAATCGTACACTTGGGGATATGCTGGCCAAGTACGCTTCATCCGACCAGTCAAATTGGGATAGCATACTCCCTTTCGTGACATATGCTTACAACACTGCAACGCAAAGCACCACTGGATTTTCGCCTTTCTTCCTTCTTTATGGACGCGAGCCATCATCAACAATGAATACCATTCTTCCTTATCGACCGGACCTTTCAGAGATGACTACTGTTTCTCGAGCAGCAGCACACGCTGAAGAATGTCGGAAGCTTGCTCGTGCATTCACGTCACATGACCAGACGCGCCAAAAACATCGCCACGACGCGTCAACCACGCATATGAGCTTTGCTCCAAACTCACTGGTGTGATAATGGATTCCTTCTACTCCTCCAGGACACTCCCACAAGCTTTCGTCCAGGTACCATGGCCCTTATCGAGTTGTACGCCAAATATCCCCTGTCAACTACCTTGTCGAGCCGCTGGATGCATCTCCGGACAAGCGCCGTCGGGGACAAGAAATCGTACACATTTCTCGGCTCAAGCCATACCATGACCCTTCTGTGTACACCTGTCCTTAGGTCACCAGGATGGCTCCCTCATCGGCCGAGGGTTATTGTAACGAGGGCAGTGGGCATGGAGCTCGAGTATAGAAAAGGAAGAAGACTTGTGGTGATCGCAGGCTTGCGTTCAGTTAGCCCTTGCGCTAAATAAAGCTCTCGTTCGCCGAGTCAACCCATGCTTGTTCAACAACCCGTTTCAATATATATATATATATATATATATATATATATATATATATATATATATATATATATATATATATATATATATATATATATATATATATATATATATATATATATATGTATATATATATATATATGACGTAAGAAGGCAGGGATGGTTAGGAGAAGTAGAGGAGGAAGGAGTGCAGAGTAGAATAAACATGGCATCACACAAGTCGACAGGATGGAGACCTGCCTGCCCCTTCATCAGTCACTCATCATCGACGCAGTTCCCCAGAAGACGCCCAGACCGTACATTGACTACCGAATTATCGCCTAGGAGGACAACGACCAGCACCATGACAGAACCATCGGCTGACCTCGACATCCCCAAGTACACCGGATCAGCGGACGACGGACCCGTACAGGACTGGTTCAACCTGTTCGAACTCCACGCTACCGCTGCATCTTGGTCGGAACGGGAGATGGTTACGAACTTCAGTGACTACGTCACCGGTGAGGCATTCAAATTTTACCTAATTCACATATTCGAGAACGACGAGTCATGGCAAAAAATCAAAGAGGAGATGAATACCCGTTTTAATGACTATGACCAAGACTTACTCATTGCCAACCGTTTAGAGACAACTGCACACTATCATCAATTTCCTAAGCAGTCCTCAAGCATTAGAAAGTCCAGCGCGAATCGACAAGTGCCTCAAGACGAAGTGGCACAAGCGTTTACTTACAGAAGGCCGTGCGTACATTGGGAAAAACCCAACCGTCAAGCGCAGCTCCCTCGTGCACGAAAGTCGGCATTTCCAAAGTCATGGCACCAACATACGACACGAGACGTCGCTCACCCTACTGATGCCTTTCATGCTTCGTCTCGCATACATAGTCCACCATCCGGTTTTCCATCACGCGGCTCTTCAAGCGTTCCTGACGCTCACCGTTTGCCCCATAAGGACATCATGTTCACGATAGACGAGTTGACACACCGAGAAAATACACAGTTGAGTCATGCTCCTTCTGCACGGGTTCATGTATCACCGTCCGGTGCACACACCCCCGAGAGTCCAAACAAAACAGAAGACTCGAACGCATCGAACGTCGCACGCTACCAGGCGCAAGAACTACTCGCAGTGAACAGCGAAAAAGAAGCCCCTGAAGAGCTTCGTGTCATTTCTGCGGCACCACAGACTTGCCAAAATCTGCAGTTCAAACATAGTAATGCCATGTCACCTGTGGTGCCCACATGCAGAGCTCACCAATTCAGGAATCGAACAAATTCAGAAGTGCATGATACATCAAACCTCGCACACAGTTGTCTTTCGGAAGCGCCCGTTATGAACCCCGTCACCGAAGCCTCTGAAGAGCATGCTAGCAAGGATGACGCATTACCAACTATGCCAGACAAGCAAGACACCAGTTCACCATTCATCAGCTGCCTACAGGACGCGTCAAACACCGAAGGAAATGAACGCCCCATTCCGGAAAGGGCGCCACTACAGCCATCTTTTGAGCAACCTCAGGAAAGCAAGCAAAGCCAAGCTCATAAACTCATGCTACAACGAGAGAGACTGCAACGAGGGCATCGACGAACGCAAAATTCAACGGAAGCGCACTCACCAATAAAAGAACATCGGAAAATAAGATCTCTAAACCAAAGACCAATTCAAGAAGTCAGACACTTTCGCACAAAGAAAAGTCACCAGAGACACTCCCTGCCTCAGCTATTACACCGACTGCACCACCACAGAAAACGCCGAGAAAGACGCGGAAGCACTGCTTGCACACCGCAAGCACTCAGGCACTTCATCACATTCTGTCAAAAAGCACGAAAGCAAGAAGCACCGGGATTGCACCATACACGACGAAAAATACAACCCCGACGACATCCGAGCTGCCAATGCAACAATGCGTTCCAACCTTGCTCAGTCCCCAGAACAGTTCAAGCAGTATTGTCAGTGTTCATGTGTAGCCCACTCTGTCCGGAACGCAACAGTCAAGCTCGTCCACCAGAGTCGTCATAAAAATCCCCGGACTGCTCCCTCGGCCTTGAAGATTTATTGAGATTGTGGAACTCCGTCGGGACGTGAAACTGCGAATTTGGCCATTATTTTGTTTATTTTGTTTTCAATTTGTTGTTGTAACCGGTGCCAGCTTTCGGGGGGAGGGGGAATCGTGTGACGTATGAAGTGATGGTTGGTAGAAGCTGAGAAGCAAGAAGTGAGAATTGAATAAACATGGAGTATGAGCCAGGCCACGTCTCCCGCATCTAGCGTCACACATCATAGCGTCACACACACACACACACACACACATATTATATATATATATATATATATATAGATATATATATATATATATATATATATATATATATATATATATATATATATATATATATATATATATATATATATATATATATATATATGTATGTATATATTGCCACGTTCCATTTCCGAAGTTTTCGTTATCGTCCCAAAACACCACACGATTCTCAGCGCAAACTGCGCCTGCAGTTTTCCAGAAGGTTCCGGACTGTAGTAGATCATTTCGATAAGATCACGCCCACTGTGCGGACGGTACAGATTGTTCTGGAACCTACGCCACCGCCAGCGATAACGCTAGAACATTCGATGGCAAGAGTATAAATGCTGACGCGCTTCGCCACTTGTCAGTAGTTGTTGAAGTAAGGCCTACGCTCCGTTCGCCGCTATCAGTCCGAGACTGCTATCTGTGCAAGACTGCTGCTGTAATCGGACTTTCCGTTTACTGGGAACAGGTTCGCCCAAATAAACAGTTAAATCCCAACGCGAAGTCTCCTGTCTTTGGCCACGTCACGACTCCGTGACATCTGGTGGAGGTGCTGCTTCGTTCATGTACCGGACGCCCCCGTCAAGCCGTGAATCCAGCCCACGTCGCGGAGAAGACACCGACGCCAACCAAGAGCAGCGAACAAGCCGCCGACAGCAGGGTCTCCCACAGGAATACGGGCTTCTACAAAACAAGGCGCGGAAAGCCAAGGCAATGACCTCTACTGCAGCGACTAAGACAACCGGAGCGTCCCAGCCCGCGATCGTCATTCATCAACCCAGGGAACCACCAACGTTTCGTGGGTCATCGTTTGAAGACCCGGAAACCTGGCTAGAAACATATGACCGTGTGGCCGCCCTCAACCACTGGGACAACGAAAAAAAGCTCCGACGTGTGTACTTCTACCTGGAAGACACCGCAAGGACCTGGCTAGAGAATCGGGAGTCCACGCTCCGAACGTGGGATGTCTTCTGCGGCGCATTTCTGCAAACGTTCGCGAGCGTCGCTCGCAAAGAGAGGGCCGCTGCTCTACTAGAGACCCGGGTTCAGCTACCAAATGAAAAGGTTGGAATTTTTACAGAGGAGGTGACCCGCCTATTTCGTCACGCTGACCCAGACATGCCTGAGGAGAAGAAAGTTCGTTTCCTCATGCTAGGGGTCAAACAGGAGCTCTTCGCGGGTCTAATGAGGAATCCACCGAACACCGTCCGAGAATTTGTATCCGAGGCGACCACCATCGAAAAACCCCTGGACATGCGCACCAGACAGTATAATCGTCGCCTGACTCCAGAATGCGCTGCTGCGCAAGCCAGTGACTCCGACAACCTGCGTGAAACGATCCGAGCGATCGTGTGGGAAGAGCTGCGCAAACTGTCTCCTTCGGCGCAACCTCAAGTGGATTCGATCGCCGACATTGTGCGAGAAGAAGCTCGGCAATCGCTTTGAATTCCCCAAACACCACTGCCCGAGCCAGAAACTATGAGCTACGCCACTGCAGTGCGCCACAACGCTCCTCCCCGTCCACGCCGAAACGCCGCCCCGTCGCACTTCCGTCGCCAGACACCACCGCCGCCACCACCCCCACCAACGACCTACCGTTCGCCAGCGGGCCAGCGCAGTGCGCCGAGGAAAACCGACGTCTGGCGCACCCCTGACCACCGCCCACTGTGCTACCACTGCGGCGAGGCCGGGCACACTTACCACCGTTGCCAGTACCGACAGATGGGACTGCGTGGCTTCGCCGTCGATGCACCACGTCCGCAGCCAGGGGAACAGCCACGTGACATCGCCGACTACCTGACAGAAACTCAATGGAGACCGCGAAGTCCTTCCCGTTCGCCGTCGCCCAGCCGCCGCATGTCACCGCACCCCCGGCAGTACTCCGGCCCAACGCGGGGCCGGTCTCCTAGCCCGTATCCGGGAAACTAAGGGCAGCAACCGGTGGAGGTGCGGTTGCTGTGCGACGAACTACCGAAGATCCTCCGACGACGACGACGCCGCGACGGAGCTTTCCGAACACAACGCCAACCAGGCAAAGCCCTGACGGCGAAAGCTCACTTACCGAAGGTGGCCTGACGACGCAACGTGGAAGCAGCGGAAAGGGCCGACGCAGCCGTGACCCGACGCCATGCCCTAACTGTAATGCGAGACGGCGAACTAGCGACCTCAACGTTCTTATCGACGGCCACAGTGTGACTGCTCTCGTCGATACTGGAGCTGACTATTCTGTCATCAGTGGGTCGTTCGCCGCGAAGTTAAAGAAAGTTAGGACAGCTTGGAAAGGCCCTGAAATCCGCACAGCTGGAGGTCATCTCGTAACGCCTACAGGAATCTGCACAGCGAGAGTCACCATTAACGGCCGTATTTATCCTACAGACTTCGTAGTCCTACAGCGTTGCTCGAGAGATGTCAACCTTGGCATGGACTTCTTATGCCTCCATGGTGCTGCAATCAACCTAAAAACAAAGTCGATAACGTTATCCACAGAAGAAGCACTACCGCCGCGCACGCCGTCAGGACACCATGCCTTGAATGTGCTGGAAGAACAAGTCACCATTCCGCCTCGCTCAAGCGTCATTATTTCAGTCGGCGCTCCTAAATCACCTGACTTGGAAGGCGTCGTTGAAGACAGTCAGCATCTGTTGGTCACCCGAAATATTTGCGTCGCAAGAGGAATTGCAGAGCTGCGGGGAGGCAAAGTAACGGTTATGCTCACGAATTTCAGCAATGAGTACAAACATGTGAACAAAGGAACAACGGTCGCAAACATCGAAGAAATTGTCGAAGCCACCAGTGCTTTCGCCGTCGCCGATTCTGCGGAACCTGCTCAGAGGAACCAAGCCCCTCCCATAGCTTTCGACGTCAATCCCAGACTTCCGAACGATAAGCAAGCACAGCTCAAGGCCCTGCTCCTGCAATACGAAGATTGCTTTTCGTCGTCATCGAAAATTCGGCAGACCCCAATCACGAAACATCGCATCATAACCGAAGAAAATGCCAGACCACTCCGTCAGAGTCCGTACAGGGTTTCGACGCGAGAACGTGAGGCCATGAAGAGACAAGTTGATGAAATGCTGCGGGATGACATTATCCAGCCGTCCAAGAGCCCATGGGCGTCCCCCGTGGTGTTAGTGAAGAAAAAGAATGGAACCCTACGTTTCTGCGTCGATTATCGCCGCCTGAACAAAATCACAAGAAAGGACGTGTATCCTCTCCCACGAATAGACGACGCACTTGATCGGCTCCATAACGCCAAGTACTTTTCGTCAATGGACCTCAAGACTGGCTATTGGCAAATCGAAGTCGACGAAAGAGACCGAGAGAAGACGGCGTTTATAACACCGGACGGCCTTTTCGAGTTTAGGGTGATGCCCTTCGGCCTTTGCTCAGCGCCTGCAACTTTTCAACGGGTTATGGATACAGTACTGGCAGGATTGAAGTGGCAGACTTGCCTTGTGTACTTGGACGACGTCGTCGTGTTTTCCTCGAGTTTCGACGAGCATCTTCGGCGCCTTGAAGCTGTACTTCAAGCCATCAAGACGTCCGGACTCACACTGAAGCCAGAAAAGTGCAGATTTGCGTATGAGGAGCTCTTGTTTCTGGGGCACGTTATCAGCAAGTCTGGAGTTCGTTCCGATCCGCGGAAAACAGCCGCCATCGCCAACTTCCCGCCGCCCACTGACAAGAAGGCCTTGCGCCGATTTCTGGGCCTGTGCGCCTATTATAGGCGGTTCGTGAAAAACTTCGCCCGCATCGCCGATCCTCTCACTAACCTTACCAAGGCCGACGTGGAATTCAAGTGAGAAACGCCACAGGAACACGCTTTCCAGGAGCTTAAACATCGCCTCCAGACGCCTCCGTTACTTGCCCATTTCGACGAATTCGCCGAGACAGAAATACATACTGACGCAAGCAGTGTAGGTCTTGGCGCCGTTCTTGTGCAGAGGGCTGACGGACTTGAAAGGGTTATTGGTTACGCCAGCCGATCGCTATCCAAAGCAGAAGCAAATTATTCCACAACAGAAAAGGAGTGCCTCGCCATCATCTGGGCTACGTCGAAATTTCGCCCCTACCTCTACGGCAGGCCCTTTAAAGTTGTGAGCAACCACCACGCCTTGTGTTGGCTAGCCACCTTGAAGGACCCTTCAGGTCGCCTCGCACGATGGAGCCTGAGACTTCAAGAATATGACATTACTGTCATTTACAAGTCCGGCAAAAAACACTCCGACGCCGACTGTCTCTCTCGTGCGCCTGTCGACCAACCGCTACCTGACGACACGGATGACGACTACTTCTTGGGAACGATAACTACAGACGACTTCGCTGAACGACAGCGGGCCGACCCGGAACTTAAGGCCCTAATAGAATACCTCGAAGGCAGGACCACCGAAGTCCCGAAGGTATTCAAGCGCGCACTTGCGTCGTTCTTCCTACGAAACGGTCTTCTACAAAAGAAAAACTTTTCGCCGCTTCGAGCTAAGTACCTCCTTGTGGTGCCTTCAGCTCTGCGACCAGAACTCCTGCAGGCCCTACACGACGATCCGACGGCAGGGCACCTCGGTGTTTCTCGCACGCTCGCGAGGATACAAGAAAGGTACTACTGGCCACGTCTTACCACCGACGTCACTCGTTATGTGAGGACATGCCGGGACTGTCAGCGACGCAAGACACCGCCGACAAGGCCAGCGGGACTTCTGCAGCCAATTGATCCACCTTGTCGACCTTTCCAGCAGATTGGTATGGACCTACTAGGGCCGTTCCCGACGTCGGCTTTCGGAAACAAGTGGATCGTGGTAGCTACCGGCTACCTCACCCGCTACGCCGAGACAAAAGCCCTGCCAAAATGCAGTGCATCCGAGGTAGCTAAGTTCTTCGTCGAAAATATCGTCCTACGTCACGGCGCTCCGGAGGTCCTTATCACCGACAGAGGAATGGCATTCACTGCCGACTTAACTCAAGCGATCTTGGCATACAGCCAAACAAACCACCGCCGGACGACAGCGTACCACCCACAGACCAACGGCCTCACCGAGCGGCTTAACAAGACGATCGCCGACATGCTGTCAATGTACGTCGATGTCGAACACAAGACATGGGACGCCATTCTTCCGTATGTGACCTTCGCATACAACACGGCGGTGCAGGAGACGACGCAGATATCTCAATACAAATTGGTCTACGGAAGGAGCCCGGCAACGACGCTCGATGCCATGTTACCCAACGTCACCGACGAAGAAAGCCTCGATGTGAGCGAGTACCTTCAACGTGCCGAAGAAGCCCGGCAACTTGCGCGTCTCCGTATCAAGAATCAACAGACGATAGACAGCCACCGTTACAACCTTCGACGACGCTTCGTGGAATACCAGCCCGGTGAACGTGTTTGGGTGCGGACGCCGATACGCCGACGTGGACTAAGTGAAAAGTTTCTGCGACGCTACTTCGGACCGTACAGGGTGGTTCGACGTCTCGGCCCACTTGATTACGAGGTTGTCCCCGACGGCATCACGAACTCTCAACGACGCCGATCTCGACCTGAAGTCGTGCATGTCGCGCGCCTCAAGCCGTTTCACGCGCGTGAAACGGCTTGAGGCGCGCGAGTGCGCTGTCCTAACTGAAACTGAAACAGTGTTTTTTTGTATTACTGTTTCATCGTAATTTATTCATTGTACTTTCTTGCATTATTATTGTACCTTCATCTTTAGTTAAAGCATCGGGACGATGCCTTTTTTTTCAGAGGGGGGCAATGCCACGTTCCATTTCCCAAGTTTTCGTTATCGTCCCAAAACACCACACGATTCTCAGCGCAAACCGCGCCTGCAGTTTTCCAGAAGGTCCCGGACTGTAGTAGATCATTTCGATAAGATCACGCCCACTGTGCGAACGGTACAGATTGTTCTGGAACCTACGCCACCGCCAGCGATAACGCTAGAACATTCGATGGCAAGAGTATAAATGCCGACGCGGATCGCCACTTGTCAGTAGTTGTTGAACGAAGGCCGACGCTCTGTTCGCCGCTATCAGTCCGAGACTGCTATCTGTTCAAGACTGCTGCTGTAATCGGACTTTCCGTTTACTGGGCACAGGTTCGCCCAAATAAACAGTTAAATCCCAACGCGAAGTCTCCTGTGTTTGGCCACGTCACGACTCCGTGACAATATATATATTGTGAAGAAGAAAGAGCGTCGTTGGCAAGCAACATCGCCACCGCTTGGGTACTGGGTGCTGGGCTTCGCTCGCTCGGCTCGTGCTGATCATCGCCGGCATCTGCTTGACCGTTGCTCTTGCACGATCGTGTTTCTTCGTAGGACCACCGTCGCAACAGTCGTCAATAAACCCTTTTTCAATTGGTGGAAGGTGCTGACATTCCCCGTCGCCTGAACCTGGGTGCTGCCATTCGCCGTCGCCTGAACCTGGAGCTGCGCAACCGAACGCTACCTCCCATCATGGCTACCAACAACGCGCAACCTGGCTCTTCCACTCCATCCCCCAGCAACCCCGGCGTTCTTCGTTTGCGAGAGCCCAAGGTCTTTAGCGGAGCTGATGAGACCGACGTGGAAGACTGGTTCGCTAACTATGAACTGGTGAGCGCAAACAAGTGGGATGACGCGGACAAATTGACTTACGTCATCTTTTACCTCACTGACGTGGCCGAAATGTGGTATAACAACCACAAAAACGACATCACGACGTGGTCCATCTTTAAAACCTTGTTTGCTGACGTTTTTGGCCGACCCGCAGTCCGCAAGTCCAGAGCCGAACAACGCTTGCGGACTCGCGCACAAAAGCCAACGGAATCTTTCACCAGCTACGTCGAAGACATTATTGGTCTTTGCAACCGTGTGAACACCACCATGCCCGAGTCGGAGAAGATTCAACACATCCTCAAAGGGATAAATGACGGTGCATATCAGCTGCTCCTGGCCCGTAACCCTGCCACCGTTGCGGAACTTGTCACTTTGTGTCAAAGTTTCGACGAGTTGAACAAGCAGCGCGCCCTGACTCGGCCATTTTCCTCACACGCCGACTCGCTCTCCAGTCTCACTTCTGTTCCCGACCACTCACCAACCCTGCAAGAGATTAAAGACTTTGTGCGTGAAGAAGTAGCTCGGCAACTGTCGTTGATTCCCTTCACGCAGCAGCTGCCGTCCTCTCGTCTGCCCTCACCACTCCGCGACGTTATTGCCGAAGAGGTAGCTCAGGCTGTTCCCGTCGCTGCACACCAGCAGCCTGTGGCCATGCCTGTTGCCCATGCGCCGGCTATGCAGCCCGTGGCCGCGCCTCTCACGTATGCCCAGGTGGTACGTAGCAGACCCCGCCAGCAGCATTTGCCACCCATGTCTTCAGTCGCTCCCCACTCCGCCCCATTTTCGACACCTTGGGCCGCACCACGAGTCAGCAATTCCTGGCGCACTCCTGACAATCGACCGATCTGCTACGCCTGCGGTACTCCAGGACACGTGGCACGATATTGTCGCCGTCGCTTCCAACCACTCCACGACGCTACTCGGCCGTTACCGTATGACCCACAGCCCATGCACATACCTGCTCCCTATCCCTCACCGCAGTATGGATACACTAACTTTCCTGAGTCTCGGTCACACCAGCCTCAAACTCACTCTGCCCGCTCCCCATCTCCTCGCAGGCGATCACTGTCCCCAATGCGTCCTAGACCCGCTTCCTCCAACCGGGAAAACTGAACGCCGCAGTTCCAGAGGCAAGAACTGCGCCGTCGTCGAAATGCTCAAGTCCTCGCACTTCACCAGCTAACGTCGTCGCTATATCTGTCGATGGTGTTTCTACCTTTGCCCTCGTCGACACAGGTGCTGCCGTTTCTGTTATAGCCGCCCAGCTCTGCCGCTCCCTACGTAAAGTGACCACGCCGCTCTCTGGACTATCGCTTCGTACAGCTAGCGCACAACAAGTTCGACCTCTTGGCACCTGTACGGCCCGCATATTCATCCAAGGCTCTATGTACGTTGTCGAGTTCATCGTCCTTTCGGTGTGCTCGCATGACGTTATCCTCGGGTGGGACTTTCTGTCAAATCATCATGCCATCATCGACTGCGCACGCGCTGAAGTTCAATTTTCGCACCTGTGTGACGAACCTTTGCACGAAACCCTTGAGCGGTCGCCAAAACTTGTCGTGCGTGAGGACACTGAAATTCCGCCAGCCTCTCTTGCCGTTGTCCCGGTTTGCTGCGATGACTATAACGATGCTACAGTAATGTTTACACCTTCTGATATTTTCATGAGCCGCAGAGCCGTTCCCTTGCCTTTCGCTACACTCGACGTCACTGCGGGCCAAAGCAATATTTTCGTTCACAACCCCCTTTCTGCACCGCTTACGCTACTTGCCGGCGAATGTCTCGGTCGAGTGGAGTACCTCGATTCCTCTTTATTCCTAGCATGCCAGACGAATCGTGCAGTAGCGCCTCGACCGAACTTCATGCCCTTTCCCCACTGGAGTGCTCATCGAGTGACACCTTCTCGAGTTCCATCGCCGACACCTTAAGTGCCCATGAACGCGCCGAGCTTCTTAATCTCCTCCAGCACTTCGCGAATTCATTCGACGTTTCTCAGCCGCAATTGGGTCGGACTTCCGCAGTGCACCACTACATTGACACCGGTTCGCACCAGCCATTGCGTCAAAGACCGTACCGTGTCTCTGCTGCAGAACGTCACGTCATCAATGACCAGGTCGAAGAGATGCTACGCCGTCGCGTTATTCGACCATCGCACAGTCCTTGGGCATCTCCTGTCGTTCTAGTTCGAAAAAAAGATGGATCGATTCGATTTTGCGTCGACTACCGGCGATTAAACAAGGTGACGCGGAAAGACGTCTATCCATTACCGCGCATAGACGACGCCCTTGACAGCCTACAAGGAGCCGAATTCTTCTCCTCCTTAGACTTACGATCTGGATACTGGCAGGTTCCTATGGCAGAAGCTGATCGCCAGAAAACTGCGTTCATTACACCAGATGGCCTGTACGAGTTTAACGTAATGCCATTTGGCCTTTGTAATGCTCCTGCCACGTTTGAACGGCTCATGGACAACACACTGCGTGGACTGAAGTGGTCTGTGTGTCTATGCTACCTCGACGACATTGTCGTTTTCTCTCCCGATTTTCCTACGCATCTGCTTCGGCTCCAACTGGTTCTGACGTGTTTAACCAACGCTGGGCTCCAACTGAACCTTAAAAAGTGCCGCTTCGCCGCGCGAGAGTTGTCCATCTTAGGGCACATCGTCTCCAAGCATGGTGTTCGACCCGACCCTGCAAAACTGCGAGCAGTCGCTGAGTTCCCGAAACCCACTACACTGAAAGAATTACGCAGTTTTGTCGGACTATGTTCGTACTTCCGGCGCTTCGTGCGAAATTTTGCATCGATCATGTCACCACTGACCAACCTCCTACACGGTGATGCAGACCTTTCATCCTGGTCTTCTGACTGCGACGTCGCGTTTGCCACGCTCCGTAGTCTGCTAACATCTCCTCCAATTCTTCGGCATTTCGACCCAACAGCTGCAACGGAAGTTCACACAGACGCTAGTGGGGTTGGTCTAGGCGCCGTCCTCGCCCAACGCAAGCCGGGCTACTCCGAATACGTCGTCGCTTATGCGAGTCGCACACTTACTAAAGCTGAAGCCAATTACAGCGTCACTGAAAAAGAGTGCTTGGCGCTAGTGTGGGCGCTTCGCAAGTTCCGCCCTTATTTGTACGGTCGCCCATTCGACCTGGTAACGGACCACCATGCACTTTGTTGGCTCGCCACATTGAAAGACCCTTCTGGCCGCCTAGCTAGGTGGGCACTGCAAATCCAGGAATACGACATTCGTGTCATCTATCGCAGCGGACGCAAGCATTCTGACGCCGACGCCCTGTCGCGTTCGCCTTTACCTCCCGACTCGGCCTGCGGAACCACTGGTATCTCCATCGCATCTCTCGACCTCGACTCATTTACCAGTGAACAACACAAGGACCCGTGGATCGCTTCTCTTTTTAACTGTCTTTCTGGATCGTCAACCACTGTGGTACCACGATCTCTCCGACGTCAAGCTGCTCATTTCGCCATTCGTGATCGGCTACTACACCGACGCAACTACGCCCCCGAAGGTCGTAAGTGGCTCTTGGTTGTCCCGCGCAGCTTGCGATCACAAATCTGCGCCTCCTTTCACGACGATCCCCAATGTGGTCATGCCGGAGTTTTCAAAACTTACGAGCGCATTCGCCACCGCTTCTACTGGCGCGGAATGTATAATTTCGTTCGAAAATTCGTTATGGGCTGTCCTGACTGTCAACGTCGCAAATCACCGCCTTTCCACTCGTCCGGTGCGCTTCAACCGCTTCCGTGCCCTGCCAAACCTTTCGATCGGATCGGAATTGATCTCTATGGCCCTCTACCGACAACATCAGATGAAAATCGGTGGATTATAGTCGCTGTGGACCATTTAACACGCTACGCTGAGACCGCCGCCCTTCCAAGTGCCACTGCGCGGGACGTAGCATCCTTCATCCTTCATCGCTTCATATTACGACATGGTGCACCTCGAGAACTACTAAGCGATCGAGGTCGAGCCTTCCTATCAGAAGTCGTCACGTCTCTGCTTTCTGAATGCCATGTTGTTCGTCGCAAGACCACGGCATACCACCCGCAGACTAACGGGCTCACGGAAAGATTTAACCGCACCCTTGGCGATATGCTCGCCATGTATGTGACATCCGATCATACTAACTGGGATCGCATTCTTCCATTCATTACGTTCGCATATAACACCGCGGCACAGTCTACCACTGGATTTTCACCTTTCTTTCTTCTTTATGGACGCGAACCATCCCACACCATCGATACTCTCCTTCCATACCATCCTGACGCATACGAATGCCCATCTGTGTCCGAAGCTGCCCGAAATGCGGAAGAGTGCCGAGAACTCGCACGCACCTTTACGTCTCGAGAACAACAGCGTCAGAAAGAAAACAACGTCGACTCTTCCCAAAGCCCCAGCTATTCCCCGGGATCACTTGTATGGCTGGCTGTTCCTTACCAAACCCCCGGCATTTCCTCAAAACTCGTTCCAAAGTACGAGGGCCCATACCGCGTTTTGGAGCAAACCTCGCCGGTGAATTTTCTCATCGAGCCACTTTCCCCATCTGACGACATGCGCCGGCGTGGACGTGACATCGTCCACGTCGCCCGCCTTAAGCCATATCATAGCCCTCTGCCTGCAGACTCTTAGGTCGCCAGGATGGCTCTTTTTTCGGCGGGGGCAAATTGTGAAGAAGAAAGAGCGTCGTTGGCAAGCAACATCGCCACCGCTTGGGTACTGGGTGCTGGGCTTCGCTCGCTCGGCTCGTGCTGATCATCGCCGGCATCTGCTTGACCGTTGCTCTTGCACGATCGTGTTTCTTCGTAGGACCACCGTCGCAACAGTCGTCAATAAACCCTTTTTCAATATATATATATATATATATATATATATATATATATATATATATATATATATATATATATATATATATATATATATATATATATATATATATATATTGTCGCGGTTCAACGTAGGTGCACCGAGACGTTGATTCCGAGAACCAACGGCGTCTGTTTTTATGCCAGGAGCCAAGAGCAGGCGAGCAAAACAAAAGCACGTCGTCTTCTTCAGTCCCCCTTTTCACGAGGCTGTTGGCGCGCACATCGTCTTCGTTCTTTGTTTCGGGCGCGGCGTTTGCCTCCCCTTAAAAGAGCATCGCCCCGATGCTCTAGCTGAGACAGTAATTAGCCCATGAAGTCACTTCGTAGAAGCGACGGTGCCTCGCAGAGTCACTCGCTGACGTATGGCTTAATTCGCACTACGTGCACAAGCTCAGGTCGGTGCTGGCGACGCCTTGAACAGATTGGGCTTTCCGGGACGACTTCATAGGTAACGTCACTTAGTCGTCGCAGCACTCGATAAGGTCCGAAATACCTTCTGAGCAACTTTTCGGATAGTCCCCGTCTTCGTACAGGCGTCCACACCCATACCCTGTCCCCGGTTTCGTACGTTACAGGTGTATGACGTTGGTTATAGCGGCCTGCGTCGTACTCTTGCTGTTGGTATATTCGCAAACGTGCGAGCTGCCTGGCTTCTTCTGCGCGTTGAGTAAACGCGTCAGCACTCGTTTCGTTGTCATCGCATTCGTGTGGCAGCATCGCGTCTAACATCGTTCTTACTTCTCGTCCTTGAACAAGGCTGATGGGGTCACTGTGGTTTTTTTGTTTCGCAGTATTGTATGCGAACGTTATGTAAGGGAGAATCTCGTCCCAGTTTTTTTGTTGGATGTCCACATACATTGAAAGAATGTCTTCCAGAGTTTTGTCAAGTCGCTCGGTCAACCCGTTGGTTTCTGGATGGTAAGCTGTCGACTTGCGATGAATAGTACCGCTGAGCACCAACACATAATCTAAAAGCGCGGCCGTGAATGCAGTTCTGCGATCTGTTATAACGATCGATGGCGCACCGTGTCTCAGCACAATGTTCTCTATGAAGAACCGGGCTACATCCTCTGCTGTGCCTCTCTGGATTGCTTTTGTCGCGGCGTAGCGAGTAAAGTAGTCGGTCGCCACTATAACCCAGCGGTTACCAACACTAGAGGTGAGGAAGTGGGCCCAAAAGGTCCATTCCGATCTGGTCAAATGGCGTTGTCGGGATCTGGACAGGGTGTAGCAAACCGGCTCGTTTCGTTGAAGGTGACTTGCGCTGCTGGCAATCGAGGCAGGTCCGAACATGATGCTTCACGGCAGTGGTGAGTCTAGGCCAGTAATATCTCCCACGAACTCTGCTCAGTATGCGCGTGTAGCCTAAATATCCAGATGTTACCTCGCTGTGGCACGCTTGCAACACCTCAGAACGAAGAGTGGTGGGGACGACAAGCAGGTAGGTGGACCCGTCTGACGAGAAGTTCATTTTGTAAAGGACATTGTTTCGCAGACAGAACGACGATAGTCCTCTTGTAAAGGCTTTGGGTGCATTCTGGCTTTGTCCTTCTAAATAATTAATCAAGCCAAGTAGCTCAGGATCGTCATGCTGGTAATCTGTGACGGTTGACGTGTCGAGGATTCCGAAGAACGCTGTCTCTTCATCAAAAGCAGCAGCCGACTCTATTGGTGATCGAGATAGGCAGTCGGCGTCCGTGTGTCGTTTTCCGGACTTATACACCATCGGTATATCAAACTCCTGTAGTCTATGGCTCCAGCATCCCAATCGCCCGGAAGGATCTTTCAGACTTGTTAACCAACACAACGAATGGTGGTCACTGATAACCTTGAATGGGCGGCCGTACAGGTATGGGTGAAATTTCATAACTGCCCACATCACGGCGAGGCATTCCTTTTCAGTGGTCGAGTAATTTGCTTCTGTGCGTGACAGAGTTCTACTTGCGTAAGCGATCACTCTTTCCTCGTCGTCCTGGCGCTGCACAAGCACAGCTCCGAGGCCAACATTGCTGGCGTCAGTATGGAGCACTGTAGGGGCTGTGTCATCAAAATGGGCAAGAACGGGGGTCGCCTGTAGACGTTGCCGCAAGTCATTGAAAGCATCTTCCTGTTCGTCGCCCCAAACAAATGCAACGTCATCCCTCGTGAGACGAGTTAAAGGTGACGCAATGCGCGCGAAATCTGGAATAAACCGCCGATAACATGCACAGAGACCCAGAAAACGCCTCACTGCCTTTTTATCTGATGGTGTTGAAAACTGTGCGACGGCGGCAACTTTTTCGGGGTCTGAACGAACTCCTGCGTAACTGACAACATGGCCAAGAAACTGCAGTTCCTCAAAGCAGAAGTGACATTTCTCCGGCTTGAGCATCAGGACTGCGGCCCTTATGGCCTGCAAGACCATTTGCAATCGTTCAAGGTATTCGTAAAACGTTGTAGAAAACACAATGACGTCATCAAGGTATACTAGGCAGGTTCTCCATTTAAGCCCAGAGAGAACGGTATCCATGAGACGCTGGAAAGTAGCAGGTGCGGAGCACAAGGCCAAATGGTAAAACCTTAAATTCGTACAGTCCGTCTGGGGTCACGAAAGCGGTTTTTTCACGATCCCTGGGGTCTACTTCAATTTGCCAATATTCGCTCTTTAAGTCCATGGAAGATAAGTAACGTGCGTTTTGAAGCCTGTCAATCAAATCATCTATGCGGAGAAGCGGGTACACGTCCTTTTTTCTAAGCTGATTTAACTTTCGATAGTCCACACAGAAACGCAGGCTGCCGTCCTTCTTTTTCACTAGAACAACAGGTGATGCCCAGGGGCTTTTCGACGGTTGCATGACGTCGTCTTCAAGCATTTTTGTTACCTGCTGTTGTATTGCTTCTCGTTCTTTTGAAGCCACACGGTATAGATTTTGATGAATTGGTCTAGCCGTGACCTCTGTGATGATTCGGTGCTTGGTCAAGGACGTCCGGCCAACTTTCGAGGTCGACGCAAAACAGTCGTGGAACTCGTCTAGCAGCACAAGCAGGCGTTCCCGCTGTTGCTGAGTTAAAGTAGGGCTGACGTCAAGGATAGGAGCTAGGTCACGTGGGTCTTGTGCAGGTGTTGCTTCGAGTGCTGAAAAGCAGTGACAAACATCTGCGATCTCGTCTAAATGTGCCAACGTTGTGCCTTTTGGAAGGTGCCGTCGCTCAGAGGTGAAATTGGTCAACAGCAAGTTCGTTCAGGCCATCGGTGACATTGACTATTCCTCGTGCTACAGAAATCCCGTGTGTGAAAAGCAGCGAGGTTAGTTGGTCGGCGACTCCTTCACCGTCGAACGGTACATCACATGCTACTGAAACGAGGATACATGATCGAGGCGGCACGACTATATTGTGGTCTTTGAGACGAAAGGATTTGTGCTCTGGTGATGTAGGATCAGTCAGACGAGCACTCTCGTAAAATGAAACCACGCTGTCGAGGATGTTGATTATTGCGCCATGCTCCCGGAGAAAGTCCATTCCTATAATTAAATCTTTGCAGCACTTTGGGAGAACAACGAAAGTCGCGACGAAAGAAGAATCTCCTATGCTGATTCTTGCTGTGCATCTTTCAGTAGGGAGCAGCAATTGACCACCCGCTGTTCTTATATGTGGTCCTGTCCATGGTGTTTTTACTTTTCTAAGATGATCAGCCAGCTTGTGACTTATTATGGAAAAATCAGCACCCGTATCGACTAAGGCCGTCACTTGCTCTCCATCAATAATTACATTGAGGTCGGCGCTCACCATTTCGTCGTTGTTAATATTCGTCGGCGTCGAGTCGTTCTGTAGCGGCAGTACTGGGGACTTTTTTATCGTCTTGTGGTCGGGCTGCGAACTTACCCCGAGAGGTCGCCGCCTTTAGTTTCCCCGGTAAGGGCTGGGCGACCTTGTTCCCCAAAGGTCAGCAAAAGCACGTCGATTCGGTGACGATGTCTGAGCAGGGGATGGAGAGCGTGACCTGCGGGCGGAATTGGGCTGGCGATTAGGAAGCGACTCGTGATAGGGAGACCACGTTGTTGAAGGTCCTCGAAAACCAGGGTCGTCATGGCGAACAATGTAGTCGTCGTTGGCACGGCGGCCGTCGTACCCTGGCCTAGACGGGCGAAACGATGTGTTGCGGTACCAACAATAGCGAGCTATATGGCCGGCACCACCACAGTTGAAGCAGAGAGAGCGCCGATCGACGGTGCGCCAAGCGTCCGTTCTGCGAAATTGTGGGCGTCTTATGTCCTCTCGTGGTGGTGAGTAAGGCGCGGCAAGTGGTGGCTGGTGGCATGGAGACATCGGAGCCATGGGCCGACGTCTGAAAGACTCCTTCAATGGTTGCGATGAAGGTGCGGCTGTAGGTGGCTGGTAGTATGATGTAATAGGCGGGATGGGTGGTGGACGGCGGACAGCGTCGGCGTAACTCAGTTGACTCTGATCGCGACCGAGATCAGCTGCTGAAAAAGCATACCTAAGTTCGTCACGAACGACTGCGGCAACGGCGGTCACTGGTGTATCCACTGGAGGAGTCCAAAGCTTCTGAATTTCTTCCTGGACAATATCTCTGATCAGGTCACGTAGGGAGCCCTTATTGTCCAGAGTCACTGAAGCGGCGTTTATTGGGGTGGTAGTGGACGAGCGATCATATTGCCTCGATCTTTGGTACAGAGCACGCTCAATGGCAGTGGCTTCTCTCATAAAATCAGCCACGGTAGTTGGGGCATTGCGCACAAGTCCAGCGAACAGTTCTTTCACGCCGCGCATAAGGTAGCGCAACTTCTCCTCGGACATATGGAGATCAGCCCTGACGACAGAGGCGCGTCACGTCTTCAGCAAACATTGCCACAGTTTCGTTAGGTTTTTGAAGCCTTAACTCGAGCAACTGCTGAGCCCGCTCTCGATGGTCGACGCTAGCAAAGGTGTCAATAAGCTGCTGATGAAACTCATCCTATGTGGACATACAGCCTTCTCGATTCTCAAGCCACGTGTGAGTGCCGTCATCGAGAGTGAAGTACGTGCGGGCGAGCTTCTGTTGAGCATTCCACTGGTTGATGCCGGCAACGCGTTCGTAATGCTCAAGCCAATCTTCAACATCTTCATGTGGGGCACCACTGAAGCGATCAGGCTCAAGCGGCTGAAGAAGTGTTACCTGGGCTGGATTGGAAACGGGGCCGCCTTGTATCCCTTGGACCAACTGTGGCTAGCTAGCAGAGGCCATTGGTTGATTGATTTGTGGGGTTTAACGTCCCAAAACCACTATATGATTATGAGAGACGCCGTAGTGGAGGGCTCCGGAAATTTAGACCACCTGGGGTTCTTTAACGTGCACCCAAATCTGAGCACACGGGCCTACAACATTTCCGCCTCCATCGGAAATGCAGCCGCCGCAGCCGGGATTCGAACCCGCGCCCTGCGGGTCAGCAGCCGAGTACCTTAGCCACTAGACCACCGCGGCGGGGCGAGGCCATTGGTAGAGGTACGTATTGCCTGGTAGAATGTTCGTCGAAGGAGGTCAGCTCAGGAGATAGGCCTATAGCAACCACCGACTGAAGCGGTGCACTGGTGTCGTAACAGGTGGCTGCGTGTCGGGACTTGATGAACGGCTCCCAGATGGGGTGTTGAGCATCGGCAGGCTTGCAACCCAGCGCCTCCACCAGTGTCGCGGTTCAACGTAAGCAGTGCACCGAGACGTTGAGTCCGAGAACCGACGGCGTGTGTTTTTATGCAGGAGCCAAGAGCAGGCAAGCAAAACAAAAGCACGTCGTCTTCTTCAGTCCCCCCTTTCACGAGGCTGTTGGCGCGCACATCGTCCTCGTTCTTTGTTTCGGGCGCAGCAATATATATATTTGCGTGTGTGTGTGTGCTAGTCACTCCACCTGTCAGGGACGCAGCACCAGAAAATCCACATCACCAGAAAGGAAAACACAGTTTATGTCACTCCATCTTCAAGGAAATATGAAGCGCAGCGTCCGGCTTTTTACTGTCCTCGCAGGAAGTTCAATATAATAATACTTTGGCGAGAGTAACCTAATTGTTTTCATTCCGAACTACTCCCTCTACTTGAAATATATACGATATATAGGAGGATGTGTGGGCATCCAAATGCTGCAACGCCAGAGTCGTAGCTAGAATTTTTTTTTACGAAAGATAATGGGGTAAAGGATTTGACCAATCTATATGGTGCCCATTAAGCAACGAGACGAATCGTCAACACCCCCTGTCCTCTTTGATGGCTCTCCGCATGCCCACTGGGCTCGACCGAAGAGAAGCCACCCTTCTTCATCGCTTATGGCTAGGAGTGACATTTACAAAATCTTATTCCTGTATCATAGGAATGGCCGACAACGCTCTCTGTGATATCTGTCGTTGCGAAGAGACGCTACACCACATCCTGTGCCACTGTCCGTTGTATGACATCCAGAGACAGTCACTGGCGTCCGTTCTTGCGCGCATCGACAACAGCCAAATGTCTGTGGACACTATTCTTTCAAGTGCCCGAGAGAGGATTGCAACAGAAGGCGAAAAAAGCACTAGTGAAATTCCTACGCGACACGGACTTGAACAAGCGGCTGTAACAGCAATGTCACACACCGCGAAAGACAAGAATGGACTATGACTGAGTGTGCGCGCGTGTACTGCCTAATGTGCTGTGTTTATCTCTCTTCCCTCTCCCCTCTCTATCCTTTTCTCCCCCATCACTCTCTCATGCGAAGGGTAGCAAACCGGCTGCCTATAGGCTGGTTAACCTCCCTGCCGTTCTTTCCCTCCTATTTTATTCCTTCCTCCCTTTATGAATGCTTATGCATGCGTTCGTATGTGTGCAACTTCATGACAATGGCTTCAACTTGTCTCGAGAAGAAGTGAAACGTACAATACACCAATCAAAATTACACAGCGAAAGATAAAAATTAGGAGAACCTTCAGCAATGTGATAATGCCTCATGACAAGTATACAACACATAAACACGGCAGTGAAACGACAACTGTTTTTGTCTATTGGACTAAAATAGTCTCGCGGCGTATATCGTGTTTCATGCGCAGCTCAAATATTTGCTTATTCGCAGCGACTACTCACCTGAGCGCGTGAAGATAGCGGCTCGGGACGTGGGCACAGAGACCACTAAATGTAGCCCCGTTCATGTCGAACTGCAGCACATGCATGTACAATCGCTTCTTCCATTGTCGCTTTGGACGGGCGCTTCCACATCAGGTGTAATCCGGGAGAAACAGGTGACATATCCGGCACCAATAGCACCCAGTCTACGAATGTTCATTTCTTGCCCCATTTCCGGGCAGGCGCTCACTGGGCCGCGCCACAAACGGCACTGACCCCGAACGGAACTACTTTCGTCAGACCCCGTTGCCGCTGCTTCGAGCCTTGCTTCGTGTAAAACATGTTGTATCCAGCGAGACGAAGGAAAATAACGGCGGCAGTCATTTTGTCAATCGCATTCACGCAGCTCTACAAACAGCTGACCACTATGACAAAAAAAAAGAAGATTTATTTTTTCTGCTCTGATTGAAATCACAACAACCGATTTCGGTGGCGTATAGCTGTCCACCCTAGCCACTAATTACCGCTATGGCCCAAAATAAGGGGGAAAAAAAGAGAATAACATGACTGATCCCTCTGTCATGGGAATCGGTATAACACGAAAGTGAAACGTGTCTTCCCGGAAGTGGTTGATTGTTTATTGTGCATTAATATATTAGAGTTTGTGAACAATCTCCGCCCCAATGACTAAGGCCCATCCACGATCATGATCCAGTTGTCGTGGCAGCTGCGATTGGTTGGGTATACTTGGATTCAGGATGTCACGAATCCCGCTCAAGATGACATCAACTATAGCACGTAATAAACAATGGTTCTCAAAACGGCACTGCTTCAAAGCGTCGTCAATTGAGCAGAAAAGGCACGATGTGCGCTCCCAAGTAATATATCCTAGGGTAACCTGCGCCAGTGCTGATTCATACACTACAACACTGTACTTCAGCAGCACGGGAGATAGAGGTTCGTAGCTTGAGCCGCGAGAACAAAACGACGACACAGAGACAAGAAGGACACGAAAGACACGTCCTTCTTGTCTCTGTGTCGTCGTTTTGTTCTCGCGCTATAACTATCGTCATGCCATACCAACTAGCCCAAGCTGCCACACTTCTGAGCCGCGAACGCGGGAAGGCGTTCCACGTCCCGCTGGCCCCTGTTAAGCTCCACCAAGGCGCAAACTCCGTCAGGAGGAGAGACGAGCCGACCAGGGAAGGAAAGAGCGAAACGGGCAAGGACGTTCTTTGTATCACCAATCGGGTGTAACTCCGCTACCGAAAAATTATCAGGTCAATGTGTTCGTTGTACACTCGTGCACAACTGGAACACCGCAACGAATTTTCAACCTCCGGGCGGTTTAGGGGCCCTATAGAGAGCCTTCATGTGAACTCTATCCAATGGTGATGCGTCAAATCGCATTCGTTTGATCTCATTCAACGCGTGACTCGTTATATGTTTGTCCCACAAAGCACATAATTCAGAGCATTATGAAACAAATCTTTGTCTACGGCTGACATGGTCACCCATCATTTGATGACAATCGCTTTTCGGTGATGAGCATTACGCTATAGTTGACGCAGTTAGGTACCATGTGGTGACACGTGGACAATTGTTGAGGGAACAATGAAGATGACGCGTGTTATAGTGTATTTATTACGAGTAGTACGGAAAGGAGCGCTGCAAGGAAACCTGAAAATTTCGACGCCACCTTTGAGCAATCAGCGTGTACCTTCATTGTTGTGCTTTCAGAGCAACTGTGCTATCCATTTATTCGGGACGCTTCGCATATATATAAAATGTACTACTCGAAACGCGTAATATTTTAATGTAGCACAGTCGCATTATTGCAGTAAATCGAAGGACGTGTAAGTGCTGGCCCATCTACTCAAATAACCCAGGGGTGTCTCTCGTCATTGTTAGTGACTCGTTTGCGAGCAACTTGACGATGAACCGATCAGGTTGCATTATGGAAAGTAGGAACTAGCTTTGTGGCAGCGCGGAAGTATTAAGTTGGAGAAAAAGAAGAGAAAGGAGAAATGGAAAGTTAGCTTAGTGCATTTCCACAGGAAGTCTTTCAAGCGGTCATGCAGGCAATTTCGTGGATTACCTTAAAGAACGATCCACCTCGATCATATGTCAGGCTAAATATAGATCATTAGTACCAACTATATATATATATATATATATATATATATATATATATATATATATATATATATATATATATATATTCAATGTATATGTCTCAACAATATATGTCTCATAAATATATGTCTCAACTATATATTTGAGACAAAAGAACACGTTGAGGCAGATAAGCAACCCTGTCACCACTCTGGCTGGAGACTGGAGATCGTGTGGTTGAAGCGAGGACCTAGCACGGCCTGCGGGTTTGACAGCGTGTTTATATTTCCCCATAAGCTTCAGTGAACCTGCTACTTAATTTAGTGGAGGCGCTGGGCAACAACAAGCTCTAATCTCGCGTCAAAACACTGGTCGGGCCCAGAGTGGCCTAAAAGGAGTTTAGAGGGACATTAAACAGACCAACGATTTTTTGCGCGTTAGTGCAGTCTTTCACAGTGCCAAAAACACCACATTTACCGCAAGACAGCGCTCGTAAAACGAGAAAACACGCGATAATAATAAAAGCAAATGCGGTTGGAAACGCCATCTTCAGATTTCCGCACGAAACATCATGACGTCATAGATTTTGACGGCATCACCGAGTTCTAGGTAGTTTTTAAAAGCTAAAAATTAGGTACATTGTCATATGCGGGTGCCACAGACCTAACACACCAACTTTCATAAAATTCCGTAGATCCTATGTTGCCAAAATGAGACAAATACATTTTCAATTGATTGACGATTTGACGTTACGTGCGCAGATTTCGGCGCAAAATTAAAAAAAAAATTAAAAAAAATGAAACTTCAGCCTTCATTTTCTCCACTAATAGTGAACTTACGATAGCGAAACTTGTGACGTTAGACTTCTCGGTTTATCGATCTAAATCAAGTCATTGTTTCTCTTCAATGTCCACTGCCACGCAGAATGTGCCCTCCGGGGTCCCGTTTTTTATTTGCCACAACTGTCACAGTTAGTATTTCCCCGGGCGTTC
Organism: Rhipicephalus microplus; assembly: GCF_013339725.1. NCBI lineage: Eukaryota > Metazoa > Arthropoda > Arachnida > Ixodida > Ixodidae > Rhipicephalus > Rhipicephalus microplus. The sequence goes on along the minus strand of NC_051165.1, from coordinate 265,456,608 downwards.
TCTCTCACCAGGAGCAAAAAAATCTGTCTGCACACGCGAATTCGATTATTGGACAATTTTACGCGCCTTTAGCATGGCGGCAGACGGTCACCTAAGCTCAGCTTACCGATCCCCGATGGCTTTGGCCTCGACGGGCAGTAACCCCGCAAAACGACAGACGTCGGCTGGCGCAACGGCTCAACTCAAGGGCGAGCGGCTATTGTGTGTCGCCAGCTATTTCCCCGGCGACCTCAAAACGAGCGTTTGTTCACGCGCGAATGCTTCCGCTGAGTGGCCGTAATTGTAGGTCACACTCGTCAGACACCACTCCATCCGCACTTTCCTTCCTGGTTTCCTTGCTTTTCGCGAGCATAGCGCCATCTCGCCACAATGATACGGACTATACTGTGCCTTGTTTAACTCGAAAACTGCCTTCGAGATGGCAAGAAAGTCACGAATCAAAGTGTACGAAAATCTATGTCGCGGACAAAACCTCGCCATGGCTATAATCTATACTAGCGTGGCTGACCGTTAATCAGTAATCGCGTTAGCACTGCCACGTTAAACTTTTTGCGGGCTATTTGGCGGCATTCACGAGTCGTAGAGGCCGGAGTATTCAAACTGACGTTTTGAATCTAACCCACGACGTGGCGGTAGCGGCGTAGCTTGCGCGCTAAAGCCCCTGAGGCTTCGTCTATTGCGCGCATTTTCATAAGAATGGAATGCATGTCAAGTGACATGAAACAACCGCACTGGTAAATGACATAACGTGTTTGATTCATTCGGGTTTATTTGTTATCGGATCAAAATACTATGACTTACAGCGTGCGGCACGTCTACCGCAGGTCAATACGCTGCTTTAAAATCACGCTTACATCTCCTGCCATCAAATTGTGTGGCGAAGCCCAACCTGTAATTGCTCAAAAAAGTTAGAGGCTGGCTGAAAAAAAAAAAGGGGGGGGGGGGGGCTTTTAAAACTTCAACCTTGTTCGATTACTTGATGTTACTGTTTGTGATAACGAAGTCGTGTGAGTTTCTTCTAAGAACCGGTATGTTGCTTTAGAACCGCAAGAACAGACATGCGAAGGTGCCACATTTGAGAAGAGAGAGGTAAGAAACATGGGGAAGGTAGGGGGATCAACTAGTCTATGTTCAGTTTCTTACCCTAAACGTGGTGAAAGAGAAATGAGAGAGTAAAAATTAGGAAAATATCATGTATATTAGAGCAAATGTCTTCACTGCAACGTAGTGATGTTGGTCGTGATACATAGATGTGCCGAAGTGTATATGCCTTGTTACTGTGTAATGAAGCCTTTGTGTTCTGTACATACTGTAAATATTTTTTTCTAAACAGGAGAGACACATATCGCGAACCCGAGCACATTTCACAAACTCTGCGTTAAATATTGGGGCCTGTGGACACCGTAAGGAAACAATCGATGCAAACAGTAGCGGATAACAGATGTCGCGGGAACTTGCATGCAATTTTTATGAAAACTTTATGTCCTACCAATTCTTGTATAGTGCGTCCTTGAAATGGTCCAATTATAGCGCTTATAAGAGCTAAAAACTTAAAGATGAAGATGAAAATGGCGCCCTAATAACTTTTCTACTAATAAATACATTTTTAAAGACGGCAGAAATGCAATTGCTGTGATAGTTACGAAAATTGAGAATTCTGAGGGGATTTTTCTTTTTCTCCTTTGACGCTGGTTGATAAAACTCGAAGTGCTCCGAAATGTTCGAGAATATTCGTTTTTCTAAAGATAATTTGAGCGAGAACTTTTTTTCTTAGCCACACAATACTGGATAAATATTTGCGTAAACTATTGAAAATGGTTGAAAGATGAGCTGGCACAGTCGGCTAGGAAAGAAACATGGTACATTCACACGAAGTTGTGGAGATAGCGTCTGCACGTATTCACCATTTCACTGACCAAGTGATGAACACAACACCAGCAAAAGGACAACAAGGGCGTGGCCAGAGGGAAAGAATGGGTGGGGGTCTGTCTTGCCACCCCCTCTTCGAAATTCGAATTTTTCAATTTTGCATGTATGCACGTATTTATGTATACACGTACACGCACAGACGTACGCGCGAACACATCGAGCTGTTGAACTTGCCTTGCCCCAACCTAAAAAATGTTCTGCAAACTCCCCTGGACGACATCTCGCCGTTTTCATTCTCACCAATGTCGAGAAGCCGAAAGATGGCTACGGGAGGACACAGACTCTCCAGTGTGCATTGAGCAGACTCGATGATAGGAAAGATCTTTTACTGAAGGAAATCTCTCGGGAACCTGGCCTCATAGCACAAGAGCCTTGAGAACCACTCGAGCCCTCATGCAGTACTTAAAGGTATATAGCAACATTGAGCGGCCGCCTATGAAAAAGTGTGTGGTGTGTGCAACATGTCTATCTCTTTCTTACGCTCTTATTCCCCTCTCTTTGTGCAGGGTAGAAAACTGGACGTAGTCTTGTTGACCTCAGTTCCTTTCCTATTTCTTATATAGATATATATAATATATATATATATATATATTATATATATATATATATTATATATATATATATATATATATATATATATATATATATATATATATCTTTCTCGATAGCAGCTGAATTTTGACAACGGGCCATACGTGATCTTAGTACTAATATGCAGGCATGTGGGATGATGATTATAAAAATAAACATTTTATTTCATTGGCGAAAACATCGTCATTCCCCTGTCAGAGAAAACAGGGGCGGGGGGGGAACAATCTAGGCGATGGCCCTAATCCCGTGAGTGAGCCTCAGCGTCATCTTCGACCTGCCGCCTTTGTGTGTGTGTGTGGGGGGGGGGGGGGGTGCATCACGATTTTAGAAAATTACATAGTTGTGTTAACATAGTGTCTGAGATTTCACGTGTCAAAACAACGGTACTAGTATGCGGCAAGTGGTACTATATAGGGTGTTACAAATTAATGCCGGTTACCTGCTGTTCCCCAACGTGATCGTAAACCTGAGGGCTCAAGTTTATTTGCTTGTTTTTTCGCATTCAACTCCATATCAACGCGGCCACTGTGGCAGGGAAACGAACTCCCGTCCTCGGGCTTAGCAGCGTGACGATAAATCTCCTCAGATATGTCACGGATAATCCTTGGTACGTGGTATGAATTACTAAGCTGCAGTTATTGTTATCGCTGGCTGAAGGTGCTGTGATGAACCTTATGTGTCTCACCGTCCATTCAGAAATATTTGAGAAAGTTCCTCATGCTTTTTCCATTTTGCTCCGGTGTGGAGGTGCGTTTTTATCAAACGGCTGCCTGACGACGGCTGATGTGCCCAATCACAAAAAGAGTTAAGAAGACAATGATGAAGTAGCAAATGTTTCTATAAAATTAATAATATCAACATGTAGTTTTAGTGCGTAAACCACCTCATTCTTCTGAGGCAAGCCGTAGTAAAGGGCTCCGGAAATTTTGACCACTTCATGTGTTTCAGCGCGCACTGAAGTGCACAGTATATGAGTCTCTGCCATTTAATTATCAGCCTGACTACGGCCTCTGCAGGACAAAGGCATCTACCATGTTCTGCCAGTCAACTCAATCCGGTGCTTGCTGCTGCCTCTTAATACCTGCAAGATCCTTAATCTCACCAGCCCACCTAACTTTCTGTCTCCCCCTAAACCACTTGCCTTCTCTGGGAATCCACTCAATTACCCTTAATGACCAGCGGCTATCCTGCCTCCGCGCTACATGTCCGGCCCATGTGCATTTGCTCTTCATAATTTCAACTATGATATCCTAAACCCCGGTAGGTTCCCTGATCCACTCTGCTCTCTTCTTGTCTCTTAAAACACCTACCATTTTTCTTTCCATCACTCGCTGCGTTGTCCTAAATTTAAGCTGAACATTTTTTGTAAGCCTCCAGGTTTATGCTCCGTATAGGTACCGGCAATATGCAGCTGTTATGTTCCTTTCTCTTGAGGGATAGCGTCAATATACCAGTCATGATTGTAGAATGCTTACCGAATGTGCTCTACCCCACTCTTATTCTTCTAGTTACTTCAATCTCGTGGATCGGCTCCGCGGTTCCTACCTGTCCTAAGTAGACGTACCATTTCACAACTTATAGTGCACTGCCACCTATCTCGAAGCGCTGTTTTCTTCCGAGTTTGTTGTAAATTATTTTCGTGTTCTGCAGATTAATTCCACTACCTACCTTTCTTGATTCTTGCCTTTCTTGATTCAGTAATCATGAATTGCTACTCGTCCCATGAGTTACTGAGCAATTCAATGTCGTCGGCGAAGCACAGGTTACAAAGGTACTGTCCATTAACTCTTATCCCAACTCTTCCCTGGCTAGGCCTCTGAAAACCTCCCGTAAGCACGCGGTAAATAGCATTGGTAGATTGTATATCTGCCATTTCGGCTCCACCGAAATGTGACCGGCGGCCCCCTTGGCCTGGGCCCGAGATGTTAAGACGTCGGCCCGCATGCACTAACATGGCCCGCGGGCCGGGCCGTGCTACAGGGCCTTCTATCCGGAGCTCGTGCACGCCTCTAGTCTACACGACACGTGCTGACGCGTACGTGTGTGTAGGCATTGATTAAGGCTTTCGACCGGCATAACTATAAAGCTCGATTTGCATGAGGATTTATATTCTGCTGTGCTCGCGTTATGGATATGATATGACACCGTGGCAGTGCTCGCTGACGACTGCTTTCTCGTTGTATCTAGCTATCCATCTTCGGGTTAACGATATCTCTGTAAAAGGTCATTCACACTTGTTATCTGCCTCGACAAGAGTTTGTACCTCACCATGAAATTATATAGTCTGTTTGCTCCTGACTCTGGTCCTGCAAAACGTGTTCACCCTTCAATGCATTCCGCTGATAACGGGGAATGCCGTAGTACCGTTGTATATTTTTTTTTGGTACATGAGAGATAAGGCTTGTCGTGCAGAGCGGCACTGTTCACGACGTGGGTGAGACGAGTCAGTCAACCAAGGGCAGCGCTCCACTGTTTTCATATCAAGAGGCCAGGTATGTATAGGACCTGCTCTCATGTTGGTTTTATCTTTTAGGTGTTCCACTGCTTTGATTTTTTAATGGGTACTCAAGCCATATTTGCATTTAGCAACGTGATATCATTGGTCAGCCCAGGAACGAATTCTGGACTATTTTTTTTCGTGGGCGGATGTGAATAGGTTGAGTCTAATACTCTGCGTGCGTGAATGTGTAATTGTATGACCACCGTATACGTTCCTACATACAAACTCCAAAACGAACTTATTGAAGGGGCGAAGTGTTGGACAACCGTTTGCCCCGACTCCAAGGCATCGGGTAATGCGATAACCAGTTAGCCTTGGTCAGTTCATAGGTGCATTAGATATACACGGGGGTTTTTAAACAGAGTTCAATTTGATAAGTGCTGTGGTGATAGAATTATTATTATTATTATTATTATTATTATTATTATTATTATTATTATTATTATTATTATTTGCATACACAAGGACACACATAAAAGAGGGAGAGCCCAAGCTGGAAATTTGCCATACTCACTGTAATGTCAATGGCTGACTTGAGTTGGTTTCCTTGATACTTGCTATGATTCTCTTAATTCGTTCATCAATGTATGAAAGCTATGGAAGCTATATATATATATATATATATATATATATATATATATATATATATATATATATATATATATATATATATATATATATATATATATATATATATATATGTGTGTGTGTGTGTGTGTGTGTGTGTGTGTGATATGGCACAACGGGAGCGTTGTCAACAAGGATAAATGTATTTATTTTTCAACAGTTTCGGGAGGGGTCCTCCCTTCATCAGGGGATGAGTTATACTGACATCATGAGCTTCCAAACTTCGCTGCTGCCGCGTCCCTCTCGCCTTGAAAGATTTTTGACAGTGGTTCTTCCTCTTTTTTACTTTATTTATTTATTTTTTCGTCCTTTTTCTTTCCCCTTTTTTGTTTTTTCTTTCCTTTTTTAGTTCCCTCTCACTCTCGCAAACATCTTTCAAGGCGAGAGGGACGCGGCAGCAGCGAAATTTGGAAGCTCATGTCAGTATAACTCATCCCCTGATGAAGGGAGGACCCCTCCCGAAACTGTTGAAAAATAAATACATTTATCCTTGTTGACAACGCTCCCGTTGTGCCATATCTCATACCTTCACGAAGACTAACTGGCCCATTGTATTATTACTCCCACTATATATATATATATATCTATATATATATATATATATATATATATATATATTATATATATATATATATATATATATATTATATATATATATATATATATATATATATATATATATATGTATGTATATGCTCACTCGACTAAACTTTATTGTTTAGCTCTAACTTTAACAAAGAGATTTCGGCAAGAAATATACAGATACATACTAGTGCATAGGGAGCCAAACACTGGAGAGGAAAAAGAAAATAGGAAAATTTGAAGATACACGCGCTCCACTTCTTTTTGAAACGATTGTTCGCATTTTTTAGTTTCAAATTTCTTTCATTACGCTTTGAAATCATAACAATTCAAAACAAGTCCGTGCTACAAATTTTTTATGTTGGCATTTTCCCCTCTAATTCTCCGTTAATGGTTGGTCTGTAAGTCTGTTCAACAGTATTGTATTTACTGGGAATGCTTATAGCGCTGGATAAAGCTATAAGCATTGGTGAATGCTTTCTAAGGTTAGGTGCTGTTGGTTAATACTGGCTATACGTGCTGTTAAAAAAGCAGCACTGTCTTCGATCAAGCTTCGTCCAAGTAATTCAGTTATCTACTGATTTCGTCCTTTGGCGTCGAAATTTTCAATAATCAATTTACACCGATCATTGCATCTAAATGCTGCGATCTTTATTCGTGACATGCTTGACGCCCGTACAGGGCAACTGGGCAGTGTACGTAACACCATAAGGTCCGAATTTCTGAACCCATTCCCGACTTCGTGGCACGTAGTGCATATGGTAGTTTTGGCTCGTGAAACGATAACAAGTCTAGTAGAGATAATGCATCACATGTCGTTAGCTATTGACAACTAGAAGCAAATAGACCTATTACTACTAGATTTTACCAGTGTACTCGTCTGTGTGTGCCACTTAAAGCTAGTCTTGTTTTTTTTTTTTCGTTTTGGGTAACTCTCCTAGTGTTCATTGCATCATGGACAACTTAGCTGATCACCTTCAGTGTGTTCCGATTCATAATGCAGCATTTTCATCGAAATATCATGGGGTATACCCAAAGAAGCGCTTACGCGCCAATGGTATTCCTGTTGTATATAAATGGTTTACTGTTCATGTGCAATTCTACATATCGACTCTTTGCCGATGACTGCATCTTATGCAGCGAAATTCTTTCAACATCTTATCAATAAGCATAGAATTCCGTTCATAATTGGTGCCCGGAAGGACGAATGATGATTAACATGAAAAAGCCTGCAGTGCTCCCAATAACTCGTAAAAAAAAGGTTAAAAGAGACTTCATTTACGCCATAAATAACGTCCCAATTTCGAAAAAACACAAATACCTAGAAATAACACTGTCGCACACTATCATGCGCAAAACCCGCATAAAAAAAACATCATGCCATCCACCCTAAAAAGTTTATTTGTTCCTTCACAGCGGCTACGGCTCGCACCATATAAAACAAATCTACTGGCATACACTACAGTAATTAAACCACTACTTCAATATGGCACAGTCGCATGGTTTCCACATACCAAGAAACTTGCATCTGAACTGGAAACCGTACAACAAATAGTGATTCGCTTCGCGTTATAGTAAATATAAACTTACCGATTCACAAACAGAACCGCTTATAAAAGCCAAATTACGAACCACTGAAAGCAAAGCAAGAAAATAGCGAGAATGAAGTGTCTATTGTAGTGTTTGAATGATGACATTAAAGTTGATACTACCAAGTTCATCTCAACAAACACTACAAGAAACACGACGTAGACACTCCCAAACACCGGCTGAATACTCTACCCCCACCAACTGCCTTAAGTGTACTTGTTTTCTTATTGTAATTAGATTACATAAATTTATCATTAATACTGGCATCGGGAAAACTTTAATGTACCACGAACAATGTTTCACCACCACCAAGTTCATCCTCACATCCTTTCACTAAGTTCATGAACACTTTTGTAACATCATTGCAAAAAGCGGTTAAGATTATACTTCTTATTTTTCCTTTCAACAGTTGAACTTTAATGTTATTATCCAAACTATATGAACCATTCTTTCTTCTTCCTCTTTTGTTGTTTTTTTTTTGTGAGCACGAATGCGAAAGTTTATTGTAATATTGCACTTATTTTACTGGTACTGAATTGTTTCAGCAGCGACTTAGACGCTATCGTATATTTATTGCAGCAGTCTCAAGGTATATTCTTGTACTAACTAGTCTTCTGTGTATTATTTAATTTATGTCTTGTTCTGTCCTTTATGACTTTTTGTAAGAGGCTCTTTGATATGTGGTCCTCCTCCGATGATTTCGAACATGGGCGGCAGCATTGATAAATAAATAAATAAATAAATAAATAAATAAATAAATAAATAAATAAATAAATAAATAAATAAATAAATAAATAAACTTCCGTATATTCTCAACAATTTCAGGCGCCACCTTAGGGGGTGGCAGCTGGGGGCCTGGACTTTCCCATAAAACTTGGATGAAGGGGAGTGCTTTGCCAATTTTACCAATTACAAATAATATTCCTGGCAACGGGCTTGGGTGGAGGCCTTAGGGGCGTCACATCCCACTCCTGAAATCCCCGATTTCGTATACAAACATGCAGAAAAGACATATAATTGACCCCCACCGTGAAAAATTATGTCTGCTACGCCCCTGACAACATAGTAACGACGATTCCTTTTGAATTATCTTAATGGGGAAGTTGTACGTAGTTGGGCCCAGGCTACGGCTCGCGTCTCAAGGCCGCGAACGTTGTTATCCGAACGCGATTCGAGATACGAAAGTAACAGCTTGCGGGATTTGCCAGCAATCTCGCACGTGTGGGCAATATATCAGACCGTGACCTTAATATACTACGGCTAGCGCATAAATGGAACTCTGCAGATAAAAACACCGAACGTCTGCAACTCTGCATATAAATGCTCTTAGCTCTCAGCGAGTTGAGACAGCACAAACGTGGGAGCTGTTGCCCTGTTCCGAAGCGTGCTTAGCCGTTCCGTAAGTATTCATAATATCTGGGATTTTACACGCCTTAACGATGATATGATTACGCTTTATAGCGTAATGTTGCGGACATCTTTCGAACATCTGGTGTTCCTTAACGTGCACTGACATGTACACAGTACGTGTACATAGTACAAAGGCCCATGTACACAATACATGGGCCTTTATCAATTTTTCTCCATCGAAAAGCAACCTCCACGGCTGGGACTGAAAACGCGGCTTTAGGGACAATATCCGAAGAGCAGCTCAAGTATACGGTTTCAACGCGGCGGTACATTGCATAAATGTTGAATTGAATTAAACGGGTTATTCATGTGCATATCTTTACGCTGGAACATGCGCTGTACACGCATGTCATTCAGAGCTCCTTATTCGGCCAAAAGCTTTACTGAGATAACTTTTGAACGAGTGACGTGAGTTGTTTAGGGGAGGAATAAACTTTTATTGATCAGAAATTGAAGTTGGGACTACAGCACTCCGTCCAACACGAGTGGCCAGAGTGGCTTTCAAACTTGCGCGCTCCGATGGCAGCGCCCTCTCAACAACATTGCACCAAACTTGCTTAATTTGCTGCTCGCTACACGCGGAAAGAATACTGATCTCCAAACGTAGTAGAGACCAAGAGCGCGAAGCGAAATAAAGCAGGTAAACACCATTGATATGAAGCGTTGTACACAGCCTAGTAGGGCTCGCAATACCCCTGTCAGTTTACTGGTCTTACCTGAATATGGCACAGATGTTGCGGTAAAGTAGTTAATAAAAGAGGAGAAAAAAAATACATGATTCGTACTAGGCCTCCAAGATAAGCATCATTTGACAGAGCATGGCCTTTGAGATGGCAAACGCGCGGCGCTGCCGTGCGTTTGCCATCTTGGAGGGCATAAACAGAACGATCTTTTTTTGTTTGTTTTCTGCCGTGAGTTGGCGCTGCTGCCACAAGAAACGATGCTTTTTTATGTTTACTTCATCACTGCCAGGAGAAAGCGTATCCACCCAATAGGATCCATAAAATGCGTGCATCTTTGAGCAAACTATGCGTTGATTCAAGTTGATTCAAATATTACCTGATCTGCGGTCAAGATAAGCAATACACATTTAGAATATTGGTTGGTAAAAAACAGGTATGGGGCGCTTATACAGAACCTTATAAAATGAAAACGCTTCACGAAGAAAGAAAAAAAAAAGATATGATCATAATTTTGGACTGGCATAGATGAATGTATACTGATGTTAGCAAATACGCTGGGTGACCATCTATCTATCTATCTATCTATCTATCTATCTATCTATCTATCTATCTATCTATCTATCTATCTATCTATCTAGCTATCTATCTATCTATCTATCTATCTATCTATCTATCTATCTATCTATCTATCTATCTATCTATCTATCTATCTATCTATCTATCTATCTATCTATCTATCTATCTATCTATCTATCTATCTATCTATCTATCTATCTATCTATCTATCTATCTATCTATCTATCTATTTCATTCCTGTTTTCTTGTGATCATTAAAAATGAACTTAAACCGCACTACCTGAACTAAGTGTACTCATGTCATACCTCGTCTCAAATCGACTTTTTTTTACTTGTACCTTTGGTTTTCTCTTGCTACTGATTTGTAGACGTTTTATCTAATCTGATTTGATTTTGCAACATATTCCGTTCACTTGTGTTAGTTATTGCCCTTTATATTTTTATAATTAATCGAGGGTCCGCTACAGTTTTTTTTTTAGTTTGGGACCATCGCCTGTATATTTGTTGATCTTGTATTTCTTTAAGCAATAAACTGACACTGAAGCTATCTATCTAATCTGTGTTTGCGCACGCGCGCATGCGTGCACTATGGTGACACGCCCCACAAATTTGCGGTGAAAGAAATGTCTAATGACAGCTTCAAATAACAGCGTTATTTCTACCTGCGCAGCAGCTGTTTCGAATAGCGGGCCGCCGCATTCAACTGACATGTTTCGTGGACGTGTGGCGCTTGTGACTGGCGGGGGCAGTGGCATAGGCCGCGCAGTGTGCTGCCTGCTGTCCCAGAGAGGTGCCCGCGTCCTGGTGGCAGATGTCGATCTGGAGGCGGCCAATGCGACGGTGGCGTTGCTTGAAGGTCAGCTAGGTTGTACCTTATAATGTGTATTTGTTGCAGTGCAGAAGACGATTCACGACGTGTTTTTTTGGCATGTAGGCGTTCGCGAGCCGAAGTAGAGTGCAGTGGGAGGCAGCCCTTTGTCATATAGAGGGGGAGAGGGTGAATTATGCCAGCCTCTTCCCCTTTATATGAAAATGACTGTGAAGAAGATGAGTGTCGCCAAACCTGGTTTGCAGCGCCGAGACCAGAGCTTCATAGTTCGAGCGGACGGCTTGCGGGATGTACTCGAGGTATTCAGCTGCGGCGGCATGGAGCTGGTTAACTTGCGCCTGAACGTTATGTTGAACTGTCCAGTCGTTTAGGGCAGCGCTGGACTAAAACTGCACCAAGAATGCTGCCCATGACGTGGTGCTATCGAAGGTAGGCGGTGAAAGTTGTGCTCCGAAAAACCGAGGCTGAGCTGACATGAGAGCATTTCGTTCGACCGTGGTATACTAGCGTTGCTTATGGCCAGACTGGGCTTCAATGGCAGAGAGCCATGCAGATAGGTCGGCGACGTCATCTGCCGTCATGGAACGTTGGGCAAGCGTGGCCTCAAGATAAAGCAGGCGGGTAGCGAAGCGAGTTTCGAAATCTCGCATGAGGGCTCTTCTGTCGGCCTGACCTTGTAGGGCATCTAGGCAATCTTGCGCATCGAAGTATGATAGGGTCTGTGCCCGAGCTTTCCTGCGTAGTCTGGACAGCAGGTTCCCGGGCCGTCGCCGATGCGGCAGCGTTGCTCCGAGTAGACATGGGTTACCGTTGCCACCGCTACAACCAAGTGTTGCGTAAAAGAGCAACTAACGCTAACACCATCCAAAACGAACACTGTCCTGATCGTCCTCTTTCTCTGGACTACCCTTCAGGCGTCAATAAATCCGTCGGTATGATCCACAACAATATCTTTACTAAGTGAAATCTTTCTCGTCATTTTTTTTAAGGCACAAAATTAGGGCTACGCGCGTTTTTTTGTTTTTTTTTGTTTTTGACAATAATGACAACCAAGTGCTCCTGATCTTGCATTGAAAGAACTGCTTTCATCCCACCTTTACCCCGGAAAGCTGGGCACTAATGAGATGCCGTTTGAAAGAGAAGTGCAAACTTGGACCCGTACGTCTGGCTGCATCAAATAAAATGAACCAACAAAGCGAACCAGCTCCTGTGGCTGTTGCTCATGCCCGCCGCCCTTTCTTTCTCCTTTACTTGCAACACACTCCCGCGGCTGGCAATGTTGTGTACGATTTGAGCTAGTCTGCCAAGTTTAAGAAAGCTTTGAGTGAATCTGCCAGGAGGTGTTATACAGCGACGATGAAGGAGTCTCCCGACGGCTTGTCGACCATGGCTGTGCCGCTTGGCGAGATTCTTCGTTCCAGCCGGTTTCCTGCGTGATGAACATAATGTAGTGCAGGAGTTGTGTAGTGTATAGTTTGAACATCTAGCGGAGGTCTCTGGCGTTAGATGCCACCTTCTTCTGGCATTCGGCGGTGTCGAAAACGGTCTTGGGGTGCATGTACCTGGTTGAGTGCGGCTTGTAGTAGCGCTGCTGATTACCGTCCTGATCAACGACTTGCTTGGACTTGGAGCAAGACAAACTCGAGACTCTACCGCCAGAATCTGGCTTGAGGTACAATGAGGACGAGAAGTAGGGTTCCGCCTGCTGTTGCTTTTGCAGAAAGTCCTGGATGTACACGGTGCTAGGTGATCGGCAGTACATGACTTCACCCTCTTCGTCTGAAAAGTATAAGGCAACCTTGGCAAGCTGGGTTGTGGGAAACCTGAGCCTTGTGGTCGATGCGTATGGGGCACTCGGGGTTTCCCTTAGCCATAGTACTCGCCACGGCGTACCTTCCGGATGAGTCCTTGCACCTAAGCACCGTGGATCGCGTGGACAGCGACAGGTCTCGCGGCATGTACCCGAAACTCTTCAACTGGTGTTGAAGAGTTTCGTGCGTGAATAGGCTCGTGCGCGACGAACGGTGTAGTCTGGTTTAGTGTAATACCAGATACTGGCGCCTCAGCCGGGAGGCTGAGCGAAGGCAAAGTCGCGGCCTGCTGCGACGACGAGGTGAGAGGAGTCGTGAGGTTGGTCAACGGCGAAATCGCCGCCTGCTGCGACGTGAAAGCGAGGCGAGTTCGATAGGCGAGGCGGCTTGTAGACAATATCAGTTCCTCGACATCGCTTTCCTCTTGTAATTGTGCTTGAACTTTGATGAAGCTCATAAATTCTTTCACTTGTTGTGACTGCGCTTCTTGATATGTCATGGCGTTCTCAGCTGGCATAGCTTTTCTTTTGCCTTTTACGATACAGAATGCTAAGGTCTGGAAGTAACGCCTTCAAGGTGACGCTCCGCAGCACCGTGAAGTTCTCTCCTGGATACACTCCGAGACCTTCTAGAGCGTTGATGCGCAATGTTGTTACATCGTAGAGATTACTTAACTTGGTCACGTCAGTGGAACTTCAAAGTGGTGTGACTGACGGCAAATAGTCTAAATGGTAATCGACTAGCACGTCGCGGCGGCCGAAATGGTCGGATAGTATATATCTGTATTGCCCCGTCGTAGTTAACGTCGGTAAGGCGAATACACTGAATCGGTACCTTTATTGATTGATGTGTGGGGCCTAACGTCCCAAAACCACCTTATGAATATGGGAGACACCGTAGTGGAGGGCTCCGGAAATTTCGACCACCTGGTGTTCTTTAACGTGCACCCAAATCTGAGCACACGGGCCTGCAACATTTCCGCCTTCATCGGAAATGCAGCCGCCGCAGCCGGGATTCGGTCCCGCGACCTGCGGGTCAGCAGCCGAGTACCTTAGCCACTAGACCACCGCGGTGGGGCGAATTACTACCTTCACTGCCCCAGTTAAATATTGTCACGGGGTCGTGACGTGGCCAAAGACAGGAAACTTCGTGTTGGGATTTAACTGTTTATTTGGGCGAACCTGTGCCCGGTAAAGGGAAAGTCTAATTACAGCAGCAGTCTTGCACAGATAGCAGTCTCGGACTGATACAAAGAGAAGTTTATTAACTTCAAACTCAAAAAAACTCTTTACATCATTTATTCATACAGTGCTCGTTTAGACACCCCTCTTGTGCACTATGCGGCATACAAACTCCATTATCCATAGAGGAAATTAGCGGCGCATACACAGATCTATACAACGCAGCGTCGGCCTTCGATCAACAACTGACAAGCGGCGAAGCGCGTCGGCATTTATAACCTTGCCGTCAAATGTTCTAGCGTTATCGCTGGCGGTGGCGTAGGTTCCAGAACAATCTGTACCGTTCGCACAGTGGGCGTGATCTTATCGAAATGATCTACTACAGTCCGGAACCTTCTCGAAACCTGCAGGCGCGGTTTGCGCTGAGAATCGTGTGGTGTTTCGGAACGATAACAAAAACTTGTGAAATGGAACGTGGCAATATGTTAACAAATATTTAAACTTATTGATTTTTGGGATCCACTCGCTGTTCTGAATGCTTTCTTGTAACTGGTTCCAAAATCCTTGTCAGTCGCGTTGTTCTCCGGAGAAACTCGGGATGTGCAGCTTGGGCAGCGCGATGCGAGACGCCGTCGTTAGAGTCGCAAGGCCGGGCGAAGCCGAGGTCGTGGCCGGCTGCGACGTGCATACAAGAGGGTCACTGGGTGGAGTGATCGCGACGGCGACGGATGCGGTTGGCTGCCACGGCACGGTCACGCGGCGAGCTCTCATTACTTTATCCTCGTAATCACTGGCGTTGGTCAAGTCTGCCTGCAACTCCTCACCATGCAGTGCATTTTGAATCTACCTGTCGACGTTGATGAGGTGGGCGTTTTTCGACACAATTATGGGCGTTTTTCGCCACCGTTCTCATTTAATTGCAATGACGTACGCCTTCGTGCGAAGCGCGTCATCGCCTCACGTTTATTTTCTGCATTCATTGTGAGGCTTGTCTGCTTCTGAACTCGTCCAAATGAAGGGTGGGAGGAGGGACAACGGTTACTGCATTATACGGGGGAGAAGGCGGTGACTATTGCCCTCCCCCACTCCCGCAATGAATAACCATGCACACTATATGGGCTGGCGACAGCTGCGACACGTGCGCGTTGTCCATTTCAACGTTAGGCAATCGCTCGTCCTCGTTCGCATTTCTTGGTCAACGGCTACTCATGTACCCCGCCGTGGTGGTCTAGTGGCTAAGGTACTCGGCTGCTGACCCGCAGGTCGCTGGTTCGATTCCCGGCTGCGGCGGCTGCATTTCCGATGGAGGCGGAAATGTTGTAGGCCCGTGTGCTCAGATTTGGGGGCACGTTAAAGAACCCCAGGTGGTCGAAATTTCTGGAGCCCTCCACTACGGCGTCTCTCATAATCATATGGTGGTTTTGGGACGTTAAACCCCACATATCAATCAATCAATCAACGGCTACTCATGCCAACGGCCACCTTTTATTTATTTTTTACTAAGACAGTATTCAGTGTGAATCGCAGCTCGCGAATAAGTTGTAAGTAGCGCGACTGACAGTTTTATATCCGCTGCGACCAAACAGATTTGGTATCAATCTTCGTTGCAGCAGTGTGTCTCCAAGAAAATCGCGCTGTCGGTAGGCAGTGTGTGTTTAGAAAAAGCGGTTTATGATTTAAAGTACTTGGTACTCTACTATAGTAGAGCAGAAAGCCGTACGACTACGCAGTTTTCATGTAGGGTAGAGTTGTCATGATATCCTTCTTGCAAAGCTCTCACTGTGCTCCTGCTTTCAGATGCGTGGTGGTGAGTAATGTGATATGTAACGATGAACTTAACTTTTAATGGTCGTAGTGGCTGAACGCAGTTGACAAGTACAAAAGTGTATTTCATCTCAAATGCTCAAGTAGAAGGGTATCTCTTGCGATTGACTGCGTCACTTTAATATCGAAATATTGCAAGTAATCGTTGATGAAACATGAATGCTGTGTTCAATCTTAAGTTGCTCACGACGATGCATGCTGTAAACTTGTTTTGTAAGTATAAATAGTTTTGTTCCCGCACAATATGGTGGGCACGTCGGCTGGCATCGGAACGGCGTCATGTCAAACCCATTCCTGTTCTTTGTACAGGTATTCCTGCCTGTGGTGTCTACGGCGGCCAGCGCATCGACTACGCAGACGAAGATAAATGCCATCACGCTCCCGTATCAGCAGCTTACCCATGACCAAGAACCGCACGTGCTGAATCTTTCTACACCGCATGATGGCGCCTCGACTGCATCGACTATGGCTATAAAAGGACGGCTGCAGCAACACCCGCGCAGTGGGCACGTCGGCTGGCATCGGAACGGCGTCATGTCAAACCCATTCCTGTTCTTTGTACAGGTATTCCTGCCTGTGGTGTCTACGGCGGCCAGCGCATCGACTACGCAGACGAAGATAAATGCCATCACGCTCCCGTATCAGCAGCTTACCCATGACCAAGAACCGCACGTGCTGAATCTTTCTACACCGCATGATGGCGCCTCGACTGCATCGACTATGGCTATAAAAGGACGGCTGCAGCAACACCCGCGCAGTGGGCACGTCGGCTGGCATCGGAACGGCGTCATGTCAAACCCATTCCTGTTCTTTGTACAGGTTGGTGTCGATTACTCCTCAGTTAAAACAAGCAATCGTTGTTTTATACAGCTGACGTGCCCAAGCTGTCTACATGCTTTTTTTGTGAATACATGGGATCTTGTACGGTCTTTGCTAATGTTGTGCGGAGACGTAGAGCTCAATCCCGGACCTAGTACCGCGGAACTTCTCAAACAATTACTTGATGGTCAGAAACTTATACAAGAAAGGCTAAACGCCATTGAATCCAAGCTGCAAAAAGTTGACAAAATCGAAAAAACTGTGCAGTGCCTTGAAAAAAGGCTTGTGGATTTAGAAGACCGAAGCAGACGCAACAACCTTGTGGTATTTGGTATTCCGGAAAGCGAGAATGAATCAACCGTTGTCCTAAGCGAGAAGGTCGTTACTGAGCTTTTTAAAGATACTTTGGGAGTAGAAGTACACTCAGTAGAAAGATTACACAGAATGGGGCGTCGCCAACCAAATAAACCTCGCCCTGTGATACTGAAATTGTTCGACCATCGTGAAAAAATAACCGTTCTACAAAACTGTTTTAAGCTAAAAGGAAAGCGCATGTCAGTGTCTGAAGACTTCTCCGCTGCCACTAGGCAAATAAGAAAACAGCTCTGGGATAGCACGGCTGACCTACGCAAATCGGGAAGGAAAGTCAGACTCGTGCACGATAAAATTAGAATTGATGATGAGCTATTTGAATGGGACGACGAACAAATGACTAGAGTATCAGTTTCAAAACGCCGATCTAGGGCAAGGCAAAAAGATGCGTGACCACACAGTCACACAGAAAGTTTTACTTGCCTAAACATTAATGCTCGCAGCATCGTAAATAAAACAGCCGATTTGGAAAGCATAGTCATCGCGCACAATCCAGAAATTATAGTAATCACAGAAACATGGCTTAACAGCGACATTGGTGATTACGAAATTACACCCTCGGGTTACTGCATCCTTCGAAACGATAGAGATACGCGTGGTGGCGGAGTTGCGATTATATTCAAGGACTCGCTGGAGTTGTTGAGACTGCCCGACATCATAGGAATCGAATGTGTTGTCGTGAAGGTTATCTTGAAAGAATGTGCATTGATAATTGGCGGTTTCTATAGGCCCCCTAGTTCAGACATATCTTTCTACGAAAGGCTTAATAACTTTTTATTGCCTTATAGAAATCACTCCAGTAATCTAATGCTTGTTGGAGACTTTAACGTTCCCCACGTTGCCTGGGACAATGACTTTCCCTATGCGCTTTCAAATGAGGCTGAACATATTCTTGATCTTGTATTGTTTCATGATTTAACACAACTTGTTCATGCACCTACTCGAGTCCAAGGTACCAAACAATCAGTCTTGGATCTATTCTTGGTCAACCACAGGGTATTACAGCGAAATCCAACTATCCGAATCTTAGAGGGTATATCGGACCACAAAATTGTATGCCTGGATATGCAATTAAGCTGTATCCACAAGGTGACAAAGCGAGAAACTTTTGTTCCTGTGTTTGCACGTGCAAGTGATGTTGACGTACTTGACGTACTAGACAGCTCTTTCGCACACTTTGTATCCCTCTACGAGTCGGATAAGCACTCGGTTAATCACCTGTGGAACTTCTTCAAAAACCTTGTGACAAAGTGCATTGACGAATTTGTACCACGTAAGCGTAAAATAATACGGAACACTAACCCCTGGATAACCAAAGAGATAGTACGCTTGGGACGAAGACTTAAAAAAGTAAAACAAAAACTGAAACGGCGCAACGAAGCGTCCACAAGCAACTTGGTTTGCGCACTGAGATTGCAGCTTAAAAACTGTATTGCTGACGCTAAAGCTCATTATCAAAACGTGCAACTAAAAAAGTTTATTTCTTCGTCCCCGGCGAAATTTTGGAGGTATCTGTCACCAAATAAAAATCGGCACCTACTCTTGTCTTAGACGGCAATGCGGTGACTAACAGCTCAGAAACAGCGCGCATACTCAATGAATACTTCTGTTCAGTTTTCACTGATGATAATGGCACGGAACCTGAATTTCTTTTGTTTGGTGATTTGCCACCGATTGACAATATAGAAATAGATGAAGAGGGCGTATTTTCCCTTCTGCTCAAGTTAGATGATAAGAAATCTAGTGGGATCGACAACATACCTAATGCTTTTCTGGTGCGCTACGCAGAATGGTGTTCTAAGTACCTAAACCTAATCTTTCGGAAATCTCTTTCTCGAGCAGAACTTCCTCATGACTGGCGTTACGCCAAAATAACTCCCATACCAAAAAAGGCAAACCAGTACATACCTTCCGCGTACAGACCGATATCGTTGTTATGCGCATGTGTTAAAGTTCTGGAACACATAATATTCAAGCACCTTTCCGCGTTTATCGAAAGCAACAACATAATAGACAGTCGCCAGCATGGCTTCCGACGCGGCTTATCGACGGTTACGCAGCTACTCGAAATGGTACATGACCTTGCCTCTGGTCTGGACAAACAAAGCCAAATTGATATATTATTTCTAGACTTTGAGAAAGCGTTTGACCGCGTGTCACACCGTAAGCTTCTAATCAAATTCAAGGCGATTCTGAAAAATGACTCTTTATTAGCCTGGATCGAAGCATACTTGAGCTGCAGGTACCAGTGCGTCACAGTTGGTGGAACCAACTCGCCATCCGCGCCAGTTCAATCCGGCATACCTCAGGGATCCGTCCTGGGGCCTCTTTTCTTTTTGGTTTTTATAAATGACATTGTCCGCGATATACCAGTTAAGATAAGGCTTTTCGCAGATGACTGCGTGCTTTATCAAGAAGTGAATGATCCTAGCGACCAGCTTCTTTTAAACGATTCTTTATCTAAAATTCAAGACTGGTGTACGAAATGGCAAATGAACATAAACCCCAAAAAAACTGTTGCGATGACCATAACCCTCAAAAAAGATCCTTTAAAATTCCGATACAACCTAGGCAATCACTCCTTATCATTCGTTTCGCAATATACGTACCTTGGCCTTGTAATCACATCTGATTTAAGGTGGAACGATCACATAGCTTACATTGAAAAAAGGCTTTGAGAAAACTAGGTTATTTACGAAGGACGCTAGCTAAAGCAACCCGCGAGACTAAGCTACTCGCATATAAAACGTACGTAATACCATTACTTGAATACGCGTCGCCTGTATGGGACCCCCACACACAAGCTAACATTGATAAACTTGAATCAATACAGCGAAAATCTGTACGGTTCGTGTTTAATGCCTACCGACACGACACATCTCCATCAGCTCTTTTGGAAAGCGCTAAGCTGAAAACTTTGCAATGGAGACGTTACCATGAAAGAATGAAGTTGTTCTACCTCATATATAATGACAAGCTAGCAATTCGGAAAACCAATTACATTAAACCAATTTTGCGCCGCGAAACGCGCTCCTCCCACCCTAAAAGAATTGATGAGCTTCTCTGTCATACTAACATATATCGGTACTCCTTTTTTCCCCGCGCAATCAACGAGTGGAACAAATTGCCACCAGAGGCTCTGGAAAGTGTCGATCTGAAATCATTTCTCCGTGCGTTACCTGCTCCATCTTTCTGATAGCTACACTCCCATTTCCTTTACAGTGCCTTTGTTCTTGTGCCCATTTTAGACAAAATATTTGCCTTACAATTTGCCACGCTTGTAACTAACATGCCCGGATGTACTTTTTGAATTGTTGCTGACTATTCTTGTACTTGAACTTTTTTTTTTTTTTTTTTTTTTTTCACACAGCAAAACCTGCTGAGCACTACTTTCGTGCAGTTTTCAGTATAGCCTTGTATGGCACGGCAATTGTGGACTGCATTTCCAGTTTCCTTTCTATGTGAATCAACGCGTTCCTTTTTTTTGTACCACTGTATAATCTGTTCAATATTTTTTTTGTACTTCCTGCATTTGTGTTCATTGTACCGCCCACCCCTGCCCAAAGTCTGGCATTCAGACTGGCAGTATTCTCCTAAATAAATAAAAATATTACCTCTCAATATTTAGTTTCCTCCCAGTATTCAATATCCCTCCCAAAAAGAAAAAAAAAGCATCCAGACGGACGCTTTTTTTTTTTTTTTGAAGGATGGAAGGATATTGAATACTGGATGTGAGAGGGCCATGGGGGGCCTACCTGCTCCACTACTGTATCGCAGGTGGATATTGAATACTGTGAGTTTCCAACCCTTCTATTCAGTGACACCATGAAGCACCTGCGATGAGTTCAGAAAAAAAAGGAGGATATTTGTGTGGCGTTCCTGTCGTGTGCTAATGATTACGCAATAGTAAAGAAGTATAAAAAACAGCCTTTTTTTCTAAATCTTTGTGAGGCCTTTCCAAGTTCGTAGCTTGTTGACCAAAAACCTCGTGACATTGTTTCCGTTGCAATGCTGCAAGTCAGTGTTAAGCAGGTGTATTCATATGGATAGTCTCTCGTGGTGTCCAGTCGCATATCTCTTTTGGAAAGTCGTGCCTCGATTAAACAGACTATAATGATCTTTGGTCGTTTACAACCCAAGAATAAATACACGCTTTTCCCACACAAAGGTGGCGCGCTTGTCAATCCCCTAACAGATCACCTAAGTG
Organism: Rhipicephalus microplus; assembly: GCF_013339725.1. Taxonomy (NCBI): domain Eukaryota; kingdom Metazoa; phylum Arthropoda; class Arachnida; order Ixodida; family Ixodidae; genus Rhipicephalus; species Rhipicephalus microplus. The sequence goes on along the minus strand of NC_051165.1, from coordinate 265,435,077 downwards.
TGAGAGTCGTGAAAGCTGTTTTCCTTTAGAGCCGTAAGCACATTTTCTGAGTTAATGTACAGGTGCCCCGCACAAATAAAGTAAAGGCTTGTTGTTTCGTCTTAAGATATGTTCCTTGAACAAGTAATGATCTCATACTCTATGATGAAAGTCGCGAGGACGTTCATGTTTTTGTCTTGAAAACAGCGAAAGGAGCACTGTCTATATTGACATGCTAAATATCTGAAACGTCATGAAACGGCATGACGTCACGGCAATGAGGATATCTGATTGGGTGGGTCACCTATTCTTCCTCAGTTGGATAGTGATGGCTAAGTGGAGCTTGTATTTATTCTTTGATAGCAGCCGACTTGTAGAAGATAGTTCTAACGTCTATTATTAAAGCGAGTTATATTTTGCAAGTAAGGACTCGCTGCAGAAAGTGTAACAGGAAATTATTTTTTTCATCTTAGAGTGTTGTTCAGTGACACGTGGAGTGACCGTTTATACGTCTCTTTCTAGAGCCATCAGGGGCCGCTGAACACCGGGCTGTCCACATTGACGTTGGCAGCCCTGACTCGGTGAAGAAAGCATTTGAGAACTTTGAAGGGAACAGATCGGAGCAAGCTTCCATCGTCGTCAACTGTGCCGGCATACTGCCACCACCGAAGCCATTCACGGAAGTTGCAGTAGACGAATTCGACCGCATATTGAGAGTCAACCTTCGGGTAAAATTCTTTGACTATCGGGGCTCTTGCCTTACTTCACGATTTTTTCGTTCAATGAATCGGTTCCTAACAAATTTTAATTTCTCCACGATAGTGTTCTTTTTTTTTCGTACCCGAAAAATTTATATTGATAACGCATACGCAATGACAGAACTTGTGTAGGCGACTGGAATTGTTTGCAGTTCTTAGATAGATAGATATGTTGGGTTTAACGTCCCACAACCACCATATGATTATGAGAGACGCCATAGTGGAGGGCTCCGGAAATTTCGACCACATGGGGTTCTTTAACATGCACCCCAATCTGAGCACACAGGCCTACAACATTTCCGCCTCCATCGGAAATGCAGCCGCCGCAGCCGGGATTTGAACCCGCGACCTGCGGGTCAGCAGCCGAGTACCTTAGCCACTAGACCACCGCGGCGGCGCTGTTTGCCGTTTTTAGCATCACCACTTAAAAGATGAAGCCCAGAACAGCATATTCTTTTGCATTAAGCCCGCAGCACGTGTACAAGGCATCGCGCTTTCACAGGCACTATTCCGTTCATGTCTTGTCAGAAAAAGCATCAATACCGTCGTTTCAACGGCGTCGCTTTTCTGAGGGTGCAGCCTAACGCCGGCTTTGTCCACAAGGTGTCCCAAAACCAGTCTTTCACGTTCACCGAAACGACATTTTTTTTTGTTGTTGTTTAGTGTCAAGGCATATTGCCCCGCCGCGGTGGTCTAGTGGCTAAGGTACTCGGCTGCTGACCTGCAGGTCGCGGGATCGAATCCCGGCTGCGGCGGCTGCATTTCCGATGGAGGCGGAAATGTTGTAGGCCCGTGTGCTCAGATTTGGGTGCACATTAAAGAACCCCAGGTGGTCAAAATTTCCGGAGCCCTCCACTACGGCGTCTCTCAGAATCATATGGTGGTTTTGGGACGTTAAACCCCACATATCAATCAATCAGTGTCAAGGCATCTTTCTACAAACAGGTTAGAACAGGGTCCAGGCGATGATTATGTTACTGAAAAGTTCGTCCAAAGATAACCACATCGTCCATGTAACATAAACAGATTTCCCATTCGAGACCCCGCGAGACGGCTCCCCCACATCGTTCAAACCTTTCCGGGGCATTGCACAATTCTAACGGCATAACAATAAATTAAAACAATTGATCTGGCGTTCTGGCGTAACAAAAGCCGTGTTTTTTTCTTTATCAGTCTGATCGTGGGAATCTACCAGTTTCCGGACCGCAAGTCTACCGAAGAAAAATAGGATGCTCAGTGCAGGCAGTCGATGACGTCATCGATGCTAGGGAGTGGATACACGTTCTTCTTGGTTATAGACTTGAGACGCCGATAATCAACAATGTCTTCTCCGCTCCACTTACCGGTAGATACTACGAAATTAGAATGGCTGCAAGGCCTAAAGCTTGCTGGTGTTTTAGGCACACATCGAGCATAGCTTGCGTTCGTGCAAGTTGCGAACAACCTGAGCAATTCCAGACGGTAAAATAGTCGCGTATTGATGCCGATAAGTTCGACTCGTTGAAACCGCACCTTAAGAGCACGTATAAGCGCACCTTGAAGGCAAGGGCGTTAGCGCATTTTTTCCCATAAAAAGGCTGTGACTCGAGTTAGCAGCCTGGTGTTACGTAGCGGAATTCGTGCTATTGCCATTGAGCCAGTGTGGCAGGTGTTGTGCTGCTTTGTATGGCTGAAAATTTCTAAATACTCGACTCGTCGCAGAGGCTCACTATCTATGCTGCTGATCCCGGTTTATAGAGTTCCCATACCGGGGTCAATGGTGATTGTATTGCGATCTGAACAGAACGCAAAGGCAATCTGTGTGTACAGCGATCTTTCTCATTACGGCGTTACGTTCACCAGTTAAATCCGATAATAAAGATTCGAGGCTTGTTACAGAACAAGTCAGCTGCCAGCAGGCATGCCTACTCTTTCTACTCGGGCCACATACGTTACTGTTTATCCCTTTCATTGTGCACTAAAGCTTTCAGCTCTTTCAATCACTCACCAGCACAGGTGACAAATTTGATCTAACACAAATTGATGATAAATGTTAGGGTTTTGCAGCCCAAACCACAATATGATTACGAGTGGCGCCGTAGCGAAGGACTCCGCAAATTTTAACCATCTTGCGTTTTGTTTTAACGCGCACCTAAATCCAAGTACACGGAGCTCTAGCATTTTACCTCCATCTAAATATGGCGACCGCGGTCGGGACTCGAGCCCGCGACCATAAGGTCCGTCACTGAGCCTAATAACCACCAGAACGCCGTGGAGGGTTTACGTCTGATGCAAACTGCCTGCTGTTCACGGCCCTGCATTGAAAACGATGTTGATATTATGCTCTTCCTCAAAAATGCAGGGGACCTTCCTGGTGACGCAAGCCGCGATGCACTGCATGCTACGGCAAAAGGTCACCGGGGGCAGTATCGTGAACATATCCAGCGTCGCAGGCAGGGTTGCGCGACCGGGCCTTGCTGCATACTGTGCCTCCAAGGCTGCCATCGCATGCTTTGTCAGGTCAGGTGCTCGCTAAGCTGAACCAGTTCACTAAGACTAAGATATACCAGTTAAATCGGGCTGTGCATTGCAGTTCCTGTACATCTCCTTGATTCATTGATATTAGAGCTACTTGCCTTCCTGGCAAACGTATGATGACGTCGGATGTCTGTGGATAGCCGCTTCTTGTACGCCATGCAGGACAATGATTCAGCGTATTCCTAACGTAATGTCCTTAACAACAAGCTGACGAGGAAACTGCAGTGAACCTAACTGCAGTGAACCTATCCAGTGAGCAGTGAACCTAACAGTAGCCATCAATGAGTGAGTGAGCGAACTAGTTTTACTGATAGAGGAATACTTCTTTTACGTGTATTCTGACGTTTCGCACCTAGTTCAAGTGGAATCTTAGTAAACACTGTATAGTAATCAATTAGCGCAGGTTGACCAGTCCACTAGTCACATATGTCCTTACTAACATCAGTCAGGGAGCCATGGTCGTTGTCGCTAGCCGATGCGCCACGACAAATGAAGCACTTTATTCCAGGAGTTTTCTTTCCCCCCTTTCATTCATAACCGTCGTGTCAAGTCCTTGTAAACTCATTACATTCATGAAATCACTATTTTGTAACATTTTTGCACACATACGGTTATCTACTCTCCCCAAGGCACGGCAGAGTACGCGAATTTGTCAAGTGCAGATATGTGTGAGATCTGCTCCAAAATTTGGCAAATTAAACCTGCAAGCGTATTATGGATTTGTTCACCAGATGAACTTTACTTCATGGCAATATAGACAGATCTTAGCCAGGCTGCAATTTCTCTACGAGGCAGTTTGTCTTAGTCTGGACAAAAACAGGATTTCTCTGGATTTCCTCGCTATTCATGGAAGCAATACATTCATTGAGTGGCCACTGTATGGGTGGCTTCTTTTTTTTCATAATTTACTTCACATTGGCAGGTCAGCTGCAGCGGATGCTGCCAATACCGGCATCCGCATCAATGCCGTGGCTCCGTGCATGACGGAGACGCCCATGGTCAAGGTGTTCAGCGAGGTGCAGCGTTCGAAGCTCGCTGCTGGTATCCCGATGGGCCGGGCGGCGATGCCCGACGAAGTGGCCGCCGTGGTCGCCTTCCTCTGTGGACCCGACAGCGCTTTCGTCACAGGCACCACCGTCGACGTCTCCGGTGGCGTCTAGAAATATTCCGGACGCGTTGGAAGATTCGAAATATTTTGGGCGGTACTTAAAAGGCTATGGCACCATATGTAACGGGGTGAAGGCGCACGACTTTCCTCGCTAGCGATTTTCGTGAGCAAAAGTCATAAATATTGGTTAAATTTGGTTTATTTTCTCTCTCGGAATGCTCCTGGCTTCCTTACATGTCTTTTCTTCGTTACCCTTTTCCCCCTTTCCGCTAGCCTCATCGACTTTCTTAGTTCCAAAACAGTACTACGTTGCTGCTTCAAGTAATAAACACACCGTTGCTAGTCAGCGCTTTCGTTCGTCAATTTCTTTGTGCCACTTCTACGTGCACATCACTTTAGAGGCCCGGGCTGTCGTACGCATACTGTCATCTCATGTCGTGGCTTGACGTCATGCAGACAAAACCAACGTATAGCACAACCATGTAAAGTGCAGCAAGTGGACGGGAAAAAGAAAGGAAAGCGAGCAGGAGTGATGTGAAAGTAAGGAGGAGGGAAAAGAAGGGAGAGTAAAGCACGTCATATATTCATGTTTGGCGTCGTATACGTATTCAGCATTCAATTTCTGGAACCCACATCTGTATACAAGTGTTATGAACTTTATGCTCACGTAACTAATAAAACTGAAAGTGACATTGAAACTGAAAGGCGATGTACAGCAAAGGCATGTGTAGTATGGTATAGCAAGGGTGCGGGAAAGGGAACACAGTGCGCAGAAAGGACGGGAGAAAGTAAAGCACAGCATAGCCGTGTGTGGCGTCGCACAAGCAAGAGCATGCATACCAAATAGTACAGTATGGCAAGGGGGCTGGAAAGGGAAGTATAAATCGTGAGGAGTGATGTGGAACTGAAGTGGTTAGGAATAAGGAGGGGAGAAGGTAGCGCATAGCATACACAGCTTAGTATAATACAACAAGAAGTGGGAAAGAGAACTGATGGATGAGGAGTAAAAATTGGCCCCGTATCTGCATGCAATCTGCAAATGTCATCGAAAGACGATAGTATTGCGTGTGGATAGAGTGAACAAAACTTTTATTTGATGTTCTGCGCAAGAAAATTGGTGAATGGTATTCTGGAGGCGTGGCGTTAGAGTGCCTAGAGCGGCCAGCGGAGGCTCACGAGTGCATCAAATCATGTCACACGTGAGCCATGAGTGCCATCTGGCAGTTTCTTTTGGAAAACAAAGCGCGTGACCATGCGCGCCCGTCTCAGAGGTGATAAGGTGTAGAACGCGAGGCGACGGGTAGGTGCCACCACCATCTCGTCTTAGCAAAGCGTTGGAAACACTTCCCGTCCCGTGCAAGCATTGCATGGTAAGCGCAGCGTGATAAGTGCTACGGTCCTTAAAATTACTGATGTATGCGTTTTCTAGTAAGAGGAGCATATGCAGAATACATGCGTGTTGTTATGGTGCCCCAGACATGTGCAATAATTGCTTTTTAATTGACAATTGCACAAGCATGAACGCTAAACCTTGAGCAACATTGGTGGTCGCTGCGGATGGGGTCGGCCGTTTCGTGTACCCGGTGCCGGTAAGAGTGGACAAACAGACAAATGTATAGCCAGACAGACAGATCAAAATTTTTGCGTCGAAGGTCCCCAAGAAAGACTATCTTGAAAACAGAGCATAACCTAGCCGTGTACAGTACAGCAATGGGTAGTAAAGGTGAGGCTAAGGAGAAGGTAAAAGAAGAGGGATGAAAGAGCGTATCGCAAGCATATACTGAGAAAGAGCAAGAGGTTAATGAAAGAGGAAGAGATAACAAAAGACGCTATTCTTTGCCTCCCGATGTGGGGGCATGGCTCAGTTCCTTAAGTGATGGGGGGGGGGGGGGGGGGGAAGTAAAGATGACAGGAAGAATAGACATATACTGTCGCGCGCAGTGCAGTGCGGCAAGCGGGTGGGAAAGCAAAGTGAGAAGAACGAGTAGTGATGTGAGTGTGAGGAGAAAAAGAAGAAAGGAGAGTGTACAGCCTGTAATGGTGTGCACTATTGTATAGCAGTCTCTTTTCATTAAATGCGAAGGATTTCTTAGTGAGATTCTGAGACTTTGAACGTATCTATCTATCTATCTATCTATCTATCTATCTATCTATCTATCTATCTATCTATCTATCTATCTATCTATCTATCTATCTATCTATCTATCTATCTATCTATCTATCTATCTATCTATCTATCTATCTATCTATCTATCTATCTATCTATCTATCTATCTATCTATCTATCTATCTATCTATCTATCTATCTATCTATCTATCTATCTATCTATCTATCTATCTATCTATCTATCTGTCTATCTATCTATCTAGCCGCTTATGTTTGGGTGCTCTCGTGGTCACCCCCTTAACTTGGCGTGAACCAAAATTAGCATGGGAGAGTAAGATGGTTCGACGAATATTACGAACTGGTCAAGAAATGAATAATGTTACAATACCGTCACGTACGTCGTCAAACACTTCCCGCCAGATAGTGGCACGTACCCATGGGTGAGTATATATATGTGCCGCTGGTATGCGGGTATGTGCCACAAGTGATTGACACTTGGTATCTACCCAAGAACGACGAGAACACACATGGGCTATCTTAACGCGCGAGCGTTAAGAAATACCCAGCATCGGTAGCGTCGACCCAACGAATGCAAATAATAACTGTCAGGGTCCCAGCTGGAATTGCACCCAAGCCTTCTGGGTGGCGGTGAAGCATTCTACGACAGAGCTATGCCCGATCTCGTAACTACTTTTCAAATAGACACTAATCTTCGTGAAACAACAGTCGTGGTTGCAGTGCTGCCTACCCAATTTTATAAATAATACATAGGTACTCATTTGATACAGCCGTCACATCGGGTTAACGTCAATTGTGGTTGGTGGCCATGCGCTGAAAATGATTTATATAGCAGTGTCCAGGACCAGCATCCTCGCGAGCATCAGCGCTTCATATCAGCTTCAGGTGTTGCTACTACGCATGTTCCAGTTGGCATCGTTGCACAAGTGCAAACAACTGGTTATATAAACATCTGCAACTCTTCAACATATATCTGTGCGTGCAATATTTGTACGTACATTTAGCGTCGTTTCATGACGTGTCACTCAATAAAAAAAAATGTGACACGGTCACCTTTCCTTCGCATGCTTCGCATAACGTCGATTCCGTGGTACGAGGGATCTGCCGAATTTTTTTTTTATTTATGAAACCCTCTGGGCAGATTTATACATTAAAGAGGGCGCGGAAATATAGTTGAACAACAAAATACATGATTATGTAAACACATTGGCGTGAAGATAAATATAATGATAAATTTTTACATGCAAGGAGTACATTTTATTGAAAGACAACTGAACTCAAACCACAAAGAATACACTAAACAGCCAACAAAACTTACGCAAATTAGTACAATTCACGATTGCGAGTTTATTAGTGGATTCTTAAATCAAGCGGGGTCGGTGATGTTTACTAATGACGCAGGTAGGTTATTCCAATCTATTGAAGTATTAAGAAGGAATGATTGTGAACATGCTAAGGTGTTGTGTCAACGTACGCCGACCTTGTGCACGTGATCATGGCGAGCTGAATGGTACTGTACCGGGTGAATCCAAAGTGAGCGAAGGAAAGCATTGTGGTGATATATTTTATGAAATAATGAAATGAGTGATGCCTTTCTGCGAATAGAGAAAAATGGAATGTGGAGCGTACTCTTCATTAATGAAACACTAGCAGTACGATGATAATTAGCGAAAACAAAACGAACAGCGCGATATTGTACCGATTCGATTTCGTTATTTAATGTGACTTGATGAGGATCCCAAATGGATGAGGCGTATTCCAGTTTGGGAAGGACATAGCTTATATATAGCAGTTGATTTAATTAGACAGGTGCAAACGAAAAATTTGTTTTCAAGTAAGATAATGAGTGGTGAGCTTTTGATGTTATGTATTTTATGTGCTGCTTCCAAGAAAGGTCGTTGTAATATGAATGCCTAGATAACGGTAGGAAGGAAGGAAAATAGGAGGAAAAGAACGGCATGGAGGTTAACCACGCTTTAGGTAGCCGGTTCGCTACCCTGCGCATGGAAGGGGGATGGGGAGATGAAAAATAGAGAGGAGAGAGAGGGAATAGAGATAAACACAGCTCATTCAGCAGCAAACGCGCGCACACTCAGTCATAGTAGATAACAGTAAGTGCTAACAGATTGAAGGGGACTGTTATTTAGTGTGTAGGTAGGGCAGGTTGTGTTGGAATGAGAAATGCGCAACGATTTACATTTATTAGTGCTGAGTTTTATGCACCATGTGATACACCGCTTATATATGTTGTTCAAGTCGGATTGAAGGGTGGCTATGTCAGAGGCATCATTTAATTATTTGTGTATCACAATTAATGATGCCCAGTGTTTCTGGGCATCATTAACTTTGCGATACACAACATAGCTACCCACTAATAAAAAAATTTTGAGGCAAGGTTGTCGCGTATATCATTAATATATATTAAAAATAAAATAGAACCTCGGACGGACCCTTGAGGAACACCTGATTCGACAGTAGTCGAATCAGATGTGAAGTCATTCGCAACCACGAATTGAGAACGGGAAGAAAGGAAACTTTCTATCCAGCCAAGTACTCCCGGATCAATGTTTAGTTCGCTTAGTTTGTGTAGAAGCAATACATGTTTAACTCTGTCAAATGCTTTTGAGAAGTTCAAAAAATACAGTCTGTAAAAAAGCCGTTATCAAGATACACGTGAAAGTCATTAGTGAAAGCTGAGTCTCACAGAAAAATAATTTGAGATAGCCGTGTTGACTTCTAAAGAAAAAATTGGCACGAATCTACATGTTACACTGTAAATGTCGTCGAAAGACGATAGTCTTGCGTCTGGAGAGAGTGAACAAAACGTTTATTTGATGTTCTGCGCAAGAAAATCGGTAAATGGAATTCTGAAGGCACTGCGTTAGAGTACCTTGAGCGTGTAGTGGAGGCGAACAAGCGCATCTAGGCACGTTAGACACAAGCGCCATCTGGCAGTTATTTTCTGAAACGAAGGCGCGCACGACCACGGAGAAATATGCGCGCCAGTCTCGGAGGTGATAAGGTGTAGAATGCAAAGCGACGGGCAGGTGCCACCACCGTGTTGTCGTAGCAAAGCGTTGGAAACACCTTCTTCAGCATCGCGTTGCACTGTCAGCGCAGCGCGATAAACGCTGCAGTTCTTAGAGTTACTTGTGTGTGCCTCTTCTAGTATAAAGGCAGAAATACAAAGCATAGACGTGTTGTTATGGTGCCTCAAATATGCGCAATATTTGCTTTTTAATTGACAATCGCACAACTATGAACTCTAAACCTTGAGCAATATTGGTGGGCGCTGCGGATGGGGTTGACCGTTTGGTGCCGTTTGAGGTATCGGTAGGGCAGGCAAACAGACAAATGTACAGACAGACAGACAGACAGGCAGGCAGGCAGACAGACAGACAGACCAAAATTTTTCCGTCGAAGGTCCCCAAGAAAGGCTATCGTCTTTAAAAGTTGTTTTCTTCGGGAAACGTAAGAAGGTTAGAAAATATGGTGTGTTCCATTATTTTACATGGTATTGAGGTTAACAATATGGGCTTGTAATTAGATGGGTCATGAGTATCACCAGATTTGGGAATCGGAATAATTTTTGCTGTTTTCCAGTCAGGAGGTAAAGATGAAGACGTGTATGATTGTAAAAAAACAATGCTCTCTAGGATAATTGAGGAGTATTCTCTGGCAGTTTTCACAAATTTCGCCGTGATTCCATAGATTCCGCATGAAGACGTAAGATTGAGGCTGTATAATAATTTTTGTTATGCCTGCGGAGTTGAAATTTATCGGATCCATGGGTAAGAAGTTGTAGTGCGGTAGCCATGCATGGTAGTTCTACATCATGTCTTGAAGGTGAGAAAGCCTTTACAAACGCATTGTTTAGAATAGTAGCACAGTGGTGCTGGGGTATGGGATGAGCGGCAGAGGAACTAAGTGATATGGTTTTTGATTCGGTAGGTTTTATTACATTTCAAAAGGTTTTCGGATTCTTGATATGCATGGTCGGAAGAGTTGTGTTAAAAATAAATATTTAGTATTCTTTAGAGCAAATCTATAGGTCGAGGCAGCTTCTTTGTAAGCCGTCCATGTAGCCTCGCTTTGTACCTGCTTAACTGTGCGAAAGGGATGTTTTTTTTTCCTCGGTCTGACAATCGTTTTAAGGATTTAGTATATCATGGCGCATTGTTATTTAAGAAAACACGCCTCGTTGGAATGAACTGGTTGACAAGATCATAATTTTTTTTTCTTTAAACATATTCCAGCTAGCATCCAATGAGCGTTCAGCGGCATTAGGGAGAAAATTATCAAAGGAAAACACCAAGTTTATGGTTGATAGCGGTAAAATTGTTTTTTTTTTGTAGTTTCGAGGGGTTTTCAGACTGTTCTGAGAAATGGAAATTGAAAGGCTAATGGTAAAATGTAAGACGTCATAATCAATCAGACCGGGCGAGTGTGAAACCTGGGATATGATATCTGTTGATGACGTTAGAACGAGATCTAAAAGGGATGATGTGGTGTTCGTTACACGTGTAGGCGAAGTAACAATTGAAGTAGGCTAAACTCTGCGCATATGTCGATAAAACGTTTCGATTCTGCGGAAGTTGGATTTAATGAAGGACAGCTGCTTGACCACAAAATATTCGAAAAATTAAAGTCTCCCACAAGTAGAATAGGTGTGCTGGGAAAACGAGTATACTTATCTGGCTTAATCGTGCATGCTGTCACAAAACGTCGAGGCAGATGATGGTGCTCGGTAACAACAACCAATCAGAACCTTTTTTATAATTGACAGTAACACAGCCCCATACACGTTAAATGTCGCATGCTATAGCCACAGGAAAACAGTCTAAGCATTCATTGACAGCAATCGATACATCACCACTTAGTCATTTAGGACGATCGGCACGGTAAACATGCTTTTTATTGCAGTGGAATAACTCAGAGTTTGCAACTTGACTCGTCAACGAAGTCTCAGTTAGTGCAATTATATCTGCATCACAGTCATTTATTAGGCCGCATAGAAGATCTCTTTTAAGTAAGACATTACGGATGTTAGTAAAAAGAACCGGTAGGCTGGATATTATCGATTAAGCGTCCCTACGCTTTGCCTTATCCTATTCGGGGGCTGTTGAAATATTGCGCCGGGGCCTTAAGACTTGAACAGACGCCTCGGTATTATTAATGGTACTTCATGGATTCACTTCATAAACCTCTTGTTCATTAGCATCGTGGACATATCACTTTCTAGCAATTAATAGCTTTTTGCACCTTAACTTTTATGGCAGATTCAGACTTTTTCTATATTCGATTAGGGTTTTTCTGGCGTTGCATGTAGCGGCACAGAAGTATTCACAAACAGATATTACTTTCTCTTAGCCGCGTACTCTTAGATAAGATTTCTTCTTTGGTGTTATAGGCAGTAAAATTAAAAATTAATGGACGTGATTATTCTTCAAAAAATCGATCGATACGATGCGTCCGCGATATGTTGTCACTAAGAACGCTTATGTTTAGAGTGATATTTAGGATGTCAATTATTTTCTGCTCAGATTGAACTGCAGACTCAATGGAAATATCCATTACTCCATAAAAAAGCAGATTATCCCTACAAGAACGATTTTGTGCATCATCCGATCGGTAGCGTAGGATTGCAGCGTTTTTACTGATGCCTCCGACGGCCTCGACGACTTCACCCAGTTCATGCTGCCATTTTTCAAAATTGCCCGTCTGAGTTTTTACGTTCGCGAGTCTTACTTTGATTTCAGATATCACACCCGCTACTGTTTCCTGGTGTGTTTTCAGCTCACTAATAGTACCGAGCATTTCTTTTTCATTATCTTCTATTCTTTCAGTTTTTTTTATTCAAGCCACGTAATGTTTGATTGATATGTGGGGTTTAACGTCCCAAAACCACCATATGATTATGAGAGACGCCGTAGTGGAGGACTCCGGAAATTTTGACCACCTGGGGTTCTTTAACGTGCACCCAAATCTGAGCACACGGGCCTACAACATTCCCGCCTCCATCGGAAATGCAGCCGCCGCAGCTGGGATTCGAACCCGCGACCTGCGGGTCAGCAGCCGAGTACCATAGCCACTAGACCACCACGGCGGGGCAGCCACGTAATGTTTTCAGAACTTCAGTTAACGGATCCGATGGTTGTTCTTTCGGGGGCCGGTATTGCTTTCAATATCGCCGCACAAAAGTAATAGCAAAGAACAAAATGGAGCAAGCAGTGCTTCTGGGCATGGAAGCACGATTATAAATGGATCGTCAGATCTTTGTCTTGTCATAGAAAAAAAACTGACCTGTGGAATGAAGCAAAAGATGTGTGAGGCCATGATTACATTCGTGCCTCCATGCCCACTGAAGACTGCGTTCGAAGCACCGACTTTAAATGCGTTAACAATCAGAGCAGATGATGACGTTGTAGATGCGCAGTGGATATCAAGCGATTGGCAATCCATGACGCGCCCATGACACGAAAACAAGGTAGCTGGGAAGCCGTCCGCCGTAATAGCCCAGTATCAAGGTTGATTGATTGATATGTGGGGTTTAACGTCCCAAAACCACTATATGATTATGAGAGACGCCGTAGTGGAGGGCTCCGGAAATTTAGACCACCTGGGGTTCTTTAACGTGCACCCAAATCTGAGCACACGGGCCTACAACATTTCCGCCTCCATCGGAAATGCAGCCGCCGCAGCCGGGATTCGAACCCGCGCCCTGCGGGTCAGCAGCCGAGTACCTTAGCCACTAGACCACCACGGCGGGGCCAGTATCAAGGTTCGTCCTCGGCATCTCCATCGACGAAGCACTGGCCGATAGGACGTCTCTCAGGCTGTGGCAAGCAGTAGTGATCAGGCCAAGACGGGGCAGGTGAGGCATAGTCGTCCAGAAGGCATGCGTCTGCAGTTGCCGAAGCTTTGCGTAGCATGCCACCATGACGAAGGACACCATAGCAGTCCGGGCCAAGAGCCAGGGTGCCAAATAACTGTGGAATGAAGAAAAAAGTGTGTGAGGCCATGATTCCCGTCGTGCGTCCATGCACAGTCCATGCCTAGTGAAATGAGTAGAAAAGGGAAGTGAAGGAGCGGGGAGATGCCACCACTACATCACTTGTCAATCAATCAATCAATCAATTAATCAATCAATCAATCAATCAACACTTATTTTTGTCCTTTTCAAAACAGACTGAGGAGCGGCAAATAAAAGCTGTTTTCCAGCATCGTGACGGGCCCGCCACTCCCATTTCAAGGATTCACAGCAGCACAGAAAGAGTTACGCGTTTCATACAATTTGAAAAAAAAAGTACATCATTCTAAAAGATACAATATTTGCAAACGCAAGTAGCTTTCAACAATGGTAGAGCAACGAGCGAAACACAAAAATATATACTGTAAGGAGAAAGGCACGTTGTATCGTCGTCGTTGGGTCGAGACGCAAGACGAACGCCACTTTCTTGTTGATTCCTACCTCCCTACGTACACATCTTCGGCGTGCCATCCAAGATATCTTCGAAGGAACAGAAGGAACAGTCCCAGTAGGAAGGAACAGAAGATATCTTAGAAGAAGACCAGATCGGCTACCGAGCAAGCTTCCGCAAAGCACAAGAGTCCTTTTGGTGGCCGAGAACGGACAGGAATGCGTGTTCGTATATGTCGCAAGCTGACGGTGGTCCAGCAATACAAATGGTGTCCGGGTTGTCAACTTGGATAATTTACACCTATTACGTCACCGGAGACAATCTTATACTCGCTCAGAACACACCCCATCGGGCATATTGCGACATCGCTAGTGTGTAACAGATGGTCGGCGTGGACTTCCCGTTAAGGTACATAGAGGTCACTGCCGTGCCTTCTCTTTCCGCCAGCTGCGTAATAAAAATTCGGTGGAACCGCTTCGAACGGAGACACGGCGTCCTTGCGAAACTCATCTCCAATAGGTCGATCACTTTCAGCGGCCGCGAGCTCCGTATTTCGGCAAGCGGCTTGAGCATCATTTTGCAGCAGCCTGTAACCCACAAGTGAACAGCCCGGCAGATATGTCAGACCAAAAGCTACAAGCTCGACGGGCACCGTATTGTGTAGGAACAACAAATCCGGTGAGGCCAATTGGGAAGAGCACTTCAGCGGGACTGAATACTCAGTTAACACAGCGTCACAGAGTTCTGCAAAAACCTGCCCATACGGCCAACTACCAATACGCCCAACTCTACGGCCAACTACCAATACTTGGCGATGTACTCTCCTTCGGCATTCCTGTACACGTTATAGCAAAGCAGCTATTGGGCTAGTTCATATGATTCACTTTTAAATGCCGAAGGTTGGGTACTGCACAAGGCATGAACAGAAGAAGACGACACTCACCACTGGCAGTTCAGTTAGGAGGCAACACATGCACAGCTCACAAATTAAGAATTAAGCACATGGTACGGTTTATCTCGCCTAAAAACAAAAATGGCTATCCCGACAACACAACAAGTTATGAAGTCACATGCGCCCAAGCGAAAAACGAAAAAAAAAAGGTCGAAGAAAATAAAAAAAACAGTGGAGGAGGGGTGATGAGAACTAAAAATGTGTGGGGTGGGGAGCAGCATTTGCTATATCAAGGAAAATATGGTCTGAAAAAAAAATTAAGAGAGCGAACGATCAGACATGAAGAATAATTTAAAAAATGCCTGGAGATGCATTTGTAGTCACCGATTGCGCTTTCTTTTTTGGCGCAGAAGCACTGAAGTTCGTGTGGGGCAGCACCAACGCTGGTAAGTTATTGGCTTTACGGTCCTCGTCGAAGGCGCGCAACAGCATATAGATGGACAGTGTAACCAAGCAGAGTTTCGTATACAAGCGTTTCGCAGTTCAGTGTTTATTGCTTATGTACGGCAGTTTAGTGGACGATGCCGGTTTACTCAGCCAACACGTGTCGTCCGTATACGCTGGACACTCCAACGGTCACTTCTGGTGCGGTTCCGACAATGACCATGCAACAAAGTAATGATAAAAAAAGAGATAGACGGGCCAGAAATAAGAAAAGGACTGACAGTCAATTCGTAGTTTGTTTAGGTTACTACCCTGCCTGCCCGCCGGAATATAGTTGAAATGATGGGAGAAAAGGCGATGAAGATATGAACAACAACGTAAGAACAGACGAAGCTGCATTTTCCGAAGGCTGACTGATCGTTTGGAACATCGAGCACGCAGCTCTTCCATTCAGCGGCACCAACATACTGCCACATTGAATATGCAGCACGAAGAGAACAACGAAGAACACGCGCAGCGAGTGAAGAAGACGAGGTTCTCTTCTGATCAGTTTACCAGTATTCTAATACAATTAAAGTGAGTTCCCTGGATTCGACTGTTGCTGTTTCTGCATTGTGACACTGGTGGAGGCGCTGGGTACATGTTCGGGACGCCTGACAACAGCCCCGCATCTGGTCAAGAAAGACTTCCGCGCATCGACACCCCCGTTCACCGCAGCAGCCGGCGCCTGTTAGGCCTCAGCCCGGAGTTTGGTCCATTGCCGGAAAGCGTGACTGTGCCAGAAAGCATGACGGTGCCTGGAAGCACTGGCCCCAACATGTCCAGCCCAAGCACGACACAGGTGACTGTTTTGAACCCTCGACTTCCGGTTGACTTCCACGGAAACGCATATGAGGATGCACATGACTGGCTCGAGGAATTCGAGCACACAGCGAATGTTAACGGTTGGAACACCACACAGAAATTGGGCTACGTTTATTTTCCGCTTCAAGACGGAGCCCGAACGTGGTTCACGAATCGCGTGTGGTCGTCTTGGGACGAGTTCCGGCAGAAGTTTCTCGACACGTTCGCGAGCACTGAAAGACGAGAAATTGCACAGCGTCTCCTCGAGTCACGGATTCAGAAACCAAATGAATCCGTTACGATGTTTGTTGAGGACATGGCGCGGCTATTTCGTCGAGCAGATCCTAATATGCCCGAAGCCAAAAAGGTTAGCCACCTCATGCGGGGCGTTAAGGAGCAGCTGTTCGCTGGCCTCGTACGAAACCCGCCTACAAGTGTGGATGAATTCTCCAAGGAGGCGACATCTATCGAACGCGCACTGCATCAACGTTATCGCCAGTATGACCGCCCAACCCACAGTGCACCGATCAGCGTGGCAGCCTCTACCACAGCAACAACACCCGACGAAGATTCTTTGCGCCAACTAATACGAGAAATCGTACAAGAAGAGGTCAAGAAACTCGTCGCCAAACCGAATGACTGCGCGATCGCCTCAGTAACGGAAGTTGTACGCCAGGAGATCAGGCAAGCGCTCTCACTTCCTGAGCCGAACACGAGCACTCCCAGGGCAAGCTATGCAGACGTAGTCCGCCGACAGCCAGCGAACGTGCCGACACCACATCAGTACCACCATCAACATCCGCCGACAGCGCCTTGGTACTACAGAGAAACTTCGGTGCCGAGGCGGCCACCACTTCGCAAAACTGACATCTGGCGTACCCCTGATCATAGGCCCCTGTGCTTTCACTGTGGGGAAGCAGGCCACATCGTTCGGTATTGCCCGTATCGCGCAGCAGGGTACCAAGGGTTTCCGTCTACGGTTCCTCGGTGCCATTTCAACGGAACATCTGACGTCGACACGAGTGTCATGACCCCGCGGGATGTTCCTCCTGGGTTTCGGTCACGCTCACCCTCTCCTGGGCGTTATTCTCCATCCTCTAGACGGAGCACCACTGACATGCCAAGAGGGAGATCTCCTAGTCCACGCCGGGGAAACTAAAAGCAGCGACCTCAGGGGGGAAGGTTGCGAATCGTCGAAGTGCTGAAAATCCCCCATTACTGTCGAGCGAAGAGAGACACATTTTCAATGAATCGACGAAAGATGGGGTTGTTACTGCCGAAGTTGCAATTACGATTGACGGACATGACGTCATGGCATTGGTAGACACTGGCGCGGACTTTTCAATAATGAGTGAGAGTCTGGCAGACACGCTCAGGAAGGTTAGAATGGAATGGACAGGGCCGCAGATTAGAGGAGCTGGAGGGCAGCTACTCACACCTACCGGAAAGTGCACCGCAAGAATGAAGATAGGGGATGCATCCTTCGTCGCAACTTTTGTTATCCTTTCTGAGTGTTGCAAACAGGCAATCTTGGGGATGGATTTCTTGCGTGAATATGGTGCCATCATCAATATTCCGGACGGTGTACTGACCTTTTCAGCGGATCAAAGCGCAGTGCTACACCGAAAATCCCTACGAGTCATTGACGATGTGACCGTACCTCCGTTATCGTGCCGCCTTGTTTCAGTCACGTGCAGCGAGCAGAATACTGGAGAAGGAATCGCTGAACAAGTATTGACGCTCCTACTCTCTCGCGGTGTTGCAATTGCCAGAAGTATCGTCAACGTTGTGTGCGGTGAAGCAGAGGTTCTGTTGACGAATTTTACCAACGAGCGACGACACATTACACAAGGCACTACAGTTGCCTACTTCGACGAGATCACTGAAATCCGCGAGTGTTGTGTAGTACAACAGGACGAGCCGCAAGCCACGTCAGCCCCACCACCTATTGACGTAAGCACGGATTTATCACCAGCGCAAAGACAGCGTCTAGTAGGTCTTCTTCATCAGTTCAAAGACTGTTTTTCATCGACCTCGAAGGTCAGTCAAACGCCACTGACGAAGCACCGGATAATAACGGAGGAGACGGCAAGGCCAATACGACAGAACCCATACCGCGTAGCACCGAAAGAGCGTAAAGCAATCCAGGAACAAGTGAAGAAAATGCTCGATGATGACGTCATCCAGCCGTCAAGAAGTCCTTGGGCATCGCCGGTAGTGCTGGTTAAAAAGAAAGACGGAAGCTTGCGATTTTGTGTCGACTACCGCAAGCTGAACCGTGTGACAAAGAAAGACGTGTACCCATTACCGCGCATCGATGATTCACTCGACAGGCTGAGGTATGCACGCTACTTTTCGTCAATGGACCTCAAAAGTGGGTATTGGCAAATTGAGGTCGACGAGCGAGATAGAGAAAAAACGGCTTTTGTAACGCCTGACGGGCTTTATGAATTAAAGTCTTGCCATTCGGATTGTGCTCAGCCCCCGCAACATTTCAGAGACTGATGGATACCGTTCTGTCAGGCCTTAAGTGGCAGACATGTCTGGTCTATCTGGACGACGTCATTGTTTTTTCAAAAACATTTGAGGAACACCTGAGCAGGCTGCTATCGGTATTCAGGGCAATAAGGTCTGCCGGCCTGACACTGAAACCCGAGAAGTGTCATTTCGGTTTCAAGGAGCTTCAATTTTTAGGCCATGTGGTGAGCCATGAAGGTGTTCGACCTGATCCCGATAAGATTGCGGCCGTCAGAAAATTTCCGGTACCAAAAGACAAGAAAGCAGTCAGGCGTTTCCTTGGCCTATGCGCATACTACCGAAGGTTTATTGCCAATTTCTCCCACATAGCCTCGCCGTTAACACGACTCACAAGAGAAGACGTTTCGTTCACATGGGGTGACGATCAACAGGTGGCATTTGACGATCTCCGACAACGCCTGCAGACTCCGCCTGTGCTTGCTCACTTTGATGAGGATGCTCCTACCATGGTCCATACAGATGCCAGCAACGTGGGTTTAGGCGCTGTACTCGTCCAGTGGCAAGACTCAGCCGAGCGTGTGATCGCATATGCTAGTAGGACGCTTTCCCGCGCCGAGTCCAACTACTCCACAACGGAAAAAGAGTGTCTTGCTGTCGTATGGGCGGTTATGAAATTTCGCCCGTACCTCTATGGTCGTTCCTTCCACGTAGTCAGTGACCATCATTCCCTCTGCTGGCTCACCAACTTGAAAGACCCGTCTGGTCGGCTCGCACGGTGGAGCTTACGCCTCCAAGAGTTTGATATGACGGTCGTGTATAAGTCCGGACGGCAGCACGCCGACGCCGATTGCTTATCAAGGTCACCAATAAAGCGCGACGATGACACAGAAGATGACAGCATGGCGTTTGTAGGAGTCGTTGACACCACTACGATTTCGTGCAAGCAGAAAGAAGACAGTGAGTTGCTTCCTCTTATTGAATTTTTGAATGGCCGGACAACAACCGTCCCTAGAAGATTTGCAAGGAGCCTGCCGTCATTCTGCTTACGTAGTGGTGTTCTCTATAAGAAGAACTTTTCTCCCAGAGGAAGCACCCACCTACTTGTCGTTCCGACGTCACTTCGTGAGGAGATACTTTGTGCTTGCCACGATGAGCCAATGTCTGGTCATCTCGGATACACACGCACATTGGCCAGAATCCAACAGAAATACTACTGGCCAAGACTTCCAGCTATTGTGAAGCATTACGTGCGCACGTGCCTCGATTGCCAACGACGAAAATCGCCACCGTTAAAACCAGCTGGGCTATTACAACCAATTCAAGTGCCCACGGTACCTTTTGCCCAAATTGGAATGGATCTCCTTGGACCATATCCGACTTCCCATGCTGGCATCAAGTGGGTAATAGTCGCCAATGATTATCTTACGCGCTACGCCGAAACAAAGGCTTTGTCAAGTGGCACCGCCGTTGAAACCGCACGATTCTTTGTAGAAAATATCGTCCTGAGGCACGGTGCTCCAACAATCATAATAACGGATCGAGGTGCCGCTTTCACGGCCGCGCTCCTGAAGACAGTGCTTGAGCTCAGTGGAACCGCCCATCGGAAAACCACTTCCTATCATCCACAAACCAACGGCTTAACAGAACGCCTCAACAAGACTATTGCCGACATGTTGAGTATGTACGTTGACGTGGATCACAAGAACTGGGACGACATTCTACCGTACATCACGTTCGCCTATAATACAGCGCAGCAAGAAACTACACGAAGAACGCCGTTCAGTCTCCTTCATGGCCGTGAAGTGACGACGATGCTTGACGCCATGTTACTGCACGACTGCAATGACATCGATTTGGACGCTGCATCTTTTATCCAACGAGCAGAAGAAGCGAGGCAGCTTGCGCGCGTCCGAATCACCCAGCAGCAAAATTATGACGCCCAACGTTATAATCTGCGACACCGACATGTCGTCTATCGGGCCGGAGAGAAACTCTGGGTATGGAGTCCTATCCGCCGCCGGGGACTGTCTGAAAAATTGCTGAAGAAGTATTTTGGCCCCTACACAGTTTTACAACGCCTGAGCGACGTTAATTACGTGGTCGTTCCTGACAACCCCTCGACAACTCGCCAGCAAAAACCAGAAATCGTGCACGTTGTGCGAATGAAGCCCTACTTTTCGGACTGATTTACATCATACATCTACTACACCGTCTTTTGTAGAAGAGCATCGGGACGCTGCTCTCTGGAGGGGGGCAAATGCCACATTGAATATGCAGCACGAAGAGAACAACGAAGAACACGCGCAGCGAGTGAAGAAGACGAGGTTCTCTTCTGATCAGTTTACCAGTATTCTAATACAATTAAAGTGAGTTCCCTGGATTCGACTGCTGCTGTTTCTGCATTGTGACAATACGACCTTATCTTCTTATTTACCCTCAAAATTTTTATCCTCTTTCTCTTTTCCCAGTTCAGGGCATCCAGCTTGACTTAATATTGGTTAATCTTTCATCTATCCATGATTTCCACGTCTTCTGGAAACGAGACATTGCGAGCAGGACAGAAGGGGACTTAGCGCTAAGTCCATATCTATAATGTTGTCCTGTTTATTACGCTGTCACTCGTTCATAGTCTATAGACATCTACCGACTGGCCCAAAATGGGCACTCTAGTGCAGCTCGTTCTCTTCCTTAGCAAGGAACGAAGTTGTGTATCATCAAAAAGACCACCAGGAGAACCAGAACAGACACCATCAAGGTCGACAGGAAAATGAACCCGGAGGCTTATAATAGCATTCTTAATTGTTCGTCTCACGACCAGCACTCCATAAAACTCTTTAACGGGGGCCTCTGTACGGAGCCAACGTAACTCTTCCCGAGCCTTGTAGACTTTATTTTTTCTCTTCCTTTCCACGTCTCGGTGGCGCGTGTCTTCGCTTTGCTGGGCGGAAGCGACGTTGATGGCTTGCCGGTGATCAGATCGGGAAGAAGCCCATTCGAAGAACCGCTCGATCTCTACCGCCAAGGACTCTCCGCGCGTAACCTCCACTTGGATCGAAAAGTTGCATTGTGTGCGCATAACCCAGAGCGCCAGCAGCCGCGCGCGCATGATTTATGCGCCGACCTGGTGAGTGGCAAGTCCGCGAAAGTTTCGTACGATACCCCCCATGTGCACAGCGAATCAAGGTGAGTAATGTTGTAGGCCCGTGTACTCAGATTTGGGTGCACGTTAAAGAACCCCAGGTGGTCGAAATTTCCGGAGCCCTCCACTATGGCGTCTCTCATAATCATATGGTGGTTTTGGGACGTTAAACCCCAAAAATCAATCAAATCGAAGCCAGGTGAGTGCTCCAACCAGTCACCGCCTCAAGCGCAAGGCGGCCGTGATGTAGTTAATCACATCGTTGTCACGTGAGCGGAATTATGAGTATCGTGTGTGTGCGCGCAGTTGCCTGACACGTGCGTATAGATGTAAGCGACGAAGATTTCCTCTGTTGGCCAGGGACAAAGTTCACGATATTTGTCGGCTAGCAAGTGTAAACAGTGAAAGTACGTGCGCGAACGCTGCCAACTGCTCGTCACTTTGGTCTGCAGCCACAGTGTTAGCAGCGGTCTATCGCAGTGCGTAGCCAGAAATCTCTTTCGGGGAGTTCGTACTTTAACAATACTTTATGGTGGTTCACGTGCGTACACGTTTGTGTGTGCGTAATATGCATGTAAAACTGAAAAAAAAAATCGCGAGTAGGGAAGGGGGAGTGGGATGGTCGAGCTCTCTCAACTCGCTCATACCTGTCGACACCGCTGTCCAATCGGATATTTTTTATAGAGAGCTGAGGAAAGTAAGATATCGCTGTCAAGTGCTAAATAACCATGTTTATCTTGGATTGGAGACCTCATGTTAACCGCGGAATGTGGGAACCATATTCCACTGTGATCATCTTTGTATACCATAAGTGTTTCTGTATGCATCTGAAGAAATCTCCACCTTGCACATGGGCTGAGGTGCAAGACACAGCTACTCAGTAATGATTTTTAGACCTCACGCACAATAAAGACGTTTAGTTTGACTATGGAAATTGCTTGTAACTTCTGACTCAGAAGTGCGAACTAAATGTGTTTATTTAGAACATCAGAGCGTATCGCTAAGCTTCTGTTTGTGCAGGTTGAACTTGAAAATATTATTGTGCTTTAGTGTCACACGAGGTCAACAAAGTTTCGCCTTTTCGGCACACATTCGTCATTTGACGTGCTGTCCCTTTGTGTCCATCAAATGCTGCCCCATGCACGACACAAGAGATTATTATCGTTGGGCAACTCACTGGTTGTTGCGTTGGAGCATCGCGAGGTTTTTTCAGTTATAGAAAAAAAATGCGCCGTTTTGTTTTTGCAACATTTTTAATTCATTCATTCATT
Source organism: Rhipicephalus microplus (assembly GCF_013339725.1). Lineage (NCBI taxonomy): Eukaryota > Metazoa > Arthropoda > Arachnida > Ixodida > Ixodidae > Rhipicephalus > Rhipicephalus microplus. The sequence goes on along the minus strand of NC_051165.1, from coordinate 265,412,102 downwards.
CATTCATTCATTCATACATTCATTCATTCATTCATTCATTCCGACCGATATATTGGAGTCACAGTAGGCGTACCACTTTCAACCTAAGTTTACGCCCTATCTTATCTTAATTTTCGCCCAGCTTTGTCCTACCTATAGCATTCTTTTTTGTTATAGCAGACTGACTGTTCTTGTTTTTTCCCCCGCAAGCTTGGTTTACTCTAGTACTGGCACTTGTGTACAGTTGATACCAGCCACGCCTTTCTATTGCCGTTTATTTTTTTCATATAGGACATCCATAACAAAAGTAATATTAAAGTGTAACGTTTACATGTAATGTAGGTGTACTTCAAGTGCTCATTTCGTTTTCTGATCGCTGTTCACTGTGGTGAAGGCAACGAGAATTACCAATCACACGGTGCTGCGTGGTTCTAAATCGTACGTCATACTTTTCCCGCGCTCTGGGTTCCTTCAACCAAAGGAAAATAACATGTCTGACAGTCACCTCGCAGCCCAACACTATAGGCCGCACCCCTGCCTCGAGCAAAAACACACACACACACACACCCACACCCACACACTCACACACACACACACACACACACACACACACACATATATATATATATATATATATATATATATATATATATATATATATATATATATATATATATATATATATATATATATAAGGAAAGAAGTGTATACCTAAGGGCTCGTTTTTCCGTGTTTTAACACAAATTAAAGAGATCTAACAGACAGTAATGCCAAGGAATGTACAGGGGAAGTTATTAGAAACAATGGAATGTAAATAAGAAGAAAGAAAAGTGGATAAAAAAATAACCAGCCGTGAACATATATATATATATATATTATATATATATATATATATATATATATATATTATATATATATATATATATATATATATATATATATATATATATATATATATATATATATATATATAATATATATATATATATATATATATATATATATACTTCGTACAGAGGATCATGAACTAACTGCTAAAATACTAAAACTTTAGCATAATAATATCACTGAGTTAACTCATAACCGCCAGTTTTAACACCTCGAAAAGTGACTACTGCAATGGCATTGTACAGGAAATTTCTCAATTTTGCGTCAACGAAGCCGCTCCGTCGCTATTATCAGCTTTTACCACTGAGTGCAACGAACGATAGACATTGACAGCATTCGCGAACGATAAATACACTCAACGTGGGCGTGAGTTCCGCTGCACCTCACTCGCTGCTTCGGAGATATTCATTCCGGCTCTCGTATCCCTGGGCTGGCTTTCCGGCCGCCTGTGACACAAGGTTCCAAGGATGCACAATCAAAATATCCCATTACATTCGACATTACCAGAAAAAAAAGGCAAATGTTTTTACGCCCCCCCCCCCCCCCAAATAAGAACACAGGTCAAATTAAGAAAAAAAACTTTGGATGTTTTTTTTTATGCTGCAGGACCCCATACACTTTATAGTGCACCTCTGTGTTCATAGTGAACTGGATATTCTCCCTGTCCTTTTTATTTCCTCCCTCCTTTCTTTCTTCCTAATACGATGTGTTTCGCTGTATTTCTCCCTTCCATTCCTTGTTTCTGTATTTTTTCCAGTTTGAGAAGGTAATAGTCATGTTGCTTGTTTCTAAAGACGGCTGTCATTATGGTTGTGTTGGGTGCGCGAGTTCGTGTGAGTCACGCATCGTCAGCGTCTGCGGTACACTAGTATAGCTTATCTCCAATTAGGCGTAAGCTCACTTTCGCGGGGCCATAGCATGCTCGACCAATGTTCACATAGCTTTACCTAAGGTCAAACGTGAACTGGTTCAGTCAGCGAATTGATGAACTATGGGTGTTGCAGTGACATAGAGAGATAATTTTTTTTTTTTTTTTTACTGTTCAGCTATAGCAACTTGTCCGGAGCTCTTCTTTAGAGGTTTTCGTTACCTGCCAGGTATCGCAAGACACCTTGCGGACGTTCTGAGCAAGGGCTTGGAGGAGAGGAGGGGCGAGGCACATGGGAGTGAGTTGGCCATCACGAGAGGTGAGGTGTAGCCCAGGCCGATTTTTGAATGCTGTACTGGGGTTTTCGTCTATGGGGCAGTCTCACATGGTGTGGATGTGCGAAACATTTGCGTGGTCAGGAAGCGGTGAGTGGGGGGGTTTAACCCTCCTCCCAAAATGATGTTTGTCTCTTGCATGTGTATGCACACATACGCACAAGTACATGCACAAGCACATGCATGAACGCTCATAAATGTTAGGCTCCCTCCTCGTACCAATTCGAAAAAAAAAATCTGGTTACGTGCCTGGTTCGAAAAGTTCCATAACCTTCGGAAGTTACGGGTAGGAACCACTTCTAATTGAGATAATAATTTCATCAATTTAGTCAGTGTGGAAGCGTTGCGTCGAATAGAGGTGTGAGAGAGCTTGATAAATGAAAGACGGTTTATTCTCCCGCCCTCTAAATCCCTCTGACGATGAGTTCACGCAATGTTTGTATCAAACATTACTCACGCTGTCACCGCCGTCTGCCCCTCGGTACTGGTGTGGAATTGTTCAGTACCTGGAAGCAGCGCGTGTAAGCACCTGCAGTTATGTACCTGAGTACGCCGTGACGAAATAATGCAGCTGGTTATACTCTTTTTGTCCAGTACACCTGCTTTTAGACAAAGGCGGCCATACAATCAAGCGGGCGCCAAAACTTATGCCACGTTGTAAACCACCAAGATCTCTTACGACACTATCGCAGCTGTGATTTAAGGCTATAGATAACTGGCAAACACGGGTTACGAGGAAAAACGCGCACTGTGTTGTTTGTGTAGCTTCGCAGTCTCTGCTTTGCGTGAACTGTTTGGACATTGTATGGTGCGTGAAATAAAGTATTTAAGCGGAAAATAAAAGAGAACAAAAAAGTGCTACTGCGTGTCACCCAGCAAGTTTAGAGTTCGAATAAAATATATGTCTTTAAAGAAAAAAACAAACAAACAGAAAAGTACTGGGTGTCATGTCAAACCTTCAGTGGAACTAGTTGAAAGAACAGTTAGCAGCAGCCAAGTGCAATACAGTGGATTTCCTCATGGAATTAAAAAAAAAAATATCTCTTTAAATGGACTGTCAACTTCCACCGATATAGAGATACAGACTCTCCTAAAGTTTGCTTCAAAACCTTATCAACAATCTAAATTTAGTTAGATCAAATCACTATAAAGTTTCTGCCCAAAAGGACGTACCTTGATAAAAAAAAACGAAGCCATCTATTCGCTAATAAACAAATGAGAATTAATTTCGGTACTAAGCTTTGAAACAGAAGTTCGTATCTGGAGCCAAGTGGTCACCATTCCCCCTCTAACCCTCCCCTCGGAGCCCCACCATGCACATATCACGGAAAAGTACACGTAAGGAGCTTTTCCTCCCAGCTTCAGGTGTTTCAAATGCGAAATCTATCTATCTATCTATCTATCTATCTATCTATCTATCTATCTATCTATCTATCTATCTATCTATCTATCTATCTATCTATCTATCTATCTATCTATCTATCTATCTATCTATCTATCTATCTATCTATCTATCTATCTATCTATCTATCTATCTATCTATCTATCTATCTGCCTGCCTGCCTATCTGTCTGTCTGTCTATCTGCCTGCCTGCCTATCTGTCTGTCTGTCTGTCTGTCTGTCTGTCTGTCTGTCTGTCTGTCTGTCTGTCTGTCTGTCTGTCTGTCTGTCTGTCTGTCTGTCTGTCTGTCTGTCTGTCTGTCTGATATGTGTATCTATCTATCCGCCTGCGAATTTTTGCTCTCCTGACCGTTTGGATAATGGGATCTAAACGAAAAATGGTATGGCATAACATGACAGTAGTGTATAGTGAGCATAATTGACTAGTCATAACATGAAAATCATCGCATGTATGTCATGAATGTCATGACTTATATGTCATGGTCTTGCTGCTCCTGCCATGGTTTCGTTCACATGACATATCGCAAAACTAGTATGGTACGATATTACTGCATGGCGTACATAAGTGACAGGCCCCCAAGTGAAAAACATGACATGCTTGTCATGTAAGAACATGACTACATGCCATGCTCATGATGCGCTCGCGCTCATTTCGCTAGCTTCAAATATACTGAATTAGATATCACGGGATGTGAATGGATGACGAAGGCATGTGACTGCTGCAAAGCTGATAATCCTGACAGGCGTGTCATGTCAGCACATGACTACATGCTACACTCATGATGCACTCGAGGTTGTTTTGCCAGCTTTACATATACAAAACTTCGTATTACGTGACGCAAATGGAGGACGAAGCTAAATGACTTGTCTAAACATGATAATCATGGCATGCGTATCATGTAGAACATGACTACATGCTATGCGCATAGTGCGCTCGTGGCCATTTCGGTAGCTTCACATATACCAAATATGGCGTTACGTGACGTGAGCGGATCACGAATGTATATGACTGGTGCAAACATGATAATCATGATATGTATGTATGCATGTCCAGAGAGAGCATGACTACGTACCACGCTCATGATGCGCTCGTGACCGTTTTGCTGGCTTCACATAAACCAAATTTGGCATCACGTGACATGAATAGACGGCGACGATAAATAACATGTCCAAACATGATAATCATGACATGCGTGTCACTAAAACATGACGACATGCTACGCTCATAGCATGCTCGCGGCCGTTTCGCTAGCTTCACAGATACCAAATTTGGTATTACGTGACGTGAATGGACGATGAGCACAAATGCCAGGCGAAAACATGCTAATCATGACATAGAATTCATGTACGGGGCGATATACGTCCGCCTCACAACGCTGGGCTGATTCTGATGTGACAATTCAACCTTCCCCATTCGTGCCTCGCATATCATCGATTTCCACTATACGTCTACAAATTTTTAGTTGTCTGTCCTTTTATGCTCTCATTCGCACATAGAATACACAATGAGTTGTGCAATGTTTCTGCCCTTGGATGGTACACAGGACACGATGACGACGCCGACATAAAAATTGCAACTGTATTCTTCATATAGCTGATATAGCAGTAAAACGTACCTTGTCAGTCCGTAAGTCCAGGTGACTATCATTCACCTCATTACAATCAGTGCACGAAAAGCACAAAAAACACAACAAAGTGCACAACAGAAGCGCTGAACATGATGAGTATGTTTAAACGAGCCCAATTTGCTTCTTTACTTCACTTATCATTCACCTCATGACCATAAAGCCTCGCTTTTTTTTTCTGTTGCAGTGGCCACTTTCTGATGTCCACTGGCGCCACCAACGTTCGAACACTGGCCCACTCTCTATTGCTTCTCCTTTCGCTGACACTTCTACACTTGACATCGCTGCCGTCCCAGCGAGTTTCAGCAGAGGCCAGCCAGTATGGACAGCAAGCGCCGCGAGTCCTTCCTGGTCACGCAAATCTGCAGGGGATCGCAGTCGTTCACCAACGCCCTCAACCTCGTGCTGACACTTGGCCGCGGCGTTCTCGCGCAGCCCAGGCCGCTCAACTTCGGAGGAAACTTGGGTCTCAACGTGACGCTGCGCGGACTCGACACTCTGTCGCTGCGGGGCGTGGCGGAGACATACTGCGACGAGAACGTCGCGCAGGCCTCGATTCCGGTCTCGCTGTCGCCGACCGTCCTGGTCACGCTGATCTCGCCGGTGCCGTACCTGCCGTACGTCCAGAAGGACATAGCTGGCACGCTGAGCGGACTCGAAGCGAACGTCGGTATTCGGGTGGACAGGAACGACCCCAGCGGCCGCCTGGTCATCTCGTCGCTCCAAGTGTTGAACGTGGACACCATCGATGTCGAGCTCAGCTCTTTCGCATCCTTCTCCGGCACGCCGTTCACGTCGTTCTTCCAACTGCCCGGCATGACTCGGAAGATCGCGCTACTCGCGCCAGTGGTGCGTGCCGCGTTACAAGGTGTTCATTGACAACAGCTCGTTTAGCCTGTAAACAACTTACAAGGTCCCTTATCGGCTCACCGAAGAGGAGAAAACTATGTTCTTTGTCTCCTCACTCGATGTCTTGATCTTCCTCCACCCCGAATCCCTCTCTCTACACTCTGAAAGCTCTCTTTTTTGTACATGCCTTCAAGATCGCATGCATTGCATGCTTTTTGCACCTTGCCTAAATTTTCAGTGCCTCCGTGATCGGCCTACCTTTGACCAAGCGACGATGTCATGTGATGACGTCATGAACACGTCACAAACTCGATCTGTGACATCGTCATGCAGTGATGTAATCACGTGACGATTTTTTTTTTGCATCACTCGAGTTGACGCTGACGTTCAATTTTCATTTTTAACTAGGCATCCAGGGTTTTCACATTAGAACGTAAAGGCGTCTCTACAATAGACTATTTAAATTAACACGACGTTTGCGGTCCTTTGTGATAAAAAAAAGGGGGGGGGGGTGTATTCGGGGCGTCAAATACACATAGAGAACACGTGTGCTGTGCGCACCTCTAGTGTTTAAGATATCGTACCCTCAGCGCAACCTACAGAAACGGTTTATGAATGCAACTATCTGCTGATGGTTAAAGTATGTTGCTATGTTTTCGTGAATAAATAATTCAGCGCGTTCAGAATAGTTCAACATGAGACATAATTGCAGGCGTAGCACGTTGTCAGTTGTACTTGACAGTTTTCACTCCTGCATGAATTAAGAGTATAGTGAGCCAGCCTATTCACCGGGCTAACATATCCGGTGTAATCATTAAGCTTGTTGCCTACCTACTTATACGACACCAAGTCACTAGCGTCAATGTGAAGAAGTTTTATCACAAAGAAAGAGAGCATTTCTTTTTTACAATGGTATGGTTACTGTATTGTGGTTAAACAGCAATTGTGAATTAAGAGGCTCATTATTGAGCTGAGGCTTCGCAAAGCCGACTTCTTAGATCACGCACGGGCGATACTGTGTACAAATGATGGAAGCCGCTCGGCGAGAAAAACAACAGAAATTTCAAAAGGACGCGCAACTTTCAGGATGCCCCGCTCCAGAAGAAAACGTTGTCGCGTAGTTAAGCTTTCATTGTGACGCCGATGTATTTTGGCAGCTAAGCAATAATGTTTCTGTTTCGTTAAAGAAAACTAAAGGTCGACTGCAAAATGCACCTGGCCGTGATTCAGTGAACTTGACTTCACTGCAAGCTCAAGCCCCCAAAGAAAGATTATATGCAACTATAAAGTGGCAACACTTTAAATATACATGACACTTGATATTCTGTGTATTAAATATTTGCGTTGTTAATGCAGGCTATTTAGCGGAATACCTTAATGCACATTTTCCTGAAAGAACCACACAACGTTTTTTAGGGAGAGAAAGAAAAAGAGGTGTAAAAAAGTCACAGCATATCCATGCCGTGAACGATGATGAGTGGAGTGAAGCGTCCGCCTGTCCGTCCCCGCTTCCGTCCGTCCGTCCATTCTCGCTTCCTTCTGTCCATCCGTTCATCCGTCCACGCGTCATACAGACAGACAGACGGACGACTGACGGATGCAGCCAGCGGATGATTACGGTTTGCTGATAAAACCCCCCGAAGCTTCGGCCTTACTCATTATCCTTCACTACATGAATATACTGTGAGGTGGTTACTACATACATGCGTACATAATGGTGACGACTGACCTACGCATTAAGGAGCTTCACCCCTAAATATTAGAACCCTTCCAGCTGTTTGTGAAGAGGGGCAACCAACGAACATGGGGTAGTGTTTTAACGGTGTGGCGTCGCGCGTGCAAGAGCGCTATAGGAATTGAGCGCACAGGACTCCACTTCCCCCGATGCGCTTCTTATCGGACCGACGTTCCTTGTACTGTCACTGCTCCTCGTTGTAGGATTTCGCATGGATGGTGTTACTCATGGAGGATTCTACGTTTTGAAGAAAGTCAATACTTTGCGACAATTTAGTGCCAAACACACGTTTTCGGTAGTGGCAGGGTACGCTTCCTGTGGTGCCTTCACAGACGCGGGCAGACGCACAAGAGATGAAGAAGACTGGTCGCCGACACTCTCCGGAAACAACGTTTTCAGGAGGGTACGCAATCATGCGAGTTTTCTGCAATAAAAATGTGCGCATATGTCCTAAAGCAAATCTCGTTAGGAGTCTCTGCCTTCACTTCATCCACCTCATCCAGCCTCTCAAGCATTCTCAGCACGAAGATTGCCGAAATTTCTTTGCTAATAGCAAATTTATTGATTTTCCGTTTCGTACCATGAAATCCTCGTATAAAGTTCATGCGTGGCAGCCCAAGTGCTTCTTATATACCACGATAACAATGAAATGCAGTAGTGATCAGACGTGAACCATGGCTATCCCATATCTAAAGGTCCTCAAGTGACATTTGGGATGCGTAACATGTCATATGCGACTCTAACGAAGTGGATAGTGTAGCTTACGGCAAATTTGACGTGGCACATAGCTGTGCCGAAGTATATATGTGACGTAAGAAGGTAGCGATGGTTGGTAGAAGCGGAAGAGCAAAAAGTGAGAATGGAATAAACATGGCGTATGAGCCAGGTCACGTCTCCCGGATCTAGCGTCACATGAGTCGACAGAATTCGAACCTGTGCGGGGAAACCCCAATGGATTTCCATTGGGGTTTGCCATTGGGGTTTCATTGGGCCGAGCTCCCAGTAGCTTCGTCTTCTGGGAGCTCGAGGCCTTCCTTGGTGACAGAGACAAGAGAGTATTGCATCGTACTCCTTCAGCTGCTGTACGCAGTACTCGTCGATAGGCTCAATCATGTAGATGACCTTGAGGCCTCGCTCCCGTACCCGCTCCACGAAGGCAGAGTTGGCGACGTGGTCCTTGGACTTGCCGGTGATGAAGTAGATGTGCTTCTAGTTCTCCTTCATGCAAGACGTGTAGTCCTTCAGCGAGCACATCTCATCGCCAGAGGCTGAGGTGTATTACCGGAGGAACTCTGCAAGCTTCTTGCGGTTTTGAGAGTCTTCGTGGATGCCCAGCTTGATGTTCTTGCTGAACTGCTCGTACAACTCCTTGTACATATCGCCATCCTCGGTGATGCTGTCGAAGAGCTCGAGGCACTTCTTGACGAGATTCTTGCGGATCACCTTGATGATTTTGTTCTGCTGGAGCATCTCTCGGGAAATGTTCAGGGTAAGGTTCAAAGTATTCAGCTCAGCAGTTCAAAAAAGACAGAAGCATTCACAATCAGCATCTTGTGAAGAAAAGTCTTTTGCAGAAGCGTCTAGTGTTCATCAATCACAAGATCGAAACGACGTGAATCTAGTATACAACCTCACTGCCAACAATGAAAACAAAAGCACAGGTGCCACTTCTGACGACACAAGTATACTTCAGGCAACCACCAACAGTGAACGGTTTATAATTACAGAAGATTCAAGTGCACGAAGCCCCCACATTGTCTTCCACCGGAAACAGCTGCATTGGTTCGCGTCGTAGAAGCCTGCGGAGGACTTGCTAAGAATGCTGGCACACCACGATCATTGTCACACCACAAGCAAGTCGACAGGATGAAGACCTGGCAGCCAGTCTCACCGCAAAAATGTTTTCACCGCCAAAATGTCAGCCATTCATCAGTCATCAGCCTCACATCATTCACGAAGCCACGTCTCCCAGTCATCAAGTGTCACACGAAGTCGACAGGATGGAGACCTGCCTGCCCCTTCATCAGTCGCTCATCATCAACGCAGTTCCCCACAAGACGCCCTGACCATACATCGACTACCGAATCATCTCCAACCAGGACTCAATGACCAGCCCCATGACAAGTTCATCGGCCTACCTTTGACATCCCCAAGTACACCGGGGAAGTGAACGATGGACCCGTGCAGAACTGGTTCTTCCTGTTCGAGATCCACTGCTACCGCTGCATCATGATCGGAACGGGAGATCATCACCAACTTCACTGACTACGTCTCCGGTGAGGCATTTAAGTTTTATCTGACAGATATACTCGAAAACTGACGAACCATAGCAAACGATCAGAGAAGAGATTATTGCCCGTTCTAACGACTACGACAAGGACTTCCTCATTACCGACCTATCTGCACACAACAACACTTGGCCGTCACAGTCCACGCTCATTTCTCAAGGAACATAGCTTGTTTCTCTTCCTTGTTTCCACGAGGTTTCTCCTCGCGAAAGCCGGTGTTTTCAAAGTCGTCGCTCCAGCACACGACACGAGACGTTGCTTATCCACCTAATGCACTTCCTTTCTTCGTCTCGCGTACGTTGTCCACCACCCGGGGTTCAATCACGCGGCTCTTCGAGCGTTCCTCACGCTCACCGTTTGCCTCATAAGGACGCCGCTGTTCACGATAGACGAGCTGACGCACCAGGAAAAATACCCTGTCGAGCCATGCTCCTTCCGCACAGGTTCATGCATCGCCTGTCCGGTGCATACACACTCGACAGTCGAAGCACCACCGAAGGCTCAGACGCATCGAACGTCAGCACGCTGCAATGCGCAAGAGCCTCTCGTAGTGAACAGGGTAGAAGAAGCTTCTGAAGAACTTTTTACCAACTCTGAAGCATTATCTTCATTGCCCGAACTGCATCACAACAACCCACAGACTACCAGCTGGCCGACTGGGCACCACATCAGGTTGTCAAGAAAACTAGCGTGATGTTCAAGAAGGGATTCCACCACAATACATTCCACAGCAACATCAGCAACGCCAGCAAAAGCAAGTACAAGAATCCGCATACACTCCAATGGATACACCGACAGGATTCCGTGCCGACCGGTTGTGCCCTCGCGATCTCCTGACGACAGCGCAGCTCTGGCCGACTGGGTTCGTCCTACGCCATCTCCTGCTGCTGGTTCCCTACGACGACGTCAGCGCAGCTCTGGCCGACTGGATTAGCCCTACGCCATCTCCTGTCGCCGACAAGAGCTCTCGCAAGTGGTGCCCCGTCCTAGGACTCCTGCGACCATGTTTCCATCTTTCATATCTCTCCTATCCTCTCTTATGTCGTCGCTCACTGTCCTAGCGCATCTCTCTTTCTCTCTATACCTTTAATCCTATCCTTTTAATCCCTCCTCACCCTCATCCCTTGTGAGCTACGGTTGAGGTGTCGCAAGCTGATGCAGACAGTTACGGGGCTCACTTTTCTTCTTTTTCTCCTCTTATAACCACAATGAAGGACGACGACGCAAAGTAAGCCTCTTAAAACAAATTCAAGACGTGAGGCATCTTCGCATAAGGGATCGGCGCCAGAAACGGATTTGGTGCAAGATATCAAAACTGTGCCTATACGATTACAGCTCGATTATTGATATGTGGGGTTGAACGTTCCAAAAACCACTATATGATTATGAGAGACGCCGTAGTGGAGGGCTCCGGAAATTTCGACCACCTGGGTTTCTTTAACGTGCATCCAAATCTGAGCGCACAGGCCTACAACATTTCCGCCTCCATCGGAAACGCAGCAGCCGCAGCCGGGATTCGAACCCGCAACCTGCGGGCCAATTACAGCTCCGACGCCACAGAAAACGACGAAAGAGTCGAAAAGGCATCATCTGTAGAACGCAGAGACCAAGACACCATTCCGTCAGCCGCGACCATCGCACTCGCAAACTGCAAGGACACCGTCAGTTCCCGCCACGACACACAAGTCGGCGCCTTCGACATCCGAACCTGAAATACTACAGGGAATCCCAACCTTGTCCGTTCCTCACAAGAACTCAACCAATGTCATCACCAGTGAAGATCTCCAGGGTGTGGTTATGCCATCCAGGACGCAACAGCCAGCCTCGTCCACCCGAGTTCCGACTGCTTCTCTCTGCTGTGGATTTTTTGTGTGAGTTAAAGAACTCCCTTCTGAAATGGAACTATTGTTGTTATATATAAAAAAGATAAGAGCCTTTTCAAGTCATTTATGGCTTGAGCAAGCAGCACGCCGTGTCATTTACTTTTTCTTTAAAGAAAAGTTAAGGCCCTTACTAGAGATTGCGGCAAGAGGCATGTGGCGCGGGTCCGCGTGGTTCTCCAAGGTCTCGGAGTTGAGAAAATGGCGGGCGAATGGGGGTGTAAACATGCTAGGCAATCGTTTTTCTGTATGTCTGTGGGAAGAGAAAAAAAAACCAGCGCGAATTCGCATTTACTTGTCCGATCATCATCGGTGCGACTGGCTAGACGGTGACGCACACATTAGCGGTCGTGGGCGTGCCGAGGTGCCTAAAGCAGAGCCACACACCCTAGCGCAGGTGTTCATGCTCCGGCACGACAAAGTGGTTCTGTCCTGATATCCTTCTACAAGTTATCTCTATGAGTAATCTTGGTCCTAGCACCAGACAGCCTTGGCTGTGAATAAGAAAAAACGAAGATCTTTGCATTTGAGATATGTTATACGGTTGACACTGAAATATTCTAAATCGATATGTACTGTATAGGTCTGCGAATATCTCCTGAACTAGCCCTTTCAGAGTCAATGAACCAGTACCGAAGTGAACAAAATGCCTTCTTTTAATTCCTCTTGTTAAGAAGGCTGCTGACTCCGCGTTTCATGCATCAATGAGCGGGAGCGGGGGCTCGCCGCCGGCGCTTAACGACCGAAGCGACTTTGTCCGTTCCGAGAATCGGCCACTGGTGTCTTCGTGAAGTCCAGAAAAGGTTTGTGCACAGGCTGATTCATTTTGTTTTCCATTTCGTCACGGAAGATAAGAATGCGGTATGCTCTTTGTCTAGACTTGCTCGCGTTGCTCTTACCAACGCAATAAGCTAGGAAGGAAAAGAAAGGAAAAAAAAAAAAACTGAGTGCACGCCACGACTCGGTAGACAGCATTAGGGCCACGTGAATGAAAAAAAAAAACTGATGTCACTAGCTTGGACGACGCATGCAACAAGGCCAGAGAGAGAGAGAGACGAAGTAAAATCAATGAGGTAAAAATGTCGTACACCCTTAAGGGCATTCTGCTGTCCATGGATATAGCACGCCTACCTTTACGGCTGTAGGAAACTTGTATTGCATTTAGTATATAGAACCTGTACGACGAGAAAGGTTTCGTTAGATCTTTGCGCTGATGCTGACCACCTCTCGTGCAATAGAGCCGTGCAGAAAAAGATCTCATTCGAGAATTAGGCGGTGGATGCTAAGGTAATTTGTTTATTCCACTTTTGTCGCCGTACGTAGAACCTATATCATGTACATTTGCCGCAAAAAGGCCGTGAAAGAGACACGTTGTTTTTTCCTACGATTCGTTCTCACTCAATAAACGCTAGGGTGTTATTCAAAAGACAAAGAGACGCCATTTTGAGTGTTGAACATTTCTTGGGCAACCTTGATGTATTTGAACGCTTCCTCCCTCAAAACAAAAAAAGTTTGAGTTTTTTACCCTTAATTGAGAGAACGGGAAGCTGGTGAGAAGGCAGTGGTAACGACAGGTGAACAGTAACATGGTGGTGACCGCTCGTGTTGCCTTCATTACTATCCTTTTTTGCGATCCATGCTTTTTACGCGGGATTTCGAATACTGAGATCGAGAAACAACGTTCTTATTTTCCGGGACCATCGGATGTTCACGCGTAAATTGTATTTCTTATCCGACCCAGACTTAAATAGAAATACCAGCGAGAAGGATGCAGCATCATGGCCGAAAAGGGCCCCTATAGCGCGCAGTCTGGAAGTTCTTCACAGACAGCTGTTCCCATTCTCGATTGACATAAATATTGACTATGCTGCTCCTTGTGCTTTATAAGCGAGGCGCTTATAACTCCCACATTTCAGCATCCACCACGCTCAAAACCCGGTGCTGGTCATCTGCGTGTTTCTATGCGCCGTTTTCCCATAATTGATGCTCGTTCCATCGCGGAATTGTCGGCGATCATTTGTTTCTCTTATGACAATCTGGTATATTAATGCGACAGCGTTAAAGAGCTCGTTTCGCAGAAAATCTGGCGTCAACGTTGGTGTCGGTGGTTGTGAGCGAAAGCCATCCTCTTGTACGGGACCAAAAATGAGAAAAATGCAAATAAAGTTACCATGAAAAAGTTTCTGTTCGAAGTGAGAACCAAGCCCAGGCCGTCTGCGTAACAAGCAGATATTCTACCACAGAGCCAGGTCACTGCTTGAAACTGCGGTGAAATAAAACACCCTGTGAGCGTAATGTAGTGGCGCGTGTAATATTGAATGGCACTATTCAGTAGAGTTCCTATAGGAACTCAAGTTGTTTTGTTTTACCCCCTGTATACAGGGGGTAAAAAAACACAACTAAATTGTGCGACGAGTGGTATAGTTTTATCCTGCTCAGCCGGTACAAAGTTTGAAGCTGCGCAAGTGCACATGGCAAGTGCCCGTGGATTAGTAGTGGGTACTTAGCGAAGAACTATGGCATAGTGGGCACATAGCTATTGTACATAAGTATCCTAGGATAGTCTGAAACGGCTAATGCTACTTGTACAAACTTTTTTTTTCGTTGGGGCATGGTTACGCTTTTGCGTTCCCCGACTACGCTATCGCGTCCTACTCTTGAAGGCGAAGCTCAGGCGTGCTCCAAGTTTTTATCGAAGTCACTTATCATTTCATGTTGCCCCATTTCATCAGTGCTCGGATATACACGCATAGACGTCGTTGTTTGCAAGTGAAAGAGAGTGACGGATAAGAAAGACAGGAAGCTTAACAAGGAAGAACTCCAGTTGGCTACCCTGTACTCGAGAAAGGGGGTGCGAAAGAATTGCAGAGGAGAATAGATTCTTCAACGACACTGTTATGACATGCCAATAGCAATGTCTAAAATCAACATGCCATTAGCCACGGCCCTGTAGCAGTTTGGGGTGCGCGACTGGGAACCCGAAGGTCATGGGTTCGATTCCAGTCACGGCGGACGAAGACGCACGTTCTGGGCGATGTCGGCGCGCTCTTAAAAACTCCAGATGGTTAAGATTTCCCGAGCCCTTCACTGCGGCGTCTCTCATAATCGTATTGTGGTTTCGAACGTAAAACCCTAGATAATATTGTTATTATTATTTGGGGTTTCGTGCACGTAAGAAAAGTTGCATTTCACTGACACGCCTAGCTTTGCTTGCTCCATTTTCCCGATAGGGCCGGGGATCCCAATTTTTTCTTATATTTATTTTTCTTTTCATTCACTTACCATTGATGGGCATGTTTAATCACCCACTTGTCGGATAAACAAACGTTGAGACGGGCACACTTACAGTTGTCGTTTTATAAAGACAAGAGCACAGACTAAATAGCACATAATGCAACGATTCATGAGGAAGGAAGTCAACAGAGGGAGGAGGCCGGGGGGCTAAACAAAAAAACTTCCGCTTGGCTACCTTAGACTGGGGTATTAGAAAAGGGGAATAGAAAGATGAGAAAAAAATGTCAAGGGAAGGGGAGGAAATAAGAGAGAGGCCATGAAATAACTGCAGCGTGTGGAACTGCACCGCGATAGCTATATAATAAGTGAACTGCCTTCTATGGAATACCTCTCTATTGGGTTAGGTTATGTATTTCAGTACTGTCCTGTAGTATATATTGTAAGCACAATATTGACAACGTTTGACCTTCATCTTCTTCATCTGTATATAATCATCATCACGAAAAACGTCGTCTTCATTCGAAGGGTTGATCAGGCGATTCGGCCTAATAAACGCCGTCGAGACTCCAACGCTGCTACTGTCTTACAGAGTGGTGGAGCTGCTTCAATCCCCAAGTCCTCTCCGACGTCACGTTCCCCTGGAGCTTCGTTCGGGTCGCCGCTTGCTTCCCCCGTCCGCTGTCATGGCTCAAGAACCGCTGCCCGGAACTTCCAGCCTCCCTGTCCAACAAACCATTCCTGCGTGGATCGTCAACGCCCGGCAGCGCGACCCACCCATGTTCTGTGGTCTTCCACGCGACGACGTCGAGGTATGGCTAAAAGAATACGACATGACCAGTGTTTATAACCAATGGGATGAGCCTCAAAAACTTCGTCACGTCGCCTTCTATTTGTCCGATGTTGCGAAAACGTGGTTTTTTAACCACGAGAGCAGCTTCCCGGATTGGCCTACTTTTGCTCAACAAGTCCGTAGGATTTTTGGAAAACCGAACATTCATTCCGAAGTGTCGAAACGAAAGCTCCATGGGCGTGCCCAACTTCCCGTGGAGACGTACACTTCGTACATTGAAGACGTCCTTGCCCTTTGCCACCGCGTGAACTCGGCGATGACAGAAGCTGATCGTGTTCGCCACATCATCAAGGGATGGGCCATGTCGCGTTTAACGCTCTGGCTGTTAAAAACCCCACCACCGTTGAGGACGTCATCACGACATGTCAGCATCTTGATGAACTCCAAGCCATTCGATTGCACCCAGACTACCCAGACGCCAGTGACAGCCGGCCTTCCTCGGATGTGGATTTGCGCGCGCTGATTCGCACTCTGATTCGCGAGGAACTTCAAGCGCAAGGGTTGTCATGTGCACCCGCCCCTCGGCCTCACTCTCAATCTGCTGGTCTGCGCGACATCATCAAAGAGGAGCTCTCATCCATGGCTGGCGCTCTCCCATCGAACACTACGGCGCCACCAACACCACCCATGACGTATGCGCAAGTCGCTGCCATGCCACCTGCCTTGCTTCAGCACGCGCATCCTGTTCCTGCGCAGTCCAACGTAGCAGCATTTGCACCACACTCGCCTGTCCCAGCGCCAGTACCAGCGCCTGTGACAGCTCCAGCACACTACGCCCCCTGGTGCTCACCTCGCCCAATATGTTACTATTGTGGCATTCGGGGCCATATTTCATGATTTTGCCGCAAGCGCCAACAGGACGAACGCCGTGGCTACGATGTTTACGAAAGGGATTCGGAGCCATCCCCGAACCAGTACCAGCGACGCCCTACGACACGTTCCTTCTCTCCGACTTCACTCGCCGCACCTCGCCCCTGCTATCCCGGACGCCGCCGGTCCCCTTCACCTCTACGACGCTCAACATCTCCTCTGAGACCGGCTGTACCTACTTCTGACTACCACTCGGAAAACTAGCTGGCGCAGTTTTTGGAGGGAAAGCTGCATCGCTTGAACAAACCCCAAGACCTCCAGAGGGCCCAGCCAACTTGTTATTAGTGTATGCGGAAGGGGTACCAGTTCAGGCATTGGTGGACACGGGGGCTGCTATCTCTGTTATTCATGCGGATTTGTGTACTCGTCTACGTAAGGTTACCACACCTTATACTGGCACTCTCTTACGTAGCGCAAATGACTCGCAGATACGGCCATCAGCGCAGTGCACCGTTAGAGTTTTCATTGATGGGATACGGCATCATAGTCAGTTTGCCGTGCTGGCTTCTTGTGCTTTTATGCTTATTTTAGGATGGGACTTTCTTTCTGATGATGCTGCTTCCATCTCTTGTCGACAACGACTCATACATATGCGAGACACGGATGATATTTCCCCGAAATTATCACGTGACCGGCTTCGAACAGCCAATGACTTCCTTGTGCCACCTAACCACGAGCACGTTATCACGGTTATGTCTGACTCCATTGACCACGGTGACGTCCTAGTCAGTCCATCAGCCCGTTGTATATCCAGAGGGATTGCACTTTCATCGAGTCTTGTCCGCTTCTCCAACGGCACCGCATTTCTCGCAGTGCTGAATATCACCAATGAGCCGATTCTGCTGACCAAGGGCACTGTTGTAGTTTCCAGCGTGGACACACAACCTATCTCTGTAGTGGCTTCGGATACCAGTCTGATGGAATCATGTTAAATACCAACAGATGCTCCACCTACTACGGCTCTCGTCGATGCCATCAGCACGGATCTGACTCCCCCGCAAGCAGACAAACTACTGGCGTTGTTGTCTAAGCATAAATTTTCTTTCGACGTACATTCCACTGCTCTAAGCCAGACTTCTGCGGTGGCTCATCGCATACACACCGACGGAACTTCTATTGTCCGTCGTCGACCATACCGTGTTTCTTCCAGTGAACGCGAGATCATCGACAAGCACGTTGCTGATATGCTCAAGCAAAACATCATCCGCCCCTCCTCAAGCCCTTGGTCGTCACCTGTCGTTCTCGTAAGAAAAAAAGACGGTTCGGTGCGATTCTGCGTTCACAACCGCGCATTAAACAAAGTAACCAGAAAAGACGCATATCCCTTGCCTCGCATTGATGATGCCTTAGATTCCTTACAAGGAGCGGAATATTTTTCGAGCCTTGACCTGCGCTCCGGTTATTGGCAAATTCCAATGCACGAGGATGACAAGGAAAAAAACTGCCTTTGCCACACCCGGCGGACTTTACGAATTTAACGTCATGCCTTTCGGCCTCTGCAATGCGCCAGCAACGTTTGAACGACTGATAGACACTGTATTGCGGGGCCTTACGTGGAAAACATGCTTATGTTACCTTGACGACATCGTCATATTTTCTTCAACACTCGAACAGCACTTGCAGTGCCTGGATGAAGTTCTGACGTGTCTCGCAGCTGCTGGTCTTCAGCTCAACACCAAGAAGTGCCACTTTGCTAGCAAAAGTATTAAAGTACTCGGACATCTCGTCAGCAAAGATGGAATCCGGCCTGATCCCGACAAGATTACCGCCGTTCTTCACTTCCCGGTGCCTCAACGCGTCAAAGAGTTCCGAAGCTTTCTTGGCCTTGCGTCGTACTTTCGGCGCTTTATACGAGACTTCGCCACCATTGCTGCGCCACTTCACCAACTCCTTTCTTCGGGAGCGTCATACGTATGGTCGGACGAATGCCAAATGGCTTTTGACACCTTGAAACGTGCCCTCACGTCTGAGCCAGTGCTTTGTCATTTCGATAACGCCGCACCCACTCTCCTCCATACTGATGCCAGCGGACACGGACTCGGCGCTGTACTTCTGCAATGAACAGGGCGTTATGACGAACGTGTGATCGCATACGCAAGTCGCACCCTCACAGCAGCAGAGAAAAACTACACCATCACCGAGCAGGAGTGTCTCGCCGTTGTCTGGGCCATCCAGAAGTTTCGACCATATCTTCACCGCCGCCACTTTACCGTCGTCACTGACCACCACGCTTTGTGCTGGCTGTCGACGTTGAAGAATTTGTCTGGACGTCTCGGTCGCTGGATACTTCGTCTCCAAGAATACGAGTTTGACGTTATCTACAAATCCGACAAGAAACACAACGATGCCGATGCCCTTAGCCGCTGTCCTTTACAATCCTCATCAGGCACTCCTGGCCTGTCGCCAACTGTGAGTGAACCCATCAAAGTGTCTCCGTCAGTTCATTCACTCGCCGCGGTCGATTTTCTTTCTACCTTCAACAACGACACGTTTGCATCCCACCAACGCAGCGACACTTACTGTCGCTCTATAATGCAGTGCCTTCAAGGCTCCTCTCGTCCTCCCAACGCTCGCGCCCATCGACAGCTGCGGAACTTCAAGACTGAAAACTCAATCCTTTACCGCTTTGTCTTCCACCCCGAAGGACAGCGCTGGGTTCCTGTTGCTCCTCGTTCCCTAAGGGCGCAGATTTTGGAGGCGTTTCACGATGGCCCCAAGGCTGGTCATCTAGGTTTTCAAAAAACCTATGAACGCATCCGCAGTCGTTTTGCCTGACCTGGCCTTTCCAACTGCGTAGCGCGATATGTTGCGTCATGCTCGCTATGCCAACGCCGCAAGCGACCCACTTTCTCCCCGGCCGGTCTTCTACAACCTCTTCCGTGTCCGGACGCTCCCTTCGATGTCATTGGCATTGACCTCTACGGACCGCTACCAATATCAGCTAGCGGCAAGCGCTGGATTGTCACAGCAGTTGACCACTTAACAAGGTACGCCGAAACAGCTGCACTTCCTTCAGGATCAGCAGAGGACATTGCCACATTTTTTTCTGGGGGCAATCTTTCTAAGACATGGTGCACCACGCATCTTATTGAGCGATCACGGCAAGGCGTTTCTCTCTAAACTCCACGCATGTAATACGATTCATAAGACGACATCCAGCTACCATCCCCAGACTAACGGCCTCACGGAGCGCTTCCATCGAACTTTGACCGACTTGATATTTATGTATATCAACGCCGACCACACCAACTGGGATACCATCCTGCCATTCGTGACTATTGCGTACAATACTGCTACGCAGCGCACCACGGGCTATTCCCCATTCTTTCTCGTCTATGGCCGTCAACCAACATCTCCGCTCGACATCTCCTTTTTTGACGTCCCTGTGAACTCGTCATCGTCATCGAGGGAGCACTTAATCTCTCGCCTGGCCGATTGTTGCCGACGCGCCCACCTCAATACACAGGCAAGCCAACAAGAGCGGAAGACTCGCTACGATGGCGTCCACCGCGTAGTTCACTTCAATACTGGAGACGAAGTACTCTTGTGGACCCCAACGCGGGTTCCCGGCCTGTGTGATAAGTTTCACTCACGTTTCATCGGCCCCTACGCTATAGTCGAGCAGACGTCTCCTGTTAACTATCGAGTAACCCCTGTTGTCATGTCTCCCGACGGCCGTTTTCGTGGTACGGAGGTTGTTCACGTGTCGCGCTTAAAACCATTCGTGCGCCGTACACCACCGTCATAAACAGCGGCCTAATTGGCCACTTCCGCGCGAGGGGGAAATTAGTGTAAGCACAATATTGACAACGTTTGACCTTCATCTTCTTCATCTGTATATAATCATCATCACGAAAAACGTCGTCTTCGTTCGAAGCAGGGTTGATCAGGCGATTCGGCTTAATAAACACCGTCGAGACTCCAACGCTGCTACTGTCTTACAATATATATATATATATATATATATATATATATATATATATATATATATATATATATATATATATATATATATATATATATATATATATATATATATATATATATATATATATATAGGTATGGGATATGGCACAACGGGAGCGTTGTCAACAAGGATAAATATATTTATTTCCCAACAGTTTCGGCAGGGGTCCTCCCTTCATCAGGGGATGAGTTATAACTCATCCCCTGATGAAGGGAGAACCCCTCCCGAAACTGTTGGGAAATAAATATATTTATCCTTGTTGACAACGCTATATATATATATATATATATATATATATATATATATATATATATAGAGAGAGAGAGAGAGAGAGAGAGAGAGAGAGAACTAAGATAGAGAGAGATAGAGAGCTCTTTTAAAACAGTACAAATTTTTTATAAAAGTCCTACGACAGTAAGGCTCCTGTCGTTATCGCACGCGAATTCCCCGTAATTACCATGACACTTGAGGGAAAGTGTTTATATTGCAAAGTTGTAGTGCGCGTCACTTTTTGGCATACCTATTTTTTTATAAATCACGTAGTTCGAGATGTTCATCATCGAGCTTGACGGGCAAAATTGAAACTGATTTTGCAAGGTGCGCATATATAATTGGCAACGGACGCATTCAGGAAAGCCGCTGCTGAAGAATTGATAGAGTTTTGCTTTAGGCGCCTATAAACTAACACCAACAAAAAAGCGATGTACGTTGATTGAGTGGTTTTTTATGAAAGTTTGTCTGGAGATTACTGCTGTATATGTATACGACAAGGCTGACATACAGATCCACAAATGGTACGTCGTAAGTGACACATGTCGATACCGCGAAACGTTTCCCTGACAAGCGAAAGGAACAGCTATAACATATTTATATCGTAGTGGGTAATTTCTTGAAAAAAAAAAAGTAAGAGAAAGGCCAACGAAGCGGCAGACGTCACACAAGCGCGATCAATCATTGATCATCAGCATAAGGTTGCCATTCCGTTTTGCCGCACCAAATTATTTTCAGCAGCCTTCTTACCGAAAACAGCCGCCGATTGGAACCACCTTCCCTCTTCCGTTGTATCAATAACAGACCCTTTGTTATTCAAGACTGCAATTTCTCAGCAATGCTTGTAACTATACGCAGTTTTCATTATCTATCTTTGTCTTGTATGTGCTTGAATTCTTATACATTTTTAGTTGACTTATGTTGCCTTCCTGATTTGCGCATCTGATACTTGTTTCTTTATTTTGTTTTTTTTCTTGTGTGTTATATATGTTGTACCCACCCCCTCTGTAATGCCCTACGGGCCCTGAGGGTATTCTAATAAATAAATAAATAAATCACTGGTCGTGTCACACGAACAATGAACACACCCTTTGCATGAAGGACGAAATGCTCATTTGATGTGTTCGTTTCTCACCACTGCATCCGTGATCTGCCTTGCATATTCATTTCCTCGTGTCTATTGAGAGCACAGTTATCACGTGTAAGCAGATGACTCAGAAGATATGCGTCAGACAGGGGATCGCAAACATCCAAAACTGAGAACGCGGTGTTTTGTTAGAGCAAGTCACAAAATAAGCCACTCGGCTAGTGTGTGAGGTTGTACGTTGAGTATGCAATTAAACACGATTTGTTGCGATGACTTTTCTATGGCTATTAGATTATCGCTACTTCGTGCTACACAGTATCGAAGCCTTTCGCGTTTTTTTTTCTTTTTTTGTTGCTAACCGATCAATAACTGGTTATTTGCCTTTGTTATTCTTGTTTAAAAGCTAGAGATTGATTTGAAGATACTTTATAGAAACTTGTTAGAGGTGTGCATCCGTCATAGGCGAGAATGAAACGTGCCTGGCAATATCAACAAGGCTTTGCGAAACGATATGAAAAATAATGAAGAGAAAAACATGGCACGCGCATAGTTGTGTATGTACTACACAGACGGATCATGGTAAATCTAGAAAAAAAATAAGACAAGAAAAAAACAATAAAACAGGCCTACAATTGTGCTTTGCCAGTTTATTACTATGCTTATTTTAAAAAAAAGGGGGGGGGGCAGTAGGATAACTTTTGATGCACTACAACAGAGAATCTATAGGCTTAACAAGTCGTATACGGTAATGGTGTTCTATTTACCTATGTAAGTTCTAAAAGCTATTTCGGGAATCGCGATCTGATGATAAGTAAAATCGCCTCTGTCATCGCTGCAGCATCACTCAATGCTGTGATTTCCCATGTGACAAAATTTCAATCAAAACCTTAGAAAAGTAATGCAAGTATCTTTATTATTTTTCTTACATTAATCAATAAACGTTTCAAGAGACATATGATTATTCTCAATATATTACATTTATATACGCTCTCCCATCTTCCTCACACTCTGAAAATGCTCTTGTTTCTAATGCTGTGACACTCCTTATGTAACCTTCACTGAGGTTTTGTCTGTGACTTTAGCATTTGAAAGCGGCGGTGCCGAATCAGTAAAATCTAGAGCCTACCATACGTAATGAAAACCGCACTGCAGCCAGGAAAAAGACACACGCAAAAATTTTCGGACGGCACATCCTTATTGTCGAACTCTATCATATGACATCTTCCGTCTCATATTATTTAAACAGCCGGCTTTCCAATCCACCATTTACATATCTTTCGTGAGGACCTTGCTTCCGACTTAGGTAGCCGAGGGCACCTTGCCAAATAAGCCAAATCTAGGGCCTATATCGTACGCCATCGACCCCGCATTGAAACCAGTGCGGAGATGTACGCAATATCTGCACACGCAAGGAGGGCTCGCTGGTGTTTACACGCACGGCTGCACGCGCAGTCGTCCTCGCCGAACGGGCTGCCCGCCCCCTCGGGGCAAATGGCACTCAGTCAAGGTGGCCGCATGTAAAGAGGAGAGAGATGGCGAGGGCACAACTCGGAAGCCGTGAATGCCCGTTTGCTCGCGGTTGTCCGCTGACCATTCCTCTCCTTTCCCAGCTGACACTGGCACGTGTTTCTCGTACCTAGGAAAAGAAATGGACATGTGAAGTCGTCGCAGAAGTTTCACCGAGCCGTGAATGAGACGAGGCACTGACGATGAGTGGCGCTTAATCAAACCGATCCACCGAGTGCGCATATTCAGCGGGAAATTATACGGAGGCCGCCGCCGTACCAAGGCCCGTGCATCGGGCTTCATCGGGGTCCAAAAGTCTGGCACTGTCCTCTGCAACTGTGGTTTTCTTGAAAAAGTTGTACTATGAAGGGCAATGGATGCTCTCAACGTTCTCGTAGCGTCAACAGCGAAGCCGGTAGCGCCATCACAGGGTGAGTGGGACAACGCTTAATGCTCTTTATCCGAGCCCCACAGACATTCCTAAAAGTGGTGACTTAGAGATCGACAGCAGTCGAACGAGGAATGTATGGAATGTATCTGGCTGAATTCAGTTATGACTTGACAACGATCTATGTAAGGAGATGCGCACGACATAGTCAGCACGAACTTGTCATGTATGAGCAGTGCTACGCAAGAGAGGCGATCGTCCTTGCATCAAAAAATGACAAAAAATTATATAATCTTCAAAGCCTGCCTTCGTCCCCGCCGCCGCGGTCTAGTGGCTAAGGTACTCGGCTGCTGACCTGCAGATCGTGGGATTGAATCCCGGCTGTGGCTCCATTTTCGATGGAGGCGAAAATGCTGCAGGCGCATGTACTCACATTTGAGTGCACGACCCAGGTGGTCAAAATTGCCGGAGCCCTCCACTATACGGCGTCTCTCATAATCATATAATGGTTTTGGGACGTTCAACCTCACGTATCAATCGATATAAGCCTCCCTCTGTCATTCCGACGAATCGATATCACTTTGTCGAAGAGTGTGTATTTGAAGGACGTCCCCTATTGGACGAATGCTATCTGTTTTATTTTAACTATACGTGACCTGGTTAAGCGATATGGGCAGAGTGAGACGCGCGTGCACGAGCTCGTTTTTACTCGGGGGAAAAAAAGGCGAATGCATTTGTTGCTTACCTCGTTGGAGATATGACGGTGCATGCTGTGCGCTCTACGTACGTAATAAAGCCACCACACAGAAAGCAGAAGGGGTTACCTTACGCGAAGAATCACGCCGATAAGTAAGTACCGTCACAATGAGCTAAGGACCTCTGCAGTATACCATTAAGCATGGACACCGACCAAACACCTATTCCAGATTTTGTTGTGAAGCCAGACAAAAAAAGGAATCGAGGGTACATGTGGTGGCTTAACTTTCCCAGATGACGCAGGCGATTTCATTCAGTGAGAGAGAGGTAAAGAGAAAAATATAGAAAGAATCATAGATCATTTTGTCTTAGCATACACGATACCTTTCATGCACGAAGACAAATGCAGCGGGACAATGATAGTTTAGGAGGAACTTCATGACTACTACAGCCTTTGTGTGCAACGTGCTCTGTATATGTGCAGGGCTTATAAGCCCTGCATCCGTTGGTAAACGATTAATTTTGGGATGTATATAACGTCTATTCTGCGAGTGCTCCGGCTTTCAGGTAACATCGTCTGGGCACAACGCATTTAGTGTGAGAGCTGACATATTTAGAGTTATCAGGGGAAAACATCCAATATGTGCAATTCTATTTATTTTTCGGAATTACTGAGCACCAGTTTTTTATATATTGTTATGAGTACTAAGTAGGATCGTTCCTTAAATAATTTTGTAAAACTTGTTCTTGGGCTAGTTGGTACATGTTTACTGAAATGGAAAAATACGCGTTTCGTCAAGGAAGGAAAGAACACAACAGAACAGAACGGAAAAGGACCTTACAGAATTCCTGAGAAGTCGGTGGAATTTAGAAAATTTGTGGATTGTTCAACAGACCGAATCTTCAAAGGAGCATCTAAGGTCATCGTCTCAAATTTAGCTCAGGGGGGAATAAGTGAGTAAATGAGAGAAATAGAAAGCAGGAGATAGACATTGAACACTGCAGACACAGTGCAGGGTTTCACAGGCAGTCACTCAGTGATGTTGCCCACAAGAATTGCAGAAGGGCTCGTGTGGCTTTCTCGGCTGATGTATGCTTGAAGACCACGCACCCAAGCTCTTCTCCTTATGAATACTGGAAAGGGCATGGAGCCGCACTTTATCCAGGTATCTCCGAAATTGATTTGTGAGACATCTCTGCTATACGGAGGTGCCCAGTGAGCGCATATTTCAAACTGCGTAACATCACGGCAAGAACACTTAAAGCCAGGTCAAGTGGAACCGCTTGTGTTCCTGCATGATAGTTTGTACTTTTTCGACAGCAACGACGGACCATGTTTTCCACTCGAGACTATGAGCAGATTTTATTTCTTCGTTCATTCTTTCAGTTTTAAGCAGCATCTTTTGTTATCAATATTTCATTGGATATTCCATATTTTCGGCTGCTATTGGGCACCATTTGATTCGAATTCGATTCGAGATGAAATTTCACTGTTTGCACACCCCTAGAAACAATAACTTCTTCGCAAATTTGTTGATGATTGATTGATTGATTGGTATGTGGGGTTCAACGTCCCAAAACTATCATATGATTATGAGAGACGCTGTTGTGGAAGGCTCGGGAAATTTCAACCACCTGGGGTTCTTTAACGTGCACCCAAATCTGAGCACACGAACCTACAGCTATTTCGCCTCCATCGAAAATGCAGCCGTCGCAGCCAGGATTCGATCCCGGCTGCATGCGAGTCAGCTGCCGGGATAAAATCAGCAGCCGGGCTGCTGAACCTGCGGGTCAGCAGCCGAGCACCTTAGACACTAGACTGCAGCAGCGGGGCCACAAATTTTTGTCGCTTCTTTGAGTCATGCTTGATGGTAATATAAAGAAGTGTTTAAACCAAATTTCCAGTTTGTGAAAATAACTAGGTCGTTGAATATGCCGAATGGGTGAATTACCTCACGCGTATTTTTTAACTGATCAGAAATTTTAGTAAGTGCTGGTTTTTGGAGAATTTCAGTTAACAGCATAGAAAAATCGCAGCATTTTGTAACTCATAATGAGACGCGGGACCAATAACTTCGAAAACTGTTAGCAACAAATATAACTATTTATTTGGCGAACTTGTTTTAACTTTCCCTCTCAAACCTATATTAGAACTGTTAGTGCCATACGTTCTCATTTAAAGAAATCATTTAGATAACCCATTCCTATAAGCCACAAAGCACTCCTTATTAGCCAGAGTTACGCAAAGTAACAGAAATTGACTCGTTATGTCACATAGCTAATAATATTCCTGTCGCCACCACTAACTGTTCGCCTTGCAAGCTTATTGTTGGAGCTCGGGCAGGATTTAAATAAATGAACAACGATTCATAATAATGTATAACAATACAATTCCTTAAATACATTGAGGTTAATATTAAGGAAACAAGTAAATCCATGGTCCCGCATTATTGAGGTCACGTGCTGTTAACGGTTATGGCGCAGAAGGGGTCCAGCTTAGAACATGATTGAGTATTTATTGCACAACAGTCTTGCGCAGCAAAAATGTTTATCTGATGATTACTCGTGGTGCATATTCACGGGATGCTAAAATAGTACGAGATAATCGTGCTCGCTTCGGCTCCTATCACCGGTGCAGCCTCATTCGAGCTCGCAAAACCTTTCGGGATACGAACGCGCCTATTTAAGAGACGAATAGCACCAGCAGGAATCTTTCATAACATCAGAGTCAATATCCCCATAAAGTATGCACGTAGGTTGACGCCGCGCGCCAAGCCTGCTGGCCTTTTCCTCGTCGCCGCACTTGAAAGAGTGCCCATCGGCGCGTCGGGCGACGCATACCTATAACAAGGCTGCGAAGAACGGTCGCGATCACGCCACGACGCCTCGTTTACGCAGCCGCCGCTCGTTTGCTCGCGTTGTTTCCTTTTTCCTGTCAATGCCGACTGCTGTACAGGAAGTTTGGATCTCAATCTATTCAAAATTCGCTTTCTCTCGCCCCCTTCCGTTGCAGGCGACCTCCTCCGATACGGCGGCGGCCACGTTCTGGCACGGCTGCCGTGCGGTGTCCTACGCGCGCCCTGACCTTGACAGCCTTGTTTACACTGCTGCCCTTGGTCCTCCTGCTGGCCCACCAGGCCGCTTCACAAGAGGAGGACGTCGCGACGACGTCTACAACGACAGCGACAACGACAGCGACAACGACAGCGACAACGACAGCGACAACGACAGCGACAACGACGACGACAACGACGACAAAGAAACCAATGCCCACAAATACGCGCGAGAAAGGCCTCGCCAAACAGATCTGCAAGGGCACGGAGAAGTTCACCAACACCATCAACCTGCTGCTAACGTTCGGCAAGAAAGTACTCGAAGATCCGAGGCCGCTCAAGATCGGCGAGCGGCATGGCCTGAACGTGACCATCAACGGACTCGACACCCTCCAGCTCCGCGGTACAGCTCAGACCTTCTGTAACGAAAGCGTGGCCGAAGCGGTGCTACCACTCAGGCTGTCGCCTTCGATAGTGCTGCACCGCAGGCGATCCATCCGGTTCCGTGAGTCGAACAGCGACAAGAACGTCTCGTACACACTCGCCGGTCTCGAGATGGACGTCGGCGTGCGAGTAAACAGGAAAGACCCGGACCGACACGTGGAGATTACGTCGGTCGACATCGTGGACGTGGACGCAATCGAGATCGAGGTGAAGACGTTCGCGCCAATCTCGGGCAGGCCGGTCACCTTGTTCATGGAGCGACCACCGACAGCCGTTAAGCTGGCCATGCTTAGGCCCCTCATTCAGTCCGGCTTGCAGAGGATGATCGACAGCGGAGGCTTTAAGTTATCGTCCTAATAAAAACGTCGTTTTCTTTGTAGCGTTACTGATTAGAGTAGATTAAGTGAAGCTCATGAGAAAAACCATGGCAACGTACTTTCATGATTTCCGCTTGCGTTCGATTCCAACATGCAGACGAAATTTCACTTGAAATAATATCGGGCTCTGACATTAGGGAGTTTTCGAATTGGAGCCACGAAGCCTTTAGCGCATGGACGCTTTGGGTCATGCAGAAGCGATGAGTTTTTGAATAGGGTCTATGGTGCTTTGGACACTTGACCTATTTTATGTTGCTGTATAGTTTTGACCGAGAGCCGTCACTTCAGTGGGTGCCGTCACGTGTTTCTGACCCAAAACTTTTGAGGCAGGCTGTAGGGCTCCCGCTAAATGCGCCAAAGAAATAGTGTCAAAGCGCATGCGCAAAACCCAAACGCGGTTTGGATTGTGCGCATGCGCAGTGGCCTTGACGCTATTTCTTGGGGGCCACTATTCGAAAACTCTCAATGGGCGAACGCGTAATTCTTGACACGAAGTTTTGAAACGCGAAGAAAAGACAGTGAAGAGCCAGAGCACCAGCTGTAAACTGTTTATTAATGGTCAGAGTTACAAAACCAAGTAAACCTTCAAGCCCGCTCAGTAGCGGGTAAGCACGTGAGGGCAAAACATTTCATACATAAAGTTTTCGAACAAAGTAAAAAGTAAAATTTTTAATTTCAATATCTCACTCACCCAAGCGGATTTTTCTTTCTTTCATGATTCTAAAACTTACCTCGCCTTTTGGTTTCTGTATTATCCTTCTGTATTCACTTCCACGAAAGCGTGGCACGCATCAACAAAGAGGTCACACGCACCGGAATAAATGCGTCATCACTTTCACCGTCGCTTGGGTAAATACATGTTGAAGTGTAATTGACAGGCGAGACTGTCTGGTAACCCCAGCACCGTACTGACGCCAACAAAACCACTAAATATCCTATCAGTCGTTAAAGCACCTCGATGTTACCTTTTCGTAACTGTACTCATAATTTTTTTTTCAAGACGAAAGCCTTACTTGCCCCATCAAACGCTAAAATTGGTCGGCGTTCCGCGTCAGCGTCTCCCGTTGGCGGCGTCAGCATGATTGACGCAAAATATCACGTGATAACCTAACCAAATGACGTATAACTGACGTCACAGTTACACTCTAAGCCAAAAATGGCCAAAATGGGAGCAACGGCTGTTTTTACTCCTTCAGACCGACTGTTACTCTCCGAAAAGACCAAGCGGAACAAGATGGCCGACTTGTTCGAGAATGGGGGAGCAACTGTATTCATCTTAAGTTTGTAAGGGAGCAACGGAAGGAGGAACCGCTGTAAATGCTCTCGTCACGCAACGGTTACTCCCCGGCAGGACACCGCACACAAATATGCATGCCGCCCACATTGATATTCATGGGCCAGATTATTGTTTGTTCTGTGTGCCAAACTTCACCAAACGAAAACAGTGACTTATTTTAGCATCCGTAGATAATAAGATAGCAGCGCTGGCTGAACACAGAAGGCCTGAGAATACAGTACGGCAAATACCTAACACACGCAGCAGCAGAATGGAGAGTTGGCACGTCAACGCGGACCGAACGCCGAAACACGTGCAAAACAACGATAAAAAAAGCCTAGACACGCCGTTCGTCCGCGAAGTAAGGGCGTCAAAGTCGATCAAGCACCGAAACACGTGCATAAGGAGCCCCCCGCCCAGATATATCGGAGAAGAAAAAAAAAAAAAAAAGCGGACCCAGACGCGCTTTTCATCAGCCATACACTTAGTAGCACGCTTCACCGTGTAGTTTGAGGGCAGAATGACAAATCTGCGCCATCTGCGCCCGCACGAGAAGTGTGGCGCTAGCGTAGCAAACGATGTAAGTTACAAAGTAATTTTTATTCAGTGTTTATGTTCACTAGCACTAAATAAAAATTACACTCAACTTTTTATATTTATTTATGAGTTTTAGTGTACCTCAGTTCTTTTTTATAATTGTATTAGGAAAACACACTGAAATTATTGCGCTGACGCCTGAGCTGCCACTGCTCGACGTTTTTTTTTTTTCTCGGCGCAACTAGGTTCGCGTTCGCACTACTTACTCATTTTCATAAGGTCTGTGGCTGGCGAGCACATGGACGTGCGTACTTGTGAGCTATGTTTTGATCGTGTGTGTGTGTCGCAGATTTGCGTTTCTACTTATTCGTGATGAAGGTTAGTGTATATTTATCTTTATGGAGCGCGACGTAGTTGTGGATTTTGCTGCTGGGTGGAACAAACACATCGTAAACACGTCTTCAGCTATCTGCAAGCCTGTTCGCTCGTCGGACAAAGGACTGTGCATGCATCAGCGTGCAGGTGAGTGGCATTTCCAGCAACATTTAATGCTCTTACAATACATTGTTGAGTGGTTGCGCTATTGAAAGAGAAATGATTTGCTCTTATTCACCGTATCCATTGCTAGCCGTATTGGACTAAATTACCTCTATTACCGCCTGCATACCCTCTTGCTTCCCCTGTCACCACTGCAGTGCCAGTGTACTTTTGCAGTTAAAAGATCATTTCCGCAACACTACCTCGCTTGAAAAAAACATTGGGGCGGGGTTGTAGCTGCATTCATACTGGCACTTTTCTACCATTGGCTTTATGTAAAGTTAACGGCTGAGTGTTGGGGCCTTGGGCCGCATTTTTTAGAGATGTAAGGTGTATGTAAATCAGTAAGTGAACAAATCATTGTCGCATCACTTCACTGGCATAGCCAGGCGGTTGCGCACAGAATTTTTTTAGGCCGGGCGTAGGGAGCCCGAATTGACGACCATATTCGCTTGCCCGGCCTATTCAGATAAGCGGACCCCCCCCCCCCCCCCCCCTCCCCGCACGCCTAAAAAAAAAAAAAATCTGCCCACATCACTGCGTCACTTGGCTTCACCTCTGCGCTGAACGTACTATTTTATAAGCGCACCATCAAGCGAGCAGTTTACATATTGACAGAACAATTGGAGGAGGAATGACCCAAATCTTTCAGATTTCTTTAGTGATACAAAACCTTAGCAAAACTGAATATTGAAAAAGACAATCATAAATGCTGTATGTTCTCGTTAGCGCTGTCATTATTCTGCATCATGAAATCTTTATGCGCTGTGAAAACTTGGCATGCCGTTGAAGTCACATATCGACGTTAATACCAATCGACGAAAATTTCGACAACCTCAATAACGCCGTTTGGGATTTGCCGCATGCACATAATTAGGTTGATTCCCACTTGGCTGTTCTTAACCTGACTTCACTGCTACCAAATGAAACAATATTTCATGCATGTTTTTTACTTTTTTTTCAGGGATATGACACAAATTTGGTTATACTGCAGATAAAGATGTTCCCAACAATGCTAAAGTACAGAAAGCAAGTGAATTTTGGTAAGTGCAGACTTTTTGTACTACGTATATGAAAGCATCGCTTTTTAGGGGCAAACTGTGCATGTGTTGGCCAGAGAATAGTTCATTATGCCACATGGTTACACTGGCACTGACAATTCGACATGGCTCCGCTGGCCCGTGTGTGTGCTCACACTGTTACCGTTAAGATAAAATGTTTATGTTTTCATTGCAGGGATTGCTGTTTGTACTAAAAAGCCAACTGCCATGATTTGTTTATGCTTGTACTCCTAAAAGTATGCTTTCCCTATTTACATGGATTTTGGCTTGCACAAAGCATAACACTTGGGCCTAGATTCACAAAGCTGTCCATGCGTAGGCCTTCATAACAGCGTTTCTTGACTTGCCTTTACCCTGTTTTCTGCAGATGTTTCGTGGGTTTAAAAGTGCCACAGCATGTTGACCTCCCACACTCTGAAATATTCGCGTTCAAAGTTCCGCAAGAGTGGGCTTAACTTTCTTGTGCACCTCTTTGCTAGTCCAAGATACTGAAGTGTTATGCTCTTACTAGAGGTGGCAGTGTTTCTAATGTTTGTATTTCCATCACATTGACCAAGTATGCGATCTTGGCTTGACTGGTAGCACATCCTCAACAAATGTCTTTGTGGCACATGTAGAAGGCAGTACAAAATAAATAGGCAGACATTCACACCAGGAGCTAACTTCTAATAATGCTTTTTTTTTTTGGAAACCATGGTGTGCTTATTCCAATTTGTCTAACAAGCAGTAACCTGTTTGGCTGTGAACCAAAAAGACGTTGAACTAATGAAAGCTTCACATCTTGTTGCTCTCAAATATATATGTATTGGCAAGCTATCTGTGACACTGTCAAACAAAGAATCAGAATATCTGTGCATGCCTTAAGATATATTGCTTCGTTTACATATCTCATGGCTGTGACTCGTCAACCGAGTGAACGAATGCACCCTAGTTTTCTAAATTTAAAGCATTTTTTGAAGGTAGCGCGGTCTACATTTATTTGTCTATAGTTTTGTGCAGCCGTTTGCGTCAGGTACAAAGAAATATACTGAAGATTATCATGTAGCCTCTGCAAATGGTTGCTTTCAAGCAGGCTTTGCATGCTTGGCTTGGGCCTACAGGTATTGCACAATTCAAGACGCAGCAGCGTATGATAGAACAGTAGAATCGAGAGCAACTATGTGCACGAGCTAAATAAGTATTTTAACATGAGCGGACAGTACGTATTATTTGCCACACACATGACCTCATTTAGAATGCCCATTGGTGAATGGGCTCATAGAAATGTCACTCAGCTGTGTATAGGAAACAAGTTAACTGAACCTAAGGGTATCTTTAACTGCTGCAAATATGCCTTGTTGAGGTGCTGCACATTTTCTTCCAGAATATTGCTGTCTGAGACATCATGTGAAGAGCGTCTACCACATCAGCATTTATATGGCTTGCCAAGTAACGTTTGGCCGAACCTTCCTTTTTTTCACATTTCGTTTTGCAGTAGACATCCTAGAATGTAAGCGCTGCTGCAGTGTGTGTGACTCATTGTTATGAATTGATTCTGGCATGTTTAACCTCACACTTCTATTTTTTTTCTTGCAGCATTGAGATGCTTCACATATGCCTGCGGTGACGTTCTGCTGCGCTAGCCTGATGGAAACACCAGCTGCGAAACTTGAGTTCTTCAGAATTGGAGAAGTTGCCCTTCTCTCACCAATGATGACACAGACTGCCCTATGCTAGAAATTCAAGATTGTTTTTCCACGGATGACGCAGAAAACCTTTGATGTATTATGGTGTTTGTTTAGTGCTGGCTGTGGTGTGGCGAAGTCTACTTTTACGTGTGGTCACACGTCGCCTCATAAAAAGAACAATAAAGCATTTATTTTCCTTTCAATATTGTCCACTTTTTGTGTTAGAAGCACCCAAGCAGTGCTCTTCCAAGGAGCTCTCGCCATGTGTTAAGCGTGTGACAAGCATACTCGAGATAAATACTCATTTCCCCAAGGAGTAACTGGAAGCATGTGCAGTTGGTTTTCAGAGAGTAACTGCGAACACGTGGGAGGAACGGTAAAGAGTAACTGTTGCTCTTAGAAGAGCAACTGGTGGGAGTAATGGTTGGTCGGCAGGGAGCAACTGGTGGGAGTAACTGTTGGTCTGCAGGGAGGAACTGGAGGGAGTAACTGTTCATCCCCAGATGGAGGAACTGAAAGGAGAGCAACGGTTCCTCCCTCTGCAGTTACTCCTTTTAGGAGAGTAATGGGAGTGGCAATGCAATTGCTCCCTGAAAGGAGCAACCCCTATACCCCTGTTGCTCCGTTTTGGCTTAGAGTGAGGCAAAAGTGACTTCATTGTGACTTCAGAGTGATGTGAAGTGATACTATAACGTCATATGATGCCGTTATCGCATGACTTCGAAATTTGGTCAAAGGTCATGGGGGCAGTTCGAGACTTGACGAGATGTCTTCTATTTTGCAGGAAGATCAAGGGAAACATTGTTAACGCTTTCGGAGGATGGTAGGCAAGGTGCTGTACATATTAAGTTAGGAGGACATCATAGCGAGAGGCAGGGAGACGTCAGGGGATCGCGCCAGTTTATTCTTCAGGATCAAAGCTTAGTGGTGACCTAGCCACCAGGAGCGAGGACTCGTTCTGTTCTGGCATGCGCCTTGAGCTCCGAGCACGAGCAGCGCGAGAGGCGCAGAGCTGTTACAGTGTCTATAAATATTTCTAGACACTGTAGCACAGTGGTTAAGATATTATGATAATGATGATGACGACGACGACGACGACGACGACGATGATGATGATGATGATGATGATGATGATGAAGGCGCTACAAAATAAAGGTTTTTTTGTCTTGCAGTCATCTTGGGCAAGTGCATAACAGACCCTTAGATTTTAGCTTAGGTCTGTATACAGAAATCTTGATTGGTGTATGCCACCCGTGTGTCTTCTTGAGAATTTTTAGTGGACCAGTGTGATGAGTAGCGTTATTTACCCAAACTCTGTGGCGCATGCGCACTATGAGAATTATACAGCAGAGTTGTCATGGTCAAGGTTTGCGATGTCGTTACCACGAGCCAGTACGTTCTCAATCACCGCAGACACATTCTGTATAAATGGTGAATTAGAGAAGATAAAGTGTCGACCAGCGTTCTCACTTAGCCCTGAAAGATTCAGTGCAAGCTGTACTAACATTTTGTTTTTAGGGGCGAAGCTCCTTACGTCGTGTGTCATACGTCTCGTGACGTCATCGTAGTAGTAGCCACCTCTCGTTTAGTTTTTAGTACGTCCGCTGGATGGCGGTACTTGTATATGATGGATACATGATGAAAAGATGCGAGATGGCGGTACTTGAAGTGTTTATTAGATGAACGGACTGACGCACGGATGGACAGATGGACGCACGGATGGTCGCATGGACAGTCGCATGAACGGGCGCAAGGACGGAAGCAAGAACGAACGGATGGACGCAAGCACGGACGGAGCGATGGACGCTTTGCCCCACTGATCATCATTAACTCCGCGTATCATCAACATCATCATCATCATCATCATCATCATCATCAGCCTGACTACGTCCACTGCCGGACAAAGGCCTCGAGCTCCCATGTTCCACCAGTTAAACTTCTTAATCTCATCTGCCCACCTAACCTCCATAGATATGCAGTGTTTTTTTTTTTCCTTTCCTTACCGTCATGCTTCCATTCAGCTTCACTCTTTACGCTTACAAACAATCAATTTCAGCCATGTGCTGGTGAACATGAGTAATCGTCGTCATATTGAGCGTCATCCCGATTTCTCGAACCTCATGAAGGGATAGTGCCTCCAAGGCTCACTGTTGTTGGCGGGAGCGTGTACACGCGAAAAAAAAAAATGTGACAAGGAAAAAAATTACGAATGGCATGCGATTTAGACTTTTGACGAAGTTATCATCAGACTGTCAAAATTATTATTCAGCACTCCGCCTCTCTACAGCCCACTTTACAGCCCTATGAATATTGATCCTCCTGCAACAGTAAGCTAAAGAAAACTGTGCTCACGCAGTTAAATCGCCTTCTAATCTGCAGCATAAGGATATGCTATGAAAAAAAAACGCAAACAGACGTTTAGACAAGTGAACTTGCGTTTTTCGAAGCTAGAACTGATTGCCTTGAAAACAGTTACAGGAAACTTCGCCCCGAAGTGGTGGTCTAGTGGCTAAGATACTCGGCTGCTTAACCGCAGGTCGCGGGATCAAATCCCGACTGCGGCGGCTGCATTTCCGATGAAGGCGGAAATGTTGTAGGCGCGTGTACGCAGATTTGGGTGCACGTTAAGGAATCCCAGGTGGTCAAAATTTCCGGAGCCCTCCACTGCGGCGTCTCTCATAATCATGTGGTGGTTTTGGGACGTGAAACCCCACAGATCAATCAAAGCGAAATCAGTTTCAGGAAATTAGTTCTGGGCTTGAAGAAGACGTATCCATTTGTCGAAACGTGCGTTGGAGCACACAACCCCTGCTTATCGATTTTATTTTTTTCGTCCCAAGCTCCCATATCCCAATTTCTGTCAATCTGAGGTTTCTTTACCGTCCTCGAGCTTTTTTCGACAGTTAAGCCGTCTGTGACGAATCTTCGTTGACCCACTGACATAGACTAAACTATAGAGCATCTGGGATCAGAATTCCGACCGTGGGCTCTCAATTCAAGAACAAACCAACAATGTCACTGTTTACACTAGGTGACGAATGCCAACTTTATGATTTCTGGCCGTATTATTGGGACACACTTACTAAGCTGTGACTGTTATAAAAGTTTACACGTCAGTTCCGTAGTATAACAGTGACACTTTCGATGCATCTGTGGTTTGAAATATGGTTTTCTTTGCTTCATTATTCATACTGAAAGCCGCCCACCGTCCCTTTTCGCCACACTAGCGAGCCACTATCGCATCCGGCGCAGCGGGATGTGACGTCATCGTTGGCGGTCTGTCTGCGTCACACACATCCGTCCACAAATTTCACGTTTTTGCGGCACGCGTGTTTTCGAATCGAAGCCAACTTAACTAACGCACCGCCTTCTAAACGCCTGCAGGCTGAGAAAATAGCATTTTAGACGAAAAGTTCTGCTACCTATAGATCTCTTACGACTTTTAAAACGAAAATGTATGTGAATTTTCTAGTTGAAAAGGATATTTGCTTCAGGGTTAAGTAAAATGTATACCTCACTTAGGAATGCTGTTCGTGTTACCTTTTTGAGAGTAAAGGACAGACAATAAATGTCACTGCGTGAAGGTCACGGTGTTCTTCCATAGAGAGATATACTGTCAGCAAGGTTCTCCGTTAGAACAAGAGAGAAACGATAAAAACAAACAAACAAGAAAGGCAGGGAGGTTAACCAGATGCTAGTATCCGGTATGCTACCCTACACTGGTGTTGGGGAAATGTATATGTGCTCTAATGAAACCAGCCCTTTTTCTAGTGGGCTTTCATAGATCCGAAACTTGGGCTAGGCTTTAAGGGTAACTTTGTCGCAGAATTTTACCTCGAGGTCAGCGTCTCAATACAATTCAATATTTACTCCAATAAAAATAAAGGAAGCCTCCCACCTCCCACCTCTAAAATGGTGATTCTCACTTGGCAAAAATTCGGACCTCATGTACAGGGCACACAAGGAGATAAATTATGCATACATGTACGCGTTGCATATTATTTATGACATAAAGTACAGAAAACAGTGCGTCTGCATGTCGCAGTTAAAGGGTCCCTGAAACGTTTTTTTTTTTTACATCCCGTTTTTCATTATACCAATACTGGAACAAATCATTGGC
Source organism: Rhipicephalus microplus (assembly GCF_013339725.1). Classification (NCBI taxonomy): domain Eukaryota; kingdom Metazoa; phylum Arthropoda; class Arachnida; order Ixodida; family Ixodidae; genus Rhipicephalus; species Rhipicephalus microplus. The sequence goes on along the minus strand of NC_051165.1, from coordinate 265,374,313 downwards.
ACCATATTTCTATTGAAACACCCCTTTTTAATGGAGCTATGAGTTATAAATAGGTTCCTTCCTCCTACCCTCAGCCTTTTACTCTCAACCACCTCAACTCTTCCTTTGAGCACTCGGGGCAAAGCACCGCCATCACGGAATCCTAGCCACGCGTTCCACAGCCAATGAGACCAGCAGCCACGATGACGTCAAGTGGGCAGAGCATGTCACCGTGTGAATGGGCGGTTGAAAACTGCCGAGTCACAACGATCTGGAGCGATTCTGTGATTCGCAGCTCCAAAGTGTTGTAATAAGTTACACAGTTTACTCAGAGCGCTCAAATTGGTTTGTAGATGACCCTTTGAACTTCTACCAGCCCAATGCCTACCAGCCCAATGCCTACCAGCCCAATGTGCTTGGGCGAAATTGTCAAAACCGTTCCAGGGTCCCTTTACATAATGCTAGCATGAGGTCTACGCCCAAGAAGGAAGAAAAAGAAGCAAAAAGATAACTTTAAAACATAACAAACAATTAGTAAAGATATGCTCTAGCAGTTACCTTTTAGTGTCACACACGCTGATAATGAGGCTTCTATTGTTATTTTATTACAAACCAATTTTGTATAGATTTTTCTTCATGAGGTTAGTAATGGAAATATCTCCTTGAAAGAACATATTTAACAATACAAGAAGCATATATTGAACGCTCTGCTTACCATAATTGTTTATTGAAATATATAGCTAGTGTAAACTATAAGGTAAGTTCAGTAAGTAGCGAAAACTATACTTCACCTCGCGTAACGCGTAATTACTTATTCAAAAAGTTCTTTCCTTTTTCCTCAAACCCTTCGCCGGGGTCAGCTGATTGGATTTTCTGCTGCCATTTAGCTTCCCTCACTCAACATCTCCGCTCTCTGAGCTTTGCGACCTCGGGCTAAATTACTTGACGGCCTCTCGAGCACTTGAATCAATTAAGCGCCGACCGAATAAATGCACGAAGGCGGTTTCTAATTAGGAGCGTATTAGCTGCTGCCTGAGCACACGTCTGCCTCGAGACAGCTGCGTACCCGTCGCAGTTATTTACTCTTCGAACACTTCGTTATAGAATTCAACCGCAAATACACTTAAGGGTGTATTTCTCGAGAAAATCAACAAAAAAAAAGATAAATCACTTGCCCAATGAGAAACCTCCCAATAAAATTTTCCCTTGAAGAGTGTCGTTGTTTAATAATAACGCCATGCGTTTTTAATGGCTCACCTCGCAGTTCCGGCAGCCATGTCCCGCGCGTCTCGCTTCCGAATTTCGTTTCCTTGTTTCATTATGGTTCGTTTGCTGGTCGAATTTATTGTTATGTTGCCTCTTCTTTTGCTGGCAGGAAGGTGCGAGATCGGTGAGTAGAGAGAGCTTATCTATTTTGCGCTTGCTGCTGAAAATTATTTTAGAAATGAATAGAAAAGAAAAATTGAAATGGTCCCTAGTATGACATCGCTTCTTAGCTAACTAAACTGTTTTGATCTCACTGCTGTTTAAAATAAAAAGTTAGAGATAGCCGAGGCTCTATGTTAATGTCAATACCGACAGGGGATGATATTGTTTTTCATAGCGTGATGAAGAGGTTGACAAGCAAACTTGAGGAAAGTGGCACAATAAGTGGTATTCGCTTTGGTGTACAGACGTTGCATACAGCCTTGCCGGGGCCATTACAACTAATAAATAGTTTTAATTGGGCCTAATTGAAGGCAACTCGGTTCGCAATCATAGATACCGCGCAGTCAGTGGTGTACAAATTACGACCACTCCTAACTAAAATCATCCGCTCATAACCGTCGGCACCCATGAAACGAGTCACATGACTTGCTTCTTTAATCAGCGCTAGTTCGATTACGATGGCGCCGGCGTTGCTTGTCTGACTCCGGAGATTCAGCACTTGTCCAAAATGGTTTACTGGCTAGAGAGAGATAAAGAGGAAGGCCGAGAGGTTCAACGTCCACATGTGACGTCATGATGACTGAAAGAATGATGGCTCAAAGAATGTTGTCATGATGTCGAAATATGACGACGTCTTCGCGTTATGATTTTTGGCATGACTCATGTTGACAACAACGACGCCGACAGTCAATTTCCGCGTTTGAGAAGGCCGGGCTTCGCCCCAATAACTGTTGATGTTTTGTTTGGCATATTTTTAGCCCTATTTTCCATGTCGGACCAAGGCGCGGTGATGGCGGAACAGCGCCCCCTGCGGCGAGTGCGTCGTCAGTGGCGCTTCATCTGCAAGAGCGATGACAGCTTCACCCAGCTGATGACGAACGTGATGGACGTGAACCGTGAATTGATTCGAGCCACCCAGCCGCTAAATGTGGGCGACAGCGAGCACCTAGGTCTTGTATGGCTGAGAAATGGCCGCGTCTACAATCTGCATACCATCAAGGTCACGTCCTTTGTTTTCTGACGTATGCGCATTCACTCAATCAGTAAGCTTGGCCAGGAACTCATAACGTAAAATACGGTATCTTTTACTTTGCTAAGATTTACCAGCCAACGCCTATAATGACAGTCTGTGCTTGACCATCGCAGTAGCAATTCGTGTTATGCTACACTGACTCTTGCGTTTCAACAGAAAGTCACGTGGGTCTACTACGCGCAGGTCCGCGACAAGTTCACCAGCGAGTGCAACGGCACCACCATGAACCTCGTGTTCAGATTGAACCTCGAGAAGCCTTACATCGTGTTCGACCTGGCGGCACCGCTTGGCAGCAACCTGCTCGCTGGGGGTCAGCTGACGGTCAGGGTGGACTCGCTGGACGTCGACATCAATCTCGTCACACCGAAGATCAAAACGAGTGCCGAGAAGGTCCAGCCGCAGGTGCCGTTCGCCGACGTTCGCAGAGTGCACAACCTTCGGCTCGAATTCTCGGGGATGCCTCCGGCCACGACAGCGGTGACTTCCTTGTTGGCACTGCTCCAACTCCTGATACCGTCTGTGCAGACGCGGCTCCTCGAGATCATACTGACTCGCATATTGAGGAACTACGTCGCAACCACGCCGATGCCTTTCTAAGCGCTGAGGCGAAGATCGCAGCCAGATACTTTTTTAAGGCAGGGGGAGGGGGAGGGGATCAATTACGTTTTATGTACAGTATCAATTTTTATCAAAGGGCAACGCGCGAGCACGTGGCTGGCGCTCTGCTGCTGCTGCTGCTGCTGCCTACAGCACCATCGCGTCGCCCGTTACGAGACCAGAGCAGAATTCAGCAGCGCTTGTCCAACGGTCATGACTTGTTGTTTCTTTTGCTAACAGATGACGTCGAAAGCGGCCGCACTTTCTTTATCTGCCGGTTGATGGCGCTGTGGGCAGCCGTGACACAGCGCAGGCTGTGCGCTTGCGTGTCCTCTTTCATGAAAGTTTTCAATGTACGTCAAAATTTTCTCATAATATCCACCAAAAAATAAAATAAGGACATAACAGCCAGTATGCACAGAGAAACAAGAAACAAGTAAATTCAAGAAAGGAACCAATGTGGTGGAGAATTCTTTTTCATGGAGTAGTGAATTGCATGATGACTATGCCCTTCATTTTACTTATGCACAAAAAACACTCATAGCCACTTTCATTCTATAGACTTTTTCTGCCGACTAGAATCGAAGGCCCTCGGCCTTCTGGTTAGCCACCGTTTCAAATAGCCTTTGCGAAATAGTAACAAAAATAACAACAAACCTTTTGTTAGAGGCTAAAGGTGCTGTACACCGGCCACCCCACCCCACCATCCACATAAAAATAGCAATAAATAACTAACTAGCCTTTAACTATACCTCAACTGTTTAAAACAGCCCGCATGGTTTCGCATCGTTTTACTTCGTGTACCGAGTAAAAAAGAAACAAGCACTCCCTGTCGTAAAGCTGTTCAGAAACAATTATCGTCAGCGTACACGTACACTCTTGCCATATAGGGTACCCAATGGCATAAGAGTGCATTTGCCAGCAAATGTACATAATAAAATAGAATGATTGTAGGCTATCTGCATAATAAATGTTTTATTCTGTTTACGCTTTGAAGATACTACGGACTTTTAAACACAAGCGAGGAATGGCATCACAACTTGGGTGTCTCTTTAACATGCACAGTGAGCTCCAAGCATCCACAAAAATGATTTTCAGAAAGTACACGCATGCATGCATAAAAAAAGGCGTTGTCTGTGCATGTATGCATTATACTAATGCTTACCTTTATACGCAAATAATGACGCTAAAATAAAGTTCAACAAATTACGACCGAGGCGGGCTGACTCGTTGTCCCTAGAAGGGTAAGGACACAGTCTGGACGAAACGCTGCAGCAGCCTGCGTATTAGTATGTCGAGCAAGTCGGAAACCACGTTGGGGGAGACGGTGTTGAGGGCCGTGAAGAGCGTCGCCAGAACTGCCGAGGGCCCACTCGTGACACCAGGCTTGCCGAAGGCAAGGCCCTGGCTCGCCACCGTCCGGTAGTCGGTCACGCGAGTGCGCGCCTGGCCCCGCAGCTTGTACTGCAGTCGAACAACAGAGAGAAATGCACTTATTGAATGACATATCCTTAATGTGTGTGTTATTTGCTGTGGTCATACGTGGACGGAGAAATGGGTGAGTCGGGTACGTACAGACACAAAGGCTATAGGTTAGAGCACAATAAAGTATGAAGTTGCGTCCAATGAACCACAGTCACCTCACTCCTTAACAATGCAAGACATAGCTGGACTACGTTCCAAATATCTGTTTCTCTGCTACTGAGTATAATTGGCGTATAGAAAAAATAAACATTAGTATTCGTTTTGGCTGGGTACTGATATCAGTATCACGCAAAAAACTTTGTCGAGAAGATACAGTTTGCGACCCAGAACCTCGGAGACATAAACGTGAGTATTTGTGTCACAAAATCTATTTATGTGATGCAGAAGTGCATAGACGAGCTTGTTTAGGTGGTGGCCCATATAAATCAATAACTGAATCAACCAACCAACCAGTGAACAATTCGTTTCGTGCCACTGTCTCTCTTCAATTCGGCATGCGATTCACTGGTTTGTTTCCGTACCTTGGGAATCTCGATGGTGACGTTGGCGGCAACCTTCTCGTACGAGAGCACAAACAGGCCACCCAACAGGCCACCGGGCGCCTCCCAGTCAAAGTGAAACTCGGGTCCGTCCAACGCTAACGGAATAACTGTCCTGATCCACTGGTCGTCACTGTCGCAGTCGCTCTCGATGAGCGCGAAAGGCTTCACCGTGTGCACGTTGAAGGCGCGACCATTCCTCAGCCACAGCAGGCCCAGATGGTCGAGGTCACCAACCTTGATCGGCTCCGCTCTCCGAATCACTTCGACGTTGGCGCTGATGATGGTCCGCAGGAGACCCGTGGCGAATTTGTCTCCGCTGCAGAAGATGCCCTCTTGCCGACGCACCCGGGACCCGGAGGTGGCGTCGGCGATGACTTGAAACGCCACGGCGAGGGCGAAGAGGCGCCGTAAAGCCCGGGTTTCGGCAGTTTTGTGGCCTAACGGGTCGTTTCGGTGTGTTTTGGCGTTGGTCCTCCAACGCGAGGTACGAGGCGAGATCGAGAGCCTCGTGTTTTAAGAAACTCCGGAGTGGGCAGTCCTGTTTCCTGTGCCATAAGTCTTCCGATATTACGAATTTACTAAACTTTTTCTTTCTAGGTGTTTCCCGTCATTATTTTCAACGTAGCTGGGCCCACAGTTCTGTCAGCCTCCGCGAAATGTCTTCGTTAGATGCACTGATAACAGCCTGCTCTCGTCATTCACAAATATTTGTCACAGTATAGTACCGATGTGTGCCTAATAAAAGGCGAATATAATAATTAGGAAAGTACTACGAGAGAGGAGGAAATAAATGCGATAGCAGGGGCAGACGAGCATTCCATAGTGGCTCAGTAAGTTTACCCTTGTTCTTTTTGAACACCCGGCCGCTGTCATTTTTGCCTTCTTCTTCCCTGCATTATTCAGCAGCATGCGCAATAAAAAAAGAGCTGGTTCTCACAGAATATTTGCTACCTTTTTATCACTGCTCTGTGGTGCTGTACGCAACCACGATCCAGGCAGCCATAAATAGAGCATTAGCTATTGGAGTGAGCGCAGAATTTACACAGCTTGTCGCCGTATACCCAGGAAAAAAATATTATTCGGAGCAATTGTGATTTTCATTTGTTTCCATGACTTTATTTCTCGGCACACCCTCATTCTCAGCTCAACACTTTCTTTCTTGCACGTGCTTGATTATTCGCCAAGTTCTTTTCTTTCCCCCGTGACAATCTCGTCTTGCTTCTGTACTTCTGCCGTACTATGCTTTTCCTCTCTCGAAATGATTATCCATCTGGACAAGGCCCATTCAATTTTTTATGTCTTTTTTTTCTGAGCCATCAGAGTTTGTCTTGGATGGTCATAAGTTATTGTCAACTTTTACTTGAGGCTATATTTTGTTGCTTCTTTTTAGTCTGTTTAATATTTCTATTGTGTGTACGCAAGGGCTAAGCAGTCCACCCGGTATCTCAGTGACTTACTTGGTGGGCAGTTAAATAGTCTCGGTCCAAGGTAAAGCTTTTTTATACCACAGAGTTTCCATTTAGTGCTTCAGAATTTGAGGTCTGTATGGTGTGGCGCACACTGAACAGAAGTCTCTCATAAGTACACCCGTATAACTGTTTGGCGTTGAAAATAACTGCTTCTCTGAGCAAGTGGAGTCTCATAAATGTTCAGGGCCCTAAAATTGGCTTAATATTTTTTTCGCTCACTCACTCACTCGCTCACTCACATATTGAAGAAACAAGAGGTTGGATTGGCCGCTTTTAGGGGCGAAGCTCCTTGTTTAGAAAAAGTTTATTTACAGCATGTACAGAACACAAAGGCTTCATACCATTCCAGTAACAGGGCACATATACATCGGCACATCTATATTTCACGACTAACATCACTACGTTACAGTGAAGACATTTGCTCTAATATACATGATTATGTTGGCATACATGTACACAAATATTCAATGTGATATCACGATACAAGGGTATAACGATACAATAGATCCAAATGAAACACAATTTGTAACAAATGAAATCATATATAACAACTCAACGGGCGCTGCTTAGCACCAAGTCGGTCGAAAAATGAGTTGTATCCTTTCGTGTTCCACCTTCACGAAAGGGCACGACCAATGCCGCAGAAACTCTTGCTCCCCGAGGAAGAAAAGCTCTTCGGAGAGGAACGCGAGGATCTCTCGTCTCATTCTCCCCAGTATCGGCCACAAGGCACGCCGGCGGCAATTGGCAGCTACGGCCTCACATCGGTTTCTCCAAAGGCTGAACAGCCCCGCAACTATTAAAAGAGCGGAGAAGCGGCTACGCGGAAATCGGCCGTTGGACACGAAAGTTCGCACACCCTGTCCCCGAAAACCAGTATTAACCGCACGCCAAAAAGGCGGGAAACCACACATTCAAACGTCGCATGTCGATTGGTCTCTACCATGACGCAGTTGGGGCAAGTGGAAGTGCGAACTACCTGCCATCGCTGCAACCGATCTCGCGTGGGGAGCAAGCCCCAGCCCAACCTCCAGACAAAGTCTCTGAGGTGCCCTGGCAACACTGCGGCAGTTATTGGTTTCCAAGCGCGGTTCAATACAGATTGACGATGCTGGGGCACCAAGGGCCGTAGAAGGGCGGCCATTGTGTCCACCACTTTAGAATCGGCCACCTCTATCTCTGGGCACGTAGCTTCCAAACGTCGGTGAAATGCCAGAAGGGCTCGATACAAAGATGGTAATTCAGTTGATTGGGGACCTTTGTTTATTTGGCTATCCGGCAAGAAGACACGTAGTGATGGCCCCAGATGGTAGCGAGCCAGTGTCTGAGCGGGCATGTCATCATTGCTTAGTATTCGCAATAGAGTGCGGAGGCACAATGTAGAAGCCGCGACGGAAACGTCAGGGAATGCAAAACCGCCTTGATCTCGCGGCTGAGCTAACGCTGGACGCGATAACAATTCTGTGCCACCAGACCAAAAAAATGAACTGATGCAGCTTTGCACTTTCCTGCAGACGTGGAGCGGTGGTTTAACAGAATGGCAAAGGTACCAAAATTTTCCTAGGTACACCGTTTGAGTTAAGTATCGGCGTTCCAAGAGAGGGAATTCGAAGTGCCTGGCTGCTTTGATATCATTTAGAAGAGTTTGTACAACGGATGACCAGATGCTATCCTGTATACCAAATACAGTGAAAGTAACTCCGAGTATTGAAATATCAGGAGACCACTGTAAAGGCGACGTGATGTTGATACGACCGCTGGGGTTGCCAATGAAAAAATACTGGCTTTTAGAAAAGTTTAACTTTGCACCGGAGATAATACCAAAATCATGAAATGTATCAAGAGCATGCTGCAGCGACTGTTCATTATGTACATATAGAGTGATATCATCTGCATATGCAGCGACCTTTACTTGAGTGTTACCGGGTAGAGGTAAGCCACGAATCTGCGGGTGATGTTCAACGGCCCTTAAGAAGGGCTCTAATGCAAGGATAAATAACACTGGGGAGAGGGGACACCCTTGACGGACCCCACGCGTGACTCTAAATGCGTGACTCTCACGGGAATCTAAGTAAAGGGTACTTTCTAAATTAGTGTACATCGCGCTGATAAGGTCAATGAACTTATCCGGGAATCCGTATGCATGTAAAACATTTAGTATGTAGCCATGTTCTATGAAATCAAAAGCTTTCTCTTGATCTAATGAAACCAACAGCCCTTGCGCACATCGGCTAATAGTGTATTGAATGATGTCCCGCGTTAACCACGTATGGGTGTGTATTTCTCGGCCCGGAACAGAACAGACCTGGTGGGGAGCGATTAATGTTGCAAGAAATGGACTGATTCGGTGCACCAAAATGTTAGCCAAGAGCTTGTAATCTACATTGAGCAAGGTAATAGGGCGCCAATCTTCTGGCCGCGTGGACATTGGGTCTTTCTTGGGAACTAGTGTTATACGGCCTTTGTGGAAAGAAGTTGGAAGTGTAATATCTTGGAAACACCTGCGAATGACGCGTGACATAGTTGGACCAATGATAGGCCAGAACTGTACATAAAACTCTGCAGGAAGTCCGTCAGGCCCTGGGGCCGATCCCTTTTTCATTGCGTCTAATGCGCCTTTGATTTCGTCATCGGATGGTGGTGATAGGAGGACGTCATTTGACATGTTGGAATCATGAGGTAAATCTGTTAGCAGAGGATGCGAAGAAACGGATCCTGGGTAACAGACATTAGCACCAGATTTAGCCATTGACTCAAAGTGTTGAGTGAATTCCTGAAAGTCGCGCGTACCCGTAGCAGCTGGGGTGATAGAGTTCAGCGAGTGGGCAGGCGAGCCTGGTGGACGAAGCAGAGCTCTGCGTGCATACCTTAGCACCTCAGGGTGCGCACAGGGTGCACGTCTACAGCGCCAAGCTGCTGCCGAGAGGGAAGAAGCGCGCATAATACGCTGGTACCGTTCAACGAGCTCCTCTTGCCATGCCCGCATTACAGTGGAAGGACTGGGATCTCGATTGGCAATGCGTATCTTCTGGATTAACAATGACGCATCTTTTGACATACGGGTGCAAAGTCCTCTGCCCGACGCACTGCAATGATGCCGCCACTGTTCTTTGAGGCGATCCCAATCAGCTACATCCGCCCCAATGAGCGATGCGCGTAACGCTCGGGATAATTTCTCCGTAGCCTGAGAGTCCTGGAGGACGCGGCAATCGAGACGCCATGGTCTGTGAACCGTTGGCGTCCCCGCTGGCAGGCGAAGAGAGAACATAACCGGCCGATGGTCGCTAATGTATACTGGTGTCGGTGGCAATGACATTACCCCGGTGTCGTGAACGTAGGTAATGAGACTGGGAGATGCATACACGCGATCAATTCGGCTGCTCGACGCTGCTCGACGCCAAGTATAGGCATAATTACTGCCATGTACACTTTGATGAATGTCACTCAATGCCAATTGCTGCACTAGACGTTCGAGTTCTCTGGCATTCCAGTTTGACCGGCCGCGACCCGGACCTCGAACGTCTGCGTGTGAGTCTAAGACACAATTGAAATCCCCTAAAAGTACCACATGTCGGGAATTTAAAAGAAACGCATCAAGAGATTGGAAGAACGCGTTTGAGTTCTCGCGTGCCGCTGGGGCATACACGGCAACAAATCTCATTCTTAACGAGAAAAAGGTGCAGTCGAACGCCAGCACGCGTCCGAAGGCATCGAAGGAAACATGATGGTCACGTAAAAGACCTCGGTTAAAAATAACGACTCCGACGCCAGTCGAATGCGTGCTGGCGTACGAAAAGAAACAATCAATATTGAACGCGCGCTTGAAAGCGAGTACATCAGAAAGCTTGAAAAAATTTGTTTCTTGCACAAACAGCAAATCACAATGCACTGAACGTGCGAAAGCCAATACCTCAGCCTGTTTTTGTGGATTTCGGAAACCTTGAACGTTAAAAGTAATAACTTTTAGAGTAAGAGCCATGGGGAAAGTGAAAACATTCTATAGGATCACGCAAATGCAGGGGTACCTTTATCAGGTGCGGGAGCCAATGCCCCGCAAGTGGCTGAGTCATTTTTTCCGGCCAGGCGATCCACCGGAGGCTCGGGGCTTCCGGGATCGCGTCGAAGTCCGCAGGGGACTTCTGTCTCTGGTGGGGGCTTCTAAGTCACGAGTAGTTATCCGGTGGCGTTTGGTGTCCGGGTTTTTGAGCGAGGATGGTACAAAGACGTCTCCACTGTCCTGGCTTATGTCACTGGAGCTGGCGTCTTCGTCAATTTGTAGGGGCGCCTCACTCGTGGTGCTGTTGGAGTCCTCGTGGATGCAGGCGTCGTCGTCTTGAGGTGTAGACTCCTCGATGACACCTGAACTTGTTGTCGACTGAGCAGCAACGCGAGGAGCCTCAGATGCAATATTCCCATCCGAGACGCCGTCTTCACGAGGCGCTTCGTCTGACGAGGGCTTGGCCTGCGACTCCTCAGAAATGGCCACGGGACGCGGGGAACTTAAGTTTTCAGTACCTGGAGGGATTACCAGGCCCGGAATCGTTGGAAACGCAGTGGGCGTCTGGTGCAGCGTCGCGATTGGCACGCCTTGGTCGTGGTCGGTTACCACGGCTCGCGTTGACGAATCGTCGCACTTGTTCTTAGATGGCGTTCCTGGTTGAAGTGGGGGGAAATCCTTGGATGCCGCCTCGGAATACGATGGCCTGATGGTGCAGGCCACGGTGGCATGCGGGTCCCCACAACGGCGACACGGCAGCGAGCAGCCTTTCCCGTCATGGCCATAAACGCCGCACCTTCCACAAAATGGAGCTGTGCAGTTCATGCGGAAGTGACCACTGTCTCCACATCGACGACACACTCGCTGGATGCCTTTATAGTCACAGGTTACTCGATGGCCCGCGACTTTGAGGTAGTTGGGCACCGGTGACGAAGCCTTCATTTCCATGCGGACGTATCGCGTCCCAGTGGTCACGGTTGGGCGCGATCCCATGAGTCCTCTGGTGATGTGCAGCACCTTCCCGTAGGGAGAGAGTGCTTGTGCGAGGACTTCGCTGGGTACGCGGCACGGCAGGAACAGGACGGTCACTTGGGTCACTTGGGGTCCCAGGGGTACGATGGCGACGCGCTCTCCTCGGATGATGAGGTGCGACGCGTCTACGATTTGGGCCAGTGCGGCCTCACTGTTGACGGTAACTTGGTAGTTCCGGCCTCCAAAGAGCTGAACGCAGTATACTTCTTCGATTCCTACTATTGAAGACGTCGCGTCAACGACGTCTTCGGGACTAGTCCCCTCGGGGACGACTACGTCGAAGGCTAGCGCCTTCTTCGGGGGCTGGCTTGCCATGACGGGCGTCCGCCAGCCCAGAGACGCCGTGAGACGCTAACGACAACTTGAGACGCTAAGACGCTCCTTATGGCGTCGCTTGTGCGTCCCTCGTAGTACGTAACCACCAGTGGCACATACCAGAAATAGGTATAACACTTGACCTCCAAGGTGGTGCCGGCGAGAGATTTCTTCTGTGCGTTGTTTAACAATAAAAAATAGTGCTCAATGTACATGCCAATGGCTGCTAATGGGGAATGAGAGACAGGAGCATTCGGCTTTTAGTTAACGCACACGCTGCGATCCCCATTAGCAGCCATTGGCATGCACATTGAGCACTATTGGACAAGAAAGGGTTGCTACATTATACTCGCTGGGTGTAACCTCCTTAGTTTTAGAAAGGTTTAGCGAGCGTTGAGCCGCAGGGCCATGAATACAATGAACTAGTATATACCATGAATGAATTCGAGGTGGTTAAAGGGGGGAAGCAGATACGAAGCGCAAGCCGTAAGAAATTAAAAGCTGAATCCTCCTGTCTCTCATTTCACATTAGCAGCCACTGGCATGTACATTGAGCACTATCTGACAGGAAAAGGTTGCTACGTTATACTCGCTGGGCGTAACCTCCTTGATTTTAGAAAGGTTTAGCGAGCATTGGGCCGCAGTGCCATGAATACAGTGAACTAGTATATGTCATGAACTCAGGGTGGTTGAAGGTGGGAAGTAGACCCGAAGCGCAAGCCGTAAGAAAGTGTGCGTGTGCCACCTCTTGTTTAGTCCTTGAAAAGTCCACTGAATGGCGGTGCTTCTATATGGGGAATATATGATAAAAAGATGCGAGATGGTGGGACTTGGAGTGTTGAATAGATGGACGAACGGACACACAGACAGATGCATGGATGGACGCATGAACGGACGCAGGGGCGGATGCATGAACGAACGCGGGGACTGGCGCACGAACAGACGCATGGACGGTCACACAGACGGACGCATGGACGGACGAATGCTTCGCCCCACTCTCCATCATTCACTCCGTGGATATGCTGCCATTTTTCTATTGCCCTTGTCGTCGAAAACCTTCATGGCCATAACTCTGCACTTTACACAGTGACGGTACATGTCCAACTCTGTAAAGATGTGGGGCAGACTAGAAGTCCCCGTTAATATGCCTTGGGGAAAGGGCACCCCCGTCCTTCTTATCCTGTCATGCGTACGCCTATGCCTCACAGCCCCGCCGCGGTGGTCTAGTGGCTAAGGTACTCGGCTGCTGAACCGCAGGTCGCGGGTTCAAATCCCTACTGCGGCGGCTGCATTTCCGATGGAGGTGGAAATGTTGTAGGCCCGTGGGCGCAGATTTGGGTGGACGTTAAAAATCCCCAGGTGGTCAAAATTTCCGGAGCCCTCCACTACGGCATCTCTCATAATCATATGGTGGTTTTGGGACGTTAAACCCCACATATCAATCGATCCTATGCCTCACAACCCTTTTCCTGTCGTTTCCCTTAATACGAGAATTTCACAGACCACATTGGTGCAGCTGCATCGCTATCATGAATCGCAACGCGAACTAGAACCTTGCACGTGTATTCGAAACGCTTTCGTTGCGTAATTCCCTTTAGTAGAGACGTTCGAGTCCAGAAGATCGGGCGTGATAACGAGGTGGTCTCTGTGGCAATGGCTCATCTCCAGAAGCACACGTTTAAAAAATCACTGCTGTGAATGCAGGCTCTTCTTTGCCAACATTTGTGAATTACTAAGATCGAAGGTATGCAGCGCATTAGCACTTGAGATACTTCCTACCTCCCCCTCTCTTTTGTTTATTTCTTTCTAGATAACGATTCCAAGTTCGATAGGGAACTCGCCTATCTCGTCGGCTCTCCTGCGCACGACTGCCGGGTTTACCGCATCGTGCGCTAACGAACGCTGCACAATAGACTGGACACGGGGCACGCAAGATAACACGTTGAACTGTCCGATGAGCGATAAGCCCGCAAGATTGCTTCATGGGCTCGATGTCCAACGCCTCTCTCCATTACCTCTCGCCAGCGGCTCACACACAACGGGCTTTCCCCTCCGCGTCCATGGTCTCGGCGCGCGGTATCGGAACTGACGGATGCTCCTAATCTCGGCCGTTTAGTAAACTTTCAGTTCGAACCCATAGCTGACGGTTTCAAGGGCCGTTGGTGGAAAAATTTTGATCGCTGTTGGACAGAAAGCGGAGCTGAGTTGATACAAACGACGTCTCATAGGCGCGCTTATTCACTCGCTTTTCTTCGTTCGGGATCTACGAGTAGGACATTAACAAGAGTTTATTGAGCAGACAGCATGGAGGAAAAAGGAACGACGATTCGACCGATGCGTGAGCAGGACAAGGAAGGCGTGACTGAGTTGCGTAGAAGTTATGGCCAACAACTGGGCATCGGGGCACTGGACGCGCTGACCAAGTACGACCCGGACTGTATCTACGTCGCAGTCACCGAGGATGGTGAGCAGTAAAGTGTGGTCTGTCGTTTGAGCGCTGTACAACGTCACCTGTTGCGAAGTGTCAAACAAATTTAAAGACGCAGTAAATGAAGAACTAACGCAAGCTTGATCTCCATAGAAGGCATTAGTGCTAACTGCACGCCTGAAGTAGCTAAAACGAAACACATATAACTAGTATACATTGTAAAATGGACTGAACTGTACGCGATGTTTATGGTAAGGTTTGCTTTTTAAAGATTTGTGATAAGTATTGTAGGCTTTGCCAAGAAGCTCAAGCTTACGTTTTCTTTCTTTTCTCTTTTGTCTGCTCACACTCTTGTTTGGAATGGAATGAAAAAACTTTATTTCAGTCCTGCAGGACGCGCTTAGCGCGTAGCGGGCGTCTCCCACGTAGGGACCGACAGGGAGTACCTGGCGGCCGCTTCGTGGGCCTGCTGGGCGGCCCATTGCTGTTTCGCGTTCGTTAATCACTGCAGCCACAGAAAACTCGAGCGAAATTTTCTATTTCCAGTCCAAAAGCAAAAAGTTACTCAAATGCTACCGAAGAAAAACATATGCAAATCGCACACGTCAGAGGCGCGCAATGCCTCGGAAACATTACAGCGCACACACAAGCGGGGACAAAGTGAAAAAGACACAGCGCCGTGCCTTGTTTCTTTATTGTCTCCGTCTGTGCCCGTTGTAACCTTTCTGCTCCCAGCTAGTCCACCGAACTATACACTCAAGATGTAGTACTTCCTCAACGTTACAAAAACCTGCTGGCGAGTGTGATCCCTCACCCCCACCCCCATCCGTGTCTTACCTTGCCGCGGGTCTTGTGCACGACTAGTTATCCCGTACCACTGATGGTAGAATATTACGACTATTTTATGAATATTCAATCTTACATATCCTGATATGTCCGGGTGCTAGCTAGCTATTGTAGCTTTTGTTTCCTTAGTGATCAGATAATCGAATGTTTTTTTATTAAGGGCCATAATATATTTTCGTAAAAGTTCGTATATACGTGAACAAACCTCATTTTAATCTCTACCACGGCCTCCACGGTGTAGAAATAGTTGATCCTATTCGCGTGAACAATCGTTATTTACAGACTTGTGTTCTCAGAAATACAAAACAAAGCCACAAAGCATAAAAGAAACTGAAGCTGTCGCACTAACGCAGATATCTTAGTGATAACGCACCATGTTATTGATGTGCTGTAAACTGACAATCAACGTGTTGTCTTAACGTTACACGCAAAGAAAGCATGCCATGTCTTTTTTTATTTTCTTGCTTCGCTGGTTTGCTCAAGCCCTGGTGAACGAAATTACGTCACCGTATAACAGCACAAAAAAAAAGGACTGAGTTGAACTCTGCAGTGTTTAGTAAAAAAGAAATACCGTTGCTTCATTGTTGCAGCCTTTCACATTTAGTTCTTTAGCCTGACACTGCACTTGAGTCAAAATAAACTGACACAACGCATGCAGCGGATGTATACCCCGAGCCATTGTTCTTCTTATCAGTTCTTTCAAAGGTCACTGCTTATGCGCGTCGAACGCACCATTGCGTTCACCGACTCAGCGGTCGTTTGTTTGGACCCAGTCAATGCACGCTTTCCTGTTTACACAAGAAAAAGTGGTCATCTTTTTTCTTTTTCTCGCTGACTTACACGTTGAGTGCATCATACATTGTGTAGAACTGTGGTAGCTATTGAAACACTATCTAACACTGAGGCTGAAACTGCAGCGTTAAACTAGAAAAGGCACATATTTTTATTGATTGTTCCCGTACGCAGCCTTTCTCGCTGAAGCATCTCGCTTTTTTTGAAAACTTTGAGCGCATGTCTTTGACCCCAGCACCTTTTGTTTTGCCGCGGCATCCGCATTTAGATGGAGACGAAATCCTAGAGAGAGAGAGAGTATACTTTTTATTTGTGAATAGACAGAAAACCATAGTAGGGGCGGCGGGAGGCAAGTCCAGGGCTCCTGCCTTGCACGATTCAGCGAGCACGCTATGCGTGCTGCTGCTGCTGCTGCTGTTCCTGCCGCCGTTTGGCTAAGCAATGTAGATTAGGAAGGGGGGGGGGGGGGAGGAACACACTATGGGGCAGGGCATTCCAACGCCGAGCGGGACACTGTTGGTACGGATCCACAGAAGGGGCAGTATAGGAAGGGTGGAGAAAGCGAGGCCAGTCTACTTATAGATGTAGCTTGTAGGAATTTCCGAGCCTTACACTATGGCGTCCTTCTCAATCATATCGTTAATTTCGGGAACTGAAACGCCAGTGATTATAATACTACTTTAAGTGCGTTTTGTTTTCAAACGATGTTTATGTTTCATTTATATACTTAATTTGACAAGGAGCCCCTCAGGTATATCTGAAAGAATCCTATGCATCCTACTGTGACTTTGTATGCATTTGTGTGCTTCGGGTTTGTCTTCCTTAACATCTGAAGCTTTAAAACTCTCCTCTTTCGGTCCCCAGAGAAGGACAGCATACTGGTTATCCTGAACTGGTTAACATATCTGCATTTTCTACCTTTCCTGTTTCGTTCCTTCCCTCCTTCTCGCATTCCGAATTATAGCGTCACGTAAATTCTGGTGCGTATTAATGCCCTGTGCGTTGCTCGCTAAGGTATAGGGCGTTTCAGATGCATTTCGGAAGTTCCCTGTGTTAGCCACAATATAAATGATTTGTTTTTTGTATGATATATGTGGGAAAAAAGAAAATGGTAAGCAGATCTTTACATGCCTTTACCAAGTACCCTCTCGCTATTACCATATTCTCTCCGATGTTGTGTTACTAGCCACAATATTTTGATGGTTTGTTTTTGTATGATATATGTGGGAATAAAGAAAACGGTAAACAGATCTTTACAGGTCTCCACCAAGTACCCCCTTGTTATCGCCATATTCTCTCCGGTGTTACCGCCCCGTTGCACTGTCAGTAATTCCCAGCGCAAACCGTGCCTGCAGTGTTCGAGAAGCTTCAGGACTGTAGTAGATTGTTTCGTTAAGATTACGCACATATTGCGAGCATTACAGATTATTCTGCAACCTACGTGAACGCTAGCGATAACGCTAGAATATTCTACGGCGCGTGTATAAATGCCGACGAGCTTCATTTATGGTCGGCTCTTTTCGTCCACGTCCCGACCACGTGACACTATTTAAATATCTGAACTTCTTGCCTGTAAAGGTTTCATGGTTACCACTACGGGTCACCTCATGGGCGTGTGAACTGGACTAACAGTGATTTTTCGGCGGGAAACGAGTCTGTGTAAAGCGCAAACTTCTCCCCACCTCTTCATTTTTCACCCCCCTACCACACCCCATTTTTTTCTTCTAAAGTTCAATATAGATAACAATGCTCAGCATGGTTAACTTCCTTACCTTTCCCATCTGTTTTCTCAATTGTCTGTTAAAGATGGCATCATGGCTAGCTGGAATCTCCATACCAAGGTCGGGTTGGTTTTGCTGACCATTTACCAACAGTAAGTGGATAAATATTTCAGGGCCACCATTTCTTGGCAGTTCACGTTCTAAGGATGGTTATTTATGACGATGATGTTTTTTTTACATATTTACCGGAGTTAATCTAGCGTGATTTTCCCCACGTGCATCTCAAAGATTCAGGAAGCGTAAAACACTTCATGAAACAAGAATAGAGAAGTAATTTGACATGATGCGAATAAGGTTACTCACCACACTCCGTCTTCGCAATAAACCAGAGCCGTGCAGCAGAACACTCTTTTCATGCTTCCACGCATTGAGAAGAGGACACTGATGATTAGAGCTGACTAACGCTTCTTTATACTGATATTGTGCGTCCAAGCTTCCCTGTACATTATTCGCCTAGAATCTGCAGGGTGTCCCAGATCTCTAGACAGAGTTGTAAAATATACCGACGCACTATATGACGGCGAGACGAAAGGAATGTTGCTTACTCTTCCATGGAGTGATACACGCTGTGTTTCTGTCTTTTGCTTAATTGCCTATTTTGGCACATTGAACTAAGCAACTTTTGAAGCAACGAAGCTGGGCAAACATTTCCAATAAGAATGTTATAGATCGGTTTGTAAAACTTCTGATTAGGTCTGCACGTCAAAACGAGTAGATCGTTTTGCGAAATGTTAAAAAGTTTTGGAGCGAGGGGGTGTACCCTTCCCCCCACCCTCTTGTTTGGCTACACCATTGATTCAGTTTGCTGTGGCGCGTCTTTTAGCGTGTGGTTAATGTATGACGACTGTCTCTCTCCCTCTCTTCACTTTTGATGCGCGCATCTGTAGAACATATGACATACAAGCAGTTTCAGACAACACGATATCTACAGTAACTTATTTCTTTTCGAATAAATTTGTTACTTATACCCTTGTAATTTTGAAGGTATACATGACACACAAGTGACACAAAAATAATAAATACACTTAACGCAGAAACACAAATACGTTGGAGGATGACTCAGAAGTTATGTTCGAATCACCTCAGGTCAGGTGCTGGGCAGTTGCGCCGTCGTGGACCTGCACCCCGACCTAGCGTACGTGATGATGCACGCGGTTCGCGCCGAGCTCCAGAAGTCGGGGCTCGCCACCAGGCTCTGGCAGGAGGCCGTCGAGCAGCGCCTCGGTGCCGACAGAAACGCGTTCCTCATCTGCGGTGGATTCCACGTGGCCATGTACTACCGGCGCTTCGGCTTCGAGTGCGTATCGCCGCAGACCATTCGCTACATTCGGCCGGGACCCGCCGACATCTCCTCGCTGACCCAGAGCGTGGAGGGCGTGCAGGTGGAGGCTGTACAGGTGCAAGACGACTCCGAGACGGTGTCCGCCATCGCCGACTACGACGCCACCGTGTTTGGCTTCCACAGGAAACGTTTCATGGGTCTTGTTCTGGCCGAAAAGGGCAATGCCGTAGTGGTAGCGCGACGAGACGATCAGAACCGGTAAGAATTTTTGTTTTTTTACAGTGAAGATGTCTTTATGATGTGACGCCAATACTACAGCTACCATTGTCGTAGCCGTCGTCGTCGTAGTAGTAGTACACGTTATAGAGATAAAATATACTAGTAGTAGTAGAGATAAAGGTAGTAGTAGTAGTAGTAGTAGTAGTAGTAGTAGTAGTAGTAGTAGTAGTAGTAGTAGTAGTAGTAGTAGTCACGCAGGTCACGCGATCAGAGCGGGTATTGAATAAAAAAATAAAACGAAACGGTGGTGTTATGATGATGATGACATTAGTGTTAAATCATGGTTACGACTTGAAGTGATGATGATATGATGGTGGTGGAGATGCGCAGATCGTTAGAACAGCTTCTTTTTCCGAGGATTTTTATCGGAGTGGAGCAGGCTTTAAAGTTGTACTTATTTTCGCATTTGAAACAGTTGCTTTTTGAAGTAAGACGAACCATTAGTCATCGCACGGTGTGTATGAATTTGGCAAGAACAATGCTAACACAATACTAACCATTGCAAGCACTGCAGTTGCTATTCGCTACCATATGCTTACAGTTTCTGAGTAATAGACATCTCTTTCTCTAACTGTTATTTCTTCTTTTTCTTGTTCTTTCTTGCATATCATATCTAATGTTTTCCTTTCATCCTCCACTCCACGTCTAGGGCAGCCAGGCGAGACAAAGCTAGGTCAACCTTCCTGCCTTTCCTCTTAATTTCTCTCTCTCTCTGTCCCAAGCTGAATTTTCCATGGAGTTAGTTATGCCTGACTGTCGGCGTTCTCATCACTAGGCTACTTCATATATCCAGTGATAAACCCATCCCTCCTGCAACAATAATGCAATCAAGTGCTGAAGTCCAAAACATTGGTTCTACGAAATAGAACAGTATGCTTGTGGATACATTGTTTCCAGCCTTAGAGCTTACAGAGCTCAGTCTTCCTCCGAAGCTCTGTGTTCAATGGCATCACTTGTGACAGGGACAGTCTAAATAATGCAATGCGTCTACAGGACGACGCATCACATGTTTTTTTTTGTTTTTTTTCATGTGTTTCTAACGAAAGAAGTGCTGTTGAAGAATGACTGTCATTAACTTGCAATACTTATTAGAACTTTTCTGTTTGGGCGTTTTCAAAAAGAGCACTGAACGAGGTATAATTTGTGTCACGCCACAAGGCACATTATCTTCATCAGCGGCGTAGCCAGAAGGGGGGGCGGGGGTTCAAACACTTCTGAAAGCTTCCAATTTTCCATGGGTATACACACACACACACACACACACACACACACACACACACACACACACACACACACACACACACACACACACACACGCGCGCGCGCGCGCGCGCACGCAAATGCACGCACGAATATACATAAAGTCTGGTTAACTCTGCCTCCCCTTCCAAAAAGAATTCTACGTTGCTGATTTTTATTGAATTCTCTGCTGCAGGTCGGTGGTAGGCTACGGAGTGGTCAGCACGGACATTAGCGGCCGTGCCCTACTGAGGATTGTGTACGCGAACGAAGAGGCCATCGCCGAGTGCATCGTGTACCGCTTGCTCGAGGCGTACGGGCCATTTCACAAGAAGGGTCTCACGGGTCTACTGCTGGCAGGAGCCGGGGAAGGGCACGGCATCGGCCACAAGATGGCGCTTGAGACCGTACCCTACGTGAACATCCTGTACCGTCGACACGAGCCTAACACGTGCGACTACGGGAAGCAGTTTGTGGTGCCAGTGTAGAACCGTCTGTAATGGACTGATGTACGATCGTCAGACTATGAGCTATTTTTTAAGCGCCAAAGTAGTCTACGGGCCTGTTATCCACACAACTGCTCAAAATACAGAAACACGTTGATACACTTTGTGACACTTGACTGAATGCCGAAAATTGCAGCATAGAGAGCTATTAGCTGACTGTTCCGCATGAAACCACTTTACAGAATGCGTGAGATCTGCTGAATTTTTTTTTACATGAACCCAGCGCAGTTGTTCATTGGATATGGCCCATCGGGCTACTGAACATCATCGTTGCAGTTCCAATTCGCAGTCACGGTAACCCCATTCCGATGGACGGCAGAGTGGAATGCAAAATGGTTTGCAAGTATTTAAGATACTGTTTACGAACGTCATGCAATCAAAATACAACGTGATGTACCACCAAGCTGAATTAATATTTCCTAAACAAATCGTTGTAATTGCGCATAAAAATTTTACGAAATAGCGAAATCAAAAGTGAATTAGCGCCAACAGGCCTTAATCAATGTATTGGAACCGTTCATATACAATAAAGAAAACAATTATGGAAAATAAAAATAAAAATAATAAACTTGCGCTAGATACCATCGATTGATTGATTGATATGTGGGGTTTAACGTCCCAAAACCACCATATGATTATGAGGAGCCGTTGTGGAGGGCTCCGGAAATTTCGACCACCTGGGGTTCTTTAACGTGCACCCAAATCTGAGCACACGGGCCTACAACATTTCCGCCTCCATCGGAAATGCAGCCGCCGCAGCCGGGATTTAATCCCGCGACCTGCGGGTCAGCAGCCGAGTACCTTAGCCACTAGACCACCGCGGCGGGGCGCTAGAAACCATCAGGGAGTGAGATGATTTATCTGCTAAGAAATTGTTGCTAGCTTTTACACGGGCTGAAATGTCCGAACTTGTAGCGTATAATGCTATAGCCTATACGCTGATGACCACGACAGGAAGGCAGCAAGGACGAGGGTATATGACGGTCCATGGGACTATCGTGTTTTTTTTCGGGCGGGCTCAGTTAAGCGAAGTGTATAGCTTTTAAAATCAAGCCTTTCAAATGCGAGTACTTGTCAATGCACCACTGGTGCTGCAACCTAGCTCCGGTTACAGCTGTACAAAGTCGTACCATGCAACTTTAACGTCTCCTTCCTGTAGCTAGATTAATCGCAACTACGACGGGTTCGGGCTAATAACGGAACAGGCTACATCAACAAAACACACTTTATTGCTACGTCGCCAAGAGCGTGTAAATGTCGCGTAGAGAGATAGTCCTCCTCTCAAGAACTCGGGCTGATAAGAGAGACCTTCTCCCTGACCGGTCCCCTGCTTTTCCTTTCTTCTGGAGAGAGTTGTTTCCCTCGCCAGGGAAGAGTACCTTTCCCTCGAGAGTAGCGCAAGCTGGCAGCGGGCGAAGTCCTTGGAATTCTCGATGGAGTATATGCTGTGGGGTTGAATAAAAAAAAAAGGGCTACGCTTCTCTTTCGAAGTGACCGGTTTGTCCCCGTGGCGAGACTGGGATCGCGTCACCGTTAAGAAAATGAAAACGGACGTGCGCGCTCTCCCACAAAGTACATTTGAGTTTCAAGAGCAGTTTGCGAATCATCACTAAAACGAAATGTTTCAGCCAGAATTGGGCAGAAGTGAAATCTTCATTAATGCAAAGTGGTAGATACAAACTATCATGTACTACTATACCAAAATCAAATATTCACTTGAACGTTACACAATTATGAAAAGGTATAATTTTGGCGCGTCCCACAACACTTACATCCAAATCAGTGCCGACTAATATGGGTGGTTGCTGGCTTTGCGCTCCTATGACAACGTAATAAAATATACTCGCATTACTATAGTATACGTCTGCATCTGCCTCACTCCATTAAACGCTTTGCACAGTGAGGCCACTCCCTCTAGTAAGATATTAGTAACATTTCTAAATCGTCTCCACATCCCACGCCTCGGTTGCTGGCTCTGAGTCTAAATGCTGACTAGCACGATGATTATGCCTAAAGTTATGCGTGAAGCAGGCAAAGAGAAAATACACTGTAGACAGGAAGGGTTACAACCACAGTTCGGCGAACTCATTAGTCTGCGCACTTGGACTCACCCAGATTCAGATCGAGCCGTGTGTGTCAGTTTGAATAAATCTGGGTGAGTAATATTTGGCGATTCCGAGTCCGAGTGAGTTTGGCCGATGGAAATATTTCGTGAGTGTGAGTACGAGTGAGTGCAACTCAGAAAAATGTTGCTGAGTCTGAATCAGAATGAGTCTAAAGCGCAACAGGTATTTCTTGAGTCTAGAAAGGAAAAAAAAAACCACCCGTTTGGGTAGTTCTCTTCTTTCCCTTTCTTAACCCTTCCGCCACCTTGCGGGTTTCCGCAGAACTCATTCGCAATATTTCGTGAGTGATTCGCAGTGTCTTCCACTTACTTTAGCTGACCTAAGGTTCTGTCTACTCCTCCTCAGCATTACTATCAGCCTTACCTAAATTCACGTTTATACTCACGTCCCCTCACAGGTATTCCAAAGCAGTGTCGTTCATACACCATTTCAATATTTATTGATCAGAGGCGCGAATTACGTAGGGGGTGCCTCGATCTCACCCCAACCTCTCCGAATCTTCCAGGAAAGTTCTCAATAAATACACCTTAATTATGTTATCATATCTTCGATGAAAAATGTCCTTACTGATTTTCAAGCACTCTCAACACTTATTCGAAGATACTATGTGAGACGGCGCGAAGAAGGGCACAAATTACGTGAAATATTGTTGTTTAAACTGTGGTCGAAGAAGCCAATTTGAGACTAACGAACTCGCGAATCGACTCACTCGAACTAACTCAAGCTAAGGTCGAGCCGTGAGTCTGAGTCAGAGTGAGTCTGGATGAAGAATATTTTTTTGAGTGAGCCCTAAGCGTCAAATGTACTTCATGAGTGAGTCTGGGTGAGCTCCACAATTTTTCTCCGACCTATGGCTACAACTACAAACTGATCTTATTCGTTGCCGAACAAAGGTGTATATATACACAGCTCCACTATGATGACATGCGTGTGCTTTATACCATCATCATAGGCCACCGGCTTGTGCATTATTGCATCGTGTGGGCGCAACTTCTTGGTAGCCCGCCTTTCCTTCGCTTTAAAATAGACATTAATTCAACATAGTTGGAAAGGAGGAAACCAGGCGAAGCTATTTCACCAAGGTAGATCTGCCATCAACCTGCATCTTCTTCTTCATCATCATCATCATCGTCGTCGTCGTCGTCGTCGTCGTCATCATCATCATCATCATTCATCTAAAATATAGAAATCTTGCTCATGTTCGTTCTCACAGTATTCTGTTAGTATCTATACTCTGGCCAAACGGCCAACCAAAAATGACACTTCATCGAGTAATGAGATGGATGGTTTGTAAATTCATTTCAGCCTTGTTGTATGACATGGAAAGTTACAGTCACTCCGATTTCTGTCCTTTCACAACTGCTAGCAATGAGTCTTGTTAACCAGAACTTTTGGGTAAGTATAACTAGTATAAGCATGTGTGAAGAACAAGCCCAAACGAAGGAAGGAAGCTCCAACGAGAGAAAGTTTTGTGTCTGTGTGTGTGCAATAAGTCTGTTTATCGCGTATGGTAGTGCTAAATTGGGCTGCCCGTGGTTTAGCCAAACGAGCACTGTTGTGATCTCCAATACACGCTGAATGAAACTGAATGCAAAAGTAGGCGTTGCTGGGACAATGGGTTCATTCTATACGGTAGACCATGAAAATTAAGGCCGTTTAGCGCAACTTTGTTCGCCCTAAGCGTGCATCTTTTTTTATGGTGTCCTCTGAATGGAACTAAAACGGGCATCGAGTTTGTACGAGACAAGCACTCAAAAGACGCCTCGACTGAATCGGAGACGTTTTTGATACTCGACGAAGCGCGGATTGTAAGGCTAGAGAACTCTGACTCGTAAACTGGAAGTGTAGCAGCGTTGGCGCGCGGCACAGCCCTGGCTTAGACCGTGAATGCAGTACTTGCTCAAAAATTCTAGTCCATGACTACGTCGACTGACGAAGACGAGACCCGGAGTACCTGGTGCTTAAACGCAAAACTCGGTTTTTCTTTTTTTCTATTTATTCTTCTGATATACGTCAAAAACGTCCTTGGGGGCTGGAGGAAGCAGCCTCACTGAACCCTGGAGGCGTTGTACATGGCTTCGCGGCAACAGTAAGCAATTTCGTGCAGTTAACAAAGTAAAGATGTGCTGGCCCTTTCATATACATGCATATATATCCTGTAATTTGAACTCTGAAACGAATACCTTTGCGTACGCTGCACGTAGGGTGAGCTCTGTGAAGTAGGTTTGCTGATAACTTAATTTTGCATAGCTTAATTTTGCATAGGAGGGTACACAGTAGGGAGAAAGGAAGGATAATGCGGGGATGTCATCGGGACGGCGTGAGAACCTTGTGGGGACGGCGTTGGAATGACCACCCTCCTCCTCGTAAGTTCGGCCTCTTATGTTTACTCCGTCGGGGCCTCTTCTGTCATTCTTTATAGAGTGCAATTTTATGGCTACGCAAGTTTATGACGACAATGACGGCTGAGGAACGCATCTGTTGCTTCCTAAGAAGCGTTTACAACGAACCTTTATCTTCGGAATACCGGGAACTGAAGGCAGGGCATTGCGAGCAGCACGTGATCTTTTCATTTTCATTTTTGCATTCATTGCGAACCCTATTTTTTTTAGGACTCGACCAATGGAAGTGGTGAGATGAAGGGGTTCAAAGGGCGGGGGCTGCGCTGAATTTTGCATCCCCATCCCCCCAACTCTGCACACGCCCTTTTATTCATTTCTGTTGAACTGTTGAACACCACATATCTACGTTTACTTGTAAGATGTGCTCAACATAGTCGTGGGGTGCATGTGGGAAAATAGACGCTAAACAAAAACATTATTTCTCGCAAGCACACATAAAAGCAGGTCGTAAAAGACGAATTTTTTTTCTCAAAGCTTTTTTTTTTCTTTTCTGTAGTGTGTGTGTGTGTGTGTGTGAGAGAGAGAGAGAGAGCATAAAACATTGAATACTGACAAGTTGCGTAAATATTAACTGTACCTCTCAGTCCGGTATACCATTAGCTCTAGCTACCATCCGAGCTCGGTCGACCAGGGCCTGCTGCTCCGCTGGCTCAGGATGGGACAGAGTCGCCTCTCAATCGGCAGAAAAATGGTAAGTTGGGCGAGTCGGTACAACTCGGCAAATGTAAGATTATGTTTGTCCGATACATAGCAATTGTCTTGGCAGGCGAAAATTCATCACGGCACACCAGGCCGTTACTAAGAAGTCAGTGTATTGAGAAGACATTTCGCCGCCACCCTCTTACGTGTCTAGGGGGGAGGGGGGGGGGCAGCCAAAGCCCATCCCACCTGCCCGTGCACACGTCTATGGTTACTCTGCGAGAAAAAAACTAAACTAAACGGTTGATGCCCATGCACTTAAAACTTAAGTGGACGTTAAAGAACCCCCGGTGGCCAAACTTCCAGAGCCCGCCACTATATACGGCGACTCTCATGATAATATCGTGGTTTTGGAACGCAAAACTCCAGACGTAAATATTAATTATTATTGGAAGAGCTATGAAGATAGTATAGAAACAAAGCACATGCAGGCAACCAGTTCAGTTCGCAGCTCAGGGTAATTTTCACTTCTAGAATCGTTCGTGGTTATTTGTTCCTTTTTTTTTTCGTAAGGACTGCAATATCACAATCGTATAGCCATCTGCTGAAACAGATTATGAGCTCAGAATTGTAAAATGATTATGCGTGATGATGCCGCGTCAATAATCAAATCTAGCGCAGTCGTGATCGTTTTACTTTGACAATACAGCCATCAGAAGTGCACGACCAAGACATACCTTAGAAAATATATTATAAAATTTCTTCTACCCATGCATGTCGTATACAGTTCATGGCGTTTGTTCAGGTGAGATAATTTGGGGCCCGGGCAAGCCATTTGGCTGGCCACAAGCAAGGCCACGCACTTAGTTTATATTCAGTATTCTTCCGATTTCAAATATGCAGCTGCACCTGAGTACACTAATACCAGAGCTCTTTAGGTCAATCGACTGCTCGGTTCCGTTGATTTGCCTCCTATAGCTTGTTTCACGGTGGCTCGAAAAGCCTCGTTTATTACCACTTTCTCTTTTGTATTATTCGTTTGGCTTTTTTAATGCAGTCGCTTGACTGTACGGACACACGTGATGCGCGGTTTACCTGATCATATGGTAATATGAAAATATTCTAATAAGTGCTAACATATTTTGCCTCTGTACTAGGCCTTCTCAGAGATGACACCCTTTGTAAGAACTTTGATACGACGGCGCCCAAGTAAGTAGGTTTGCACTTTGCAGTTCTCTGAGTGCTAGCGAGATTTTGCGAGTTATCGGTGCCTTCCTTACATGGAGATTTTCCTGTATACCTTGTTCAACAAGAAGTTTTGTGAGAAAAATTTCAGGCGTGTAAGCATAGAGATGACGGCAGCCGGAAATGCTGAATCTAAGCACAGCTACGCAGGCTTCGCCTGAACTTCAAGATCGACATTTTGCACTTCCGTCAAATATTATCGAGCTGTTGAGAGTGCTCGTTCACCAACAACCTTTCCGAGATTCTTTGCAACATCAAGCCAATTAAGGCTTGTGCATTATTAAAAACAAAAGAAAAAATATCAGCTGATACTGTGCCTTTTTATCACAAATGTGAGAGCTCGCCATCTTAGTGCAGCCACATTTCCCTTTGAAAGACTGTCCTATGACCGAAGCGTAGGCAACCACCTGGAAAATACGATACTTTCACAAAGCCCTCATTCTGAATCACGGTCAAGATGTGAGCACCCTGCAATGTTATACTGCCATGCATGTCGTCGGAAAAAAGCCGGACTTGCGTGGCGTGCTTTTATAGGGTTATAGATCAGGGGCGGCGCCAACAGGGGTATAAAAAGGTTGAAGCTGCCCCCTCCCCTTCCCCAAAGAATTTTCGCCTGCCCCCACCCCCAAGAGTTAGCATCGACAAAACACAACGCATAAGTTACCAGCCTCCTTGCCCCTCTGAAGGCACTCACTTGTCGTGGATTCCCCCCCCCCCCCGCACACACACTCGGCAAAAAAAAAAAAAAACATCCTGGCGTCACCCCTTGGTAAAGTGATGATGTTTTATAATGGCTGTTGTCAAAGGTGTAGTGAAAACACGTACGTGGGACGACAGAGTAGATGAAGACACAGCTATGCTGAGATCACTTGTTGGCAGTGTAGTGTCCTTATGTATACTCCCTATATGCGACAACATCGCCATACAACAGGTTATGCTGTACCAACTGTATGTAGCCCACTGTAATATTTTCGGTCATTTTTACTGTTTTGAGCAGTATGTGTGCATTCCTGACATTGTCAGTTGCGTTTGCATGTATTTCATCAGTGCATACTTACACTGTTTGATTGGTGTTATCTCTCCTCTACTCACTCTCTCTGTCACCTTATTTTTTTCCTTCCGTGTGGGGTAGCACCTCTGAGGTGCGTCTGTTTTGACCTACATGCCTTTCTCGTCTCTCTCTCTTTTATCTCCACTTTCCCGTTCTGTCTTCTTCGCCTTTAACCTGCTTTTAGATGCGAAGCAGCAATTTGACTCACGTGTGTAACGCCGTACGTGTGTCAATATGAGCGCGCCGCAACGCGTTCCCTTCCCCGCAGGCGTTGGAGTGGTGCCAAGTAGGTCACACCTCAGCCGCGCGTTGACGTCGCGCTTCTCTCGCACGCTTCCCTCGTCAGTGCATGCTGACGTCACTCTCTCCCTCACACGCTGCACACTCGCCGCAGCGCCCACAGTTGCGCTAGTAACACACTTTTCTCTCACTTCACCCTCTCCACCACCCGCAACGCTCTACCACGCGTCTAGTGGGAACACTCTTTCGGCTCGTGTATCTGCAATGAAACCATGGTGTAAGTTACAATGATGAAACTTACACAAAGCCCAACCCACCTCCCATGCGTGCGTTTCAAACAAACGTTTACTCGAGTAAAGGCTACGCCAAGTTTCGCTTCAAACCGTTCTTCCAGCTTCTGGGTATCCAAGTTGGCTCGAGCGAGAACAGCCTCCCAAGGCTCCCTTAGCATGGTATGTACCAGAAGATAGTTTGTTTCGTGACCTAGACATCCATGCCCACATAATGAGGGAAAGAGACGGCAACCCCCCCCCCCCCCCACACACACACACACTCACACTATCGGCATTGGCGAAGTATAAACGGGAGTCTGGCGTAGTTGTTGCACTGAAAACTAAGTCAGAGGATGTATAAATTGCGGCTTTTACCCTGCTCCTAAACAAAGTAAGTACAGGATTTACGTAGAATAAATAAAATGAATATGTATTGATGAAACAGGCCATTTTTTGTGGTTTTTCAAGTCTTTTCGATAATTCAGCATTCGGTTACGTCAGACATTTTTTTTTATTGTGGCGTGAAATCCAAATCAACGAGCTTTTACTGTAGCTGTCCTCTTTTTCTTTGTTCTTTTCTCTATTCTGTTCATGCCCTTGCCTCTCCTCATTGTGTAGGGTAGCAAACAAGGTAAAAGCTGGTGAACGCCCCTGCCTTCCCATCGCTTTTTTTCCCCACTGAGGAAAAAAATAGCGCGAAAAAACAACGTGAGACAAGACAAAAAAAAATTGCAGGGCTTGCGCGTGTCCTGTAGTTTCCTTCGTTTTGTCCCGTGTTTTCTTCATGCTATTTTTCCATCATGATTTACCACTTCGCCCAACATTCTGTCCTTCTATGCTCTCCTCTCTCTCTCTCTTATCAACGTCGCAGCACAATAAGACGCTTAACTGCTTGTGTCATATTATGCACCCAACAGAAAGAAGGGGTGCATCATGAGCGTCAGACTTCTTCTGCTGGCGCTGTTCACAATCGGTGAGGCGACCGCCATCCACGGTGCACCTGTTTGCCAACGCCTCAGTGCCAATGGAGCCCGGCAGGATGCTGGCTCGAATGCGGTCGCTTCTAGCGTTGCGCGGCTGGTCCAGACACGGCAGCGTTGTTTCGGGGAAGGCGGCGTCCATCTCTCCAGACAACTTCGTCAGACCAAGTTGCTGTGCCTTGGCAACGCAGTGGTCACCACGCTGGTTAGCACGCTGCTCGAGAGGAACCGCCAGCGCATCAAGGAAAACGAGCCCATCAACATCGGAGGCACGCAGAACCTGGGCGTCATCATCCTCAAGAACGGCAGGGGAGTGAACGTGAGCAGCGCCAGTTGGCGCGTGGTGTCCTGGTATAGAAGCTTGCGTGCGTTGTTGAAACACCGGAAGGAACGCAGCGCAGTAAAAGACAGGGAATGGTGACGCCCATACAGAGATAAATGCGCTGCACACGCAGCGATAAAGGGTTGCAAGTCAGTCCTGCGTGTGTGCGCCTCCTTTCCTTGCCCCCGTCTTCTTCTGTACACTGTGTTTCTTCTAAAGTTGCCTTGATGTTCTTTCTTTGAGAACTATTTCGTGCATAGCGCTTGCGCATTCGGTGCGAAAGGGCTTGACGGCATTTTTTTCAACTATTTTTCAATTAAGTTTAATTGAACCCTAATATATGATATACGATCAAGCAAGAACACGTTAGAAACATCTGGATATTTAGCAGAGTGCTCGTATAGATTCACGCAACTGTAAAATTATGCATAAATATACAGGCAGGAGACGAAGTTATACAAACAATTAGGAACGTGTTTGCTTAGCATACAGAACGCATTGAAAACATCCAACTTTTACACAATAGATGAACAGTATGACTTTCGCATACTGAACATAACTAAAACATCCGTATTCTTTCAGTACAAAGAAGCTTGTTTGTGAAATTAAATAACATGTATTAAACAGGTTGCAGTCCATTTTATACCATTGGCATATGCATGGGAGTGTTGGGGAGGAGGAGAATTAACCCACCCTGAATTTTTATCAAATTTGTATACTTAAGTATACATGCACACATACAGACGCACGAATATACATAAATGCTAGCCCCCCCCCCCCCCCCCCCCCGAAAAAAATTGCCTGCGCTCCGGGCTTTTACCCTTATGGTCTCATCAGGAGTCATCATCGACACGATAAGGCTTAACAACACCAAGCCACGCAGACAGACTACCGAGACGAGTAAACATTGTAAGCGCACGTTGTGATTCCTGACGTCTCACTTTACTGTTTGTGCAGTATAAAACTGTCGTTATTGCGTTACATAAGTAAGCCGCACACATACTCAATCAACTTGGAACTTCAAAAGTTCTTCAAGATGTAGGTGTAGAATTAAAATGCAGATGATAGATAACTAGAGGGGGCCCCGCCGTGGTGTTCTAGTGGCTAAGGAACTCGGCTGCTCACCCGCAGGTCGCGGGATCGAATCCCGGCTGCGGTGGCTGCATTTCCGGTGGAGGCAGAAATGTTGTAGGCCCGTGTACTCAGATTTGGGTGCACGTTAAAGAACCCCAGGTGGTAAAAATTTCCGGAGCCCTCCACTACGGCGTCTCTCATAATCATATGGTGGTTTTGGGACGTTAAACCCCACAAATCTAATCTAATGATGTCGCGTTTGCAGTAAAAGAATTCTTCGACCATGATCGCGTCGTTCTAACTATATAACTGTAAGCAGCACTGTTATAGCTTTTGGTGCTTTGTTTTTGGAAATCTTATTTATCGAATGTGTCAAACCAATAAAAAACTGTTTTGACGAACGAAAAGATTTCTGAAATTACTTCCTGTGAGAACACTGCGTCAGGTAGGAGGATCCTGCGAGGCGTTAGGGCATTTTGTCCTCCTTTTCCTTGGAGTAACTCTGTAGACTTGAGTACAAATCAATATCAAAATCATAAGACCCATGCTGTTCAGTGAACCGCCGAACTAGCGCGACAAGGAAGAAAAAGTGGAAAGAGGGGAAAGGCTGGGGTGTAAACCAGATTAAAAAAATTCCGCCATATCCACGAAGTGAATGATGATGAGTGGGCGAAGCTCCGGAGGTAAACCTGGTAAACCATGAATCCTCTGTACATTTTGCCCACTCGATTTTATTACATCGCTCCCCCTAGCGTACGTCGCCGCACTAAATCGAACGATTGCCTTCAACCAATGACACGCGCCATATGTGACATCATTCCTATTTTATAAGATCTCGCGTCTTTCATCAATTACAAGTACCGCTTTCTAGTTTATAACATCTTGCATCTTTTCATCATCAGCTACAAGTACCACCATCTAGTAAACACTACAAGAACTAAACGAGAGGTGGCTACATACAGGAGACGGTACCGCCATCTAGTGAACACTGCAAGAACTAAACTAGAGGTGGCTACATACAGGGGAGGGTACCGCCATCTAGTGAACACTGCAAGAACTAAACTAGAGGTGGCTACATACAGGCTACAGGGGACGCACCGCCCACGCCCTAAGGAGCTTCGCCCCTAAAAAAACTGCATGCTACCTAGCGCAAGAGAAAGGAATAGGCAAAGGTTTAATAAAGAGAGGAGAAGAGGTGGAGCACACACATCGTCATGGTACGTCAGTCTTGTGCCGTATGCGGCCATAGAGTTTCTTAAGTACACACTAGAGTGAACTCTGGCGCTATTGTCTATGGTAGCTGCAACGCATGGCACTTCAGCTACCATGGAAATTATGGGTAGTACACGTAATTACCTAGTCTTCGTATTTTACGTTCATTTTAGCTTCGCGTGGCTTGAAGCTACTTTGTCACGAAACAACAATCGGCCAGTGTTCAGCAGTTGCACTTCACCCCCTTCATATTTTAGGCTTACCATTTCAAATTGGGTCACGAAGTTCAAAAAGGTCTGTTCTTTTCTTCGAAACAAAACCAAACCTCAAGTGTGATTCGCCTCCCGCAAGTACGAAGACTAGGCAAGCCCGTGTACTACCCAGTATTTCCATGTTCAATGAACTATCGCAGCGCCAGAGTCCTTTCTTGTTTATTTTAGGACGCTTTATGTATGTGGCCTCACTGTCCAGTGTATGCACTCTGGATGGCCGGGGTTTGGTCGTCCGGAGTGTAGAGACAATGACAGTCTGAACATCAAGCTCGGTGGTCCCTGAGGGAGACTAGCCGGGTGGCGCAGAGTCTGCCCTTCATCTTCTCTGGAAGTGAAATAAAAAAAAAAACGTCCACGCACCGCCACCCTTGTGATGCCGCGTTAAGCCAATCGTGCTATGGTCTGCGATTCTTGGAAAGTTTTGCAATGCCTCCGTTGCGACTAAGTAGCTCGCAAAACGATGCTGGCGAATTGTCATTCTGGTCGAGAGGCCCATGACCAGAGCGACTGCACGTGCTGAGGTTTATTTTCTTCGGCTATGATTGTGTAGGAGGAGACATGAATGACACAACTGGCAAGGACGTGCACCGTCGGGCACGTCGCGCTTACCGTCGTTAACGTTGGTCTCCTTTAGTCATTCCTGCTCGATGAGATGTCATCTGTTGTGCGACTTCTGTCAATAGACGAATAGACAATAAACTTATTTCGACCACTCGTTTGTGTATGTGCTGGCGTTGCTCTCTGTACGTAACCATCAAGAAGAGCTGTAACGCCATGAAGAACTACGTTGAGATTTCATGGGATGTTGTTAACATTAACGAGTACGCAGGTGCACACGGCGTTCTTCAACGGCGAAATTGAAGTGGACTGCACCACGGATCCGGAATGGATCTCGATCACGTTTCCCGTGGGTATGCGCAACCCGGACGTCGTGTTCGACTACGAACTGCCAGGAGGCCTTCTATCTGGAGAGCTTAAGGCACGCTTCGAGCTCTTCGGGGCCAACGTGGTTCTCCGGTTACCAAAGGATCGCAGTGGGGACCTCAAACCATACATCGGTGACGTGAACTTCTGGTCGACGCAAGGTTTCAAGGTACGCTATTCGCAAGGCACGTCATAAAAAAAGCTGTCCTAATTGCCGAATGATTCACAGAGATTAGCTGTGGACAACGCGTGAACGCAGATCTTTTGATTAAACACATATTGGCATACTATGCGAGAATGACATTTTAGAATTCGAGAGAATGGCTACGAACCACAATATTTGTGTAATAAGACCTTCATTTATAAACCTACTTTAATGAGGGTACACTCTTAGAAAAAAGGTTGGTATATTCACTAAGTACTGACCCGAAACTTGTCACAGAATCCACTAACCAGCTAGTAAATGCAGCTAGTAAAAGTAACCCTATTGAAAGGCACTACCTCGTCGGGCTCGTAACCAACACTAGCCCAAATACTAACAGGCTGGGTAAAAGCCCTACGTCGTTGGGTAGTTAAAATAACTACCAAGTTAGTAAGCGAATAGTGCTGACTCGATTGGTTAGTTCATTACTAAATTGTTAGTAACCCCCGCAAATAGAGGTTTACGCCTATTTTGTTAAATGTTCGTGTGCGTGGCCATAATAATATTATTCTATTACAAAGGTATAGGATATAAATACGAATTGACATGACCACCATAAATTATTGATGGTTCTTAATTACGCCATGTAACTATACTGGGGTAAGTGCGCAGCATAGAAACATACTTATAGAGAATTGACAACGAAATCATATGATCAAATCACATTCACATATGTATGATCATATGTGAATCTCATATGCTCATATAGACTCACATGAGCATATGATATGCTCACGCGAGTCCGTATGAGCATATGATTCTTATACTCACATGATTATATGATCATATGAGTAGGAGAACTCATATGAGCGGATCACGAGAACACGCATGCAAATGCATGCACAAATAAATCTTCAAGATTTGGACGTGTTTAGAAAAATGTTCAACAACTTCGAGTACTTCGTACTCAACTATGGGAGAGCACTGAGCCGTCCCGCTAAAAACTTACGTCCATTGCTGGAGCATGATAGCAGAATTCTACAAGTGTTCTGTGATTATACTGAAGCAGCAGTTTGAAGACTATACATACCCCTGCTTTGGGACCGCACACCGTGTACTGGTCGGTAGCCGCAGAATTTATAAGATAATTGTTGTTTTCTATGCGTAATCATGTCCCCTTTTACTTACTTATGTGCGTGCCATTACGTAGCACGATACCTCTATTCCAAGGTAGTCGATAAAATCAGAGCTTGCCTGAATTTTGCTTACGATGTCGCTATTACGGCAAAATGTACTGCAGCATCTATGACTGATCTGGCAACGTAGGTGGCTTAGTAGTTGCTTAGTTAAAAACACTAAGAAAGGTTCCCTGGTTAGTAACGGCTAAAATTACTAGCTGTACTAGCTGGTAGCTATTACGCCGCGAAGGTAGTAAATGCTCCGGAAACTAGTAAACACACGCGTTTACTAACTGATTACTAACTTTTTTCTAAGAGTGTACAATCATAGGCAATCATAGGGAATTTAAATTTCCTTGAATGACAAGTGGATATTTCGGTCAGAGCCCTATTACCAGAATAAATATCTGTGTTGACAGAAAGTAACGACACTTAGCAAAGAAATAAAAGTGCCGAAAAGTCCCAAACCTTGCATCACGCACAGGATGGTTCATAAGTCGTCATATTTCGTCCTGTCTAGACTCGTCGTTCGCGTCATTTATTCCGCCTGTCCCGCGCTATATGAACGCTTTCAAATGATTATGGTCACAGCAACTTGCCTGTAGGGTTTTTACCTTCCACCGAAGGAAGCCCGTCGAAGGCGACGCTGGGGCGGAGCGATTGCCGGGAAGATTTGCAGGCTGCATTCATGCGTCCGCCGTCAACAGATTCCTCATCTTCAAGGCCGCGCGGCCTCTCCGTTCTGATGTGACAACACACATCGTCGTACGGCCCCCTGTGCTATCAAGCTCGAAGCCCGGATTCCAAACGTAAACCATAAAGGGGCGTCTGCCGACTGGAACACCCATTCCCGCACGATCCTCGTTGTAGCCTTTTTGGTCGTGTTTCGCACGTCGCGCACCTCGATGCACCAGTATTTAGGCCTTCTAAAAGGATTGTAAAACATTTTTTAACGTGGCTAGAAAATGCGGCCGATCACAAGCCGAGGCTCCTGCAAACATATGAGCCAAACATTGCAGCGCATCACAGCGTCAGTGGAATTTTAAAAAAGTAAGTTTCGAAGTCAGCTAGAAATGGCTCGCTCATCCCACGACCATTAAACGATGTCATACGCGCAGTGTGGCCTATGGCATCAGTTAAGCTTAGAGAGATCGGCTTATTTGAGCATCGTGAACTGTAGTTATCGCAGTCGCCTTGAGGTGGCGTGGTGTGCCCTTCGCTGAAAATTAAACCCTTCACTGCAAAGTACGAGTCCTCTAACTCACTATTTAAAGGAAAAAAATAAGTCTAGTTTTTGGTTCACTAAGTATTACGGCTTGGTGGCGTTAGCCACCGCCCGATCTAAAGGGTACACAATCATATCAATCCATCCATCCATCCATCCATCCATCCATCCATCCATGTACTCTGTAGCGCTATACATCTTTTCACAGGAGAGAAAAAAACACCGCCACGATGGGCTGCGCGCGGGAGTACGAAGGCGAAG
The DNA here is from genome assembly GCF_013339725.1 of Rhipicephalus microplus. Taxonomy (NCBI): domain Eukaryota; kingdom Metazoa; phylum Arthropoda; class Arachnida; order Ixodida; family Ixodidae; genus Rhipicephalus; species Rhipicephalus microplus. The sequence goes on along the minus strand of NC_051165.1, from coordinate 265,337,718 downwards.
GGCGCAGCCTTGTCAGTGCATTTTTGAGGGGTCACGCCAATTTGCGCAGCCTAAAGAGGACTATGGCGCGGTGCCCAGGGGGGCGTTTTTGAAAAAAGTCTGTAATTATGCACACGTATGTAATTACACCAGCGTACTCGTGATTACGCTGAAAGTGAGCCGACATTTCTAAGAAAACAAAAAAAAACAAAATGTTCAGGGTTATGCCATGCACTGCCGCATGAACGTAACGCTTCTTGTACCTTTGTCATGACACCCCATCCCCCCTTTCCCCAACATGTGTAGCTCTCAGCGCGCTCGCCGGGGAACGAATGTATACACAGAAAGCACGTCAAGAGTGCGACAAATCTCTCTACTGCGCTCGTACATGACGTATTCCATAAATTATTGCGGTGGTTTATTTGTGAGGCAACAAACTGTGATAGAGAAGCCATTCGATGGTTACTTGAAAAAAAAAATGTCGCAGGGATCTGTCAAGCATGTTACGTGCACCACTGTTGCAGATGGAGATCACTGGAATGGGGCCCGTGTCGTCGGCGCTGACCACCGGCTTGGCCCTGGTGTACCAGCTGGTGCCAATGCCACTCATGGAGTTCTTCAGGGTTCTCATGATGCGCGTCATGCAGCAGTTCCTCGAGACTGCACCGCTACCTTTCTGAGAGATCTCGAACACGCGCCTTCCCTGGACACCAGACTAGTGATGCTACTGGTGCAGTCGGGCTATGTGCTTAGCGAGTCGGTACTGTCTGTACGAACCAGATGGAATTGTTTGGTACCGGCGTTACTGCCGAGGGCTGTTCGATTTCTAGGTTAATGCTTGATGGCGTAGTGAATTCGATGATTGCACCATTATAAACGATCCCAGGGACGTAGGCAGAAAACTTTTTTATGAAGGAGAGGGGGGTGCACCACTTTGATATGAAGAGGGGGCCGCGCAGGCAGGTGGGGTCAAGGTTCTCGCTCTGTGATCTGTAGGTGCCACTGACCTGCCCCAAACTCCAGCTCACCCATAAGTGCCCGGCTTTCCGTCAATTATAATCTGTTATAACGGGACTTGAAAAACAGGCATAAACAGAAATGTTGTATGCTAGGTCTTTTATATATAACCGATTACTACAGTCAAAGCGGGCGCACAACGACAGCATTCTCACCACGTGACTACATCGTTACTATTAACATGCTCGCATTTATACCCACCACGTCAAGTTCGCTGTGAAAATACATGTGACTTAACTATTCCTTTGTAATATTCACACGCAATGCCATGGAGTGCTCGAGCTCAGGCAGTTACTTAATAGTTTCTTTCCTTTTCTTTTTTCTAGTTTTTGCCAGTTTTTGACCAAATCTGCATCAACTTTTCCCACAATTCTTAGAAATACAACTGAATACATCTACAGTAGTGAAAAAAACACAAAGAAGTTTCAGATTGTATTTTTTCTCATCGGGATCGTCCCATATTAGCAACAGAGCCCGCTGTCATGCTACAAGCTGCGAAAATATTCGGTATATCACAAACTGGAACCACATACACGGTTAGTTCTGGCACAAATAGATTGCAACATGTCTCAGCATTTTAAATCGATGCACGTACAGAAAGTGGTACAGTGAACAATGTGGAGCCAATGTGGGGGTGGATGTGGCTGGAGCTAGCAACCGGAAGCTTTGGTTTGCTCCTTAGTGCCGGGGAACTAACAATCCACAGTTGTAGAGATGATCTACTGTGACTCCTAGAGGGAAGTGGATTGTTATCGGCGTATCTCTGCAATGCCCTCCATAGAAGAGTCTCGAAGAAGTCTTCGATAGGCTGACCGTAGACACTGTGAGCCGTTTCGGCAACTGGCATTGAGAATCCAACCGAGCAGACCCATGTGGTGGAACCTCAGTCCGAAAACCCTACAGTCTTTGGATCTCTAGATGGTCTACCAGGGGGCGACTCTGTCCTTCTGCTTCGCGGTCACAAGAACGATGTCGAGATCGATTTGGTCCATGGTGATGTGCAGTTCACCCCTAATCGGCAGTAAGGGCATCGCTTGTCTCAAGTCATAGACGATGCGAGGTCTCACCACAATGAGGGGGAAGAACAGGTCCATGTGCGACTCGTTGCATCTGTACAGATGAAGTCAATGCAAATGCTATTATTCCTACGACATTAAGCATCAAAAGCTATATTCACAAAATGCTCCCACTTTCTGAAAGACAAATTCCGCTGGTTCCCACACATGCGTCACCTGCAACATCAGCGCCGGAGAAAAACGCAGCTTTACTTATAGCCCAGTGTATAGGACAGCAAAACAGGATCTTCTTTCGTGGCTTTTCAATCTCATCTGTGCCTCACACGAAGATACCGACTCGTTTATCCTATGGCAAGCATCTTCGCCATATAGAGGAGCTCTTGTGGAAGGTGAACCCCAGACAACTCCATCATTGTTTTTTCTTTGACGAAGTGGGCACGTTTGTGGCTATTTCTAGTATCACGAGTACTTTCGAAACACTTTGATGTAATGAAATTGCATTGTCCCTCTATCACTGGAACCTGGGGAACTTTCTTACTTATGTAGTCTACGCAATGACACCATGATACGCTCACATGATGTACCGCATGGAGCTGTGGATCCTTCTGTTGTATATGGTTTGGGACACTCCTCTTCGCGTTTGGTTCGCATTTTACTTCTACGCTTTGCATGCAGAAAAACATGAAGCGTGAGTATAGTGTACCTCACTGTGAAATTGCCCCTGAAGTACGTTCCGTTCAGGACCGTGCACTCTCCCGCGGCGTAGGTCAACGATGCCCAGGCGATCACCGTCTCCTATGAAGAGCGGGTCGTTTTTTTGCAATGTCGGCCTGTATGCGTCGAGAATGCTGGTGAACACTGCAGTGAAGCTTGCCGAACCGAGACAGATTATATTTGACTGTGCTACGACACCAAACAAAAGAGAGCCGCTTAGTATAGCGTGATAGTACTAATCACCGTCGAGTTCTGATTTCTAACTGCAGTAGAAGTCAAATGGAAGTTTGAGGGGATATAAAGCAAGCCAGATTTCTGTTAAATGCATGAGTATATAAACACGCACGCACACACGTACGCAAAAGGCGGCATGACACCCTCCGTAAAGAATTGCTGGCTACGCTCCGTGAATGTGACTGTTAACACTAAATATAGGGTCTAGTTAAATACGGTACACAAATACGGCATGGTGTCACAGTACGGCTCCTCTTTTACCAGCCGTCGTGCATTTTCCAGTGAAGGTGACCCAACACTACGAAAGTTTTTTTTTAAATTTACTTTGGGGTTGTTACGCCTTATTGTTGCTTGTCATGGAGCCTATACACATTGTTAACGAGGAACCTGTCGTTCAGTAGACTCACTGTCTCTGGAACTGTGAACAGCTTATTCACAAGGAGCGGGAAATAAGGAGTGATATCGTACCTGCGTAACTTACTAAAACGCTTTATCGAAAAGACTTAGATAAACGTGCAGAGAGACAGAGAGAGAGGGAAGAGCGAGTGAGAAGATGTAGAGAAGTTAACCGGACAAGTGCGTGGTTTGTTGCAGAAGGAGCGAAACGAGTGAATAGGCATCCCTGGGGCACGCAGGAGTTTGCATAAGTGGTCACTGATGCACCTAAAAAGCAACAATATTGTCAGAATAGCTTTTTGCACTCTAGATGAAGCCATCGTTCAAGGACTTTCGTCCCCATCTAGATTTGCGATAGGGTCTAGCCGTGTAGCGGTGGTTTGCTGAGAGTGGCTTTGCAAGTCCCATTAAGGAAAAGTTTGAATATGGCCAAGAATCTATTCAGATACAATAGTCTTGTATGTTGGTTTACTGGGTCATTCCAATGTAAAAAAAAGAAACGCAAGTCGCAGCCATGGGTGTTGAAGCAGCCACATATCAGAGCTTCCACTATCGCGCGAGAAACTGTTTTTTTTTTTTTTGTAGCACTCATCTATACTGGTTATCGAGTTTAAACTCCCGGTCCCGTCGTTGGCGCGGCACGCAGACGAGACCCCTTGGGATTCATCGCCTTTTCAGTACCAAATAAACTTATGCAGTCAGTCAGACAACTACGTGCCAAATTAACTGAAAGCGTCTGAATGTTTACATGAGCACGTTGGAAACTTTTTCAGCGAATATTCGATGTAGTTACCGGCAATGCTACAGTGCTTTTGAAGCCACTGAAATATTATGCTGTAGGTTTTACTCTAAAGCAAGGTAGCTCTTTTCTCGTGTGTCCGATATGTCCATGCTCTTATACTATATTTGGATGTAAAGAACATTTGAGGGCTTTGAAGAAGATTTCAAAGAACCTTTGAAACAGAATGCATGACTTAGTTTTGAGCTGTCAGATCGGCGACATAGTTCGTTATGGTAGGAAAGAGACCATTACAGTTCGTCGCAATAGCTCTCACTACGTCCATACGGAATTTCATATAGTAAGTCTATTTCGTTTTAAGACAATAGCCATTGCTAAGCTGGTAGGCGTGGTCGGAGCACCAGTGTGTAGATATTCCCATGGTCGTCGTATATCTCACGAGATTGAAGTGCTAGCCGCTAGAAGTTGGGTACGCGTGATGGACTCTAGAAGGAGGAGGAAGGAGATCAACATCATCATCAGAGAATGTTAAGGACACCAAAGAGGGGCTGATTGCGTGGCCGCTGGCTTGCAAGTTGACGGTATACTCTCACGATAACCGGGAATCGGTCGTGAAAACATGGCTTCACTGTAGGCAGTGCAAAGTCAAGGCACATATGCGAATATTCTCAAGAAAAAGTATAAGCCTTGGCGATGTGCCAAAACGTTTATATTCACCATTGACGGAGGTTGTTTTTTTTTCTTAACAGTAGTCTATCCAAAGTCTTGCGCCTTAGTTTAAAGGCATGTATTGTTTCAACAGCGTTGAGCGGCCTACAGTTATATGCCGGGCGGCTTACACGAAAACTTTCATAAAAAACGAGTATGCATGTCTGAGAAATTGGGTAAGTTCCATCGCACCACTGGTCGACTAAATACGAAGATTAGCCCAACAAATGGCTGTGAAGCGATGGCGGCAAGCTGAGGAGCCCTACTACGTACAAGGCCGTCGGCAGAATTTTTTTATTTGGGGGGGGGGGGGATCACCTCCTTAATTTCGGGTGGGGGGGGCACCCTTTAAAATGGTCATTTCTCACTCTGTGTGCCACGGCGAAAAAGATTTTCAGAGAGGGGGGCACGGGTGCCGGTTTGCCACCCCCTGGCTACGCCACTGAAGTACAACAGGTGTATGCTAGCTAGAAACCGGAAAAGGAACGGCAGCTACGAGAACACCCCAAAGCGATAGAAGGCTTACGCCAACGATGTCCTGCCCGTCGATCTACAAGCGAAGCGAACACTTGGTTTCAGCGTAAGGTTACGTCTCTGGTGTCTGAAAATCCGTCTCGTGTCATGTGACTGTCTGTGGCTCTAACTCGAACATCACTGCGCTGAGAATCAACGCACAAAAAACCTGGCATTACCTAGCTAAAGCCTAGAAACGACCTAGAAGCAACCTAGACACAACCTGCAGCACTTAGATAAGGCCTACAGACAACTTGTAAGCAACCATACTAATCGTCTGAATCGTCCGGTTTCGATGTTTCAAGCCTCGCGCGGATTAGTCGAAGCTTTGCCTGATTTTTTCACATTAATTTCTTTATAAACAAATAAAAAACGTATATAAAACTGTCAGTGCAACCCTCGACGAAAACGAAAACGCTCACCATTGACGATGGTCAGGAGCTCGTACAGTAGAGTAGCATGCACCATACCACTTAAAACCGTATCTTTCTTTCTACCACTCTTTCCTAAAGATCCACTGATGGTTTTCATGTCAGGTTATAAGCCGCAATAAGCTTAGCCGTTTTTGACTGTGCACATACTTTTTATACGCTAATAAAGAGACGATCGTGATCACGCGGCATATGCTGCGCGCGATAATTGCGGCATTCACGAAATTCACGAGTTCAGCGGTACGAAAAAAAAAAATGAAGAAGGCTTGCTTTGTGTAAACACCTGTCTTTATTTAGCCCGTGATTCTCGCGCTGCCACGCGATGGAAGGTGAGCGATAGGGCGAGCCCTCATTTCCCTTTAGATCTGGAACTTTGCTTACGTAGCGATTAATTCTGTGCATGTGGTCATCTGCATAAGTAACACAAATTAAGAGAATACATTACTTGAATAGTGAGCAGCAACCTTCTGATTATCACATTTCTGTTCTGCCCTTTTCTTTCCTGAGAGGTGGTGGAACGAAAGAACGGGCAGCCAAGGAGCTTCACTATACTTCGCCCATGCACTTTGTTACAACATACACGCTGCGAGGTGAGAGGCGAATGATGACAGAGCAAGCAGGTGACATTCCGGTTGACATGACTACCTTGTCAATTCGACCTCTCCTCTTCCTTTCACGCCAAGTGAGATCATTTATGAGCAGACGGACTACGTGGCACTTAGCGAATCTAGACGTAACCTAATAAATTTTACGCATACTTGCGTCTAAGTTGACCTATAGGTGTGGAATTTTAGGAAAAGAAAAACCTCAATGCATCATGTGTCCATCATCTCCGGCTTTCGGCACCGTTGGTACATATGCACATTACTTCATAACACTCAGTACGTGCATAGACACAGAAAAAAGGGGGTATTAAGCATTCTAAGTGAACCACGTGCTTTCTGATGGACATGATGGGGTATCTATAGTCACATATTTGTTCGTCATACATATTTGAGCATCATCGTTCGCGTTATCATGCCACAATCATGCTCGGGAGCTGAATCGGTGGCCTAACTTGTGAGGACTGATACCAGAGTTCACGAGGGGTCGATTCTCTAGTTCGGCGTCAAGGTGACACACTACTGCGGGCAGTCAAATATATGGTCCGTATAAGCAGTGTGATCACATGACACTTAGGTAACCAGGTGCTCGTGGTCCAATAAACTATAGCCAGTCGTGAACAGCGTCTGAATTCATGTGTGCTCGCGTGCAACATAATGGTGATGGTGGCGATGTTGCAGCAGGTGGGGCTTGCCTGACATAGATAACTAAAAATTGTTACATCTGAGCACCTCTTGATTGGTGTCACCAAGTCCGATAAGAAGCCTTTTGTCACACGGGAAGGCAAACATCGATCGTACAACGATTCACCTGATTGCTGCTGGTTCAGGAAAAATATTATCTTTAACTGTTCGGTGCCTGAAGCCATGCTCTTCTTTACAGGCTGCCGACCATCGCTTCTCTTTAACTATCGAACGGAATTTCGCTTTGCCCGCTACTTGGCGAACGTACTTCGGACCCCGTGCACACTTTGACAGATTGGTGACACTTTGGCGAGACGTGTATTTGACTTCCTTTTTTGTTTCAACTTTTTTAACGCTTTCCTAAGTTACAGAAAAGTGAGTCAGAGATGCGAAAGAATCTGTTAACGAGCAAATTTTATGAAATCAGGTTTTGCTTCAGTGCAAGCTTGAACGCTATTTAAATGCGCATGCACTCAAGTAACCGTCCTGGCAAGCCCGCAGATAGCAGACGCCGAAAAACCAACAACGTGATGACTAGTTGTACCATTCCTTTATTTCGCATTTCTTCTCGCTTATTTACACACTGAATCGTAGAAAGAGATTCGATAGAAACTTTGAATTTTTAAGGACCGTATATTCAAATAAAGGTAATCAAGGTACGCGGTAATTTCTCAGAGATGTTTTCCTTCGTCACATCAACGGACACTGATATAAAAGCAAATGTATTATCATAAAAAAATTGTCATGGCAACGAAATATATAGAGATAACACTTATTATGTTTTACATATAATCCGGAAAAAAGTTTTTCGGCTATTTCAATGGTATAAGCACAGCTGCCGCTACCAGTTCTTTTGAGTAGTTTCTGTTCGCGAAAACAGCGCTTAAACATAAAGGTGAGCTCTGGAGTATGTTGGTTTTGTTGTTTTCGAAGGTTTCTGGATCAGTCTGGCGACATTTCCAGTGTTCTAAGTCGCGTACTACTACTTCAACCGCGGAAAAACAAAAGCATAATCCTGTATTTTCAATAACGAGACACTACTAAAGTGGGACAACCCGATACATGCTTTGAAAACTGGCGCAGATTGCAAGGTTTCTAACTACACTGAGTAGACAACAAGTCATCGAAGGGAATACGTGACTTAAATTAGACACGCGTACCCTAGCACGACCACGCTCTTCTTGCTCGAGTTGTTTATAACTCATCTATCATTCATTCAATCTAGTTATTCCTTACAGACACCCCCAGAGGGTAGACATAAGGGTGGTGTACAGGATAATAAAAAAATTGCACATAAGGGATTGGAATACATGATATAAAAACCTTTTGTGAAATTCCAAAGTATAAATATGGTACATAGGTGGTGGTATTTATACATTGACATAAAGTTTCACTGACAGAGATGAGTTGTTACATTTTTAGCGAAAGTTGATGGGAAAGTTGATCCTCCACTATGATGCCACGTTGGACTCCGCGAAGACTTCCATATCGTGTTACGTGCGCTGCGCACTAAATGCCAATCTCATGGAGACAGTCTTCCAATTGCGCTTCTGTGGAACACACGCGTCGACAACTTTATGACGGTATGTACCGTTCGCGTCACTTTCTTACCGACGCAAACAGCAAGCTTGCCGTATAAGCGCTCGAGTCGCTCAGCGCGGGATGAAGTTCTTGGGACGAATCTTCATCTCGACCGCCTTGAGGGGCACCGTCTTCCAGGAGGGCCAGCGGATGCCCTTGGTGGTGGGCGCGAGGCGTTCGCTCGCGTACTCGCCGGTGAGCAGCACGCTGTAGCAGCTGTGGAACCACCAGCCGGTCTTGTGCGTGCGCGCGCAGTTGTTGACGCGCCGGGCGGCGTCGCGGTCGTGCGTGCTGAAGAGCTGCTCGCTGTGGCGGCGCAGCGAGTTGCCGACGCGCGGGTGCGGCCCGACGTACGAGCCGATGCGGAGCCGGTAGTGGTCGTTCTCGGAGCCGACCACGAACGCCTCGTAGTCCAGGTCGATGGTCTCGCCCTCGAACGACTCGAGCGTGACCCGCAGCATCATGTCGTGCTCGGTGGACAGCATGTGCATCAGGTCGTTGCCCAGCCAGAACTCGCGCTCGATGTCGCCGAAGCCGTGCTTGTAACTGTTCCAGTCGGTCTCGAAGGTCAACGGCCACTGGCTGAAGTTGCCCCGACGCATAAGCACCTGCGGAGAAGATAGGAGCAGCCCCGTGCGGACTGTCTTAGCTTGTTTGGACAAAGGTCACGATATGTGTGTTTCAACATTCGATGCATCATTGTATCGTGCGCAATGGGCTTGATCCGTCATTTTCAATGAATAAGCCCATCTATGCACTTCACAAATATATTCATGGGCGTCAGCAGAGCGAGGGGTGAAGGGTGGTGCTAAAGGGGCACAGACCATGAACATGTAAATCATAGCTGTCGCTGTGCCTTTGGATCACTGGCCACAATACTACAAAAAAATAGTGTATTTTCGAAGAACGAATATGCGCTCCAAGTACAAGGATAACCCCTCCCCACCAGGGTCAATGCGGAATAATTAATTGGTAAGGTCAAACCGAAATGGTTGAAGAGATTTCATCGTTATGAAACATGCAGTAAGCAGTGAAGGGCTCCGGTAAACCTCCACATTTAGCTTACTAGCTCCCTGAATAAGCTAACTTAGCTTGACTGCGTAAAATCTCAGTGCGTATATTTGAACGACGTGTGGTGCGCTGTATTAAAATATGTAAAGTTCGCATGCTCCGCTTCTATATGCTAGGTATAGTAGCTCTGAGTGCACAGTGTTGAAGGAAGTTGAACGAATGACATGAAGTCACCAGAGATGAACATCAGTAACTCCATGCTGGTCCTGGGTGTGAGAGAGTTTGCCCTACGAAAGATAAATTAGGAATGCTGCTATGAAAGCAGAAAAGCTGCTTCGTGTATAGTGGGCAAATTAAAAAAAAAAGATCAAGTACGTTTTGCCTATACAGTTGGGTAATCCAACTCGGTATCAGCGCGCAAATTGAACGCCCTTATAGTGTAAGGTCAGGTCTACTGTTGCTAATACAATAAGTTGTATTTCATTCGTATTTTATTACTATTAATGCTTTCTTTTTAAATATGCAAAATTAGCCTCACCGTCCATCCACCTCCGTCGGTAGACATGTCGCAGTAGACCCGAACGGCTCGGACGCCCTGCGTGTACACGATGTAGATGCCATCGCACGTCGCGCCACCAGTGCGTAGGTCTGCGCAGTTTCGAGGGCTCATCACGTGCGTGGCCGTGACACATTTTTCACCGACGGACTGGACGCTGGAAACTGGAGCTCTGCGTGAAGGCGTGATGCTTTCCGCCGCCGTCAAGTCATCGCCGTCGGTGACCCTTTTTCGGAGACCTGGGTTCGAAATTTTTTCCAGGAGAGGGAGCTCCAGAAACGCGACACTCCTTGATGTCGCTGAGACTGTTCTCGACTTCTCGCATCATCTTGCTGAAGTCGTTCTTCATCTCCATCTGGCTCACCTTGATCTCCAGCAGCATCCTGTTCGCGACCTCGGAGCCTCCGGTTCCGTTCTGGCCTCCCGTGTTCTTCCTCGGAGGCCGTGGAGTCGCAGGCGGAGCGTCCAACGAGCGCGCATTGTCGGCCATGCCGGGACACTGTTCCTTGAGCGAATCCAGCTCATTCAACAGAGCATCGTTCTGTTCGATGAGGCTGTTGGTGAGCACTTCTAGCCCTTCCAGCTTCCTGCCCATCTGGTTCTTCAGGACATCCAGCTGCTCGTGCATCTTCCTTTGCGTGTCGTCTATGGTGTCCACGAGGAAAGACAGCGACGTGTCGGCCGAGCCTCCAACGTTACGAGAACCCTCCTTCCGGGACGGCTCCGGTTCCGCGACGGCACGTGAAGCGGAGCTCATGGTGTTCTTGAGCTCCTTGTTCATGTCGTAGATCGTGTTTATGCCATTCATGACTTTCTTCAGTTTGCTGTCCATGTCGTCCTTCATGCGTGCCGTTCTCGCTTCGACCTCTGTCAGCTTGGCGATGCTGGTGTCCACCTTACCACCCACGTCACCTTGGAGGTTGTTAAAGGCCGACTCGAGGCTTCTCAGACGGCTGTTGAACTCAACTGAACCTTCACCGCCACCGCCGCCACTGCTTGCCACACGACCCATCTTGGACGACACGTCTTCCAGCTGCTTCTGGACCTTATCCAGTGCCATCTGAAAGCTCACCGTCTGCGTGGTCCGTAGATTGTTCTCTACCTGCAACTGGTCTCGAACTTCGGTGATGAGTGTCTCGACTTTGTCTAGCCGTGCGTACAGCCTGCTTTGTCCTCTGCAGACCGCGCATACCGAAGCGAAAACGAGCACTAGGAACGAAGTACGCTGCGCCGGAGAGGCCATGGCCGCCGTCGCGACAGACGTACGCAGTTAGTCGCTTGTATGCTCGTGCAACTGGCTGCGACCCCGCGTATATATCTCTCAAGACACTCGAGAAGCAGAATAAGCAAGGAGGAAAGGCCCCTGCGATTCTCGGACCTCGCGCTGTCAAAACTGGGCTGATAGCCGCGCTGAGCTTCGGCGTGGAGTGGAGTGGACAGCCGCTTGCTGACGCGTGCGCACGAGTATGGCTCAACGCCCGAGTCCGAGGAGACAGACAAGGGAAGCTTCCGTTAGCCGCAATAGATAACCGGGAAGACGCGCGTCATCCGGAACCTAGCGCGCAACTGCTCTTGTTTACGGGCAACATTTCGTTTGAGTCGTTCGTACACCACTCGTCTGGGTGCGTGACGGTTCCTGGAACGGGCGGTGACACACGGAGGGATTGCCCGGACTGCGACCAAGAGTTCGGGCCCGCCAACGGGCCAACCACGGGGAGAGGAGGACAGGCCGCGTGCGGCGTCGTTTAAGGGGCTTATTCTGCGAACGGTCGTCAAGGCCCGAACCTTCGGCGCTCGAAGAAAACACCCAGCGGGAAAAAAAAAAGAAAAAGAAAGGCGCGTGATGCAAGAAAGCACCGCGGTTCAAAGCGCACCAGAAGCGTCGTCGACCCTGGCAAATTTCCAGCCCCAGCCAAGGGGTTCGCGTCCGTGGGAGAATTCTCGGGTGACAAGAAAACAGCATCGCGCTCTCTCAGCAATGCAGCCAGCCGCTGCGTGGATGAGTGCTGCACAGAGAAGGGGAAGGGGGTACGTGCCAGGGAGGAGGGGCTCCGTTTGTTGCAAGTTGCAAGCAACTTCGCGGTATACGCATGTATAGTGCCAGGCAGTTAACTGAGACCGGCGCCGGCCCCCCATCCGAATACCATGCGTGTGTAAACCCACCCTTTGAATGTCAAACCACAATCGCGATCCAGCCCGATGATTCACGCGTGGGATGCATGCCATCAGTGCATGCACGAAGCTTTAACAAAGAGACATACGATTGAGCTTACATCTACGTATTCGCGCCTGGTAGCGGGATTAGATGGGCATTGTATAGTTTGAGATAAAAGCCTAACAGGTACGCGATTAGATGTGCATACAGTTCAATATATGTGTAAGGTGCTTAATAGCACCTTACACATATACACATATATACGCATGAAGTGGGATATCTGTGCTATTCTTTATTCACTCTTCGTTTGTTGGTAATAATTACTGCATGCGATGTAAATACCTCATGGAGTTAATATAGTTTGTACAATATATATAACGAAAGTTAGCCTCAGATGCTGAAAAAGTATTCGAGTATTTTATTCTTGGACGCTCTCTCCTTTTGTTTTTTCCGGGAATACTATTTTTTTCGCCAGGAGCAGGAACTCATGAAGTGGTATGAGCATGATGCACAACCGGGTTCAACATAAAAATTAATATCCGGGATCATTATCACTTAACTGGTATCATCACATGGAACTGAAGTTATATTAAAGAAGGTTATTTCGTTTTTTTTCTGTTTTATTTTGAGGAGGGAAAACTCCAAAATAAATATGGATTTTGGTTTGACTCACCACATTTTATGTGTGGAATGGCAATACGTTTGACTCCTTTGAGAGTACACAAGCTTCGAACGTTTTCCACGGAGTGTGGTTTTAATGCACTTCGCCAAGTCGCACAGACCGTACTCGACTTTCCGAAACATCCTTACACTCCGATGGACAGGACACCCGATAAAGATGGGTTGTCGCTGATATAGCGTTGCACTGCTGAACACAAAGTCGTGGACAGGATCACCGTAGGGTGAATTTTAAAAGTAGCCAGAACTCACTCAAGCTAGCAAGCAGCCAATGTAGCCATACCATTCATTTTATCGCTATATTTATGGCCAATTGAACAGAGGCTGTATTGGGAGATTTTTTTTTTTATTACTGAACAACATAATATATAGTTTCGAATAAAGAGGGCCATAGAAATAAAAGGACACTTCTTTCCTTGCTTGGTCTGCTATCCGAAAATGAGCTGAAAATAAAATAATAAATCATAATAATTCAGTATGTCGTGCATATATTTTATGTAGATTAGCTTGCAGTTGTTTTATAGACGAATGAAGAGTAATTATGGAACATTTCAGCCGACAAGTCAGTGCGGACATTCGAGTATAAAACGTTAAAACATTTTTTTTTCTTGGAGCCACATGTTGAATTTGATGAGTTAATTGTTACGTAATACCTCTCAAGCTTCTGATAGTGAAATCTGGCTAAGATGAAGGGTCCAGCTTCGTTCTGTAGCGGTCCTCTCTCGCGAGAATACATACTGCGCATCTGAGAATTGGAAACTTTTGGGATGCATCAGTATAGATGGCGGGCAGCGTGCTAAAGTTACACGTTTGTCAATATGCATGTAACTTGGCCACTTCATATTTGCAGGCGTTGTGTTAGGTTAAAAAAAAGGGGGGGGGGGGGGGAGCTTAATGCGCATTAACTTGCTCGTAGGCGATAGACGCGTGCTCACATAGGCTAATATGACAAAACAGCTTTGGAAATAGCGTGTTTAGTCCACAGAAAGTATGAAAAATGGCTATTTAATGCACAGATACACAAGTCAAAAGTAGCCACAAAGTAGCCAGGGCGCCAACTTGAAATTTTTGTCGAGGCGAAATTGTTAAGGGGCTGATTTGGCGTATATAGACACCTAACAGCAATCCCTGTCGTGGATTGTATTTTCTGACGCGGCAGCATGCATTCTGTGGGAAAATACGCGTGTACCGATTTTTCGAAGTATACATCGTAGAAACTGAGGTAAATGCAAATGCGGATGAACCAATTCAACCATTAATTGTTGTCGTTTTCCTCTGCACATGGCTTGCACTGAATGGAGAGGATTGACCCAACTTGAGAATAAGTATACGTTTCAATAAAGAGGTGTGAAATGCGGATAATGAGTTCATTCAACTGAAGAAGTAAACAAGTGCAAAGTAATAAAATTACTCCAAATTAGAAAAAAAATCATTCACATGACAAATTATAATCCTGCATTCCCCTTCAAGCCTTACTGGGGACTGCTTTTGTTTCATTTTGTTTTCTCATCAGTGACGGCACGTTAATCCGGAGCTCTGCGATTTGTTCTCCTTCGCATCCTCTGAGCTTAGCGAAATAAACTTTCACTGAGATATGAAACGCTTTAGATCGGATTAACAAGCTTAATACAATATAGTTTTTTTTTCTTTCGTGGCGGCTAAGTGTTCCGAAGTAGTGACACGGCAGATTTACTCGTGGTTATGACAATAACACCGAAGAGCTCGAGGCACCCGTCGGGCTATCCCGTGGATAAGCCCCCAGTAGTAGACGAAGCCAAAAGTGGGAGGACGTGGGAAGGGGTTTGCTTTTTTCTTTCTTTTTTATGGAGAGGAGGGGGGACTACCTCAACCATATCTTATCTATACGCGCGGCCCAGTGCATGCATTTGCGAGGAGAAAACCCTTAACGCCGTATAAGGTGAACGAGACTCGGCGTCAGCGTAGCTCTGGCCGACTGGGCTCGCCTATACGTCACCTCCTGACGCCGACGACCTTCGACGACAGTGTAACTCTGACCGACTGGACTTGCTCTACGCCATCTACTGACGCCGACAAGAGCTCTCGCAAGTGGTGCCCCGTGCTCGGACTCCTGTGACCGTGTTTCCATCTCTCCTATCCCCTCAGTTTGTTGTCGCTCCTTCTGGCTTACCACCTCACGTCTCTTCCTCTTTTCTACACCTTTACTCCTACCCCTTTTATCCCTCCTAACCCCCATCCCTTGTGAGCTACTGTTGAGGTGTCGCTCACTGAAACAGACAGTTACGGGGCTCACTTTTCTCTTCCTTTCTCTCTTAAGAATCACCTTCTCTGCTCTAAGGTATATACCTCATAAAATTTTCGATCACGCGCCTAGTCGAGAAACGGCAGTCATCCGATATTCTCATTCATGCAGCGGGCGCTTGCACCGGCTGACGTATACTCTGCGAATGCGAGTAGGCTGCTTACGTATACACTCCGCGTCCCTCGGCGAACGCCCGCCCAGCTGTAAGATGATCAGTGGGACAGAGGCGAGATCAGATACACGGGCGACGCAGAGTCAGGGGTGCTCGCTCGGTGCGTTGCGCAACGCCTTCTTGCGGAGGCTGAACTCGCCACCTCGGCGAGGAAATACGCCCGCTGGCGTGCATGCTAACTGCTGGCGCGCTCGCGTCCTCCTCAGCAGCTCCGGCCAGCTGTTTGGCCGGCCCCGCGAAGACTTCGCAACACCGCCAGCCACCGACGCCTGTTCCACGACAGCTTTTAAAGGTATATAGTGGCCAAATGACGAAACCACCTTTATATTGATAACAGCACGCGTCAGCTGGCTGATTTAGTCTCCCTTCCCTTTGATGGCGCTCGGGTCCTATAGCTGCATCTTCGGCTACCCTGATGATTTGTAGTTCATCCTTGCTGTCTGAGTTTATTGGGCAGCGGAGAATACAGCGGTGCATCACTTCCATGTGCTGTTTGGTCCCTTCGCAGTATGTTGGGCTAAGCTCAGATTATGTGCCCGAGGTGCGCCCGTCGGTTGCAGTCCTTACGTTTGTCTGAACAGTGTTCTGGGCATAGGTGTGTGTAAAGGGAGGTGGTAGCCCTCCACATATAGTCAACGAAGAGAGAGGGGGGGTTCAATGTATGCTCCATACAATGACTTGATAGGGAGGAGGAGGGCTCTGCGACAAATCATTATCCCCCACCACCCACCTGAAGGGGATCATTGAGTACGCCCGTGATTCCAATCATATATGTCAACCATCGAGTTGGCTAAACTAGGTTTGGTTTTCTTTTAGTGATCGCCCGCATTCACCCCACAGAGGAATGGGTGAAGAGCGTGGTGGCATTGAAAAATATGTTTATTGTGGGCATGGTGCAGCTAAACGTTTCCCGAGAAATATCTGTCATCGTTCGTGTTCTTTACTGTCTTCTCTCATTCAGAAATAAAGGCGTGTAGTAGCTTTTGTGATCAAAAGCATAGAATTATGTATACTGTATCAGCAGTTATAAGGGAAAATGCGGATATCACTGGCTCTCTTTCATATCTCCATGCCTGCAGCATGACATTAAGTCTCCGCAAGTTTCTCGTTATTAAGTATTCATTGTAAGCATTTTGTAGAACAGGTTATGGCAAATCATACACAAGAATCCACACCTTCTTTATTGTTAGTTTTTTTTTAACCTCCCGAGTTGTAAAGACAATCTAACCACATCGCTTTTTCTTAACTCAGCACAAAAAAAAAAGGCTTACCGCCTTTTCCTGGCCTTATTCACAGAACTTTCTCTTTCTTGCTATATTTGTTATTGCTTTGCTACTACATTTAATGAAAACAAGACATGGGTGGGTTTATAAAAACTATTTAACGATTTCGAGTACATCGTACTCGACTATGGGAGAGCAGTGAACTATCCCGGCTGCAGGTATATTTGCATATAATACGTGTTTAACGTAAACGCTCGGTACATATATACATCTAAAGCATATTCAAACCAGTACTACCGACTCGCTCCGGGGAACCTACAATAAGCAATTCAATTATATATTTCTTTGAAGATAAATTTTATTTTAAACTTTCTGCTTGCTGTTACCCCGTTTGGTCTTTTTACCTTATGTCTGTATTTTGGCGGCGTCTCCCCAGGGCTACCTGACTTATTGTGACTTATTGTAAAAGAAGCAGAGATATTTACTGCGTGGTCTGATCCACAAATGAGAAAGAATGTTGCTAGATCAGCAGCGCCACACTTGATTGAACTGAAGCCTGATCGAGTTACCGCCCGACATTTAGATGTGTCGCTTCGGTAATGCCACCAAAGTAATGTGTCTCCTTCAGCGTCACGCAATTAACACGCTGAATGTTGCAATACCTGCGTTGTTATATACACGACAGCGAACTGCTATGGCCTGCGTCGATCAGTCAAAACAAACACGAACGAAACGAATTGTAACTGCGACTTTTACCGTTTATGCGTTTTTCCTCGGCTTTATTTGAATTTGCTGCGCTCGACGAAAACGCACACCTGTGAGCAACGGTGTCACAGTTCGTACATCGAGTAAAGGCATATAAGAAACAACAACGCTGTAAAGAAGAAGAGGCAGCGGTTTCCTTTGCCTTCGGACATGAGGTTAATCTCTCGCAGGGCTATGTGCTGCATGTAGACTGCCAAGTAGCATCCAGCCATCAAGGAAACAATAATGGCGAGAGTCATATAAGACATCCAGCCAGCGTTGTCCTCGGTAGCCAGACCACACATGATGCCCAACGGTGTCGTCGAAGAGTACAGTACGGCCATCTTGAGCGTCTTCCAGACGCCACAGCCAGTGCGAAGACCCATGACGCCCAGCACAAGGGCCATGGCAATCTGGCTTGCTATGGACGAGAAAAACAAGCCCACAGTCCCGAACACCGAACTACCTATGTGGAAGCCCTCGACGAAGAAATGAATGCTGGCCAGGAGAGCAAGTTCGGTGTAAATGACGCTGGACAAAGGTCGCACGTCGTACGTGTACTTTCTGCTTCCCAGGATGTACCTCTCGACAGTTCGCTCGGAAGTCTCGTGTACGGGCACGCCGTTGTTGATGGCGAGAAACAACGTGTTCAGAACGTGCGCCAACAGCACTCCCGCTGCCGTCATGTAGTCTGCTATGGGCAAGTTGACGGTGAGTGCTGACTTGTCCACCATCGCCCTTGCAAGCGGAACCATCCTGACGAACCAGTGAGCGAGACCGACTCCCGTGGCCGCACTGATGCAGTTGTTCAGCACTTCCGAGAGCGCAGGCTTGGTCGTTCGTGGTGCAAGAGCTGTCATAAACAGCTGAGGGTAGACGTACGCAGCTAAGACGACGGTAAATGCTGCAGGAACTGCGAAAGAGCTTGCCAGTAGAATATACATGCTTGCCGCTGATGTTGTTGTTGTTGTTGCCCCTTCGCACTGGCACTTACCCACTATGGGGGATTGGCCATGAAATCTAGAAGTATCCTATATGAGATATATTAAAAGGTTTATCCTTAATGAAAAAACTAATGATGTAATAGAAAATAATAATTAACTAAAAAGGAATATTAAACTAAACAGATAATTGAAGATTGAATCAAGAAGAGAAAAGGTGAGGTAATACTACAGTGGAAGACAGAAATTTTGAGTAGACCAGACAATCGAGCTTATCTCACCCGGTCACAATCAAATGAATATGCAAATTTCATTCAAAATTAGACAAGTGTCTTCAGAAATATATTTAAGCAGGCATTATTATGACATGCGCTTTGATTCTCGAATGAAATTGCATACAGCATCGAATACGCTCCTGTGGCAATGTCCCAAGCTAAAGGCACCGAAACTTAGAACATTATCTGCAGTTAAATTTAAACCTACTGCTTGAAACGGAACAATTAAAAGTCTTTTCCTAATTAATGAATAGTTTTTACATGTTATAAAGAAATGCTCTATTGTTTCCGTTTCTTCACAGAATGGACACAGGGGGGATATCGCCAGACCAGCTCTGTGCAAGTAAAAGTTTAATGGAGGGACACGACATCGAAATTTGGTTAAAATGACTTCTAACTTTTTAGATTGACTCCACTGAGGTTTCCAGGGGTATGTTAGGTGCTGATAGTCCGTATATTTAGTAATATTTTCCATAATATCCGTATAAATAGCCCATTTTCTATATCTGATCGACACTATGTGTTCCGATTCTGGTAGTACCGAGATCACAGGGCCATCAAGTGTGGCTCGAGATAGTGAATCGGCTATTTCATTCAACCGTATGCCACAGTGTCCCGGGACCCAGACTAACTTCAGGAACTTCACATGA
Organism: Rhipicephalus microplus; assembly: GCF_013339725.1. Classification (NCBI taxonomy): domain Eukaryota; kingdom Metazoa; phylum Arthropoda; class Arachnida; order Ixodida; family Ixodidae; genus Rhipicephalus; species Rhipicephalus microplus. The sequence goes on along the minus strand of NC_051165.1, from coordinate 265,318,418 downwards.
GGTGGAACTAATGTTTGTAATGTCGCTAGAGCTCTTGATTGTTCTGAAGCTGTGAGAGTAGTACACAGCGAAAGAGAATCAGTAATTATCATTGCACTCTCTTCGTTTGAAGGAAGTTTTCGTAGCGCTAAAATAATAGCCAGGAGCTCAGCTTCGAAAACCGGAGTGAAGTCTGGTAGTCTTACCGAGAATGACCAACCGAGGTAATCTGAGACGATTCCTACTGCTGCCTTTTCTTTATTCACAGAAGCGTCTGTGGCTATTATGTTCTTTATTTCCGCATGAGCTATGTAGTCTTCTAACCTGTCATTTAAGTAACTCGAAGATTGAAACTTAGATAGTGGGGGAAAAATTTCATCACATTCTATCGTAATATTGTGATTTAATGCTTTGGTTCCAATTACCGATCTGATATCCACCTTTATGCTTTCAAGTTTCTTTTGTACAAAAATAATCTGGGGAGTACGAAAGCGTGGCCAGTGAGCGAGGAAGAAGGCGTCGGGGTCACTAATAAAGGCATATGCAGACCGTCTCGCTGATAAGCCGTAAAATTTCAAGTATGTTTGTACTGTTAAGATACGGAATCGGCAAAGAATAGTTGGTATGCGAGCTTCCTGATATAGTACATTAATAGCGACATACCTGGGGAGTCGCAAACACAACCGTAACGCTTCTCGCTCTAATAGAACTAACGGTTTAATTTTGTACGTAGGGCCACCCGAAAATAATATACACCCAAATTCGAGTATTGGGCGCATGTACATTTTATATATCATTAATAAGGTGTGTCTACGTAACCCATATTTTCTGTTGCTCAACCTTCGCAATAAGCCTGAAGCTCGTTGTGCCTTTGCCACGTTATAGTCTATGTGAGGGCTCCAGTTAAGTTTCTCGTTATAAATAATGCCCAAATATTTGATAGACTCTACTTGTGGAATCGGTTCCTGATTATAAAGTACTGAAATTTGAATAGAATCTGCTATAGGGAACACCAGGAGCGCACTTTTACTGATGTTTAGAGACAATGAAATTGAATGCAGCCAAATTTCAAGAGAATACATGTACTTTTGCAATTTTTGATGCAAAGAATAAATGTCACTGTCTGCAACGAAAAATGCAATGTCGTCTGCATAAATGTAGACAGTGATATCTCGTTCAATGGGAATTGAGCTCATCAACACATTGAATAACAGCGGAGATAGGACCGCCCCTTGAGGTACTCCACGTTGCTGTTTGAATTTAGATGAGTGACATCCATCCTTTGCACAATAAAATTCTCTCGATTTTAGAAACTCTGCTACCCAATCAACAATATATCGCGGAAAGTCACATTCGTGTAAAGAATTCAATAAAATTGAGTGCTCAACGCTATCATAAGCTTTAGCTATGTCTAGTGTTACTAGTACCGCGTATTGTCGTCTTTTTCGGGCAAGCTGTATTCGGCTCTCTAAGTCGGCATGAGCACACCAAATTGAGCATTCGCTACGAAAACCTATTTGAAATGGTTTCAATATTAGCTTGTCAGCCATCCAAACTTTTATTCTATTATTGAGAACTCTCTCTATAATTTTGATCAGGTGAGATGTTAGAGAGATTGGTCTGATGTTGTCAATGTTAAAACCTGACCCTTGTTTTTTTAATATGGGAATCACTCTAGCTATTTTCCAGTCATGTGGTATCCAGGCATTGCTTAAGGAATAGTTTATAAGGTTGAGGACGTCGCCGGGTGATATCTGGAATAAAATTTTAATCATAGGAACTGTTATACCGTCAGGACCAGGAGCCGAAGAGGGTAAGTTTCTAATTACGCTTGACATTTCGGACAATGTCACTTTTTCGTAGTCAGTCTTTATAGAGGACTTTTGCCAGTTGATTGTCAAAGTCGACGAAAATCTGTTAGCTAAACTTCTTCCGATTGCCTCTAACGAATTAGTCATTTCTTCCGTCGATAACCTGTCATAATCAGAGTTAGCTAGAGACGGCAGAATTTTGCGCGATCTCATATATCGGAATAACGCTTTCTTATTTCTAGGTTTGGAAAGAAAGTCGAAATGTTTTTTGTCATAGTCTTCTTTAGCTTTAGCCACGGTGCGCTTAAATGTAGCAGCAATAAACTTGTAATCTGCCCAATTTTTGGGGGACTGATTATGAATTAGCTGCTTCCAAGCCGCTTGTCGTCGTCTATGATCACGAGAGCACTCAGAATTCCACCACTGACTACAAGGCTTTCTCGTATCAGACTCAATAGAAATTCTGCTTTTTTGAACGTTCTTTTAATTACCGCACTTAATTTCATGGCTTTATTTTCATCGTTGTCTTCAGTGGGGGTAGTCAAAGCAACTTCTAGGTCATTTTTAAATTTGGAATAATTGATAAAGGTTCGAGCTTGGGAGTAAGATGGAATAATGGGGCAAGAAATTTCAAACAGTACTGGTAAGTGGTCACTGTTGGTGGCGCAGTCTAGAGTGGTCCAAGATACGCTAGAAATACCCGAGCTTATAAAACTCAAATCTAAGGCAGAGCGGGATCGGTCTCGGATAAATGTGGGAGTTCTAGCGTTGAGGCATGATAAATTATGGTCTATAGACCAGTCCCACAAGCGTTGTCCACATTGATCAGTCCTAAAACCCCAACTAGTGTGGTGAGAATTAAAATCTCCAACCATAATTTTTTTTTTTTTTTTTTTTTTTTTGCCGCTGAATGTTTTGATCTTTTTGCTTCTTTTACACGACAGTGTTCGAACGCGCTTCAATTACTATTCCGAAAAATACCGCCATTGCGACGTAAAAGAGCGCGCTTCAAATCACTAGTATTGTGAACAAATTGCTTTAAATGTGCTTTCAAAGTGAATATAATAACTTAATAATGTATTTTGATGAACAGTGTTTTGTAACATTGAGACAAAACGGACAAAACAGCCGCTACTGGCGTGGCCATCGCTGGTGCATTGAAACTTCCGGCTGGCAATTCAAAATGGCCGCCAGAAAGAGAACGCAAGAGGAGAAAAATTTAAAAACTCTTCGAGAACTTGCCGCATTACCTGCAAATAAGCAATGTTTCGACTGTCATCAGCGGGGGCCAACGTATATAAACATGACTGTCGGGTCATTTGTCTGTACGTCTTGCAGCGGAATTCTGTAAGTGTTTTTTTTGTTTCATCGCTCTTCCAAGCAACATCACTCGAGAAGTATGCGTAGTTAGGGCTACACTTTCTGTCTGCCACAGCGTGCCCTTCATTCATTTTCCTTCAAAGTGCGCGTTCGCGTCTTCGAGAGGGCAGCCGTAATTAGTCCGTGACTATTGCACGGGCGCCGGTGAAGTCGGCCCGCTGGCCATGTAGGTGTACCGCCCATTGGGCAAACGATCCCTCACCGGATGATGTAGCTGTGATTGACTAATCACCCGGGATGTTCCTGGGGTTCCACAGTAGGTGTAAATGACATTCCCATGTGTGACCTTCACTTGCACGGCCCGGCAACTGACGTTTTTTTGAAGTGCGAACGAAACCGATGGAGGCGTGCATTGAGCGACCTTCTGAGCTGGGGATTATCGGTGTGCCTCTGCTAGCGCTGTCAGCTGTATTGAAAGGTCGACCGATAACTTTCGAATACCGCTCGCTGCGTTTGTCTCCGTGGTCATTTCATTCCGTCGTGTCAATCACCTGAGCGTACACTCCTCGTATCCGCCCGAACATTTTGATTTAGCAGTGTTTGTTCTGAGAAAGTATTCAGGTTTCATGGCAGCGAAATTGCAAAGCGGACTTTGTGCTCTACCACTGCTACCTACTTTCAAGCGCTGTCGATAAAGGGAAAGCAGATGCCTTGTCCAATTTACCGGTTTCATGTATTGATAATCATTTCATTGTGATTCGCACTGTATTGAGTGAACCCGTTGCGATAGCCGCCGCAGCGATAGTGCTTCAATTTGTTCGAGTGGCACTTCGGGACTGACTTAATTGGTTTGAAGAAAACCTACCTCTTTTGGACAGATTCAGTCGTCGTTCAATTGGGCACACGAAACAGCTGTTCGATATATACATCATCGACGTACACACCTAGTAAGGCAAGCCACCTGTGAAAGAAAGGTCCTTGCCCTGCCATTTGAAGGTGACATTAAAGCTTGTGTTCCGACCACTTGCTTGCACTTTCACAGTGATAAATGTGTAATAGGTTCGGTAATATATGTTTCTGGAAGAATCAAGTTAATTTCTTATAGACCACTTGTTATCTATTTTATTCTTGACACTGAGGTTGCCTGTTTTATTTGGGTTGCAGCTAAGTGTGTGAGCTCTTTGTAAAGTAAGGCTCTCTACCTCTCTCTTTGTCACTGACTATAACTTCCGAAAATTATTTTTGAGTTCAATGAAAACCCCGGACATAACTGGGGTCGCATTAACGGAAAAAGTAGAGCACATTTTTAGACTCGGCATTAGCCTACCGCTAGAATTATCTAGGCCATTGAGCTGGTCAGTACCCGGTGTATGTCACATTGACGTAGGAAATCAAATTAGGCTCTTGATGGCCTTTCCATTCAGCCAGTGTGGATGTAAATTATGGTGCCAAGATTGTATGGCATCATCATATATAAACTCATATTTATTTTTCAACTCATTTGGCAGTCACATTATTGTTGTCTCTTTAAACACTTCTGCCGAATCTGATGATGTTAGAGAAGTATGCAACAAAATGAAACTTCTCACTAAGTCATCATAAATAAAGGTTGCTTCCAACGTTTGTGAAGTGGAGATGTTGCTGGGATATTGCTTGATAAGCACTTTGCAGTATTTTTATGTACTTATTTTGATACACAGTGCCAAGTGCACGCTACAATGGTGTAACTTGGAAGAATTTGTCTTAGAAGGCAAACACCGGTTGCCCATGGGCATCCAGAGGGGAGTGCTAAGGCGGGTGGGTGGCTTCCCTGGAATATGAATTTATACTTTCCTATGCAGTAGCAATACGTTACACAGCTTCATTAGTGCACTCATGTCGCAGCATTCTGTATTGCCAGTTCATTTCGCTTTGTACACTGCTCTTGTTGGTCATATAGAGTATCTAGGTGTGGTCAGGTTCTCGTATCCTTCAGATTACTTTCCATAGAATTGGATACATAACTAACTTCTTGTAGATTCTACTAGCTTATTCTTTCTCTTTTTGTTATATTGATTTAAGAACACGGGACCCCACTAAAAAAAACGCACTAAAAAATATCTTATTGCATGGTTATGATGTGAAGAGTGTGACAGACTATTCTCATGCTTTCAATCACTTTATCTTGTTCTCTGCGCATGCCAAATGTATTTCCAAATGCCAAATGTATATTCATAGTATTTCCTATACCCTTCCAAGGTCTAATGTGGCCACGGTTACTTTCATGTCTTTTTCAGGCGAGGTTTAAACCCACCGCATCGAGTGAAATCCATCACCATGACAACATTCACACCTGAAGAAATAGAGCAGATAAAAAACAAAGGAAATGAGGTAAATGTGAACGATGTCATCAGGCATCTGGGGGAATAACGTGCATATTTAAAATATTTTTGAGGTTGTTGTTACTTAATTCTCATGTGATGTACGGAAACTGTGTGCGATCGTTGTTACTGTCGTGTAATATGAAGGTTGCAGTTTTCCTCTTTTGTGTGCATGCATGAAAATTTCATACCAGGGCTGTCGAATTTATGGAAGCAGCTTAAACAGGATTATTCTTGCATTTGCAGCTATGGCGGCCACGAATTCATGCGAGTTCAGTGCAGTACAGTATTTGTATTATGATCTAAGCAGACATTTATTAAGTGCATTTTTGCAAAACATTGTGTGTTCAACACACAAGTGCACAGTAACATCAGCAGTGTCTGACAGAAAGGCTTGAGCCGAGATGGTGATGCAGACATATCGACAGCAAGTACCGATATCTACCAATGTCTTTTCCTTGAGAAATCTGCACTTGCACTCTCCACGTCTAAGATTTTCTTGCACAAAAACCTCCTTGTAAAGTGATAGTAATTTAAAATGCATGCTCCTCAAGCTTTAGGTGTACACTATAATCTCATTATAATGAATTTGTATCTGACAAGAAAATATAATTGAAAAAAAAAAATTATTATAGATGTATATTAGTAAAACTGTGTCTTTGACAAGACTATTCATTTATTTAGTTTTAACTGATCATTCACTATATTCACATTATATCAAGCTTTTACTGTATATGTTAATGCTTTCTTCAGAATGTTTTATTGCAAACTTCAAATCTCTTGCATAGGCTTTGAGCATGCCTTTTTCGAATTCCTGTTGTTATCATCAGTGGGCTCTTGGCTGCTCCAGTAGGTGCTGTTCGGAAAACATTGGTTATCGGTGATGCTGGCTACAATGCATTCTTGTGTGTTCATAAGCACCATAGTTTCCACAACCTTACTGGTAATGACGCATCATGATGACATCTCATAAATGTAAAAGGACTCTAATGTGAGACAGCAAATTAATTTAGGCTTAAAAACTGTGCTCTGAAAATTATTTTGTCTACTTTCGCCATCATAGGTAATAATGGATGAGAAATTAATATAACAAATCACACTCAAATTTAAAATCATAGTCTCTGATAGTGACATCACAAATTTTAAAGGACTTTTTTGTATTTCAGGCATATAGGACATTTGGATTTTTTCTGAAACTTTATAAGTTATGTCTCTGGCTCACTCGGAAAGCAATGCACTTGGTTTTTGCCAAGTTCTGTGATGTCACAAGGGCCGATGCAGAAATTTCGAGGTGGCACCACCATGCGCACTTCTTTTCGCATGTTTTATTGTTTACCGAGGATCTTCTTGCACCAAGCATGGCATTTTTGGTATCGTGAAATAGTAGCTTACTTATACAAGAAAAATCCTTTTTCTTTTTTAGTATCCCTTTAAGCACCATAGCTTCCACAGCTTCACTGGTAATGGGTTGTGATCAGTGATGACAAGATAATAGTAAGAGACTGGCAAGCCATCACAAGGGGCTCATACATTCAGTGGATGGTCCAGATTTCTTGAAGGGCAATTTTTTCTGCTCACACATGACCTAACGCGTGTGCAGTACTGCAAGTACGTGTGGCTGGGTCTGTACGACTCTCGCTGCCCTATGGAGCCGGACTCCAGGGACGAGCAGCGGACGCGGGACATGATGATTCAAAAGTATGAGCGCAAGCGCTGGTATGTTGAGCCTGAGGTGGCCCTGCAGAGGATGCAAGCGGACCAGCAGCAGCAGGGCAGAGCACAGCAGCAGCCTCAACAACAACCAACACCGCCACCACCGACTAACCATGTGCCGCATTCCAACTCTGCTGTCATGCCCGATACAAAGCCCCTCTCAAGTCTGCTGGGGAAGAACAGCCTCCCTCTAGTCATTCATAAGTCCCAGGTGACCCTCAATACGCAGCTCACATGATCAAATAATCAAGTACAACAAAAGCGCACACATACTTGTTTAAAGGGACCCTGCAACACTTTTTGAACATGGTCAGAAAATGCTATCAATCAGTTATCGATGCTCTAGTCAGCAGCTGCACAGCATGTGGCTGGGAACTTGCAATGGAAGTTCAAAAGTTAGCTAGGCTCACTTTTCTCGTGGCAAGTGATGCCGTGTACTCAAATCAACTGCATCACATACTCAAATAATGTGGCCATTGGCTGATTTGAATGTTGTGAAACTACATAGTTAATGTGGCTGCTGTAGCATGCCGTGACATGCGTGCGCCACTGCCCGTTGCTGTTTGGGTTCACAATCACGGGCATATCGGGCATGTGGAGAGCGTTTGATTCTACTCGGGCTCTCAACGGCTGTCTGCCTTGACGGCCGCGAAGCGACGCGCCAGTTGTTGCGCTCGGAGTGTATAGTACATTGCCTGCGTGCATGCTCGCAGAAAGCAATAAAAAGTGCTCCCTTCAATTCCACCTCCGCTGTGCAGCTTTCAACGCACTCGCTGGAATGAAAAGGGAGAGAAAGCTCTTGGAGCATGCAAAACATCTGTGTAACTTCGCTTTTACAGGACCGTTTCAAAAATTTTCGTGGCAGGGGATTTGTCAGGCAATGAACTCCAATGGTAAGGTTATTTTGTGTATACATAGAAAAGTGTTGCAGGGCTTGTGATTTTCCTTTTCTGAAAGTGTTTTTCCGATGTAGCTAGGGTACATGTGTAGGTTAGAAACTAAATGTAGGCAACAGAAATGCTGATTAGTAGCCTAAGACTTCAGGGAAAAAATTTGTCAAGATTTTGTTCATGTGCATTTAAGGTTAGGTTCTTTGGGTGTTTTTTGCTGTCTCTACCGTGATCTGCATCTGTTGATGTCTACCATAATAATTTAAGTAAACTTGTGCAGCTTGTCAAAAGGCACGCTTTGGCAGTACACTTTTATATATTGTTTTATGAATTCAATAATATAATTATAGTTAGTTATATTGTTACTCAAGAGTGTTTATTTTTCCATGTGTAAATGTTGGATGTGGTGGAGGTTCCTCATATGCACTCTTATTTTTTTATATCTAGCATCTGGTTCACCTACCTGCCTTCCTTTTTTTTCTCATTTCTCTCTTGTATAAGCGCTATATATCAGAAAATCAGTAAGCATACACAGAAACCCAAGCTGTGCTTTGATGTTGCTTTGAAAGCAAGAAGACTGAAGACGAACTTAATTTTGCTTATTTCAAAGTGCACCATGAAACTGTTTGAGCATTCTGTCTTACAATGCCGTCCGTTTCGCAGCCCACGACTCCTAGTTCTGCAACTTGGCCGACACCCATTTCATCAGCCGTTGCCACGACGACAACCAGCCAACCCATGTTCAAGTCAAATGTCGACATTTTCGGCACTTTTAACAGCGACCCATTCAACTCGGCCTCCGTAAACTCTACACCTACAGGTTAGCGTGTGGCTGCGTTCTTCCCAAAGTTTCCTTTCTTCGTAATTGTTCTAATGTGACTGTTTTGAGTGTTTTCTCGTGTTGTTTGTGCATGCAACAGTTGGTCCACTTTCAAGACGTGTGTTGTGGTAACACTCCTCCTCCTTTTCACTGTGTCTCGTAGTTCCTGCGAAACCTGCATCATTTTCTGCAAATGGAAACTTTGCAAATTTTGACACAGTTTTCTCATCTGGTAAGCACTGCGTCGTTCTTCCTTCTTTGTGAACGCTCATGGGTGTGCAGGCATGGAGTCAAAAGTGTTGTGCATGCAGTCTTTATTTTTTGCACTTCTTGCATAGGTGGTTTAAATCACCATGCAATTTCGCATGTTTCTCTTCTCTATTTTTGTGTGACTAAACGATTGCTGCCACCTTGCTTCTTGGGTTCTCTGAAAGTGGCAGATTTTTGTTCAGTTTAAGGTGTAATGACACAAAATTTTTAAAGTGAGATGACTAGCGAAATAGATTTTCCTGAACACATATTCAGGCAGTCATGTAAAGAAAAACAGTGGTGTTGTGCTCTCTTTTGTTTGTGGCACTGTAGCTAATGCAATTTCCTTTTTATGAAATTTGAATGTATCAGCATCTTGTGGTTGGCCTTTTCTCTTTGAGGAACTCGGGTTAGAATTATGGACATTAGTATGCAACCTTGCACATCAACAAAACTTGTTATTTCTTCAGGAAACCAAGAGCAAGCACCTGTGGTGTCTCACACTGGAGTGACAAACAGTGTAAACAGCAACCACATCGGGGACACAAGCACTGGTGGTGGCTTTGTAGCCTCCTTCCCGCCAATGCCAAGTGCGCTAACTGCAGTGAGCACGCCATCTACTGTGACCCTGTCTGCAGCTGCCGGTGGAGGAGAGCCGCAGACCAAGGTTCCTCCGGCGGATCGATACGCAGCCCTGGCCGACTTGGACAACCTGTTCCACCAGGAGAGCCCGCAGCCGCAGCCACCTCTGCAGCCACCCCAGCCACCTGCTTATCCGCAGGCCTCGGCATTTGCAGTGCCTCAAGGTGTGTTTCACAATAGATAATGCATGAACCAGTGACAGTGGCAGTGGACTGGCAGACATGATGCTGCAGTCTTAATATTTCCACACTCTTTTCTTAAGTTTTGTTGTCGCCCCATTAGACGTAAGAGTGCCGCCTTGCGCAAACCGCACCAATAGTCTAAGAACCACCACGATAATCGTAGAACCTTCCTATGCGATTACACGCACAACAGGGACATTACAGACTGTGCTCGATCCTACGTACCTGCTAGTGATAATGCTGGAACGTTCGACGGCACGTGTATAAATGCCAGCGCACATCGCGACTTGTCAGGTGATCGATGGCCAATGCTCTGTTCACCGCTATTGGTGTCAGTTTGTTGCTGCAATCCAACTTTCCATTTACTGGCCGCAAGTTTGGCGAAATAAATACAGTCCAGCCCACATATAATGACCCCACTTAAGGGGAGACGCGGGTCGAAAAGTCGCGTTTTTTTTCCAAATTTCACCTTTTCTGTTTTTTGTTGCTTTATCATCTTTATACATTATATTTTGACATCTGAAAATATCACAGCGAAATAAGCATCAGAAGTCAGTGAAAAACGCGTCTGAGTGAGCGGCAGTGACGCGCGGCATCACGAAATTTACACAAAACGGGCTGCTGTTCGCGTGCTCGCGGGGCCGCGAAGAGAGCTGTCCGCCATATTGCGGCCGCTGGCTCGTGTAGAGTTGTCCTTACTCTCCACGATCCCGGTTCTTGAAGTCTCGTACGTTCACGAAAAATCTAAAAAAAAAAGCAACAAAAACAGTCTTTTCCCGCCGTTTCAAACCGCGCGCCACTAACGCAGGGCCGCCATTGGCTGACAGCACCCGTGTTTTCTTGCCGTAGTTCGCTTCACTGTTTTCCGGAGTTATTTTTCGCTGTTTTCGTGCGATGGCAAGCCCGAAAAAGGCCGTTGCCGACCATCGGAAATACAGAAGTAAGAACAAGTTCAGAGGGAAGCGGCGGAGGACGTACAAGAAAGCCACCGCCAACGAAAATGTCCGCGACGGGCCAGCGGCCGGTAGGCCTAACATCGACCACGGCAACGTCGACCATGGCAACTGCGACGACGAGATCAACGCTGCAGTGAATTTTGTGAGTGCATCGCAGAAAAAGATCGCGTTATTCGAAAACGACGTCAGGCCGAATGCCGATCGTGCCGAAAGCGTAGTGCTGTGCGAGTTGGGTGCATTGACGGCCGTCGTCGCAGGCGCGGCATGCCCGTTTGTCACGAGAGTAAACTCGCATTTCGGGCACCGAATAAAAAGCGGAAAGGCCTTTCGGCGTTTCTGGAGCTACACTGCGAGAATGCGGAGTGCTCGGAGAGCATCCTTTCGTCCGCGTACTCGTCGAAGCGGGTCGCGTCAGATGGCGGCCGCGGTGCAAGCAGAAGCTACGACAGCGGGAGTTCGCGTGACGCCTTTGCCGTGAACCTGAAAGTGGTGCTTGCAGCGCGTGCCGTCGGTATCGGGCATGAGCAACTTTCACGATTTTGTGCAGTAGTTGGATTGCCAAACCCTATGCACCATAAGACCTTCCATGCTATCGGCAAAAAGATTCACAGTGCGGCAGTGAAGGCTGTCTGTGAAAACATGCAAAGGGCACGCAGCGTCACCAAAGAGGTGGCTGGTAACAGTGACGTGCCAGTCATGTTTGACGGCACATGGCAAAAAAGAGGCCACAAAAGCCACAATGGTGTGGGAACTGTAGTGTCCTTGGACACTGGTTTGTGCCTGGACTATGAAGTGCTTTCCAACTTCTGCCTGGCGTGCAGTTTGCATAACGACATGGGAGGCGATGAAGAAACATGGCAGGCGTTTCATCATCCCGTTTGTGAGAAGAATTGCGACTGTTCTTCGCATGCCATGGAGGCCGAAGCTGCAGTGCGCATTTGGCAGAGGACTGTGGACTATGAGACACCCCTGCGGTTCACCATCTTCCTAAGCGATGGAGACAGCAAGGCCTACAACGGGGTCTGTGATGCCAACGTGTACCCTGACACTCCAATTGAAAAAGAGGAGTGCACCAACCACGTGGCGAAACGTCTGGGCACCGGCCTGCGGAAGCTGCCAACGCCACTTCCACGAGGGGAGAAGCTGAAGGAGACCACCATCCAGAAGCTTCAAACTTACTTTCAGGTGGCCATTGTGAACAATCGGGGAAATGTCCACAAGATGTACACTGCCATATGGGCCTCATGTTTGCACTCGTGCTCAACAGACGGTGCTGGAAGTCACAAGTTCTGTCCTGCAGGCCCAGACTCGTGGTGCAAGCACCGACGTGCTGAGGCGCAGGGCCAGCCTGCACCGTGCCACACCCCCCTCCTGACCAAGGCCCAGGGTTTGGCAGTCCTCCCAATCTACAAGCGTCTCACAGATGCGAAGCTGCTTGCCCGGTGCCTCCACGGCAAGACACAGAACGCGGCCGAGTCCCTGAACAGCAAAATATGGCTGCTGTGTCCAAAGACCCGGTTTGCTTCCCGGACTGCTGTGGAAACAGCCACAGCCATTGCAGTCCTGTGGTTCAACCGGGGCCACGCGAGCTTTGAAAAGGTGCTGGAAGAGCTTGGGGTGCTTCCTTCGGAGGCCCTGGTTACCCTCAGCGACCGCCGAGACAGCATGCGCATGCACAAGATGAATGTGCGTCAAACCGCTGAGGCGAGGGCACACCGTCGCAGTGCAGCCAAGAGGGCCCGGGTGGAGGAGTCCTGCCGCACCAGCCGGGAAGGGAAAACCTACGGTGCTGGAGAGTTTTAGACAACTGATATTCCCTCTGGACATGTGTGTATGTGTTCAGCACAAGTTTCGTGCTACTGCGTTTTTCATTTTTGTAAATACAGACTTTCAAACTTTCAAACGCGTTTTTCTCATTTCGCAATTTTGGCCAATTTGCATTTTTTGCGGGAAGTGTTTCGGGCACTTAGAATGGTCATACGACGACGAAATTTGGCACACACATTGAGGAGAGTGCGTAGGGTGCCGATATCTACTTGAATCAGCACAACCTATCAGCTGTAAATATCTATTAATAAATTTAATGGTGGTCGAGTGGAAAAAAAAGGGTAGTTTGCTACACAGATGTTTTTTTCATAGTTTCAAAGTTGGAGCACAATTTCTAGCTAGATATCGGCACTCTATGGCTAATAGGGAGCAAAAGGAGCCATTGAACAACTCTCTGCATGAACATTTAGTATGCGCGAAAGTTCCCGGAAAACTTATCAAGTTTCACCATTACTTGAAACACAACTCCCAAACTATTGCACTTATGTAAAAACTGATTACAGATTTGGAATGAGGAGGAAAAACTGCATCAGTGGTCCAATTTCTGAAGCTCTAAGTTGAATAACAAAAAAAAAGTGCTTTCGAGGAGCGTCTCCCCTTAAGGGGGGACGTGGCAAGTAAAACTAATTTTTTTATTAATGTACTGTTTGTGATGAAATTTGGTGTGTGTATGTGGATGATTGTGAGGATTCCAAATATGAAAACCGTTTTCAAATACCTCTTGTACTTTTTGAGTTACAAGCATAATTATACTAATTAATGCTCTTCACACTTATGAGATAATTATTGCTAAATGAAATTATTTTTTCATATTATTATGTTCCCAAAGCATCAACTTGTGCAAAGAAGCTATTAGTTGATTTTTCTGGTTCTTGTAACCATAAATAAAATTTCCAAAACATGGATGTTGTTTTGCGCACACATCGCAGTAATTATAAAATGTGTTCTAAAAATTTTAAATGATGAGTAAGAAGAGAGATAAAGCTTTATTGCACTGCTAAAGGCCTCCTGAGCCTAGTGCAAAAAACGGAACGACTCTATCAGTCTTTGTTAGAAATTGACAGATGTTCTAGCGAAGGCACATAGGCGAAAATCAAGAGTTGAGAAAACTGACTTTGAAAGTTCACTCTTGTTTGGAAGTTCACAACATGCCTAAAACACTCAGAATCCTCCTGGGCAGTAATCCTGAGATGCTGTGGCCTTGGCCTCTGTAGAGCGCAACCCAGTTTTGCGCTTCTTTGTCGTAGAACAATGCACCTTTTGAGCCCTCTTTACCCTTTTGGCATCCTTTTCGGCTGCTCGCCGCAAAGAGCAGTCTCCTGGATTGAAGCCCAGTTGAGCAGTGATCTCTTGCAGCGCACTCTTGCAGCCACCATTGAAACGGCAGACTGCATCTGCAACTGCACTTTCCACACTTCGAAGGGAGGCGAACTGGCTCTTGGACTGGAGTGACCAAATGAGGCTGTTCATACTCTCCACAGCGTTCTGGGTTTTTCCCTGCGCACACCTTTCAAGCAGCTTTTTGTTCGAGAGGCGCTTGTAGATTGGCAGCAGTGCCACTCGCACGTGAGGGGGTAGTTTATGTTTGTGAGGCGGCAGCGGCTCTCCCTTGGCCAATGCCTGATTGTGCGGGCACCAGGAGTCAGTCCCACTTGGGCACAGGTCGTGGTGCGGATCCTGGTCTGTGGATGTTACATGGTAATAAGTGGCCATGATGGCCCTCTCCATGCCAGGAACATCGTTGGGGTGGCTCTTAATGGCCCAGCCATAATAATTCGTCAACTTCTTTATCAGGCCCTGCATCAGCCGGCCTTTGCCACCCATGCTCAGTCCTCGGCCTTTGGATTTGTGCTCATCAAGAAGGTTGCGCAAGGAAGTGCCCATTCTTTTTTTCACATGGTTCACACACTCCTGTTTCTTAATCACCATGTAGCCATACACCTTGTCTTGCGTGAGGGCAAGGTACGTACGGCTGTCACCGTCGCAGAGCACATTGATGTATCGAAGCTTGTACTTGGTAAACGATCTTTCAAACATGATCCTAGCTGCTTCTACTTCCATTTGGCCTGCATTAGCATCGGTGTTCTTTTGGCACTGTGGCTTGTGTTTCTCAAGCCACTCCTCATAGTTGTCGTCACCAGGCTTGGGGCCAACAGCACAGCCTTGGCAGTAGTTGGACAGGACACAGTGGTCCAAGACCAAGCCTGTGTACAGCTCGATTACACAGCCCACGCCAATATGACTTCTGTGCCCCCTCGTCATCCACGTGCCGTCGTAAATGACGTCAATGTTGCCTGGCACTCCTCCTAGGTCCTTGTAAATGTCATGCACCTTCTGTGCACTTTCTGCTTCAGTGCGGGTGGCAGCTGATGTGGTGGCAGGGTGGCTGTACTTCCTTTGCAGTCTCTGGTAGGACTTGTGGTGCAGTGCTCGATGCGAAATGTCCATCGCAGAAAAAATGTCATTTATGGCAGATTGTTTTCTGCCAACTGACTGCACAGCCCTCAAAGCCTCACGTTTACCTCAAAGGGGTTCGTTTTTTGTTGCCCGGAGCACCTCGGGGACCACCACGCACTGTTCACTATGCCACAATTGTCACAAAAAAGTTCCATCCTCGCCGCGAGTCCAAGGCAGTGCGTAGTCTCGAGGCGTATCGACCCTTCGTCGCACTTGTTGCACTTTACTGACGAAAGTAGACCGTTCAGCATCTTATTATTTACAATGAAGAATGTGGAGTCCTTACCGCCGTCATTTTCGTCGCAGCCTTCGTTCAGAAGCTCGAGCTTCCGCTTTGAAGCGGACTTCGATGCTACGGCATCCAAAACATCCCGCCTTGTCTGCGCCTGCTGCGCGATTTCTTCACTGCTCGGAATCTGGGCCGAAACTCGCGATAGAATGTTCGACGCGCGCACGCCCGGAGTTGCAACGGCTGCCGACGCGGTGCCACCGCAATCGGGTTCGCGAGAGCGTCCATCACGGTCGACGGCATCCGACGGTCTGACATACGACGATGTGGCACCTTCCACACTCTCGGCCTCACAACAATCAGCGAAGGGTCTGAGTAGAGACTCCGTGACGCTTGAAGAGCATGCTCCGTCCGGAACTGCGACTGGGACGGCAGCCGCAGTCGTCTGCCCTTTGTTCCAAGCTTTCCGACGCTTGCCGTACTTGTGGACGCTCCGGAACTTTTTTTGCGGCAACATAGCACCGCAGTATGAGCAAGCACTCAGAAGAGACCACCGATGTAAACAAAGCTTGGTAAAAAAAGCACGCGAACTATCACAAAAACAGCAAACTGGCAAAAAACGAAGCCCACGCCAGATGATTCTCGACACGGCGGCCGCAGATGCGCTCGCGCTTCCAAGGTTGCCAAGGTGCGCGGCGCAGCTTTGACCAGTAAGAGGTCGCGCCTGCTACCACGTGACCCGCGCAGCCAATTGCCGTTCTTCGTTTTCGTTTTTTTTACTTGCTCCTCGCGCTTTTATTTTCACTCGGCGAAATACGAGACCGCGACCATCGGGAAGCCGGCTTTCTCCTCTTTCCAAAGCTACCAAAATGGCGGCCCACAGTCAACAACTTGGCGCGTTTGTGCGGCGTGAACAACACCGTTTCAGGGGCTTTTTTTTCGCACTTTTCGGCGACTAGCCTCGGCAAAAACACTATTTGCGGGATTTGTAGCGCACGTTTCGCTGTAATATTTTTGAACAAGGAAGTTGAAGGTCTGAAGATTACGAAAAAAAATAAATCAGAAAATCGCATATTTTGACCAAAATCGGCACTTTACTTGCCGCGCCCCCCCTTAAAACAAACTTTCGCCTAAAACGAACAATATCCGATTGACCGTGAAAATATACATTGGTTCCATGGCGCCAAATCGCACTTACAGCGAACGTCTCCGAGCGCCGCTGATTGGGTACAGCGAACACAGTCAACGGTTTGTCGAATTCCCAGGAAACCACTTTCGACCACTGATCAGGCATCAACAATGTGCCCATACATTCTTATTGTTGAATGCTGACCTTGCTTCCGTGCCCCTGTAGTTGCCGCTCTCCCCGACCCTTGGAAGAATGAAAGCCGTTTCCATCCTCTATGCCCCGACCGCTTGTTGTTACACACCCCTCCGTCCTTTGTCCCCCCCTGCTACTCTGAGCACCCTGCATCGCCAGACGAGGCCTGTGTTTTCACACTGCCACCGATCTTTCGAAGACCGGTCGGCCATCTTCCCTGTTTTTGATCGCTGGTACTGTCATTGGCGTTGCCAGCCTGGAGTAACCAGATCATTTGCCAACATCGTCGGCCGCCGACTATCTGATAGTCTGCGTTTAGTGCACGCGTGTACGCTACCAACGCCGACTTTGATAATTTGCTATTCATTTCGTCTTTAGGACTTGTTCTCGCTCACTTTGCACTCGGCTCAGCATGCCCTTTGCACACGTGCGGAAGCGTGAAATTGGCTGTTAACTTGCACGAAACGAATCGCGAAATATCGAAGTTCGTGAGGCCACGCAGACCCGCTGGCACAACAAAATTATTTTTTGACCTTGGCCTCTGATTCTTTGTGAACACCGCCGGGCACATTGATTCAGGTGGCCGTGCTTTGACTTCTGCACGCACAGGCACTCTTTCAAGTTTTTCTACGTGCGAGCTGCATATTTCATGGACCTTTCAAGCAAGCTGCCCAACCTGCCTCCTTCCCGTGTGTTTTGGTTTTCAAGGTCACTCTCCTGCCACATCCTCCCCTCTCTTCACTCTATCGCAACTCCTTGCCCTTTTCCTCTCGCAAATCTGCTCTCTTCTCTTGATACAACCCCTTCGCCAGTCTCCACCGCTCCGCGACGCCAGCTACGCTGGCTCGAATTAGTTTCGTTTTCTGACTAGAAACGGGCCCAGAGCTGTTCCACGCGTTCTGGCATGTGTGTCACATGTGTGGGTCTTGCTCGCTCTTGGTGTTCGTGTGTGGTCAGGATGGCAGACGGGAGGACTTGCATGCTTTTTTCTGCCACTCAACAAAAGTTAAAAAGTGAGCGCTTGGCTTGAGCGTAATCCGTGCGTTAGGTGCCACGTTGCGGAGCACTTGCTCATAGCTGTTGACCACCTGGCAGCCAACTTGCCGCTTCGGAAGTTCGGTATTCAGCTGTAGAGATGGTGAATATTTCGTGGTAACGCTGGCGGCTACCTGCACGCGCAACTGTTTTCGCGAGGTCGACGTCGGGCTCGATGCCCAGCCTGTAGCTTCCGAACAGGATCACTTCGGCAGCGATTTGTGGCAGCGCGTCGTTGACTCCGACCTGGGAGAAGGAGTGGGACATCTCTTGCGATGCTTTAATTACGGCCGATGATGATGCCGACACTGCGGAACCGGGCACGAATCAGGGCATTGTGAATAAAGTACGTGGCAAAAGCGATTTGGAGGAATCTGATTGCGAGAACGACAAAACTTTAGAGCCAGTGCCTCATGCAGCTTATGCCACGGGCCTCGGTGAACTCATACTCTGTGTAGAAGGCCTGAATTTTTCGAATTTATTACATCCTTTTATAAAAGCTTCAGTGTACACTATAGAAGTTTGGCACTCGGTATTGGTGATGCTGGGTATGTGCAGGAGACGGAGGTGTGTTGTGATAGCATGGCCAACTTCTTAGATTACGAGACAATGGAGGTGGGAAGACTGAAGGGTGCTGTGACAATAAGAAACCAAGTCTATTATGTTGTGCGGAATGTAGAGAAACACAGATGACAAATGGAAACAATGGCTTATGTGGCATGCATCCAACTTTGTAACTACAGTCGAACACTGATACAGTGAAAGCTCTTTAAAGCGTACCCGCTTAAACTCTAGTTTGGTTTTAAAAGTAGTAAAGTGAAATCCCCGACTCGGTGGCCATTGAACATAATGCATTTTGTATCCGCATAAATCGTACCAGCTTATCATGTATGTATCGGCTAATAAGTAGTTTTTCCAATTTTTGTTGCACACTTGCTCCGGCATGTCGTCCCCCACTGAACACCCCGACAGAACAGCAAGCCCCAGAAATCGAAACACGCCTCGCTTGTTTGTGTTGATGATAATGGCGGCTGTGTTGGTGAAAGCCATCTCTTGGATTTCTCGGTTGGCTAGGCTTCTGGTGCTGTCCACGCGATGGCACTTTGCACCAACATGAAAACACGGTGTGTGCTTGCTTTGCTTTCTTTGTTCCTTTGGCGCCGTGCACACATGTTCTCTGGTTGTTCCATGCCGTACAGCTCTCTCGTCCTTTTTCACGTGTTGTGTATGTGTGCTTGTGCTGCTTCGTACTTGCATCATGCCGAAGCTGGGACAAAAGTATCAAGTGCTGAAAATGGAGGAGAAATTGGACATAATTCGAGCTGTTAAAAGTGGCACGAAAAATCGGCGCTGGCACGCAAAAAGGACCTGCTGTTAACCGCGGTGTCTGGAATTTGGAATTCCAGAAGGAAGTTGCTAGGCAGTGCTGCTGCAACTGCTAAAATGTGCCGGCTACGCGGTTCGGCGTTTTCGAATGTAGAAGAGGTGCTGGTGAAGTGGGTAAAAGCTGCACGGCCGTAAAATCTATCAGTGGACTCCTGCTCGTGGGGAAGGCCCTGGTTTTTGCCTTCGTATGCAGCAATGGCTGGCTGGCCATATTTAAGGCAAGGCACGCCATTACAACGAGGACTGTTTCTAGAGAAGGTGCTGTTGCTGACATGGATGTCGCGGAGCAGTGTCAAAATGGTCAGCTGAAGAACATCTTGGAAGACTACGTACCTGATGACATTTTTAATATGGATCAATCGGCGCTCTTCATTAAGCTGCTAGCTTACAACACGCTCGTATTCGAAGGCGAGACGTGCACTGACAGCAAGCATGCAAAAGACAGAATATCAGTGCCGTTTAGCGTAAACGCGACTGGAACTGACAAAATTCTGCTCTTTGTGATTAGAAAGTCGGCGACGCCTAGATGTTTTAAAGGCGCCTGATTTCCATCAGGGGTCATCTATCGCTGCAACACCAAAGCATGGATGATGGAAAAACTCTTTGAGGAGTGCGCGTGCCTCATTGATCGTCATTTTGCGACTAAGAACAAAATAGTTGCTATTATTTTAGAGAACACTTCGGCACACGTCGCCCCGTACAACCCGACAACTGTGAAGTTGGCGTTTCTGCCACCACACACGACAGCGATTGCCCAGCCCTTGGACCAAGGCGTCATTCGAACTGTAAAACAGCTCTACAAGAAGAATCTGCTGCGCAGATTCCTTCTAGCCATTGAATGTGGCAAATTATTCTCCATCGACCTGATTGGCGCAATTCACTTGCTCGAATACCTGCTGAAGCAACGACAGTTCAAAATTGCTTCAAGCGTGCTGGCTTCAGTGTGTGTGCGGGCGACACAGATGATGCTAGTGACACCATCGACCAGACTTCATACATCGTAGACAAAGCTTGCGAAACTCTGCTAGCTGAATTGCTGGAGCGGCAGGGCATTTCGAATTTTTTTCCTTGACTTCAGAGATGCAGACAGCGATGTGCAGACATCTCCGGACATGTCCGACGAAGCCATTATTGCCTCGGTTGTTGAAGTGTCGCCATATGATAGTGATGAGGCCAACATGGCAAGTGATAACATGGGTGATCCAGGTCCGACAGTGGCCGAAGCTGCGCATTTCGTCAGCGTTATGCCAGTATGTGCTGAAAAGAGGGGGCTGGCGGAAAAGCTGGCTCGCAGCGTAAGTGAGTTTGAGACCGCTGTCGTTGCTGCTAGGCCGCCGCATCGTCAAATGAAGATTACAGACTTTGTCATGCGAAGTTAATAGGTTACTGCACGTTTTTTGTTCTTTCATCGCACTCCCTGAAGGTTTCTTTTTTTTTGACAGATAAGTGGGCGACCTGACTAAGTTAAGACCTGACTCAGTTAAGCAGTACTACCGTTTAGTACGTAGTTTTTCCGAGCTCCGGCCAACTACGGTTCAACGAGGTTTCACCGTATATCGAACTCGAAGGGGATCGGGAATTAGTTTGGTATATGAAAAAATTCAATATAAAAAAATACAGGCCCTGAGAGCTTACCTGTAGCAGATCATCACTTACAATAAGTGCATTCAAGAATGACAACTAATTCCGCACACGCGCCACAAGAGAATGATTTATTTCCATAAAAAAAAAATCGCTAACCATGGCCTGATTCTTCGTTTTTGAAATGTTATCACAACTTATCACAACTTCACAATCTTATCACAACTCGCGAAGCACGTCGTCTACTCGCTCATCGTTGTCTTGACTGGTTTCCGCAAGTTTTGCCGTCTCCTGCCTTGCGGAAGCAGTTGACTACTGTGTTTGTCTTCACGTCTCGCCAGGCATTGAAGACCTCTGCGTGAAAAAACTTAGCGAAGATTTCCGGCCACTCCTTCATCATCCACTGCTGGATATCCTGGCTGCTGACAGCTTCGCTTTCGCCAGAAATGATTTTGCCAATGATGTAACGCTGCTTAAAGTGAAGCCAGTCGCTGTTGTCAGCGAAGTTGTTTCATCGAGTACAGCGGCAAACCATTTGGCCTTGGCAATCAGCATTGAGCCATCCACGGGAATGTTCTTCGCGCGCACTTCTAAAAACCAGGCATAGAGTGCCTTTTCTACATTGCCGTGGGCACAGGGGTGCTACAGCCAAAATAGAAATTGGAGCAATTTGTGGAGCAGGAAAACTTTGCTTTTGGACCAGATAAACCCAAATTTGGAGCAGATTATGGGAAGACATACCTCCATTTCGGAGCACGAAATTTCGAATTTGCAGCAGTTTAAGAAAAAATATTTTTTGCCATAAGATGACCTAAATAGCAAATAAACTGCTGAGAACATTAGCACAACCATAATAACACACAGCTTTCACACCTATTAACAAGACAAAAACAAGTGATCTTGGATATGGCAACAAGCTCATAAAACTTGATTAATAGAGACATGACAACTTGACTAGTCCAATCACTCAGCTTGACTAGTTCAGACACCATTCAACTTGACTAGTCTAGACACCACACATCAATGCTTTATTTTTTTCGAAATCTCTTCGAGCTCACTGAGCTTTTTAAGCGCAATCTCTAGGCTGGGGTTCCCCTTTGCCTACAGTACATGGCCACTTGACACTTTATTCATGATTTTTTTCTTGGCACCTGCATTGATTATTTCTTCTGCACTCGTGAGCAATGCCTTGCTGGCTGCCACTTGGTCCTCTAAAGCAGCTTTTGCTGCTTTGTGAGTGGACTGCTTTACTTACGACAGGATCTTCCGTTGCTTTGCGCTTGCTCGAGCTTGCCTCGAGAAAGAAACAAATAGTCCCTTTAATAAAGATCAATCGGCGCTATTCTTTAAGCTGCTACCTGGCAACACGCTCGCATTCGAAGGCGAGACGTGCACCGGCAGCAAGCATGCAAAAGACAGAATATCAATGTTTAGCGTAAACGTGACTGGAACTGACAAAATTCTGCTTTTCATGATTGGAAAGTCGGCGAAGCCTAGATGTTTTAAAGGCGCCCGATTGCCATCAGGGGTCATCTATCGCAGCAACACCCAAGCATGGATGATGACAAAACTCTGAGGAGTGCACGTGCCTCATCGATCATCATTTTGCGACTAAGAACAAAATAGTTGTTATTATTTTAGACAACACTTTGGCACACGTTGCCCTGGACAACCTGACAGCTGTGAAGTTGGCGTTTCTGCCACCACACACAACAGCGATTGCCCAGCCCTTGGACCAAGCAGTAGGGTTGACAGGCGGGCTAGTTGGTACAAATTTATAATAAGATAATTCGAAGCGCAAACCAACGGGACACAAGAGACTGCAGCAAATGTGTTCTAGAATTGAATTACAAAGCAGAATGAAGGCAGGTCTTGTGAAGAAAGGTTGTGGTGTCAAGCATGTCAATTCCTTCACCAAATGTCGATCTAATGTCGTTTATTGTATCCCACTGTCTTGCGGCAGGTTATAAATTGGGCAGACTGGGCGCTGCTTGAATATTCGCCTGCGAGAACACTACAATGCGCTGAAATCAGCCCTGCGTTTACATTTGTCTGCCTATTGCAAAAAGTGTGGCTGCGTACTTGATTTTTCGCGCACATCTGTCTTATACAGCCATCATGACATAAAAACTAGAGAGATTGCGGAAGCCTTTTTTTTTTTTATTAAAAAGAGTATTGATAGTTGCGTTAGTTCACCGTCTATATCACCGTTAGATTGTGAAATGTCGTTTCTGGACGACACCTGATCAAGGCGGAACCTTCTCCCCAGTTGTTTCTCTTTCTCATTTTTCTGGTATACAATTTCTTCTCTGAATAAATTGAGTTTCAGTCTGCGCTTGTTTGTCTCTTCTCTTGTGTCCCGTTGGTTTGCGCATCCAATTATTCCATTATGACCTTGGACCAAGGCGTCATTCGAACTGTAAAACAGCTCTACAAGAAGAATCTGCTGCGCAGATTCCTTCTAGCCATTGAATGTGGCAAATTATTCTCCATCGACCTGATTGGTGCAATTCACCTGCTCGAATACCTGCTGAAGCAACGACAGTTCGAAATTGCTTCAAGCGTGCTGGCTTCAGTGTGTGTGCGGGCGACACAGATGATGCTAGTGACACCATCGACCAGACTTCGTACATCGTAGACGAAGCTTGCGAAACTCTGCTAGCTGAATTGCTGAAGCGGGAGGGCATTACAGAAGGTATTTTTTTCCCTGACTTCAGAGATGCAGACAGTGATGTGCAGACATCTCCGGACATGTCCGACGAAGCCATTATTGCCTCGGTTGTCGAAGTGTCGCCATATGATAGTGATGAGGCCAACATGGGAAGTGACAACACGGGTGATCCAGGTCCGACAGTGGCCGAAGCTGCGCATTGCGTCAGCGTTATGCGGGTATTTGCTGAAAAGAAGGGGCTGGGGCTGGCAGAAAAGCTGGCTCGCAGCGTGAGTTTGGGGCCGCTGTCGTTGCTGCTAGGCCGCCGCATCGTCAAATGAAGATTACAGACTTTGTCATGCGAAGTTAATAAATTACTGCACGTTTTTGTTCTTTCATCGCACTCCCTGAAGGTTTCTTTTTTTTTTTTTGACAGGTAAGTGGGCAACCGGACTAAATTATGACCTGACTCAGTTAAGCAGTACTACCGTTTAGTACGTACTTTTTCCGAGCTCTGGCAAACTACGGTTTAACGAGGTTTCACCGTATATCGAACTCGAAGGGGATCGGGAATTAGTTTGGTATATGAAAAATTCAATATAAAAAAATACAGGCCCTAAGAGCTTACCTGTAGCAGATGATCACCTACAATAAGTGCATTCAAGAATGACAACCGATTCCGCACACACGCCGCAACAGAATGATTTATTTCCATAAAAAAAATCGCTAACCTTGGCCTGATTCTTCGTTTTTGAAATGTTATCACAACATCACAATCTTATCACAACTCGCTCGTCGTCGTCTTCTCTGGTTTCAGCAAGTTTTGCCGTCTCGAAGCCTGCCTTGCGGAAACAATTAACTACTGTGTTTGTCTTCACGTCTCGCCAGGCTTTGAATACCTCTGAGGGAAAAAACTTAGCGAAGATTTCCGGCCACTCTTTCATCATCCACTGCTGGATGTCCTGGCTGCTGACAGCTTCGCTTTCGCCAGAAATGATTTTGCCAATGATGTTGTAACGCTGCTTAAAGTGAAGCCAGCCGCTATTGTCAGCGAAGTTGTTTCACCGAGTACAGCGGCAAACCATTTGGCCTTGGCAATCAGCATCAGGCCATCCATGGGAACGTTCTTCGCGCGCACTTCTAAAAACCAGGCATAGAGTGTCCTTTTCTACATTGCCGTGGGCAATAGCCCGCACATGACAGGCTCCCGATGTTTGCTGCTCCGCCGGGGTTGCCTTGATATTTGCCTTGTTTTTCAACAAGGTACTCGGAGTGCTCGGTGGCACCCTGAAGTGGCCCGGCCCCCGACGATCGAACATTTCTCGCCCGCCTCAACATGCTCAACAGCTTTCAACTGCGTCGCAAAGTCAAGGGTCTTGCGCTTCTTGACACTGGCCATAGCTACACCAGAATTCGACAGTTCAAGGAGTCCGCAGCAGCTTTGAATACAACGCATGCAAAAGAGAAACACTGCATATGCGGTGGTATGCAACGTTATTATAATCTAGTAACATTGGTAGTACGTAGGCGACGCGATAGCTCCAGAGCAACAAAGCGCTCGCGAGGCAATGGCTACCTGCGCGGGCCACAGCAAGAGGCGCGAGCTGTGGTTGGCTGATAAAACCTTGCAAAACAGCAACAAAAATAAAAGAAAAGGCGAAAGGATGAGGACCTCGGCTCCTTCGTTCCTGCTCTCCGAGCTGACACGTACGTGGAGAAAGCATGAGAGAAAGAAAGAGAAATGGGGGGGAAAACGTTCTGCAAGTTGAAGACCGTGCACTTCGAGCCCTCTAGCCCTAAGCTTTTCCGAGCGTTTTGGGTTTTGGCGGAGGCGTGGTGCCGCGTGGAGGTCGCTGGGCGCTGCTGCGAGTGCCAAAAACGCGCCTTCTAACTCGCATTCAAAGATCGCGAGGTGAGGGGGGGGGAGCAAGGTCACGCAGCGTTCGATATATCCGAAGGCGGGTAAAAATGCCGTTCGATATAAACGTGCAAATTTCTATACTTTTACAAAGGAATTTCAAGGGGATACTTGCGAGTTTGATATACCCAAAAATTCGATATGTGTGGGTTCAATATAACCGCGTTCAACTGTACACGATTATTGTGCAATTCGCAACCACTGCGTCAGGCTGACCTGTGCTGGCATCGGCAGTCCACAGCACCGTGTGACTGCTTCCACCTATTTTTGAGGTGTGCAGTGATGCCCTCGTAAAGACACTGCACCACGAGGCAACACATTGTTTAATGCGTATTCTTAAATTATCAATGATGGATTCTTGCATTAACACTGTAGTTCAGCTGCTACGTTAAAAAACCCCAGGGGGTAGAATTTCCCGAGCCCTGCACTACGGCATCCCTCATAATGGTATTGTGGTTTTGGGACGGTAAACGTCAACTATTCTTGTTATTGAGAAAGGAAGACTGAAAGTTTGAGTCAATACCTTATCATATTTGAAAAAGCCTTGCCTGTAAGAAGTGTCATGGAAGGAATTGTGTGAATGCACAGATCAGAGGTTTCATTTCATGGGCTTGTCGTGACAATCTCATCCCGTTTCCTTCAGCGGCTGCCGCGACTCCCTCCAACCCATTTGCGGCGGCAGCTCCAGTGTGGAACATGGCAGCCCCCGCACAATCCGCCAGCACGTCATCAGCGTTCGCGACACCGAACCCCTTTGAGGCTGTGGCACCCACGGGAGGAGTCTTTGGCGGCCTGGACGGGATGGTCGGTGCTGGCAGTGTGGGCGCAGGCGCCTCAGTGTTTGGTGGTTCTCCCAATGGATATGCATCGGCTGGCACGCCCCCGGTGGTACAGCAGAAAGGCATTGGCTATGTGGGTTGGGGCAACAGTGGACTGGCTGCAGCACCTGC
Organism: Rhipicephalus microplus; assembly: GCF_013339725.1. Taxonomy (NCBI): domain Eukaryota; kingdom Metazoa; phylum Arthropoda; class Arachnida; order Ixodida; family Ixodidae; genus Rhipicephalus; species Rhipicephalus microplus. The sequence continues at coordinate 265,292,142 of NC_051165.1, read as the reverse complement.
TGGCATTGTGGCACCGGCAGTAGGTCCTCCAGCATGGCCTGCCATGACAAGGCGGCAGGACCCATGGCTGCAGATTGGTCTCAGGTCGGCTCGCCAGCAGCAGCCAACCCTTTTCTGGTGAGAGTCAAGGCTGTATAATGTGCTGTTTTAACTGGCTGAAATTAATTTTAAGACATACTAGAAACAACTATACCGTATTTACTCGATTCTACCGCGCCCTCGATTGTAACGCGCACCCGATTTCCACCGCGAAAAAAAAAAAAAAAAAGTAAGACATTGATTGCAACGCGCACCCATTTTTCTCGCTGGCCCGCACGATCACACCACTCGAAAAAACGACTCCTTTCGGGAGCGTCTTCCATTTAAATATGAGGTACGGGCGAAGCTTGTGCCCATCTGACGTGTAACAGAACATTGCCGTCACTGTAGTTTTACCGTGGACCGATGTCAGCACGCGAACTTGCTTCGCCCCCTTCTCGACGGTTGTGGTGCCAGGCATGTCGAAGTAAAGAGGCGTCTGACCAGCATTCCCGATTTGCCCAAGCAGGTAGCCGTTGTTGCGCCGCAAGTTTAGGACGAACCTCTGAAAACTGTGAAGCTTTTCATCGTACTCCACTGCAAAACTTTTCGCATATGCATGTTCCCCTTCGGAGGGAAAAGCCTTTGCTCTTCATAAAGTTAGTTAGCCAGCACCTGCTCGCTTTAAACTGGCTCCGCATTAGACCTTTTTCCAAGACTAATTGCATAGCCCGCACTTGGAGCAGTTCTTTCGTCACGGGCCGCTGTGCCGCTCGCTGCTCAAGCACATACTCGCCGAGCAGTTCTTTATTTGCGGAAACCGACCTTGCTGTGGTTCACTGAAGCCTTTGCGTGAAGCTTTGCTGTCGACAATCTTCTGCTTTTGTTTCCGCCGGTCCCCCACGCGCGTTTCGGGAACTCCGAACGAACGCGATGCGGCCCGATTTCCGTCCGTTTCTGCACACGCGATGACTTTTCTTTTAAAAGCGGCATCGTGGTGCACTCGAGTTTTTGGAGTCGGCCCTTCCACGTCGTCGATGCTAATGCACTACTAGATGACGAACTCCTCAGCACACGTACGAAGTGCCGCACATGGGAAACACATAGGCAGAAATGGCCGACGCGCCGTGCCGACCTTTTTCCTTTCTCCGTGGTGCCGACGCACGTAGGGGGCGGCCATTTTGGATTTGCCGATGGCAATAGATTGACCGTAATTTTTTTTGTTCGTACTCTATTCTAACGCGCATGCGACTTACGAACTCGCTTAACCGGAAAAAAGGTGCGCGTTAGATTCGAGTAATTACGGTAGTTGAGCTCAACTTCTGAAGGCAGTAGCATGCCCACGTCAAATGCACAAGCCTGCATGAAAGAATGTGCCCCATTCACCAACTTCATGAACTTGGATGAGCTGCAGTTGTGTCATCAGAGAATGTAGCTGTCAACAAAAGGTCCTATGTTAAAAATGATACTAACAGAACATCTTGAACTAATTCTGGACCGAGTTTTTGTAGAGCCTAATGTACTGAACGACCTATAACAGTCTTATGACGTCAGGGAACTACAAACCTGAATGCATTGATATTGAAGATTGCAAAATGCCTTGGTATACTACTATTGTTAACTTTAAAAACAAAAGGTACTTGCCTGCAGCCTAATAGTTCGTCACGTCTGAATCACTCTCTCAAAGTGGGAATTCACAGAGCCTTGAAGGCATAAAACTAGGCTTGTGCACATAGTACATTTTTGGTTTGAAGTGAGCTCAAAGCGATTGGTAATTTGGCTGAATAATTTTGAATCAAATTTCAATAGTGTATATCACATATGAAGATAAATGGGCATATTTGTCACGATCCAACTAACTTGCTTGATACTTTTTTTTTTTTAAATTGATACAAAGCCTGTGCAAATGTCATTCTTTTTGGTTCACTGGGAGTGGAAACAACTTTGTATAACTGCAGGGTTCGACCTTCGGTAGAATGCTTGTTATAACCAGTAAAATAAGTTAAGTTTTAAAATTTACTATAATTGGCTCTTATAAGCCGGCAAAGCAAGCTTTTAAACTTAAAAAATAACGAATCAATGCGACGGTATTATTTTTGAAGTTGGGCTTCGCCGGATTACGTATTTCTCCTGGGTAGATGTTTTCACGGCCTAACACTTCGCGACTGCAGTGAAGTTACTTCTACAGGGATACACGCCGACTAATTCATATATATTTGTTCAGTTATAATACTCTGAAAGTTTCCAATGATTTAAATTCCAATCGAAGCAAATTTGAATAATATAATGTTTGTTTGAATATTCGCACAAGCCGACATAAAACCATATGCTAACTTAATATGCATGTAGATAGACAATTTAGCATACCATGTCATCATCATCATCATCAGCCTGACTACGTCCACTGCAGGACAAAGGCCTCTCCCATGTTCCGCCAGTTAGCCCGGTCCTGTGCTTGCTGCTGCCAATTTATACCCGCAAACTTCTTAATCTCGTCTGCCCACCTAACCTTCTGTCTCCCCCTAACCCGCTTCCCTTCTCTGAGAATCAAGTTTGTTACCCTTAATGACGAGCAGTTATCCTGTCTACGTGCTACATGCCCGGCCCATGTCCATTTCCTCTTCTTTATTTCAACTATGATATCCTTAACCCCCGTTTGTCCCCTAATCCACTCTGCTCTCTTCTTGTCTCTTAAGGTTACACCTATCATTTTTCTTTCCACTGCTCGCTGCGTCGTTCTCAATTTAAGCTGAACCCTCTTTGTAAGTCTCTAGGTTTCTGCTTTGTAGGTAAGTACTGACAAGATACAGCTGTTATATACCTTTCTCTTGAGGGATAGTGGCAATCTACCGGTCATAATTTGAGAGTGCTTGCCAAATGTGCTCCACCCCATTCTTATTCTTCTAGTTACTTCAATCTCGTGGTTCGGCTCCGCGGTTATTACCTGCCCTATAAGTGGCCATACTCTTTTACAACTTCAAGTGCATACCATGTACTCGCCCTCAGAAAGTCTTTGCTATGGCCTTGTCAAAAGCACTTGTGTCTGCTTGTTATTCATATCTCATTCATGCCTTCTTGAGGAACGTGCTTTTTGGATTGCTGGATGTTTCACACTGCTGCAGTAACGTAGTGGAAAGAGAGCCACTGGCAATAATCCTCTTAGAGATGAGGACGAGGGGGGTGGGGCACAGAACTAAAGGCATAGTGCGGTTCTCTTTTTATATGTCTAATGCACCTGTCACACGGTAGTATCAAATGCGCTTTTAGGAAGTGTTCTTCATTGCTAGTATCATTCGCATGCCGTCACGTGAGAACACTTGGTGACACTCGTTACGACGGAATGTCCAGCCTCGGTAGCGGTGGCTCGAGATACTGATATCATTGAATTTTCGCAACTGCACAACTTCGGTATAATGAATTTGAATATAACAAAATATTGATTATAACGAAGCAAATGAATAGTCTTGCAATAAATACGGTGTTAGGAATATACAGATGCAGCTTTGTTATGCAGTCAAACTCCCATTAATACGAAGTTCACGGCAACCACAAAAAAACTTTGAATTAAACGAACATGCAAAATGCATAAAAAACTGTACCTTTAATGCTTCAAACTTGACTGTTCTCTAAGAAAATAGTCTGCCATCTTCTCTTGCTAAACCCGGCTGCGGCTAGCAAGTTTCCTTAGCACTTCACATGTTGAAGTGCTTCGTCAGCATTTTCTTCTTCAATGAAACATAGAAATTGCAGCGCAGGAGCAAGACCCGCAGCAACATCGGCACTTCTCAGTGACGGTTCGTTTCTAGGTTGTCGTCCGCTCGCTGAACCATCTGCACAATTTTTCTGTCCCTCAGTGGACCGCATGTATCGACGTTGCTGACCACGGCAATAAATTTTTCAGAACAGACGTCTCTAAGATCGGCCTCATATCTGTTGTCGTCTAATTCACCTGTTTTCGCTTGATGAAATCCGAGAGCGAATTAGGTTTAAAGCTGTACCTTCGTGCTGTACCTTCATGCGATGTCTTGCTTAACGGTGCCTCCCTGGTCAACTTCTTTCGAAACTTTCGTCGCCAGGCCAGGCGTTCGGTACGGGCCGCGAGTTACCATCATCTAATATTGCCACCGCAATACTCAAAATAAGTTGTGGAAACATGTGCGAAATCAACCCGCTGTGCAGTAGCGGGCTAGTTGGTTTATCATAATTTGTTTGAACAGCACAACTGGGCGCCTACGTAGTGGAACATGCTAACACACACACAGTGCTGTGTGTGTGTTTGAACGTTTTCTGCCAGCGTTCAGTCGCGCTGTTCTACCTTTAACCAGACTTTAACCCAGCACGGGGCTGAAGCACTCGTCACATTGCAACAAAAGACCTAGTTGGCCGATGTGATCAATGCCATGGCCTGGCATTGACTTGACAAGATGGCTGCTTCATGAACCATGGTGCTGTAGGCAGTGGCGACAGTCACAACAGCGCGGTCCGACAGCTGTCGCGGCAGTCTTGGTACATGAAAAATTGCCAATTTTATTGAAAAAGTACAGTCGCTTCGAGGCTCGTCAATGAAAAACTTCTAATTAACCAAGATTATTGGCATTTAACTTTTAGTTATCGAGCTTTTTTTCTATAGGCGTGCATGCAAAATTGATGGGACCACCTGTTGACTTCTAATTAACCAAAATTTCCAATCGAAGGGGCCCTCCGACATCTTTGGGACAGCCTTATTTAGCACGGTAATGCACGTAGCAATAGTTACTGAGACGAATGCAACAAGAATTATGGAAATTGATGCAAGGAAAGTGAAGGTATAAGTCCTTAAAATTCAGTCGAACAGACAATGACGAGAAATGTTCTCTTTCGCATTTTACTAGTCTGCTGACTTCAAAAAGACCACTGCCAATCACAGCACGCGTCTCATAAAGACGTATTGCGAATGTCACCTCATGGTGGCTTTCACACAATAACTCGCTACTGCTTTGTTTGACAGCGTTGTTAGCATGCTTACTATGAACCACGTGCGTCGGGTAGCAGACGCTCCCACGGTCACACTGTTTTAAGATGTACACATTTGCTTTGGCCGGAATCACTTCTCGGCTTGCTTGCAAGACGCGTTTTAAGGCAACACTGGCGCCCACCGCCTGTGGCATTTTTGACTCTCTAAATACACAACATGCGTTTCCACCTTCAGTTGCTGGCGTATCAGGTAAGCCTCGTTCGCAGGCTAAGTGTTGTGTTCGTTCTGAAAATATGTCATGTATAAACAGGAATGATTTCTTTCTGACAAAGTTTTAAAAAAAGCGTGTTTGCTGTTTTTAGCATTCACTCATATGGCTTAGCTACCACCATATAAATATTGCATGCTATTTGTCGCATCAAGCCTATCGAAAGCAAACGGTCTTTGTCGTCACCTCACATGATGTGACGTCACTTCCTATAACAAAAACAGCTGATTTTCGTCACTGTAGTCTGAAATCAAAGTAGTTTGTCCTATGAGTTAAAATTCAAACAGCATTGATTTTCGCATTGGCAGTTGCGCAACAATATCGGCGAGTCCTACGGCACCAGAAGAACCGATGAAAAATGCATGCTCAAATACTGTCGCAGAGCCCCTCTAAGTGACTTCGAATTATCGGTAGTCGACTGTAAGTTTTGGTGTATTGTTTCCATTATTAGAAACATTCTTTTGCATTAAAACATCAGATACCACACACACACAAACACACGCACGCAAGAAGCCACAATTGCCAGAGACTTCCTCAGCACTTGGCGTGCGATGTCCACAGCCACAATGTTTGCATGTAAAGTTCATTTTAAGGGCTGCTGATAGCTGTCACACATTTTTGCTCAAGAAGCATGCCCTGAAGTAACAACTATCTGTTGTACTAGGTAAGTCCCTATTGCCATTACGATATTTTCCAAAGTAAGCTTGCCTTTCTCTTGTAGCAACGTGCTGCCATTCTGGGTGCGCAAATGCACTATCTCAAAACGACGCTGAATTCTCCAGTGTGACTGGTGTATAAAAATATCATGAACCACCCCTCAGGCTTTGGGAGGAAGCACCCCCTGCAGATAGTGGACTCTGCTATGAACATCTCTGCCAAATCTTGCAGTCCTGTGTGGCAAGAACCCACCACGGTGGCCTAGTGGCTAAGGCACTCTGCTGCTGACCCGCAGGTCGTGACATCGAATTCATGTCACGGCGGCGGCATTCTTGACGAAGGCAAAAATGCTTGAGGCCCCGTGTGCTTAGATTTAGGTGCTTGCCAAGTAGTTGAAATTTTCGGAGCCCTCCACTACGTCGCCTCTCATAATCCTATGGTGGTTTTGGGATGGTAAACCCCAACAATTAATTATCAATGTGTGGCAAGAAGAGTTTTAAAGTGGAGTGCGAAGTTGTCTTTTTTTTTTCTGGTGCCATCCTCTAGCACAAAGGCCCGTGCTCACTTTTTTCATAGCTGCTGATGCTCGCTGTTTGAAGTCGAACAGCAGATACAGTAGCATGCTATTGGTCAATAGCCGATATAAATCAAGAGCAGCATTTGGATCAGGTGCATTGCTTGCCAGTGAGTGATTGCGTTCCATGGGAGTGAGTGATTGCTTTCCATCACGCGCACTTAGTCCTGACGTAATTTTTTTTCCCCGTTCCGGCCCTTCCAGCGTATTCAGAGGAAGTACCTAAAGGTCGTGGCAGATCCTTCCAACTCTATTAGTTCATGATGGATTTGACTAATATTTTGTGACAATCGATTCGTGAAGCAATAAACTCTGGCACTGTTGTTATTGATAATTACGTGCAAACGTGCTTCAAGAACCTTTTAGTGTTTGAGTTTGACATTGGGGCATTTTCCCTTACATTGACGTCACACATTTAATTTTATTTTTTTTCAGAGCGGTCCAATGCCGAGAGCCAACTCCAGCAACCCGTTCCTCTGATAGCAAGCCTCGTAAGCGCAACAACTGGAGGCACCCATCTACGAGTGGGATAACGACCAGGAACAACGTGCTAGTAGGAAAAAAAGGGGGGGGGGGGGGGGGAAGCGGCGCCGTTTTTTTTTTTAGTGCCCCATTTTGCCTAGGTTGCACGTGTAGCTGTGTATCTTTTTGCTGGACAAAGTGGACACGTTTTCATTAGCAAGTAACAGTTCGCCTTCTCCAGCTGCTGTATGCTTTTTTGTTCTTATTTTTTGAATTTTTTTAACTAAGTGCCACACAGCAACTTCTTCTAGTCTCTTAATTTTTTTTTGCCACTGAGAGGGAGGAGCACAGTCAGTGAGCGAAAGTTGGTAGTAAAAGGGAAGTAAAGAGAAAACGTCCAGGGCGTTCTTCATTTGCTTCCCTTTCTCTTGTGGGCATCGAACATTGGTGAGAAGCATTAGTTCTGTCTAACCCTATTTTGGTTTTCGCTGCTTTAATTTTGTGTTGTGTGTGTTTGTGTTTTGTCCGTTGCTCGTCTCACTCCCTCTCATTTCCTGGAACTTTATGTTGAAAGCCTTCTTTTTCTCTTTTGTGCACAGTAGATTTTTTTTTAACTAGGGGAAAAGAAGGGTAGATGAATCGGTGAGTAAGTTGAGCTGGTTGTGAATGGTAGCATTTTTTTTTTTGTCGTTCTCTTGTTTCTTTCTCGAAGCTTGTCCTTGTTCACAACCGTGCATAACCTCTAGAAGGCATAACATTACATGAGGTGAAATGGTTTCTCGACTATGCTTCCTGTGTGAGCCATACTATTTGCCAGATATAAAAAAAATTTGAGATAATCGAAAGAAATATTTGTGGGGCAAAATTTTAGGAACTTCAATATAGACGCTGAAGTCTTTTTCAGTTTTCGTACCATGTGTGATATTTCATACTGTATGCGGCATGTGTTGCTGTGAACAGCAAGCCGAGCCAAAGGGTCGTTGAGGAGTTTGCACATACAGAGATTAATGAACATGGAAGTGCAAAGTTTTGAGGGCATTCTCTGGCCCTAGCTTTGCTCTCCGTCAAGTGGGGGCATTACGCCGCGCACTTTGGACGTTCGGACACCTAGAGAGATGCAAATGGAATCCAGTGAACACCAGCTGTAGTAGCAGATGCCGGGCATGTAGCGCGTAGACAGGATAACCGCTGGTCATTATGGGTAACTAACTGGATTCCCAGAGAAGGGAAGTGGGTTAGGGGGAGACGGAAGGTTAGGTGGGCAGATGAGATTAAGAAGTTTGCGGGTATGAATTGGCAGCAGCAAGCACAGGACCGGGTTAACTGGCGGAACATGGAAGAGGCCTTTGTCCTGCAGTGGACATAGTCAGGCTGATGATGATGATGATAAGACTCTATTCCAACTCGATTTGTTCATGATGTATTTGACAAATATTTTGTGACAATTGATTTGGGAAGCAATAAACTGCGGCACTGTGGTTATTCGATAATTACGTGCTAACATGCTTCAAGAACCTTTTAGTGTTTGAGTTTGACATTGGGGCATTTTCCCTTACATTGACGTCACATTTTTTTTTTTTTTTTCAGAGCGGTCCAATTCCAAGAGCCAACTCCAGCAACCCGTTCCTCTGATAGCAAGCCTCGTAAACACAACTACTGGAGGCACCCACCTACGAGTGGGATAACGACCAGGAACGTGCTAGTATGAAAAAAAAAAGGGGGGGGGGGGAAAGCGGCACCATTTTTCTTTTCTAGTGCCCCATTTTGCCTAGGTTGCACGTGTAGCTGTGTATCTTTTTGCTGGACAAAGTGGACACGTTTTCATTAGCGAGTAACAGTTTGCCTTCTCCAGCTGCTGTATGCTTTTTTGTTCTTATTTTTTGAATTTTTTTAACTAAGTGCCACACAGCAACTTCTTCTAGTCTCTTAATTTTTTTTTGCCACTGAGAGGGAGGAGCACAGTCAGTGAGCGAAAGCTGGTAGTAAAAGGGAAGTAAATAGAAAACGTCCAGGGCGTCCTTCGTTTGCTTCCCTTTCTCTTGTGGGCATCGAACATTGGTGAGAAGCATTAGTTCTGTCTAACCCTATTTTGGTTTTCGTTGCTTTAATTTTGTGTTGTGTGTGTTTGTGTTTTGTCTGTTGCACGTCTCACTCCCTCTCATTTCCTGGAACTTTATGTTGAAAGCCTTCTTTTTCTCTTTTGTGCACAGTAGATTTTTTTTTAAGTAGGGGAAAAAAAGGGTAGATGAATTGGTGAGTAAGTTGAGCTGGTTGTGAATGGTAGCATTTCTTTTTTTTTTTTTGTCGTTCTCTTGTTTCTTTCTCAAAGCTTGTCCTTGTTCACAACCGTGCATAACCTCTAGAAGGCATAACATTACATGAGGCGAAATGGTTTCTCGACTATGCTTCCTGTGCGAGCCATACTATTTGCCAGACAAAAAAATTTTGAGATAATCGAAAGAAATATTTGTGGGGCAAAATTTTAGGAACTTCAATATAGACACTGAAGTCTTCAGTTTTCATACCATGTGTGATATTTCATACTGTATGCGGCATGTGTTGCTGTGAACAGCAAGCCGAGCCAAAGGGTCGTTGAGGAGTTTGCACATACAGAGATTAAGGAACATGGAAGTGCAAAGTTTTGAGGGCATTCTCTGGCCCTAGCTTTGCTCTCCGTCAAGTGGGGGCATTACGCCGCGCACTTTGGACGTTCGGACACCTAGAGAGATGCAAATGGAATCCAGTGAACACCAGCTGTAGTAGCAGATGCCAGGCATGTTAAAAGCTGCTCAGAGCATCCAATTCTTCATGTACATATTGGAGATCTGTTTTAAAAGATTCTGTATCATATCTGTTAAAGTATGGGAATCATGAGAATGCTTTATTGCAATTTTTTGTCTGCAATAAATAGCATAGCATGCTTTCATAGAAGTTGTCTCATGCTTCTTTTCTTACTTGCGGACCTTTTGTGTCACGGCTGATGACACCGAGCATAGCAAAACTTGCAAGAGCTGTAGCCTGAAGCTGTTACTTTCATACATATTGTGTTAATGGACAAATGGGCAAGCATTCGTCTTTATAACTTCCTTTCCATGATAGATTGTCTGATGCTACCTTACACCTGCCAAACAAATTATTCTTTGTGCTTTCATGTTGTGTTCATAAATAGCATTATCACTAAGCAAGTTTAAAAAAATGAAAATAAGACGGGTCTCGTGAAGAATAACTAAAAAAAAAAAACGAAAAAATATTCTGCTTGGCATCAGACAAATCTTGAGAAGCAACAACTGTAGCTTAAATGCCTATGCTTATGTTGTGTCCATATCGTGGCTAGCATACAAGCTGCTGGAGTAACAGACATTTCACTGGCACTATTATTGTGCTTGCAAATATCTGCATATTTCAATGTTGATGCCCTATAATTTTCAACATAAATCCTTTTTCATGTTTTTTTTTTTTCGGTTAGCCTCATTTTGTAGACTACTCTGCAGGTTTGCTGAAGGCAGCCTATTATAGCCAAAGGCACATTGCTCATGTTGCACCACTATATTAACAGCTTTGTAGCGGGCTGCAAGAACAACTTAAATCTGCTCTACATGGTGCACATAAAGTTGACTTGGCACACTTTAGCGCTCGCTCTTAGTCTTCAGCGAACTACAAGAAACTGGAATTCTTCAGAACTGTGACTGGAAATGTGGATCTCGACGTGGATGTTCAGTAAAGGTTTGCTTGCATGTTCGATAGACCGGTTGCTAAGAAAATCGAACTGTGTTCTTGGTACAACCCCTGGTGTCTATCTAGTATGAAGTGAATTGTGAAAGGTTTGACTAGTGAAAATTCTGCTATTCCAGAGGGCACTAGACTTGCAAAATGTAACTATAACAATTCTAGTGAAGAGGAAAAAGTAGATACGCACGGGTGTCCATTGCTGTGCACAAGATGTGCATTCCTGCCGGATTGGCACTATAACTACCAAGTCGTCGCTGCTTTCATTATAAATGGTCATACAAAATTATATGGAGGTTGCTGCATCCCCAACCTCACCCTGGAATAACTATACTGTGGTAATGTTAAACACTCACTTTCTGTATACCAAAACTCTGTGGAAGAAAGCCACGATGCAGCACTCTGAAATGAAATAGTGCTTCTCTTCTGCTGCTGTCACTGGTTTTCCTGTATTGAGTAGCACTAAATTTTGGAAAACATGAATCAATAGAACATGCCTCTTACTAAAGCAGGAATTCAGTTAGCCACATTCCTTAGAAAATTGCAGCTTATCACGAAGTGGAGAGAATTTTTTCATGCACACAGTGTTGGAACTGAACTGCTGCAACTTAGGCTCTGGAGATGTAATCTTGTTTCCTCCTTATACAAAAGCCTTGCTTAGGCTGAATACTCTACGCCTGCTTCAAAGACTTCTGGCGGCAGGGATTGTGAAAAAAAAGCCAGCACTCGCACTTTTGCTTCCTGCCAGCCTGTGAAACTTGTAGCTGTAGATTTAGTTGCGACATCAACAAAGTGGAGCGAGTTATTGCTGCTACCTTCACAGGAGTGGAAACTGCATCAAGCAGATTGTCACTTTTTTATTTTGTACTGATGGTAAAATAAATAATATTACTAGTGCAGCGGCAGTCCATCAAGTTCACAAGTGCTCAAAACAAACTCCATCCACAGAATCGTGGGTCACCTGTCTGTCATTTGCGAAAGGCAGTTGTTCTAGCTGGTTCCCACTTGAGCCGTAACTTTTTCTCTGCTAAAAGAAACACAGTAAAAGCTTGTTCATCTGAACATATGCTCTGGTCCCAGCTTGGTCCTTTGCATATTAATGGGGAAAAACTTGCAATAATTCGAACGTGTTTCTATCTACAACGGTTAATTTGAACTGGGAGGGGTCCTTGTTGCTCCTCGCAGAAGTTCGCCCAAAGTGATCGCAATGTGTTGCAAAACCAAACCAAGTTTACTAGAGATGCAATACAACAGAAAACAGAGGAATTTCTGAGCATATGAGATTTCGAATGCTGCACTGGACCTTCTCTTGGGCAAGCTGCAAACATTGTTCATGGATTTACAACAGAAGAAGCTATAGCGAATTACCAGTGAATTACTGATTACTTTTGATGTTGAGTTAACTCTACCATGTAAATAAACATGTTTTAGAGCATAAATAGCATTCTATTCCACATTAAGGCTCACTTGATTGCATGTCTACATTTGTTTCTGGCATATCGCTGACTGGTCAATTATGTTTGCTGTTTGCCCCATGAACTAAACGAAATGACCTGCCACAAATGTGTGGTAGCTCCTAGTTTGTGGTAACGAGTCCAGAGGTGGCTTCTTCTGGTTTGCCCGCACAGTGTGCTGGAACATTCCGTTTGTTCTAGCATCTGGCTCCACTTAATTCTAACAGTTTTATATTCCACTTAGGGTTCCAATTATCAAGCCGTTACTCTACTATGGATATTGAGAGTATGAGGTTTGTCAATACCTAAAAACATTATGTTCAGTGAAGCAGCGACGTTGAAGCCCCTGAGGAAATTTACCAAGTTCAGGTTTCCTACCTAAAATCAGCGTCACAAAGGCGTGTGTATGAGAAAGTCGACTAACACACAAGTGCTTGTAATCACAAATCGAGTAAGTGCTAGTGGATGGAGCATTTCTGCAAATGCTCTGTAGGAAAAACAGTGAAGGCTATGAGCGAAGCTAACTTTTTGCGGGCATCATGCAATTTCAATATGCCTAAAACAAATAAAAGGAAGAGAGTGAGGGATGCAATGAAAGACCGCAATGAAAACCGTAATGGCAATATCAACCAAAATGCTTTGGAACAATAAATTTTATTTACAGAAGTTACATAGGCTAGTGTACAGTACGGTATACTTACACAACAACCGGCTCAACAGGCAGGTACTCTCTCTTGGATATGAAAATTTTTTGGCTGGAGAGGGTCACAACATAGTAGTACTTCCCGAGATAAACTGAAACAGAAAATGTAGAGTATATCGTCAGTGTAATAAAAAATGTTCAGAATAGTTTTATGGGCACGAAGACTACATGAAAGAATATAAAGCATGACTGCTCATTGGAACAGCTTATGAAGTGAAACAGGCTCTTTTCCATGTTTTTCTGGAGTACTGCAAAGCACTGTCTTAATGAAGAATCCATACTGACTGCACTGTTGAATTCTCAAAGCACATTCCTGCACAATTCATTTCTCAGCTTTGAAGATGAAGGTGCTTCATGGCAGCTTGTGTTTCTTGCATTTTTTGAACGCTATATTTGCAAAAATAAGACCATGATCAGTTTGCTGCATGGCCCATTTTATTTTTCATGCTCCTCATGATGATAAGAAAAGGTTCAAATTCGAACAAAAACTTAAGTAGCTACGGAGGCTTTTTGGGGTTCCAGATCTTCATTATATGCGAGAGAATAGGGTACAATGTATGTATAATGAAATAACTGCTTAGGTGTAGCCATACCAACAATAATCTACTACAGCACTGAGGCACTTAAGAGAGAAAAGTGTCGCCCTGGGAATCATGGTCTACAAAAGTTGGCTTGAAACGTACGCCACTGGCGGCACATTTAATTTGGCAGAAACATTCGACCGTATGAAAAACACGTTTTGAAACGTGAATGCATATCTACGATATCTACGGACAAGGCAGTGTGGCGTAGCTAATTGCCCAGTGAACACAACTTTCAAAAAATCTCGGACTACAGTTGAGAAATCAGTCTTGTTTTTCAAATCTGAAACACGTGATAGTGAACACGGTCACGTATCGCGCACATAGGGAGTAACCTCTGTCAAGTGTCATCTTAAATGCCACAAGAATAGAAACGCTAACATAGGTCCCGCTTTTGTCATAGAATAAGTGCTAATATATTTCATCGCACGAGCGAAGTGACAGCACTGTTAAGACCAACTACCACAGGTTCCATCAACTCTAGGACACTGTATTTTAGGTTTCTCAAAACATAAGTAAAAGCACTAAAGCTACTTACTTGACATGCGGTTGATTGTATCACTGTTGTCTGTAGGCAGTAGATCACGCCTGTCTGCACTGTAAACCATCTTGCGGATGATCTCACCAATGCGCTCTTCATTTTCAAGCTCGCCTCCCGACTGCAGGCAAGTAAGCAGAACGTAAACAAATGAACGTTTAAGATACATGCCACAAAGCGGTTAAGATTTGAGAGCGTGACAATTACAACTGACAACTCTTTCACGCTACAATGATCCATTTATTGAAAACGAAGTACCTAAACGTTGATATGTGAGGTTTAACGTCCCAAAGTAACCATATGATTAAGTACCTAACACGTTAACAAAACCCAATTCGTAGATTTCAAAACAACGCTGAGGAATGAAGAGGGGCGTTTAAGTGATGCGGACTACTCACGCTCATAACACCGCCATCAGCATTGAGCACCAGATATCCTACTTGGTCCGGGATCTTTTCCATCCACGAGAGCATCATTTCAACTCTTCGCTGAGACTATTCACAAACAATTAGGCTTATATAAACTACAAGGCAATCTTCGTAAGACAACCACTTGACGTAGCTTTGAAACGCGCACAGAGCCCGTCACAACCAAAACCCCGGAACTTGAATGACAGGAAGTACTCTTTCTCTCTCCTTTCATTCAATCTTGTCTCTCTCGTTTATGAACAATCGTGCGGGCAATAGCAGACGAGTGGGAGATAAGATAAAACCATCGCAGCTGTTTGAAGTTGGGCGACGATAAATGAATCTGATGTCTTATAATGCAACAGGAGGATTGAAAATTAAGGTCGTTAGAAGTCGCGTCGTTAGTTTGCCACGCTGGTGGCTTCCGGTTCCGCTGTTCATGGAGGTGTGCTCCGCTGTTTGGCTACAGTTTGGCATCCTTGCCGTATTTGCTATGCGGTGCAGGTCACAATTGGGAATGTGTTCAAGAGCATTTGCCGTTAACATTTGTACTCATCAGTCGCCAGGACGCACAGCATAGAAGCGGGAATCAACGTATGTTTCAAACTACGCTTTGCTGTCCCGCGCTGTGTGGTTTAATGGCGAAGTAAACTTTCGCGCTACGGGGAAGTTGCCGTTGGCCGTGTATACGCCCGCTGTTTACACTTCCCTTTGGTGTACGGAGATGTGTAACTGGTGCACCGTAAACGGACCACGATGGAATTGACCGACTACGCTTTCGACACACGAATACGCAGGCGTCACATTCCGTTGCTCAGCAATCAGGTAATGGTTTCGTTCACGTGTTTTCGTGTTTCGTTTCGCTCCGTAGGCTACAGTTCCACCGGCTGTTGTCATCTAGCAGCTGCCCACTTGCGTCGCCGTAGAGATCGCTAAGCACTTGTTCTTGGGAAGCAATTCTACCTTTTTTTTTTTTTCAGAGGCGACTCAGACATTTGACAGCAATACATGCCCGGAACGTCGTGTCAACCGAAATATCAGAGTCTGAGTATTTTGGCCTTTTCTACACGATTCACCTAAATCGCGATGATCCCGGTGAGTTACACAGCCTGCTCACTAAGGTGTCTGGTGCTAATTTCTAAAAGTACTGAGAGACGTGCGACGTTTTTCTGTTGAAATAAAGTTTCGTTATGTTGATTTTCAGCCATTTACACCAGTGAAGTGTGCGAGAATAATTTGGTAAGTGGGATTTCGTATGTCCACTGATGTTTCAACTTACAGGAAACACTGAAATATTGAATATTTACATTGCATGAGACACTGCGCTTCTTTCCATATTTTTTCTACAGAATCCGATGTGGCAGCAACTACAGATGGCGAAGTTCAACAACCTGCGGAATAATTCTTCCAAATGTATCCTTTTTTACTGATCACTCCGCACTTTGGGTGTTTTATTTTTTATTTTTGTGTATAAAATGAGCACCAAAGGGAATATCGTCTTACTTATTGCAAGATGGCTTGAGTAACTCTTTAAGGTTGTGTGAATATTCACAGCTATTGACAGTAAACTTTCATTTGTTGGGACCTGTGTCACTTCTGTAAAGTTCTGCTGATGGAAATTTAAGTTTTCCTTCAGACCTAGAGTTCATTTAGTTACGTTGGCGCAGGAAAAGCAAAGTGAGTATTGCTGCTAACAGCATTCTTTTTTGTCAAATTATGAAGCTGAAGTGCATGCATATGAGAGAAGCCTGTGAGATAGGCTTGGCCTCATTCATTCAAAGTATTCTACTCATATCAACCTCTAGCTAAAAGTTCTAAGTTCTCTCAAACTTGCCGGGCTTGGATCTTGTTTTTCAATGGCTTGCAGCATGTGTTTTTATGAACACACAAACAAACTTATCAATCAAAAACATGGACAGGTAATCGATTACATACTCTTAATTGAAGAAAGAAATTTCCCATTGACATCTGCAGCTTCTTTCACCCCAACCAGAGGAGTACCTTGCAACTATAAGTACTACATTCAGAAAGGTAACTGTACCAAGAGATGGCAATATATGTAGTGTTAATGATTTTTATGCTCATTGGCCATCATCTTTCAAAGCACCACTTGAAATTTTGGCAGTGCTCAAAGTTGTGACTGCAGTTTCTCAGCGACATGGTCCTGACAAGGAGCTCCAACTGCTCACGTGAATTCCTTAGATAGCGAGAGAAGATAGAGCTGCGTCCATATCTTAGTCACCAGCACTGCGTAGATATGAACAACAAAATTTCCACCAGAGTGTAGTAAATGCTGCCTTCTATGTAGTTGAGAGAGCAGCATGTTTTTTTTTTTTTCGTAAGTCTTTGGATTTTCTTGTCAGAATAGCAACATAGCGTGCACTTTCTATTTGACAGCACTACACAGGATTCTTTTTAGTACATTTCCAGAAACATGCTACCATAGCATAGAAACTGGAAAATTGCTTTAACTAGGAAAGCACCATACCAACTCAGTTTTACTGTACGTGCTATCTTTCCAGAGTAAAACCATTTTTTGGCCTTTATTTGTTCTATTTTATATGTCGTGTCTTTTTCATTCTTTGCCCCATGTAGTATATCTCGCTCATCATTGTGCATTTCACAATAACTAATGTAATGCATTGTTCTGGCCGGATTTTCGATGGAGGGAAAATTTTTGACGTCTGTGTTCTTAGATTTAGGAGCACATTAAAGGACCCCAGGTGGTCGAAATTTCAGGAGCACTACACTACGGCGTCTCTCATAATCATATGGTGGTTTTGGTGCGTTGTACCCCAAGAATTATTATGAACTTTCATAGCCTTCTGTGCAATTTCACTATTCCTTGTATGCGCTGAGATAGCATTTTTGTTTTCCTTGACTGGTTGGAACACAATGCAGCTCTAGTGGTGCGAGTCTGGCTAACCAAGAAAAATGACTCTTGTGCCACTTGTCTGATAGAATGGGATGTCAATCTTCATGGGCTCTACTTTCTTGGTGAACAGGTAGTCATTGAGTTTTTTTTTATATATTAGTAAACTGTTTAGCATCAATGAAAATTGCTTATCTCTGTCACTATGAAACTTGGAATTGCAAAAGGCCCCCTGACATAACCCGCAGTTGAATCAGGGGTCAGTTTGAGATTTAAGCTTAACAAGGGAAGCTGTGGCAACTATGTAAACATGCAATGTATGCAAGCACGTTGGATGGCTTGACAATGCCCATCACAGTCTCTGTCAGTGTCGGAAAGTGGTGTTTCATGCCACATATAAGGCCACTGACAACAGGCCATCTTTTATAAAGATGGCTAAAGCCATGAGAAGAGCTCAACGTGCACCAGCACCTTCCTGTTGGTTTCTAAAGCATTTATTTGGTATTTGTATAGCATTGGCCTTCACCATTGATGCACTAGCTCATGCACCTCAATTGTGAAGCAGTTACAACCAAAAAAAATGATAAAACAACTGTATTGTATCAATTCATCTGTGCAAATGTTACATTGTTGTAGCTCATTCCGACATTTGCATTTCACCTGAATGACCGTTCAATTCCTAATTTCTAGTGCAACTTTCATTTAGTTCACTCAAATCTTTTTTTCTCATTTTCTTTGTGAGAAGCGGAAACTGATAGTCCACAGTGAACATGTATGTAATCATATTCTACATGTATGTGATCATATTCTACATGTATGTGATCATATTCTTTAATTGGACAGTTATTTCTCTTTACATAGTCTTAATGCAATTTTTTTTACTTTTTGAAAGGTGCCCAAGGATGGAAGGAAGTTTCTCCCAAATACGCTTCTTTTTGCCATGCCAGAAGGCATTTATGGAGCTGCAAACACCATTGTGCAGGTGAGGGGTTCCGCAGGAATCATAATTTGGGGTTTGTGTAAATGTCAGGGGTGCAAAGAAAGGAAAGAA
This sequence comes from Rhipicephalus microplus, assembly GCF_013339725.1. Taxonomy (NCBI): domain Eukaryota; kingdom Metazoa; phylum Arthropoda; class Arachnida; order Ixodida; family Ixodidae; genus Rhipicephalus; species Rhipicephalus microplus. The sequence continues at coordinate 265,273,877 of NC_051165.1, read as the reverse complement.
GCAATTGTTATTTTGAAGTTTCTTTTATTTGTGTTCAATGTGGTTGCATAGCACTAGCTACACCTATTGACTTCAATACTCACGGAAAAAATCACGAGTTATTGGTTCATTTCATACAAGAAATAGTCATATTTACTAATACACAGGATTGAAAAGCATGAGATTACATATACATATGGTGAAACTTCACTTGAGCGAACTTGAGGGTACCTCAGAAAAATTATTCCTAAAGGGAAGGTTCGCTGAAATGAAAGCAGCTATGTTGTAGCTTGTTATCACTAGCTGAAGGAAATGGCAAGTGTTCAAATAAAGTTTCAACTCCTTTGTTTTCATGCTGCTCCTTTGCATCTTAATTTATGTCTATATCGGATCTTGCAAAGGATGCAGTAATCTTTCGCTACGCTTGTGCTCTTAAAGGGGCCTCTCCAACACTTTTGAAACGCCTATTTTTTGTATGTGTTTTGCGTAGACCGATGGCCAGGGATAATTTTAGCATAGGTCTAAGCACCGATATCGAATCATTTAGTATTTTAACCGTGCAATAAAGTCACTGCATTGCTGCCGACCCTTCAGCGCACAGTGGCGCTCGTTAGAACAACGCGGGCGGAAATGACGATGATGAGCGCAGCCTATCCCAGGATGCGTAAAGCTTCGCTCCAAAGCAAAAGTACCTGCTTGAGTTCTGACAAGTCGGGGAGGCTCATTTCTACCAGCCTCACACAGCTGTTCGACCGCGTAAACAAAACGGCGTTGTCAGGCACCACATTGCCCATTGCTACAGCAACAGCGTCGTAAGCACATTTGACTGAACAGTCAACAATGGTGTACGAGCTTCCTCTAAGTAAGAGCTTTCAGCCCATGTCATTGGAGGCCCCCTGCAACGTCACAGCAGAGAATGAAATGTGGTCTTGTCACCCCGCGAAATTAGAGTTGAGGGTAGGCATTTTTTTCTTGTATTTTGAATTTTTTAAATTGAATAACTGTGTGTCGCTATCAATGCCGTTCTTGCTGCACTAATTTGTCCATGCATCAGTCTATGCAACGCACAAGCAAAAAAATGGGGGGTTGAAAAGTGTTAGAGGGCCCCTTTAAGACTGCAGTGGTCACAGGTATATTATGTTACTATGTCTAAGTTATCATAAACCTTCTGAGGCACTATACTTTGCTGGCCAGAAAATTACTTCAGTTCTCCAAATGCGTTGGCACTTCCATGCAAAACACAGTTTTTCGTCCAGAAGCATGCGCTTCCCTTTGGTACTCATGATAACCTCCATGCAGTTGTAAGGCTAATGCTGCAGCTGTTGTGGCAGCTATAAACTCCATCTGGTGTCAAAAATATCTACGCAGCCAATTAAGTGCAAGGCTGATTGGGGCTCTCTTTGGTCTTACTGTAACGAAGTGTCATTGTCAGTATAAAATCATGGCTTTTGCAATTAAGTCTAGTGACACACTGTTTGCATAGGGGACTGTGAAGCCCACGGTGAAAATGTGCTTTAATAAGAGCAGTTGTACTCATTGAAGTGATCAACATTACCTTGTATGCTGTGGATGGTGTCATATATATGTTCGCAGAAATGAAATGCATGAAGCACTGTATGTTGTTTAAAGGGCCATTCACCAGGTTTGACAATCTTGAGCTGACAAGCGCAATGCATAGACGAGGCGTTCATGATCACGTCTGCCGAAATTTGCAAGGCTACGCACCGCGAAAATGGGTCAAATTTCAAGATGAACGCTGCTCCCCCTCTCTTCTGCCGATGCACGCCCAGAGAATGAGGGCATGACCTGTACGTATGAATGGCCCTACGTACACAGCAATGCGGTGACGTTGGTCCTCTTCATAGACGACTCTGCTCTGATGTTGCGAACAGTGGCACGTGACATGGCGAAAATCATTTAACACAGCGTGCATAGTTTATGTAATTTGTTGCTTGAAAAGATTAATAAAACTCTAGATAAATAATGAGACACAATAAGAGAATGTGAGCGTCCTTCTTCCATTTTTCTCCCGTGAATTGCAATGAGATGCGGGGCTTATGTGTCGGCATTTCGCATGCGTTCGTGTCCCCGTGGTCAGCGCATCGAGCAGACGACCGCCGTGGAACGTTCCTACGCGTTCGCGCACTCATTGTGCTCATCTATTCTACCGCGTCTAAGCCAGCATTTCCAAACCATCCCACAGAAACTGTCAGAAGACCACAAAAGAACGCTGGTCAACAAAGCAGCGCCGCTGGCGTGCTCGGGGGTTGGGCTTGTTTGGGCACGTCATGCCTACGTAACCTCTTGGTCAGGTGGCGGAGAGGGTGGGGAATAGATTTGGATTGCGAAGGCTATGTGGAGGAGCGACAAGGGTTTTGAGCTCGCCTCCTCTCATCCTCGTTTCACGCCGCTTCAAAAAACCTGTTTTCTTCGCTCGTGATGAACCGATTCAAAACTTTTTTGTGGCAAAATGTTCCTTATCGGACACCCAACAACTTCCACTGTCTAATCAAAATTTAATATGGGGCCTGGTGAGTGGCCCTTTAAGGTGAAGTGGGTTAGCATTGGGGTCAATGGCACTGTCGCAGGGGATTTTAAAAAGGTTAGTGTCTTACAACAGTTTCTTTTAGTGACATTCATTTATTGTATTGTGTTAGAACTTATTTGCATTTCCCGCATGCAGTCAAATATGTCAGTCAAATATGTGCAGACAATGGTGCCACACAAATATTCTTGTTATAAATGTATTTAAAAAATTTCCCATTGCAAAATGAAGTAACAGTTTTCCTGCAAAGGCCAAGCAGTGAATGCGATAGCGAGAAATCGTAATTTCATACAAAAAACCAAAAGCAGCTTGATACTTGCAGCATGCCACTAAAGCACAAAAAGGGATACTCCACAAGACTGCGCAAGTATGCACAGAACAAGCGTGAACTAACAACTGTGACAGTTGTTACTCTGTGTTTGAGCAACGTGCTGCAGGTGTCAGGAGTGCAGAACACTACGCTTTCAGATATTTTTTTCTTTACACTGCAACCCATGGAGAGACCCCTCTGTGTCTCGTGCCATGCTGTGGCATCAAACCCAAAGTGTTTGCAGCAGGTTTTCTCTTTTTTTTTCATTACACGTTTGGAGGGGGGGCAAAAGAAGGCCACCATTTTATGTGCGTCTCGAGAGCAATTTTCAAATTTAAAGAAAATGAAGAAGTGTTGCATGATATAACACGCACTCAAACTCTTCCAAAATCTATGTACCACCAGCAGTGAATCGTGTATATAAAGCGCTCGCCGTTATTGTACTGGGACATGGATGGCACATGGTTGATCTTTCTAACGCAGCATGCTACAGAGCATGGGGTCACTGGTGCGAATCCCAGGTTGTGTGCTTCAGATTTTAATTTTTTCTTTCCTGTTATATATGTACACACACAAAAACACACACACGCACACACAAACATATTTTTGGACATGATGACGACTGCAAAAATCTACCAAGAGTGCCCGCATAATTGAAAACGAAACTATCACAAATTAAGGGGATGCTTTCAGAAAAACAAGGGGTATCCCCCCCCCCCTATTTTTTTTTCATTTGTTTCAGCAGGGAACAAAGAGCGACACCTCGGGTCACAGCTTATACGAAGTTCTTTACTCAGACCCAACTGTGATCAGGAATTCGTGCTCAGTCAACAGCCTTAAGCGGTAAGCGTTTTGTGCTAGCAGCTGTCTTAAAATTGTAATAAATTGCTAAAATTCAAGAAATGGCATGTCTGTATATAGCATTAGTGTTATTTCAAGTAAAAAAAATCTTTCTGGGGTCTTTTGCATTGCAAAATCATGGTACGTTTATTAGGCATGCCATAGTGGGACTCCAGGTTGATTTTGACTAGCTAGAGTTCATGAACGTGCACCTGTATCTAGATACGGAAGGTTGCAGGGTCAGTTATCTGTTCGCAATGACAGCACATTAAAGAGACCCTAAAGGCAAATAGTAAGTCGATGTTTATTGTGAAAATAGTGGTTCAGGAACCTCGTCGTGCTACTTTTGTGTCAAGGAAGTGCTTATTTTGAAATAAAATCGCGTTATAGTGGTCCACATCAAGTTAGCGCACTTTAAATACCCTGCCTGAAAGTGGTCTGTTTCACTTCACTGTTGCTGTGCTCAATGTTGCCCGGCTTTATTGCGCTGCTGCCAACACTATCAGCAAAGCAAAGGTACCGAGAGTCACAGCAACAACAACGGTCACTCAATAATTTTCTGCCATAGTCTAATATGGTGGGCTTTCTGGGTTCAACCGGGCCCCGCTAGATGGCACCACCTATACAGTGTGGCCAGGTTAAAATGGAACTTTTGAGCCACTCGCAACATTCCCCATAGTAACTCCCTGTGGTTATTTTTTCTGTAAATCAAACAGAAATGGACAAGCAGCATTTTATTACTTCTCGTGGTGCACGGAAGGTTCTTTGTTTATTGCAGCTAGCTTGATTACTAGTGAATAATTGTAGTTGGTTGCTTTTACTGTCATCGGGATCAGTTTCCGAAATATCCCGCTCATGGGGCCTGTCGTGTGGCACATTTAGCTTGATTTCTCAGTATGTAAGGCACTACTGTTGATAATATTGCCAATTTAGGACAGTCATACATTGAGCTTTCCCTATGATATAAGTTGTTATTTGCCTTTAGTGTCCCTTTAATGCGGTCGAACAGAAAAATGTTTTCCAGTGGCCAATGGTATGGCCACACTTAATTCAGTTCCTTCTGCTAATGTATCACTCTACAGTCTGGGATGTTAAACTGCCTATTTTCTTCTGATAATCATCTGTTAGTTGATGTGGCAGAGCTGCATTAGTGAACAATTAACATATACGTTTTGCTGCTTGCACTCTCCCTAAGTGCTTTTTATTGTGGCTATCTGATGCTTTTGAAACTGTGAAAGTGGGAGCAGCCAATTGCCATTAAGTTTAGGGAAATAAGCAAATGGGTTTGAGATATATTCATCATATAGGGCTGCTCCAATGGATGAATGCCTGAGAGTAAAAAAAATGCCTTATGGTGATCGGCCCTTCCAATTCCGGCATAGGCACTAGTGGGGTAGACTGCAATTGAGCTGGGTTGATAGTGTAAGCAGAATTTAACATTTATATTTAGTCAGTGATGGGATAGTAACACTGAAGAAATGTCCCTTAGTGGAAACAGGTGTGCATGTGATAGTTAACTGTGTGTTCAATTAATATGGCTGTCATTAAATCAGCTTGTACATTCATCATTTCTTTCGGTTAGCAGCGGGAGCTGGCAGAAAGGTTGAACATGGTTGAGTAAAAGAAAAAAAAATATTAAGTTAAACTTGTCTGAATGCATTGATATTGAATATATTTCTGTACATGTAGTTTTTTATTACTTTGGTTAATTTCAGTATGATGATGACAGAGAGAGCGATCAAGCAAACAGCAGGCATCAGTGTCACGTGTACGCCGAGCTATAGAGCAGCGTCTTCAGCAGAGGCTACAACTTCATGAGCGTCTTGCCGAGCAGGAAAAGTTGCAACTTCGAATAGGTCTGCTAAAAGAAGTCATCGAAGAGCGTTCTCGGCAGCTTGAAAAGGAGCAAGTTGCCTGCAAAGTTAAAGCGCAGGAGCTAGCTGACAAAGGTGCCTAATTTTTTTCATTTATTTTGTTGTTCTATTTTTTGGGGGGGGAAGGAGGCAGAGGTGGCTGTTTCACGGCTCTATATGTATATCAATGTTCAGTCTGTTCAGCGAAATCTCAGAGTGCATGGCATGCAGTACAGCCAACGCTGCAGTCACACACCACTGTAGCAGACAACACAGTTTAACACTGCGCCCCCTCAAGCATCTGCGCACTTATGAGCATCTGCCCACGTGTGACTGCAACGCTGGCCGCACCACGTGCCATGCGCTTCGAGATCTCCCCTAAGCATGAAACAGACTGTGCATGCTATGCTCACAGTGACGAACCTATTGTTTTTCAGTTGTATCAATTTTGTGTTTATTTGGATGAAACTAATATCTTATAGTGTTTGTAAACTATCAAAAGATATTCATGTTCATGAATTGTGCATATTCAACGTTATGGCCATATTTTGCTTCAATATTTGAAATTATGAATATTTGCACATACCTAACGAAATCATTTTGGTGACATATTTAAACTGCACGAAGTATACAACATGTTAGACACATAGAATGATCACAAATGAAGTGCACTGTGTGCATAGAACGATCGTTCTATGTGTCTAACAGTGTTCTCTTTTTCGTGCAGTTTAAATATGTCTTCAAAATCTATTAACCAACTAGCCCAACCACATGCATTACTACTGAAGAGACACTGTAGTGGAGAGCTTTGAAACAAATAAAAAAGAGAAAAATACAAATGCAGGCCATCACGACAATGAGTTTGTTAGAAGCTTGCCCAAAATCAGTGACTTGCTTGTCCAGTTATATCAGCCAACAGAGAATAGTATCTCCAATTATTGCAGTTCAGCTTTGGCAACTGTGTTTTAGTGGTTAAGGAATGATATGTGAAATAAAAAAAAAAAACAGGTAGTTGATTTTGGGTCATGTCACTGTAGTTCTTGCCAAAAATACTAGAAATGGCCTTGTACAGTTTTGGGAGGTAGCTTAGTGGCTGAAGCTTATCTGCCATTTAAATGAAGGGACCTTGACCTCCGCATATCAGATAAAAGGTTAGTGGTATGATTTGGCAACTTTAACAGTTTCAAAGTACACTGCTCTACGGGTACTGCTTAGTTAAGCTATAAGGTGGCTTCTTATAATAATGCAAGCGCAAGAGTGCCACATTTTGAGCTGGCAGAACAGAAAACCAGCTTTCTCAGTTTTTCGCCTCCTATGTGTGAGGCAAGAAGATGACCGAGAATTCTTGTTGTAGTTTCATTCATGAATTCATGTTGATTTTCTCTTGCCGCACTGTACCAGTACAGTACGTAGATTTTGTTTACACTATATGGAAAAGATTAAGTGACGCCAAGCCAATGCATTGACTGTCTTTTGCGGGGGCAGAGAAGCAACTGGCGACTATGGCGGCCGAGCTTGTGGAGAAACGGAGCACGCTAGTGGAAAGGCGGAGGCACTACTTTGAAGTCCGGGAGAACTTGCTCAAGACTTCCTCGCGGTTGTTGTTCAGACAGAAGGAGCTCATCACCGAGCTGGCTTTTATATACCCCGTCGTGTCCTGTAAGTGTGATGTCTTCTGATCAACATTATTAATGATTGTTGAGGTTTTGTGTTCCAATAAGAGTTTGAGAGATGCCTATAGTGGAGGGCCTCAAAAATGTCGTCCGCTTGGGGTCTAAATCCAAGTGCAAACCTCTAGCACTTTGCCTCCATCAAAATGCGGTCACTGCAATCAGGGAATCAATCCCGCTATATTTGGGCTTGCAGTCGGGCACCATAACCACTGGACCACCACGGCTAGTTTCGTATAAGCTTTGAAACATACTGCAGTGCTATTCTAGAAAATGCAGTTGCTTTTGTTTAACCTTGCAGCTAAGTTAATTTGTTTTCTAATCCAGTTACCTCTAGAGCTAAAGCTATGGAACATCATCTTAGACATTTTGTTTTTATTTATTCTGGGATCTTGATCAAACTGCATGGGCTTATGTTGTTTTTTCTGCTAATTTAAAATATGTAATTACTTTTTGTGTAACTCGTCTTGTTCCTGAAATAAATTAAGTTCGCCCCTTATTAAGGCCAGCATAGAAAAACAAAGTGCCGAATTAAAAGGGATATTTAAGATATGGCAACGAAAGCTAATCACTAGAGATTGAAAGTATGAAGAGTTTTCTGTTTTTTGGCCTTTCTTACCATAACAGTAACATTATTTTCCTCAGAGACCCCTCAAGGAGTATTGCACAGCAAAATGGTTATTTCGAACTTCATATTCCAAAAGCAGTTGGAATTGTGTTACAATTTAGATGAGTAATTAATTAAAAAGGTTTGTGCTCTAAATTTTGCTCTGATACTTACATTCTACACATGTACAGATTTTTATTGCAAAAAGAATTATTGCTGTACTTGCCCTAGCTGCAGTAATATTGAGGCCTCAAAATTGAACAGTTGTAAATTTACTTTTTTGATAAAAACGAAAAAAAAAAGTAGTAGTACACAGTTTCTTAAAAGAAAAACAGTCACGGTGTGCATATTTGGTGATACTCATAAAGCCAGTCATAAATTGGTAGCAGAACTTAGAACACAGATGCTGGCAAATTATAAAGAGGCCTTGAAGTAGGCTCCCCATTTTTTGAAGGTTCTGCATTTAGATATCCCTAAAAATACCACTTCCTGGTGTGCGGAAATTTTTAGAGAGATAGGAAAATACTTGCAGAAATCAAACACAGTAAACTCTGATAATTCATACTTTTGGTTAGTTCAAACAAAATTCAATTTTTTGATTGGCTCTATATTCTTTCAATGTATTTAAGAGCCTCTTAATTCAAACTCCATCATTCGGTAATTAATAATTTTTGAGGTTCCATAGCATAAAATATCTGCTGCTTTCCCACTATTATCTAAAATTATGCGTGCTTATATAATCCTAACAGTCTAAAAATGAAAAATAAGTGACTCGAGCCTTCAAGAAAAAAGCTTGGCTAGTAAACAAATGTTTGCAACGAAGCACACGCATAATAAACCGTGATGCTTCTCAACTGGTAGAGAGCTTTGTGTTGAAGGCACATATAGCAAACAAGCAGCTGGCAATTGACGATTTATTTAAAAGGTCTGATCAGCAGTGAATTGCCGATAAACTTGTGGACCTTACACCACTGCTTCCTGTTTATTGTGTGCAGTTAGAGTTTAAAAAAGCTTAAAATTTTTTTTATTCTGGGAAAATCAATGCCTAATCATAATGTCTAATGTCACCTCAACCACAGTCATATATGTGAGAACTTCTCATAATTCAAACTTCTTGATAATTTAAACGAAATTCAGAGGTCTCTTCAAGTTTTTGGTAATGAAAGTCGACTGTATGCCAATTTTAAAAAGTGAATTTTTTTGTCTTTCGTCATTTTTCGGTTCCAAAGACCAGTCGGCCCCATGAGAGAAATGGCGTAACATAAATAAAAGGTGCCTTTGCTTTGTCAGGTAACGGAAGTACAATCAGCGTATAAGCTTTATTCAACTTTGTTTATGAGAACAGTTTTTTCTGGGGTAATTGTTGTTCAGTGGCCTTCTACTGCTCTCACTTTTGAAACAGTGCAACTTTCAGTACACCCTGTATTCCATTGTAAGTATGTCAAAAAGAATGCTGGTATGATTTGGGACATTAGAGCATATGTACTCAACAAAGAATGAGATGTCAGTATATCAAGTTGCTACGAGCTATGACGTCAGAAACTTTGCGTCTGGACTCCTAAAATACTCAATTGCAATATATCTTCCAGTTCCCAGGAGAAAAAGGCTACACCATCTGTCTTGTTCATCTTCCTAATAGTGAGGACTTCAGTGGTGAGTGTTCAAACACTTGTGTTTTTCTATAGTTCTGAATTTGTCCCACTTTTTTGTTTTTGTAAAGTCCTTCAGTTTATGTTTGGGTTGCCATAACTGATGAGTTCTACATATTTCGAAGCGTGTGTCATTTTTCTTTTCTTGAAGCTGCTACTGTAAGCGTTGCATACAAGCAGGGTTAACTAGAGGGCACAAAGACAACAACAAAATTAGAAAGCTATTCTCAAAACTCTAGTTTGAGTATTTGTTTCACATTTATTATGGGATATGTGGGCCATTCTTGCATCATACGAGTTCGTTTTGACCACACATGGCTTCATCAAGCCCTCAGTTACATTCAGCTTAAAACTTTTTGTGTATATGTCGCATTTTACACTTCTATCTCCTCTTAAGCTAGTGAACTGGCTTAATGAGATATGCCCTTTTGTAATGGCTCAGTTATGCGTGGGCCATCATTTGCTTACTGGTGTCGCAGCTAGATGGTTGTATGAAACTTTCGTAATGCTGATAGTGCTTCATTGTATTACAGCAGTATGAACACTGCCATTCTCAACTTCTAGCTGCTTTAAGTGCCAAGAATTTTGCAACAGCTTCACATAGGAGCTTGCAAAAATGCTACAGATGCACGTGTTTGGTCTGCTGGGTACTTTTGATTGCATTCATTACTACATTACATATTGTTGAATAATCTGTGTTAAACCACCATATTATACATGGAACACCAGACGTGCTTAGCTATGTTGATCAGGGAGCATTGTGTAGTGCCTGATACTGTGGAGGCACTCTACTATTTCATAGTGTTGTTTGAGCATGTGTACTTACTTAAATTTTTTCATGTTGAGTGACGAAGTGGTGAGTAATTTACAGTGAGGTTGATAGAGCTGCGTTATTTTTTCTATTTTCCAATCCAGATCGGGATGATCAAACAGTTTCGGTTGCCTTGGGTTACGTCACACACACACTGCTGATGATGTCTCACTTCTTGGACACGCCGCTTCGCTATCCCCTTATCCACTGTGGATCTATGTCTTCAGTGCGAGACAACCTCATCGAGCATTTTACAGACAAAGAGCGCGAGTAAGCTTCTTCTATTCTTATCTCTTTGATGCTGAGTTGTTCGCTGAAGGCCAGCCTGTTGGCCTGAGCCAGCTAACATTCAGCTGCAGCCTGTGACGGTACCTTAATCTGTCGAATGTGCATAAGTTCTACGTAAGACAGCCAGATTTAATTTTTCTGTCCTCTTGCTCATGACTTATGTCTATTTGTATTGTTAAGCATTTCATCAGGGAACTCGGGCATGTAGCAGATATAGCAAGCTACTTATGCATGCTGACTAGCCCTTAAAAAGACCTTTCTAGGACTATATTGCTACGTAACTGACATATCAGCGGTCAGAAGAAGACAACGAAGAAGTGGACTGGCTTGCTGCCGTGCATGCTGTGCTCAGTCTTGATCGGTGTTAATACACTCGCCAATAGTCATGCCTAGTCTCATTTTACCTGACACATTTGTGGTGGAGGTGCTGGGTGTCGATCCCAGCACCACTCGCCACTCTTGACAATATTGTGCAATTTATTCCACTTCATCTTAAATAAGTGTTCGCAGGTAGTAAGATTATTTGCAGCCCTTGCGCTTCAAGACGTTTAAAAAAGCAGTGAAGGTGCCAATTGGGATGTTTTGCCTCATGCACTCGTGAAAGTGAACTAAGTGATAAATACATAGTGTCAACTTATTCGCTGTGTGCACTTGGTGGTGGAAATGTAAAGGGAACCCACAGAATAATTTCTCAGGTAACTTTCTGTTCATACCTCAGTGTCATCATTTTTCCACCATGCATTCTTTGTCTTGCTTCATTTTCCAGTGCACATTTTACAATGCGAGTATCTCCGATTGTAGCAGATCTGATTCATTCTTGGACCTAATCATCATTCAGTTCTAAAGATAACCTACCCACAGTTTTGAGCCCTTGCTGTGTTTGTGATTGGCCCATCCACTTATATTGTGCATGTAAATTTCAGGTTTCCCTTGTATATGAAAGGAAAGGACCGCATGACATTCAACTACGGTGTCTACCTCCTCAATCGCAACATTGCCCAGGTAATGGCTCTCGTATGCCTGACCTTTAGCACTCATGTTTTTTTTTACATTTGGTGATTTGGTGTATCTCTTTGAATGAACATCTTATGCTTGTAAATCAATAAAATATGGTTCTTTCAATTAGCATTCCGCCATGATATTCTATTTACAGCTAAGCTATGGGTTCAGTTATTTAGATTCTGTTTGCTTAATCAGACCAGAAGTCTTGATTTTTCACGGAATCAGTGCCCATATGTTTTCGATGCCAATTCCCTAATCTAATGCGTCCTTAAATAAAAGTTCACCTTAGATGTTTAAAAAACTACACATGGCCATGACTATTCAATGGCTGTCTCTCAAAGCATTCTTCATGGTTTTGAGATACAGAACAATGTGAGATATTGGACACTAAGGGCCAACAACTATCACAAAGGTTGCTTATTTGCTTAAGCAACGACTAAAAACTTGTTCATGTAAATAATGTTGTTGTATTCATTACTGCAATTTTAGTCTTATTTGGTGTAGTGTCCTCACGTGATATGCAGTGCCTACTATGCTTAAGTCTGCGGTTAGCAGATGGTAAATGTTGCTAAAGAAGCATGCAAAGCCCTGTCACTTGGTTTAGATACAGTTTAACCAGATTATATTAGATGCAACACAAAGCTAGGATTGTTACCATATCTTCAGTTCACTATAAGCATACATGTATCCTTTACAGGCCGGTATGGGTAGGTGAAATTTTTATTTGTTTTAAGTCCATGTTCATGTCTTCCTGTTGCCTTTATTTTTCCCTCAAGTTGAGGTGCTACTGCAACATTGTTACCAAAGATCTTCGGACAACCCTGCACAATCTTCATGGGCTTTATGAGTTCTACAGCATAAAGCAGTGAGTGATTCTTTGTGTTTTTTTTTTCTTTGCTGTTGCGTTTTACTTTGTTTTCCAAGTGCTGGCAGTTTAGCTTTTGTTATTTCTTATGTCCTGCCTGCAACTTTGGCGCTGGTGTTGGGGTACAATTGAGTAAATTTTTTAGCACTTCATGTGTTATGCTAAAAAAAAAGTGCTCACTGTTGCCTATCAAAAATTTGAATGACTGGGTGTTACCACCACTGGCCCGTAAACTCGAGGCATAACGGCAATCTTGCACTATGAAAAAATATTTCGGCAGATGCCCATCAAGGATTTTTCATATCTACATATACTCAAACCTCATTATGACAATGCTTATTATATAAAAATAAGTTAATTATATTCAAAAGTTATTATAAAGGTATATTTATAACCCTATATCTATTGCAAGACTTTATTTATTTCACTATAACCAATATTTCGTAATATCTCGGTTTGTTATATCAAGGTTTGAGTTTATATACTTCCAAGAACATTGATGGGGCCGTGAAACGTTCTCCGAAATTTTTCAACTACTGTGCATTCAGGATCTTGGTCATCCATTCCCTACTATACCTCAACTCGGGTGATCGTTTTGGCTGACCGAATAGCTAAAAAAGCGCAATTTCGGTTTTCGAGCTCATGTTCTCGACAACTGTGCAGCTGACGTCACTTTAAGACAACCGATAAAGAGTCTCTATCGTCGAAAAAACATGATGATGCAGCGCTGTTCTTGAGCCTTAGTTGACCATGGTTCCTACCATCATAGTGTTTTGATTACGGTGCCATCACCATCAAAACAATACCACAACGTCATGGACACACAGCATAGGGTCACCGACCTTCCCGAACGACAGCGTCGCTTGCTGGAGCGTAGTCGACTCTTGCGCTTTAAGCCGTATGTCGACGCACCCATGCGAGTGTGAGATCCGCCATCGTCGGTGCAAAACAGCGGTGGTGGCGGCAGTGGTGGCGGCGGCGACGACAGTGAAGAAGCCTGCACCCTGGAACTACACGTATCCAGACCGACCGTGTGGCAGAACCCTCGCTTGTAGAATCCTCGACCAGGAGCCTCTGCTCTGTGTGTTCATACCTTCGGGACCATCGCGGTTGATAGTTTGTAGCCACACTGCTCTGCGCTGTGGCTCGCTGGGCAGTTGTGAAAGCAAAGATTGTTCGCACTTTCATAAGTTGCGCAGCAGTTTTCTGGCGACACACACAGTTGCCATAGCGAGGACTAAGCCATCCAGAACATAAAACACAACCTGGCACAACAAGAAAAAAAAAAAAAAAAACTGAGACTCTGCACTGATTGAGCCAAGGCGATTGGCGGGAAGGCAAGGATGCACATGTAGCAGAGCCCTGATGTTCTTCAAAGTGGAACCAAGCAGATCGCTCGCTGTGAATGCACAGCATACAACTCAGAGCGCAAGAACTGCTTTTTTTTTTCTAGGTTCCTATAAATCTATAACATTAGGGCAAAATAAAGCTAACACTTGGTTTGTGACTTCTCTTACCCTCACGTTTCACTGACGTCACATGTTAGTGCCTATAGCGACCAATGGTGCTGCATGGTTACTAGTGAGCCCCCCAAAAAAAAACTGGGATTTCAAGCGGGCATCAATAATTACGGACTGGATACTGTGCCAAAATATTTTGGAGTTGGCATGTCTAATCCTTATTGAAGCAGGGAAAATTGCAGCCGGGATGTTTAATTTTCATTTCACGACCTCTTTAAAGGACCGGGCAAAAAATAATGTCATCACAAACACCCATGTGGTTTGTGCAGTGCCCCAATTGAGACTCTTGGCTTGGGCTGCAGGGCAACTCATATCTTTCCCACATTCCTATCTCTCAAATCCTTTGTTGGCGGCTGCGTATTTCTTATGCATTGTGTTCAGTCAAACTGATGGCTTCATGAGCAAATAATCAATAAGAAAATACATTTTAACCCTTGCTGACTTTTTTTTAATCTCTTCTTGAAGGAACAGCCAACCAAGCAGTGCACCGGTGCTAGTGCCAGCTTCTCCACTCGCTGTGCCTGTCAAAAGTAACAACAACACAGCCTCTTCACGGGAGCAGCGGTCATCTGATGAGGTGCTTTCGCCTCCCACAGCGAAACGCGAGGACATGGAGCACATCTTCAAATGTGAGGAAGAGCCGTCGGGTGGCGCAGAGGCAAGCTCAGCCCCGCAAAAACTGAGCAGTTCTCTGGACAAAGGGCTGGACAACTTTCAGAGCACGGCTGCCACTGAGCCCGAGGACAAGAGGAGCACCGCAATGCCTGTCAAGTTCCCAACACTGAAGAGCAGCTATCGCCTAAGTGAACCAAACCTCCGAGAGTTCGAGACGCGCACCATGTTCAAGGAGAGACGAGCAGCGACGGAGCACTTGTTGCCCGTGCCGCCTGTTGTGTACGACGCAACGGAGGAGAGTGGATCGCTCAACAGTGGTGACGGCATTGTAGAAGTAGCTGTGGACACACTGTTTGATGCAGATCTGACGGCACGGACAGAGCAGTTGGCTAGTGCGGTGCGCAGTTTCAGGACTTACTCGTCGGTATCATCGTCCAATGGACCGAGCCCAAAGCCATAGCGTTTTTCTCTCCCATAGTGTAAAGGGAAGTGGGTTGGGTTGTGGAAACCCTGTGCAAACCATTGTGTTTTTCTCTCCCATATTGTAAAAGGAAGTGGGTTGTGTTGTGAAAGCCCTGTGCAAGACTTCCTCTCTTGATTACTAAATTGAACTGTTTTGAAACGAGGAACTTCACATCGGCAGCTCGAGACAGCTAGTTTCTGTTTATACTCCTAGCATCATTGTCGGGCTTACAGATGGCAGTATGGTGTATATTTCGGCTATGCCAATTCGCTGCACAAAAGCCCGGCAGCTCTGGTTTGTTCTGTATACAGGCTTGCCAAATATGTGTAGCCTTGGTAACGAAATCGATTACGAGCACTTCGTCTTTTCTATACTAGAATGATGTCTCCTCTGGTAGTGACACCATTTGTGCCTGTTTATTGCAAACGTCAAAGAACCTGTTACCAATTAATGGTAAATTTACTTGTATATTCACTGGTTATTGTAAGTTAAAGAAGTTTTTATGCTGTTATAAGTGTATTCGGCATGTTATATTATATTATTTTGAATGTTAACGTAGTTATAAGTGCACATGTTTGTTCAGGATGGCTACCAACTCCTGACTGTTGTAAATTTTGTGTTAATAAGTGATATCTCTTTTGTACTCTGCGTTTTGTTGTGATGGCTTTTCGTGGGAACTGCCACATTGCAGGTGAAAATTGTAACTGTGCAATGTAGTGATATTTGTTTGCTTGCAGTGGGGATTTGCCACACGAGTTATAATCATTGTGATATTAGTGTCTATCTTTTCTACGATGAGTGCTTGAGCACAGGACTTTTTGCTGGGAAACAAAAGTAACTGCTCATGCTAGTCAAAAAGATTAGAAAGCATTGTATTCAGCTTGGATGTTTGAGAGACTGAAATAAAACTTGTTTTCATGGTTGACAATTTCTTCATGATCTGTGAAAGAGCCTATAAGCGACATTGACAAAAAATACGGGTGGTGCACTCAGGTGTTTATTGTACTGTGCTTGAATGCCTCAGAAAGCACTACCTCTGAATATTGAATTGAATTTTTTTA
Source organism: Rhipicephalus microplus (assembly GCF_013339725.1). Classification (NCBI taxonomy): domain Eukaryota; kingdom Metazoa; phylum Arthropoda; class Arachnida; order Ixodida; family Ixodidae; genus Rhipicephalus; species Rhipicephalus microplus. The sequence goes on along the minus strand of NC_051165.1, from coordinate 265,257,799 downwards.
ATTGGAAATGAATTTGTCATTATGTCTGGCTTGGTCCCTGCGGTAAAAGTAATGCAGGCATGCTACAAATAAAGCACGCTTAAAAGCTCCCTGTATAACTTTCTTACTGCCAAATAAAATTGAAGCATCACACTTTTCAGAAAGCTTGGTTTCTTAAGTTTAAAAAACTGGTCACTTGAGTTTTGAATCGATGTATTCTTGATCAGATAGCTTTGCATTTGCTCACAACATCATGGCGTTATATGCATGGATAAAGAACCCATTTCTCCAGTATGTTCAATAAACGTGCCCTTTGTTTTTCGAAACTCGGACACACACTGGTGTGAATTCCTCATGTCCGCATTTCATCCTTGATTGCCGCATTCCTCTGGTGGCATTTTAATTTGTACAGTGTACAGCTGTGTTTCAGTCTTCAGTGTCACTGCAGCAGTAAATCTTGCACGGAGTGTCATCTTTCTCAGAAACTCATATATAAGAGCTGTGTACCCATCTAGCCCTATGCTTACGTCATGCCCGTAATATTGTCATGCGCTAGCTGTGCAGCAATATTTTAGGTCATTCCTGCTTTGGCTTTTTAAAATTGACCAAGGCATTGGCTACGAGAGGTAGGTACTGTGTGGAGAGGATAAAAACAATGTCACAAATGGACGAAAACGCATTACTGATGGCGTTATTAATGTGGACTTGTTTGGCTCTGCAACAAAAAGGAGATGTGTTATTAGTCAGAATGAAAGCAAGGCACCGCTATTCTTAAAAAATCATTGAGGAAGTTTGTTTGCTGTGTGTAGCATTGCCTTCTTTCATTGAGAGAAGAAATTTTTGGTAGTTCTAAAATCAACATTGGCATGAAAAGCCTAAGAAGATCACATCTGCTTAGCCTGATGACATGTTGCTGCGTACTTCTAATAGAACATACAATATCAAAAGTTAGTAGCCTGCGATGGCAGGCATATTAGCAATCGCAGCCAATTAAGCTGCATGGGGCAAAATACAAAAATGGCTGTTTACCAGGTTAATTTTTGCAGGAAGTCAGAACTAATGCAGTCATCTGCAAAGTTATGCCTCACGACTGGATCGTTGCTGTAATGCATGAGCTCGAAATTGTACTTTTTTGAAATGTTGAAAGTGCGAACATTTTATGTGCCCTAACTACCAGTTTCTCTGTCATGATATATAGAAATATATTGAAAAAGATTAGTAATTCCGAGGCAAATTTGTACAGGCTACAACACTAAAAAAAAGTATCGCTAAACCAAACTCCAACCTTTATTTTTCTGAGCGTGATTTTTTTGAGCATCACGAATTCATATAGTTTATGCTTCTCTTGTAAAGCTGGAATTTGTAACATTGGCGCTAAATGTCGAGCGCCGTGGTACGCGCGCGAAAGAAAAGGCTGTTGGTCATATTCTGTGGAGGCTAACAGAGGACCGATGAAAAGAGGGCCGCTGCGAAAGTTCATGTGGTTGTCTTCAAGTCTGTGTGTCTTTCAGGTGATAGAGATGGGCCGACTCATTTGACCTCTGCTTCAGCAGCGCTCGCGCGCTTTTACCCGCTCGTGGAAGTTACAATGCTTGGGCGCATGTTATCAATTTAGACTTTTTACAGAACATGGCCGACATGGCAGGGACGATAAAAACCAACAAGCTTTTTTAATTATTTTTAGGAGGCATTGCTAGGGCGGCTAGGGTGACGCTAGCGCTACTAGCATTGTAAGAACTCACCAAGCAGTCCATAGCAGACGACAAAAATGACGTCACATACCTTGTTCGCAGCGCCATTAACAGCGAAGCACAACACAAGGTAATGGCGTAATGTGCCGCGTGCTTTTTAATAATTAAAATATTTTAAATAATTTGAACTATTATTATTATTGTAGTATTAAAAGGTAATATTTAGCAGTTTTATAAATTTAAATAGCCGTGACAACATTTTTTTCACTTTGAGGTCAATGACTTGTTCAGCACTAGTGGCGCTTTGATCGCAACCGGCAAATCGGCGCCGGCGTTCATTATCTTCCCGTCATTCATTGCGTTTCTTTCATCGGGTTGTGTGTGGTAAGCCGAAGAAAAATGTGAGTTCACCTTGTTATTCGTATTGAACTCGCCCGTTATACTTGGTGCTAGCCATGTAAGGCGACGCGAAATGTCTTTGTGTTCGTTGTGCTCTTCGTAACGCTGCCGCCGTGATAATATCGCGTGTTCAATTCTTTGTCGAATCATCTAGGCCTAGCTCCGCCGACGCCCGAAAGCGGCGCACTTGTTCAGTGTGCTCTTGTTCCAAGTTGAGAACATTGTCGCTCCCGCAACCTCGATATCGTATGGGTGCGTCTGAGAAAGCGACTTGAGATGAGCTAGCTTGTTAATAAATTACTGGTTTAACTATCTGTCAAGACTCAAGTGTAGGCCTAGTGGGGACCTCGCTGCCGAGTGAAAAAAAAAAAAAAAAAGCGATGCGTAGTCACCTAGGCGGCGCGGCTAATTTGCATTTCTTGCACGGTGGTCGACTGCGTGCCACTTCTCACGGGTTTAACGACTGGCGTGTACGTCATCTCAAAAGTTGTCTATTGTCATCGAATGGCACTGTGAAGTGTATTCTGTTCGGCGGAAAGTATTAGTCGTGGTAATCGTGCAGGCTATAGCCACGCGGGTCTTCGGTACAGAGTGACTGCACGTGCGACGGCTGTGCAACGTGAGGACTCTTATTTGAAAGGCTCTTGGTTTTATCGGGAGGCTGGCACAGGAGGACTTTCTAATCGTATTCTGGAGCCTGTGCACTTAATTGCGTTATTATATGTACGTTTGTGATCGCTCTCGCGTGCCGTGTGTGCGTGCGTGTTACATTTGCGTTTTCGCTTGCGCAGCCCTAAAAGATGGATGGCGGAGGAATGCGTGGTAGAGGTGGTTACTCAAGAGGGATGAGCCGCGGAGACTTCACAAGAGGTCGTGGCGGGCCTATAAGAGGCCGTGGTGGACCGCCAGGGTGAGATTTTTTTTTTGTTGTTTATGTAATGTTGAAGGGTTACAAAGCCCCTCACACGCTTCTGAGTATCCGTTACACTCACGGAGTCGTATTAGTATCACATTGCCGTGTTTCTTTCAAGTTTTGTTATCGCCATGTTACACTGTACGTAATTCTCAGTGCAAACTGCGCCTGCAGTGTTCGGGAAGCTTCGGGACTGTAGTAGATCATTTCGTTAAGATCACACCCGCTTGGCAAACATTACAGATTATTCTGGAAGCTACGTGGTCGCAAGCGATAATGCTAGAATATTCGACGACACATGTACGATTGCAGATGCTCTGTTCACCGCTATCAGTGCCTGTGTATTGCTGTAATATCTGACCTTCAATTTCCTGGCCACAAGTTCGGCCGAAATAAACAGTTTCATCTTAGCAACAAGTTTGCTCCCTTCGTCCACGTCACAACCCCGTGACATCTGGTGGAGGAGCTGCTTTATCATGTGCCAGACGCCCACGTCGCAAAGAAGGCACCGACACCAGCCACAAGCAGCGAGTTAGCCACAGGCAATAAAGGTCTGCCACCGGAGTTCGGGTTTTTACCCGGCAAGACTCCGAAGACCATGACATTGAACTCAGCGATAATTACAGCGCGTGGGCCACCTGCACCCCTCCTGCGCCGGCAACCTACAGAGCCACCAACTTTCTAGTTCACCGCTCGAAGACCGGGAAAGCTGGCTTGACAGGTTCGGCTGCGTGAATGACAAGCTTCAGCATGTCAATTTCGCTTTAGGAGATGCTGCTTGGACCTGGTTCGAAAATCAAGAGCGAAGCGTCTCAACGTGGGACATCCTTCCCGCCTGGTTCTTCGCCATTTTGGAAGTGTGGTCTGCAAGGAGAAAACTGCAGCTCTTTGAAACCCGTCTGCAGATGCCAAATGAACACATGGTGCTATTCACGGAAGATGTGATTAAGCTTTTCCGCCACACTGACCCAACGATAAGAAGGTCCGCTTGCTCATGCGAAGTCAAGCAGGAACTCTTCACCAGGCTAATCAGGAACACGCCAAAGACGGTCGCCTAATTCATTTTGGAAGCATCTACAATTAAGAGAACGTATCCGCGTCCCTTTGTGTCATGTGAAACGGCCTTGAAGGCCGTTTCACATGACACAAAAAGTAGCGATTCACAAGCAGTGCGGCACGGCTGCTTCTTTTCGGGTTCGAGCTGCCGGCTAAACTGGGTCACTTTCCAATCTTCAATGTGTCCGCACAATTCATGCTTATGAATGCCTAAAATTTAATTAAAAGCAGTTTTTTATGCGTACCATTCTCGTGTCTTATAAGTGAAATCGTCGAAAAAAAAAAAAAGGCTTAGGTGGAAATTGGTTTTCTGGCAGTGCGCTGTCGTTTCGATGGTAGCGGCACCTCAAGGCGCGGCAGCAAAGCTCGCAACATGCCACGGGTCTGGTGGCATTTCTAACTTAGTTCACAACTTTCTGTGTGTGTAGAAAGTTTTTCTTGGAATTTTAGGAAGCACCACTGTGAACTTTCGGCTTTATCAGAGGGAAAAAAGGTAGTGACGTGTGGCTCTACAATTTGCTCCAAAATTAACTTGCATTGCTCCAAAGCTTCTTCAAAAGTGAGTTATTCCTGCTCCCTGAGCTGCTTCAAAAGACCGAAGCCTGCTTCCATAGGTGATGGTATGCGAGTATGCAGTACATGTGATGACAGTTCAGATCGATTCAGGAAAGGTGAACAGACATATGTAATTAATGTAAGAAACAGAACATAGGTCGAATTTTTTTCAAGAAAAAATTCAGTCTACCCACGTCTTATTACCGGTCATTGGCAGAAAAATATGTGGAGGTCTTGTAACAATGGGCAGCTGAAGTCTAAAGCCTCCATCGCCATCTTGAGCATAGGCAGCGATGCCGTTGGACAAGGCCTTCAGTGTTCTGGCAATACCATTTTGCCTCTGTGGTTTTCCCTTTTCTATTTCCTTCAGAAATGAGGAATAGTAGACAGCAGTTTCTGATAAGCTTTAAGAAAAAGTTAAGTACGGCGAAGCGCACGGCAACCTGGCAACTGAACAGGAATTTGGGAGTATCGGAAAAAGCGTCACATACTGGAGTAGCCAAAAGCAGCGCATTACATCCTGCTGCAATAACAAAAAAAAAAAGTTGTCATTATCATGGACGGACTGCAGTGCATCCCGAACTGGAAACGCTTGTCGCCAAATTCACCTGGGAGCTGTGTGCAAGTTGCTACCCATAACAGCAGAGTGCATCCGCGTGAAAGCTTTCAAGATAGCGCGCGACTCTGGGCTCACTAGGGTGCATTTCAAGGGATCGCGATCGTGAGCGCGGCGATTTTTGAAGTGAAAGGGCTTTGCGCTGAGCCGGCGTACTTCAGTCTTTTTACTAATGCTGCATCAGTAATGCATTGAATGGACAATGCACTCTGGGGCGTTACAGTGAACAACAGGCGTCGTTGCACTCAAGTCCGGGAGAGTCTTAGTGATAGCACGTAGTGACCTTCTGGAGTTTAACTACATAAGATTAGTGTCCAAATAAAGAAAAATGTCCCCACAATGCAGCTCATTTTGCCAAGATAAGGGTATGCTGTGGTACTTTTTTTATTTCTTTTTCAGGCATTTATAGTTTGGGGGGGTCGACCAATGTCTGTTTTTACGGTACAGTTAAGTTGAGATATGCTGAAATTCACAAACTGCCGGCAAAATTCGTTATATGCGGGTTCAGTACTAAATTCGAAAAATAAACGCTCGAATTAAAAGGTGAACTGAAGGCAGAGCTAACCTGAAACACTTATTTAGCGATTAAGAACTGCGTTATTATTACGATAGCAATTATGTGGACACTCTCGGTGGTTTCTTGTCACCGCAGCCATGTTCCGTAAAAAGTCCGAATTCATAATTTCACTCATTGTAAGTTAAGAGTGGGTGTAAGTGTGCTAGCGCTGCTGAAGCAGAATCAAGTGAGTCGGCTCATCTCTATCACCTGGAAGGTGCAGGTGATGACATTCTCTCTCCCCTCCCCATGTGTTAGAACTGCCGTCAAATGCTCAAACAGAAAGGAAACCTCAAGTCTTGGAACGAGCATGAAAAAAATGTGGCGAAAGGGGGGAGGGGTCACTTGAGTAGGAATAGTTAACTTTGATTTTAAGGGCGCAATCGCTGGTGCGCGTGCTATCTCACAAGCATCAGTACGCTTCCAACATGCAGAGACTGTTCTGCAAAGAGCACTTCTCCCTGGAGCGGCCGTATTAAGCGTTTTGTAGTTCTGTGATATCGGGTCCAAAAGAGTTGGCTTACTTCTTAATTCACATGACATTACAATTTGTTGATATCGTGTTCATTGCATTCAACGTGCTGTCATGTTCTTGCGAAAGCTAATAGGTGAATCGTGAAGGATACGGTTGCAAACTTACAGTGCAAGGCGGAAGCGCATGACAAGTTGACTTTCAAAGATCCTTCATTGTCACCATGCCAGTGGCGTACCAACTCTTTCGCAAGTGTGTGTGTACATATATATATATATATATATATATACATATACATACATGCATATATAAAGAGAGAACTGTATTGACGAGCTCGCACTCTTAGGCACCACAATGTTTTACACTTTAACAGGCCGAGGAATGGCGCCTTTAGCCCGATTTCGGTGTCCAATATGCGACGTTCATCTTTCTATCGCACCTTTTTCTTTGATTATGCTTTGGTGGCTAACATACATATACCACAATAGTTTGTTTAATGAATTTATTTTGAATGTTAGTTGTCTGGATGGAGATGTACCAAGCATCAACGAAGATACATCAAAGTTGAACGGGTCTATAGCTGCCGAACACCAAAGCATGCATTCGACAAACCTTCCTTTATCAGTGTACAGTAAATATTTAATTACCGCTCTAAAGGTGCGTTTTAATTTCGTGTTACTTGCAGCATAACAGTGTTTTGTAGTTTGTGCACGTATACTGTGAGCTCATACTTGCAGAAAGAAAGAGGAATAGAGAGAAATAAGCAGCGCTGCACGTGTGTGCTTCTTTGCTGCCTGAGATGTATTTTGAGCTGTAAAATACAATTCAAGTTCAGTGAAAACCAACTAGCCAAATTCTTAACCAAGCCTCCGTAGTGCTGAAATTCACGATCTTTCACCTTCTCCCTGGTGCGGTGGGTCAAGTTGTGGGGCAATCTTAAAAGCTGAGCTTTCCACTGAGCTTGAGTCCACTGCTTTATTTGTGGCCACTTTGCAAGCTGCCACTATGGCTGCATTTATCATGAGCAAAGCTGATCAGGTTTATCAGGCAAAAGCAGCATCATTTTTGGCATTAGTACGGAAAAACGATTTGCCACACTCGCCAGTCCATGAAACGTTTGCTTTGCTTGTTTCCATCCATAACTGCATCAAGTCGCAGCAGAATAAAGCATGAACAAGGGATGTAATATTATAGGACCCTGTTCAGTGTTTTCCTGCTCTGCAATACTACAGCACAAGACACGAAAGCGTCGCATACGCGACCCGCACCGCTATGACCCTACAAGGAAAATCATCACTTCCATCATAACAGTTGGTTTCTCTTGCTGGTTTTGCTGGTTTCTCTTGTTGGTTTCTCCAGCGTGCAGCCAAGTGACCTCTGTCGAAAGTGGGGGGCTCAGCCTCCGGACTTTTTTCGGGGGGGGGGGAGGCGCTTTTGCCCCCCCCCCCCCCCCTCCGGCTGATACGCCTATGCACAATCGTCTTGGAGTTTCCAAGTCACATGCTGAAATTCAAGACAGCAGCGGAAAAGCTGTAGAGTGCTCTGTGTAATAATATATGCATAGATTCATTGTCACTTCCCCTCGTGCGGTGAATGAGAACAGTTGGCAAATCTGTACAAATGGCAAGAGGGCACTTGCTCCTTATTAGCCCATATTTGAAATCTACTGAAATAGGAGCGCTTGCTAAAATTTTTAGTCAATGTGAGGGCGTTACAGACACTGGCAGTGTTAGCCCAACAAAGAAAGACTAAAAATCGGGATACCAGCAGAAATCAAACCCAAGCTTTCTGCATGGCAGTCGGGTGTTCTACTTCAGAGCCACACAAGGCCAACTCCGGCAATTTTTTTTTTTAGGTTTTTGGATCTCTGTGAAATTAAGTCTGTGCATTCATTCGCATGTTTCTGCTAATTAGGCCAAATTACAGGCTCGAGGGTTTCAAAAATTGTTTTTAAATTTTACAGATTGCCTTGAAACGCTCACGTGGCTTGCCACAATTGGGAACATTGCGTTTTTTTATTTCCTGTCGATCATGTGGGTTTGGCCGGTGCATTCTTCGTGGAGCATGCGATTTCCTTTTCTATGTGGGTGGGTGCGTGATGAGTAACAAGTGCTGTGGCATGGTGGTCAGAATACACCATTACGGCCACTAAACACTTGCAGCTGATGACTGCTCGATGTTGGAGCGTTTAAGCTAGTGCTGCCAGCTTGCTGCACAGAAAGTATGGTTAGTACCGTGCCTGTTAAAATGCACATGTGATAACTGACACACTGAAAGACTTTTTGTAATGAAGGCAGGGTCCACTGTGACTGCATCTATTTGTATACGGTAAGCTGCACATTGTGAAAAAGATATTTACTTGACTGACAACTTATGCAAGTGCTAAAAGCGTGTGCGTGCAACACCAATCAAATATGGCACGGCTTAGTCACCTATCTGCTGACCGTCTGCTCTTCGAGACTTTTGCTGAATATTTCAGCTATCGAGCAGTGTGACAAGAGTGACTTGGGAACATAAAAGCACGATTACCCTGACATGGTAAAAAAAAATAAAAAAGGTAGACTTGGCCGATAAAACTGTGTTGAAAAAATAGTGGGCCGGCCTAATGTCTGCGCAACATTATTTGAGGCTGTAATGCTGGTTATATGTACTTCTCTGATAAAACACCATGGTGAGTAAAGGTCAATTGTGGTTTCATTGTTTGCTTTGCATTTAGATTGCCTTGCATTTAGAGCAGTCTAGTTAACATTACAATTGTGTATCCTTATCATTCGACTAGCTATACCTTAGCATTGCCTTACCTTGGATAAATATGCTAACAAAAGTGATCAAAAGTTCTGTGCAATATTTAAATCACTGCACAGTACAATGCACTTATTTTTTTGGCAATGTCGACGTCTGTGCTCTAACGTGAATGCTAGTATTTTGTCAGACTATGTTACCATTTAGAATACTGAAAAAGAATTTGTGGCCATGATTCTCAGCCAATTTCAAGGACTGGGTGCTCAAATTGATTGTCACAACCTTCATTTCTTGCAGAAACTGCATTTTTCACAAACTGCCACGTCTGGTAGCCATGCTAGGAAGTAGAGGAGAGGAGGTGACATTGCAATGCACCAAAAACAGGCATGCCAACAATGCCAGCTGTCACTTGTGCCTCATCCACTTACCGTAATTACTCGAATCTAACGCGCACCTTTTTTCTGGTTAAGAGAGTTCATAAATCGCATGCGCGTTAGAATCGAGTATGAACAAAAAAATTACGGTCAATCAATTGCCATCGGCAAATCCAAAATGGCCGCCCCCTACGTGCCGCGTCGGCATGGCGCGTCTGCCATTTCTGCCTATGTGTTTCCCATGTGCGGCACTTCATACGTGTGCTGAGGAGTTCATCTTTTAGTAGTGCATTAGCATCGACGGCGTGGAAGAACCGACTCCAAAAACTCGAGTGCACCACGATGCCGCTTTTAAAAGAAAAGTCATCGCGTGTGTAGAAACGGACGGAAATCGGGCCGCATCGCGGTCGTTCGGAGTTCCCGAAACATGTGTGCGGAACTGGCGGAAACAAAAGCAAAGCTTCACGCAAAGGCTTCAGTGGACCACAGCAGGGTCGGTTTCCGCAAATTAAAGAGCTGCTCGGCGAGTATGTGCTTGAGCAGCGAGCGGCACAGCGGCCCGTGACGACAGAACTGCTCCAAGTGCGGGCTATGCAATTAGTCTTAGAAAAAGGTCTAATGCGGAGCCAGTTTAAAGCGAGCAAGTGCTGGCTAACTAACTTTATGAAGAGGAAAGGCTTTTCCCTCCGAAGGGGAACATGCACATGCGAAAAGTTTTGCGGAGGAGTACGATGAAAAGCTTCACAGTTTTCAGAGGTTCGTCTTAAACTTGCGGCGCAACAACGGCTACCTGCTTGGGCTAATCGGGAATGCCGATCAGACTCCTCTTTACTTCGGCATGCCTGGCACCACAACGGTCGAGAAGGGGGCAAAGCAAGTTCGCGTGCTCACATCGGTCCACGGTAAAACTACAGTGACGGCAATGCTCTGTTACACGTCAGATGGGCACAAGCTTCGCCCGTACCTCATATTTAAATGGAAGACGCTCCCGAAAGGAGTCGTTTTTTCGAGTGGTGTGATCGTGCGGGCCAGCGAGAAAAACGGGTGCGCGTTGCAATTGATGTCTTACGTTTTTTTTTTTTTTCCGCGATGGAAATCGGGTGCGCGTTACAATCGAGGGCGCGGTAGAATCGAGTAAATACGGTAGCTGCCTCTGCAGTTTACAGAACCATTGTGAACAGCACTGGCAGTGAAGAATGCTCCCTGCTGGGGTAATGCACCTGTGCTTTTATAGAAGGGGGATAAGGGGATGAAAGGAGAGGGGTGTTAGAACGTGGAGTCATGGCTCGCTCATGCGTGTGGCCACCACACTATGGCAATCTATAAAAAATACAGCCAGCTTTTTAAAAAAACAATACATAAAGCTGTTTATCGGAACAGTCATTTTTCCAAGTAGAATTTTAATGTTAGTCAGTTTTCCCAATTTTTTCGTTCTCCCTTAAACCGCCAGTATAGTCCACATGCATGCAAAGGCAATGATGTGCACACAACTAGCGCACTGCACTTAGAAAAACATGTTGATTCACCTGATGATGCTTGGTTCAAAGCCAAAAAAATGCAGGGTAGAGGACTACTCGTTGATTGCTTTGCATTGAACAGTGCTTCATGTGGTGTGTATCTGCCTATTGTTTTAGGTAAGCAATTTTGGGATGTCTGCATTTGTTCATTGCAGGGCATTCAGAGGCGCACCTCGAGGCGGCGGAGAATTCCAGGGCCGTGGACGAGGAGACTTTACGCCGCGGGGCCGAGGAGACTTCTCGCGAGGTCGTGGTGGCGCCGGTGGTGACTTCTCTTCAAGGGGAGGAGGAGGCAGTGAAGAGTTTGTTCCCAGAGGTCGAGGTTTTACACCACGAGGACGAGGGGGACCTCCCACACGTGGGCGGGGAGACTTTGCGCCAAGAGGCCGTGGAGACTTTACACCGAGGGGCCGTGGAGACTTTACACCGAGGGGCCGTGGAGACTTTACACCGAGGGGCCGTGGAGATTTCACACCGCGAGGCCGCGGCGACTTCACACCGAGGGGCCGCGGGGATTTCACACCGAGAGGCCGCGGAGATTTTGCTCCTCGTGGAAGGGGCGATTTCAATGCTGCCCGTGGAGGTGAGTGCACGTGTGCGGCGTAGCATGTGGTTGGTGTTCGTGGTGTTTGTGAGCTAGTATTGCGTAGTCAGTTGCTCTGTGTTGCCCTTTCACCAAGATTATATACGCTTGAGGTTATGTATGTTAGACTCCTGCAGTTTAAGCTCTAGAATTATCCAAATTGAGTCCTGCTTTCTGGCCACATAAGAAAGGGTTTGACATTAAAAGGACTAAAACTTGCCAGAACACTATCGGCAATGCACAAGTGGGGAAGCAGGTTGTCTACTAACCTGGAAAAGTCTGGGAACTTCTGAAAAGCCATTGAGCCACGCCGGTGCTTGGGACTTGTTGGCAAACTTGCCTTAGGCTGGTTTGATGTCCGGAAATCGCGTTAATACGGCCTATAAAGCGTTTTGAAACAGCGAAAGAACAAGAAGTCGTCGCACAATGCGAATGGCGTAACTAGTGGGCCGTCCAATGCTCCAACCCATTACAGAAGCTTGTTCTTGTTCTCTTATTAACTGTGGCACATACCCAGTTCAGGCATAATTCCTCATAGTTGTCAGCCACTGCATGAACAATTGGCACAAAATTCCTCGCAATAGTTTAGCGGATACCACGCTTCTAGGAAGAATGACAAGAAATGGCGAATGCCGCCTACTCTAAAAATTTTATTAGTGCTGTAGTAGGCATCAAGCAAGTGTGCTTGCAGCAGTTACCCAGTGAGAGTTAGAAAAGGCTCTGAAAGGTCACTCTTCTAGTTTTCGCTGTGACTGTGCTGCGCCTTCCGTGCAGACCTGGTGATTTTTTTTTTTTTCAACGGAACACGTACACATGACCAGTCAATTTTGGTGGCCTGTCGAATCCACGTGTTCAGCAAGAGCATTCGAGGTGATGCGTCTTTTCATGAGGTCGTATTCATGTTGTTTAATGGGGGACGTGCTCTTTGGGAACCAGCCTTCTTGTTTCTGGTTGGATATTGATAAAAATTGGCACACACTAAGAATGGCCTCACAATGCTTCCATGAAAATTTTAAGGGGGGATGTGGGGATCATTTAACTTTTTTGTTTCTTGGCCCAGGTTCATGAAGTTTGGTATACAGACTAAAAATCACATTAAAGAGATGAATGGAAATTTTCATTAAGATATCTTTACTTGTTCTCATTTTATAAAAAATTCTTGAATTAGTCGCTCGTGGAGAGTCTGGCACAGCAAGGAAACTTGCTGAAGTGCTGGAACTTTTAATGTATGTGTAGATATTGCTTGTAGCCAAAGGCAGTGCCAGGTTTTTTTTTTTTTAAGCCCTAAAAATATTCTAGTGAACATTATTTGCATATGCATGCGCTTCATCATGTCCTGCCTTTTCGTAATTGTGAACTTTCAAAAAAAATGGAAGCTTATACTAATATTTGCAGACTGCCTTCAGTTATGGCAAAGTCTACGAGTTACAATAAAACAAAGAATGAAAATCGGTGCGGCCATAGTCTCACAATGCTTTCCACGAGCAAGATGGTTGGCAAAAAAAAAAACATCACAGAAAATGGCTTCTAAAGTTTTGCAAATGTGGCACCTTTATTAAAATGCCCCAGGGCTATAGTCTTTGGCATCACTGTGAAGAGGCATCTTCTTGGACCTCTGTCCCTTGGTTTCTTCACTTCTACGTGCTTTTTTGACATGCAGGCAGTCTTTTCTTGAGCTCTCTGGAGAGCCATGAAACCAGGATGCGTACCCAATGTAACACACGTGTCAGAGTACATACGCACGCATCCTGAATTATTTCATTACTGCCTCGTTTACCGCTGTCTCTACAGGAAAAAGGGAGGCATGTTGGTCCTTGGATAGTAGAGACCAAAGCACAGAATGCAAGCTCTCGGTTGCATTTTGTCTTTCCTCCTTTACACCGCTCAAGCAGCTGTGCGTCTGCAAGGCGTTCATACACTGGAAACAGCGCTTTGGCAACTCTGTTGGAAAGCTTTTACTTGTGGGCTGGGGATGCATGTCCTTGTGCCTCTGCAACTCTGTCTACACCAGCTCGTAGGACCAGGGGGGCTCATGGTGAGGACCGCATAAAGAGAGCCGCGAACGCTCGATGCTTGCGCCTCCACCGCTCCCGCTGATATGTAGCGAGTCTTCAAGTGCGCCTGAATGGTGCGATATTTGTTTGACAACGTGTAAATTAAATTTTCGAACCACTGGCACACGGTGAATCAAACTTCCCGTCGAACCTCGTCGACGCGCGGGGAACGCTCCCTGGTAAGAGGCGCGCTTCCGCAGGCTTTTCTGGCGCTCGGTTGACGGCGTTGAGCAACTTGAAGCGAGCGCACACGGTGAATCATCGTTCACGTCAAAGCTTGTCGACAGAGGAAGATCGCTTGTAGATAAAGGGCGCACTTTCGCGTCCTTTCATCCGAACAGTAGTCGACGATTTCATGTTGGCTACGCGAGCGAGCGCTTGCGCGTCGAGGGTCGTTGTACCCACCTCAGCTCGCTCCCCCCCCCCCCCCCCCCTTTGCCGCTGCCACGCCCTGTATAGTTTTCAATCTGTTTGTGGCATGTATCCAATCTTTTTTAAGGGGGCAGACTCGTCTTTCGAACCAATAAGTGACAAAAAAAATTAATTTTTTAAAATTGACATACAGTCGAACCTCGCTGCAACGAAACTGATGGGGCATAGAAAACATTTCGTTAAGGCGAAGATTTCGTTGTAGTGAAATAGTAAAAATATAGCTGCTCTGAGTTAGCGAAACAAAGCAACGATTACTCTCCAAATTCAAAAAGTGTCCACTACTTCCTATTTTTCCCAGCAGCGTCACGACGGGATTCTCACCCATGCATAGCGAGGCCATGGTGAAAACCACACTGAAACAAGGCCTATAACCGCTTTTGTGAACGAACCAAACAGCTGCATTAACATGTTAACACCAGCAGCTGTCTGCCGTCAAAGTGTACTCGACAACGCTGAGATGGAGGCAGGGTATCGTGAAGCGGTGACTTTTGCTTTATTCTATGTCATTCTTACATCCACCACTCGCGGCTAGCTGATTTTGTTGATAATGCGGACTAACAGCTGCTCTGATTAGTTACCACAATGGCCAAGCGCGAATGAGATGGTACGCATTAGCATCGAAAAAGGCATTTTACACACTTGCGTGAAAGAAAACCATGGACAAAGCGACTGAGCTTCTGCTTTGAATCGTCTGGGGCTCAAAAGTAAGCCAGTGGCAAAAGCAGGGCAGTCTCATTGCTATTGCTATCGAGCAATGGCGGCACCCATGCTTGCTGAAGAGCGGTGGTTTCTGGTGGTGCCAACGCGGGTTTTAGACTTCGTCGACATATTTTCAAGTTCTGGAAATGCATCAAAATGTTAGTGTTTACTGTATGGCAATAAATATCTGAGCCTGGTATTGCATCGTGAAATTTTGTTAAAGCGGGATAGCAGAAGAAAGTGTTCGTTGCGAAGACATTATTTATAAAACCATGAACTTTTCGTGTTAGCGGAAATTTCGTTGAAGTGGCGTTCGTCGTAGCGGAGTTCGACTGTATTTGGTTTCTGCAAGTATTTTATCTCTGCAAATTTTCTCACACCAGGAAGTGGTAATTTTTTTCTGTCATTTTAACTGTCCAGATTCTTGGTGCTGTTAACATGCAGAACGTGCGAAAAAATGGGGACCGACTTTGAGGCTTCTTTATAATTTGCCACCGCCTGTGTTAGAAGCTCTGCTACGAATTTAGGGGGGGACACTGTACTTGAGACGAAATGTCGGATATTTCCATGCGTTTATAAAGAAAATTCACGGTGCGATTGAGTTTTGATGCTGATTTCAAAAATGCAATTACTGTTCCTCTAAACCAATTAGTTTTTGAGACATCCTAAAATTAATTACCTGTTGTTTGCCAGTATAATGAGACAGGAAATTTGTATTGCAGAGTTACTATTGGCACATGCCTGTATACTAATGAACATAAGCTACGCAACGGTAGGAGTTTTTATTTGATAATTTTAGCACGGTTTGTTGCACCTTGCACTTCAGTGTTGCAGACACGCCCATTTTATGCTCCAATTTCTGGCAAAAATTAAATTTTTTGAAGATTTTAATCATAAATTCACACCTACCATTGTGTAAACTAAAAATACAGCTACATGTCACAACTAAAGTGACAGTCCTAGCTGCTCTGGAGGCAGAGATATTTTTTAGACAAGTTTGCAACTGCAGCGAAATTTGAATCCTGAGAAATCATGCAAAAACACAAGTCCATTTTGGGCAGACAGTAGCATGGAAAATTTGTTTATTTACAATGATTTGCACATCCAGCTTTCTCAGTAGGCACCAGGCATATAGTCTTTCTGTTTTGCGTCACCTAAATGGTGGTTTTTCAATGCCTGCTGCATGTTTTCGGCAGAGGCACACTTGCGAGCTGATGCAAGTCACCGTGTGCGACGAACATGCGCGCGTTATCCGCGATTCGTCGTATAATGCGGTTTTCCGGCTTGTCCAGATTGAGTTGTTGACGTTGCAGAATGACCTCTTGCACTCTCATCAATTTCAAGGCTCCAAGAGCAGCGAGGTGTTAGTTTCCTTTTCACGTAAGATTGCCACATTTTCGAGTGAAGGCCGCGGTGCAATATGTTCATCGTTGCGTACACATCGTTACGAGCACTCTACCTGTTGTCAGTAGCCTTCATTGCACGGGCGGCGAGCACCTTCATTGTAAACAGATTGATTTTCTGTTTGCCGAAGTGCGGCTAACTCCACTCTGATGACCCGTCACGCAGTTCACATCCGACGGGGGAACCCGCGGCATTGGCACGTTTAGCGATAAGACTGCGCTTCCGTTCCATCGTGTCAAAGACTGCTATCTCTCGTAGCTTCACTTCTGCTTTTTTACTTGCCGTCCTGTAACTGTTGAAGCTCCAAACCATGGCTGCTTTCAGACGTTGTTGACAACCGACAGGCTCGTACATGAGTTAGGCCTACATCGGTGACTCTGTGACCGCCGTTGAACGCAGCGAGTTTGCTATCCTCTCTATCCTGAGGGATAGTGGGGCTCTTTGTGAAGTTCACAGCGAAGGAACGATCGCCACATCTGCTTCAAAAATTAGTGCGGTGAGGAACTTCTTTACTGTGGCAGGCTGTCGACAGCACCGTGACAAAATGGCACATGTCCGTGCGCGTCACGATGAAAAAGCAGACGCCGGAAACGCCACTTGGCTAATCGGGTGCCTAGGTTTTGTCACGTGCCCCAAGCAGCCAATAGAATCGCGCGGTGGTGCTTCTCGGTGACGTGTTTTTGCTAAAAAAACAATGAGCAAGGCGAGTCACTGGTGGCGGGAAATTAAAGATGAAGAAAACCCTTCCAAACGAGACCAACATTACCACGATAGCTCGCTCAGATAAGTGCAAAATAGTTGCAGATTCGAAAAATGTCAACTTCAAAAAGTCGGTTTTTTCGCAATTTTCGGCCTTTTAAGACCCGTGTCCCCCCTTAAGAACACCTTTATGAGAATTGCAAAACATGCGTACCATGATTGTTGCTCTTTGAAGAAGTGCGTTTTTAGTCTTTTCTATTTTTCTCAAAAAGTAAATTTACGACTTCAATTTTGAGGCCTCAATATCTCTGCAGCAAGGGCAGGTACAACCTTTTTTTTTTTTTTTTTTTGCAATGGAAACCTTTGTGTGTGTAGAATGCAAGTATTATGATGCATGTGTACCATTGAATGGAGATTTCAAATCTACAAACAGATTTTGAATATCTCATTAAGAAAAAAAAGCAACGATAAATTTCTGCATAATTACTAATTTTTATGGGTCTTTATGGTAACTTACAATAAAAAAAGTTAGTTTTCAAAACTACGCGTTTCTTCTGAAAGGTTCATTCTACAGGCTAAAGCAAACTAGATGTCGAAACTGTTATTTCTTTAATCAGAAATAATTTTTAAACATGGAAGGTAAAAATGAGCTTCCAGTAATGAGCTGGTATTTGTCATTTAATTACAATTCTATCAAGGTTGATAGAAAGAGGAGCTTTAGCCTGTAGTTCAAGTGCTGCAGAAAAGAATGGTACCAAGTTTAGTTATCTTCGAAGGAACTTGCTCAACTTCCGTAAAGCACATTCACTTCACAGAAATGACAATGCAAAGAAAATTATCTTCTCAGTTTGAGAAACATTTGGAATTTCATATATTAAGCTTTTAGCAAAAAGAAATGGTATTTTGCCATAAAATTTTTCCAAAGCGTACTTCTGGCTATGAATACCTCAAATTGCAATGTTTGAAAGTCAGTGCTTTTTACAATTTCGTGCTATTTTAAGACCCTTGTCCTCCCTTAAGGGGGACATATACAGCTATTCTTACTTTATGAATTTGGGATGTGATTTGCATAAAAAGTAATGCATCAAGAGCTATTATTGAACCTTATATTGCTGAATATTCAAATATTGTAAATATGAAATTTCATGTTAGTATCTAAATTTTACCCAAAGTTATGAAGTTTTTATGTCGCAGTCTCTTAGCTCTGAATTTTCACTGGGGATTTCTGAAAAATTTCAAAATTTTACATTGACCTTAAACATTTTATCAAGGTTTTCTTGTGCACTTTGATACCCTAGCATTCAAACAGAAAAAAAGATCAAGAAAATTGAATCAGTATTAGCGACACAGTGCTCATCGCAAAATTCAAAACATGCAAAAATCTGTATTTCAGAAAAACGCAAAAACCTGAAAAAATTGTGAAAACGAAAATTTCATGCATGAGTCACAGCACTTGTATTCACACTCGGAAAGCCTTTGCGGAGTAGTCTGAAGCAGGGCTTCTGCTTGTGCTTCTTTGCGGCTGCTTGGGGTTGCAGTTACTGCTGCCACCAACCCGTCGCGACATCCATTTCGAGCCAATTTTTCCACAGTTGCTGCAGTCAAGCTTCAGCTTAATTTAACGGCTACGCCGTACTCACGCGCGTTCGATGGTCAACTGACCACGGCACACTCGACAAGCAGAATGTTCGTTTAGTAAACTGTTCACCATGTTGAGGTCAACCATGGCACAGTCGAGCCCGCTTATAACGAACCTGAGCGTGACTGCGGCGTCCGTTCGCTGTATCCCGAAATTCGTAGTAAATGAAACACTGCTTTTAAAAAAAGTTGCGCGTGAAAACACAAACTTTTTATGCCCCCAAAAGTCTGTGATGCACGTGTTTCGAATAGCAGAAGCGATAAGGGCGGTCTCGAGTTCATTTAAAACGGCAGGGCGCTCGTTCGCCGAGGCCCGTGGTATAAGCTGCATGAGGCACTGACTCCAAAGTTTCGTCGTTCTTTCAATCCAATTCCTCGAAATCGCTCTCGCCATGTACCATCGGCTGTAATTAAACCATCGCAACAGATGTCCCACCCGCTGCGCCAGGTCGGAGTCGACGACGTGCTGCCACAAATCGCCGCCGCAGTTGTCCTGTTCGGAAGCTGCAGGCTCGGCGTCGGGCCCGACGTCGACGAAGTTGGCCTCGCGAAAACAGTTTCGCGCGCATGTAGCCGTCACAGCCGCCCACGAAATATTCACCATCTCCACAGCTGCATACCGGGACGCCCGAAGCGGCAAGTTGGCTGCCAGGAGATTAACAGCTATGAGCAAGCACTCCGCAACGCGGCACCTAACACGCGGATTACGCTTAAGCCAAGTGGTCACTCTTTCGACGTTTTGTTGAGTGGCAGGGAAAAGCGTACCAGTCCTCCTGACGGCCATCATGACCACACACGCACACCAAGAGCGAGCAAAACGCGCACACGCGACACACATACCAAAACGCGTGGAACAGCTCTGGCCACGTTTTCAGTAAGAAAACGAATTTAATTCGAGCCAGCGTGGCAGGCGTCGCGGAGCGGAGGAGACTGGCGAAGGGGTTGTGATCAAGAGAGGTGAGCAGACTTGTGAGAGAAGGGCAAGGAGTGGACATAAAGAGAGAGGAGGATGCTGCGGGAGGGCGACCTTGAAAGCCAAAACACATGGGAAGAAGGCAGGTTGGGTAGCTTGCTTAAAAGGTCCGCGAAACTCGCACGTAGAAAAACTTGGCAAAGACTGCATGGCCGCCTGAATCGGTGCACGCGGCGGTGTTCGAAGAAGCGGCGGCCATGGTCAAAAATCGTTTTATAGCGCCGGCGGGTTTGCGTGGCCTCACGAACTTCGATATTTCGCGATTCATTCTGCGCAAATTAGCAGCCGTTTTCGCGCTTCCGCACGCACGCGGAAGGCGTGCTGAGTTGAGTGCGAAGTGAGCGACAACAAGTCCTAAACACGAAACGAATCGCAAATTATCAGTCGGTGGGGTAGCGTACGTGCGTGCACTAGATGCAGGTTATCGGATACAGTCGGTGGCCGACGATGTTGGCAAATGGTCTGGTCACTCCAGGCCGGCCACGTCGACAGTACCAGCGATCGAAAACAAGGTAGATGGCGGCAGTGTCAAAACACGGGCCTCGTCTGGTGATGCGAAATGCTCAGAGTAGCGGGAGGGGGAGACAAAGGACTGAGGGGTACTTAACAAGAGCGGCAACTAGAGTGGCGTGGAGGCAGGGTCAGCGTTTAACAATAAGAATGCGTGGGCACTTCACTGATGCCTGATCAATGGTCGAAATCGGTTTCCTGGGAAGTCGGCGGACCACTGACTCTTTTCGCTGTAACCATCAGCGGCGCTCAAAAACGTTCCTTGTAAGTGTGATTTTGTGCCATTGAACCAATGTATATTTTCACGGTCACGCGGATATTGTTCATTTTAAGCGAAATTTGGTTTGAAGTGGGGCCATTGTATGTGGGCTCGACTGTATACGTCGGGGCTGACGAACTTTCGGGGCCGCGCTGACTCGCGAGACCACTCATTTTGCGATCGGTTGCCGAGACTGAGGAAAGCTCCGCTGCTTTTTTGCTGGGCGCGACGCTTGATGAGTTCTCGGTCAGCCGATGTCAAAAATGTCGCGTCTATTTTTGCAGCTCGATCGCGCATACTTGAAGTACTGCGGCAGCGGTAGCAGTCGCCGCCACGCTTTCTCCAGTGCGAGATCTGCTGCCGCAGCATTCTCCACTGTCTTAATCACAAGCGGCGGCGTTGTTTCCTGGGGCCTTGAAGTATTACCGCAGTCAGCTGATTCCGGCGGCACCATGGTCGCCGTCACGATCGCTTGTGTTGCAACGCCGTTTCGCAGCGTAATCAGTTGCGCTATTTCACCGAGATCTGCAGATATCTACGTCGACAGTTGCGATGATTTATGGCACTCTGAGAGCGTGTCGCCACTGGTACCAGTTGTTGCGATCGAAGGCTGCCTTTGTGTCGGGCTGCTGCATCGCGGCGACTGCCGGTCTCCTGTCCCGCTCTGCTCTGCCGATGTAGCCTGCGCTGGCTGCGATGACTCGTTGGGCTGCACAACACATTTTTTCCGTTGCTTGTTGAATTTGTGAAGTGTGCGGAACTTTCGAGCACGGTTTGGCATCTCTATTTCGATCGCAAAACTTCACAAATGGCGGTGACAACGCGCGTGTTGCGGCCGCGCTCCAATCACATGCCGCTGTTCACTCACGTGAGTGCTATGGAGCAATGCTACCGCACGGTTTTGTCGCTTGTTTTTGCCTGGTAGTGCAGACTGGCTGCAGCATTGAAGGTTCGTTCCTGGCGGAAAAGCGAGCTCAACAGAAGCTGTTTCAAACGAGACTAGGATGGCCGCAATCCTATGAGTGGTTTGCGCGATCCGAGCAACGCAAAAGGGGGCCGTTTTCGTCTATTTCGTAAGCGAAAGCAAGTGCTGGGATGACTAAACACGACATTTTTTGGCTCAACGACGCATAATTTCGACTTCATGTTTTGTTGGCAGGTGCGGTATGATATGAAGATAACGATAATCACCAAACTGAAAAGTAGTTTTTGGTGTTTTTTCGTCGCCAAGACCCGTTTGCCCCCTTGATTACTCATCAAAATTGTAACACAATTCCAACTGATTTTGAAAATGGATAGTTTATTTTGCTGTAAAATAACCAAGAATGGCCTAAAAACCAAATTGTGCATTCCTTTAAATATATAGTCATTAGTCTATGTTGGCATATCTTAAATATCATTGTTAATGAAGCACTTTTTTCTATGGCGACCTTAAAAATTGGGGGTGAACTTAAGTTGTCTCTGGAAGAAGATTGTCTGAAGTTGTCTCAGGAAAACTAATAATATTTGAAATCATCAGAAAAAACTGTGTAATCCTGTACAGTTCCATCAAGATCACTGAAGAAATAACCAAAAAAATGTCTAAGACCAGTCTGCCCCTTCAAATATTTATGCGCCTCGGCACAGTTATTACTAGAGGCCGCTTTTCCGAAATCTCAATGTGGCAGTCTGTTATCCACATGAAAGAATTCAATTCTCCCATTCGACTTGACTGTCTAGCTCCAATAATTAAAATATTTTACCTTTCATAATTACCATTCCAAATATCTTCAACCCTCTCAAGATGCCTGCCACCATAGAAAAGGCAGCTGTGAAGACAATGAGCAAATGGTGCCTTTTCCAGATATTTTAAGAATACTGGACACATTTCTTGAAACACCCTGTATATGCTAGTTTAGTAAATTTTAGTAAATGTGATGGAGGTTATCTCTTGCATTCTACCAAAAGTTAAATCCTACTATTGAGATTTGTTTCCACTTTATTTGAACCAGAAAGAGTGGCATTTGCACAGGTCTTTTTTCTTCATAATAATTGAGATGCACTTGGACCTCATTATGACAGAGTTGTATGCTACATGAAATTAAGTTTTGTATATTTGAAAATTCACTATGAAAGTTTATTCCTAACACTATATTTATTGCAAAACTATCTTTCATTTACTTCGTTTTAACCGATATTTTACTCTATCTGGGTCAGTTATCGTATTTACTCGTGTAATCCTCGCAGTCGCATAATTCTCGCACCCCCTACATCGCCCAACAAAAATACAATTTTGTTTTTCCTCGAGTAATTATTGTACCCCCCAAAACTGCCACAATAATGTCTGCTCGTTCCAGCCACTGATGACTGATAGTGCGCGCCATCTGGCGCACTCTCTTAAGGGGGGAAGCGGCTTTGGGATCGCGAAAAATGGCAAAAAAATTCGATTTTTTGAAACTCAAGTTTTCAATTTCTGGAACCATTTTTCTATCTGGTTCCAAAATATCTACACTGAAAACCGCACAGAAGTGCTTCGGAAAATTCGTTTCACCCACCAGGTAGGAAAAATTTTTTTGTAAATGGCGAGAAAACGGCGTTTTTAAAAAAAAATTATAGCTTCGCGATGCTTGGGCCGGGAGCCGGCTTCTTGGGCTCATCGGAAAAAGCATTTCTCCGTGTTTAACTTTCCCGCCTCAGCTGGCTCCTCCCTTTAACAAGTAAGCAAAAAGCGAATGTTTGAAGGTCGTTTTGAGGCCCTTGATTGGCCGTGGCCGCCATGTTGCCTCAGCTCGCCTCGCCATTGGCCCGACGCTCGCTCCGGGAGATCGTCGTCTGCTGCTTGTGCATCGTGAGGACATGGCTCTCGAAAATCGCTACTTCGTGATGTGTTCACGGCTTGATGATCACTTAAGATATAATTACGCTTTAGTTACGAGCAGTAAGCGGATGCGCGATCAGGTTACTATGAGCGGGCAGGGCGGTCTACGAGCGCCGCGCGTCATCGGAGTCGTCTCTAGCCCTGATTCCGCCGACAGTGAGACTGCGGAAAGGAACGGCGCGCTAGCGCATTCGTGGCGACGTGCTTCTTCGCAAGCAACAAAGCTGGAAGCGGCGGCATGATCCGATTACTATGAGTGGCCGCACCGGATGCACGATCAGATTACTACGAGCGGGCGCGCGGTGGTCTACGAGCGTGGCGCGTCATCGGAGTCGGCCTCAGGCCTAACTCCGCTGACAGCGAGACTGCGGGCAGGAACGACGCGCAAGCGCACTCTTGGCGACATGCTTCTTCGCAAGGAATGTACCACATCACTCGCTAGCTCCTCTGAATCACGTACGGGCATTTTACGCATCGGCAGCGGACAACACAGTCAAGCTCGTCGCACCCCCCCCCCCCCCTTTCACTGCCAAGGATCGCTCGGAACAGCGGCAAGCAGTTTCGCGCGTCGTCATTCGAAAATGCGATGCCAAGTGCAGTGCATGCCGATTTTTTGTCTTCAGTAGTTACACATTTCCCGCATCGTCATCGAACGCCGCCGGCAAGTGCATTACTCGCCAGCTGCACTGTCCACGCGGCCGCGCACCCCACGGTCGTATGGAGTGCTGTCAATAAGCTTTTGTGATGTGATTCAGACGTGCTTGGAGCCGTGCTTGATATCGCCATGAACGTCTATGAATGTTCCGAGGTTAATGAATTGCTGTAGATTAGTTTCCGCGACCGGCTGTATGATGATGCGTTTCACAGCTAGAGCGGCGAAAGAGCATGTATGAATCAGGGGCACGAATTTTTATATGCCCGTTTCGTGTCATTAATTATACTGCTAGAAATTCCCAAGCCACCAGTCTTCTGCCCATAACTTTGTTATTTAGAAAGAAGGCATAGGCCGTCATGGTGTGATCCATTTTTCTGATGCAATAAACCTCTCTCCAAATAAAGAAAAGTTCAGTGAATATTTGTAATCCGTACCTAATTACGCTATTTACAACTTCAGCACAAAAAAGTATGTGTAATAATTTCAGTATATGGTTACAATCTTTTCTGTCATGCCTATCACACCACTCCTTCATACAAAGAACTTGGTTTGAAATCCATACTTGTTCTTTGTAAATCATGAAAAGAATTCAAATATCACAAGACAAACCTGAGATCACAATTTTTAGGTGTCTTAGAGACGTAAAGAAAAGTTGAAACTTTAAACGCAGCTTTCTCAATACTGTTTTTTTTACATTATGCTCAGCCCCTCCACATGGTTCAATGAAGAAATAATTTGTTTCTCGTAAAGTATTTGCTGTATTCATTCAAAATTTTTATGGTAGCACTGTGAGGTCATTCTCAGTGTCTGTGCCAATTTTCATCAATATCCAATGAGAAACAAAAAAAGTTCATTGAGAAAAGCCTGTCGAAAACTTAGACAGGCTTTTTCTCACAAGTGTGTTTTGGACATTGTGCATTGCTCGTGGAAAGAGTAGCACGGGAATGACTGGACCGATTTTGATTCTGTTTTTTTTTTTCCTGAATCCCTGAACACTGCTTGTGGGTACAGCAATCTTCAATTTCTGTTTTATGGCCCTGTTATTTTTCTAGACGATGATTTGTCCGTGCCACTGTTTCTGACAATGTGTGTCGGCAGCCATGATGATCTCTAAAAAAAAGAGAACTTATTAAAGAATTCTGAGAGTGCCGTACCCTGTAGCTTTCTTTTGAGTAAAGATCAACACCATTCGCAGCTTCCTGTCATGTTTTGTTGCAGCGCTAGGCTTTCCACGAGTAGACCTTGTAATTGGATCGTGTAGCATTATGTAACTTCAGAAATACTGAAGCTATCGTGATGAAACTGCATATTTCCCCCATTATAGACACTTATGAGTATGCATGCCAAATTTCATTGCTGTAGGTCAACAAAGTTTTTTCAATGCCACTTCCCCCCCTTAAGCATTAAGCGTACTATTATTGCACGGAGATTCAATCCAATTCAAGCCAAGTCAGAGTGGCAAGTGCGCGTTGCGGCGTGCTTTGTATGTCGTGTCGGTGATCTTGTCATGTTATGCGGCGATACTGCTTTCAAGTCGAAAGTGATAGATAATGCACTAAACAACAGCAATAGGGCCGCCAGCAGGCCCAATACACATTGGGCCTGCCGTATGCCTAAAACTGGAATTTACTTTATTTCTTCAGACGGAAATTGCGGACGATTCTGGTAAATAGCCATCAGCCCAATACTGGCGTCCTATGCTTACTTTTTCAAGGCTCCTGTATAGCGACAAACGCTACCGCAACGCCCACAAGCTTTGCTTATGCCATTCTGATTCTCGACTATTTGCTTCTACTTGTGTCTCAAATAAATCTTGCTTTGTGTTGAACCTGTGCTTTTATTGTTGAGGCAAGTTTTAATTAGTACATCTCAAAGCTTGCTGTTAGTTGCTGGTGTGAAAATCCCGATTTGCGGCCACTTCGTTTTCTTCTTCGCTCTGTACGTTTTCGTGGAAAGTTTTCCCCACGCGATTCTCGCACCTCTCAACTTTGCATCGAATTTCCACCAAAAAAGTGCGATGAATATGCGAGTAAGTACGCTATATCGAGGTACGAGTGCATACTCAAATGTGAAATTCTAACCAAAACGCTATTCAGTTCAAACACAAAATTCACTATTCCCACAAGCATAGGTTTCAATGAAGATATTTTGGAATCGAATAGCAAAAGGGCTACAGAAAATGAAGATGTGATTATCAAAAAAGCTATTTTGCATACCCCATTAAGAATAAAAGCATTTGACTTGCAAATATCTTTTATAACAGACCCATTCACATGAGTCTTCTGTAACAGTACCTGGATTTTATATACAGTTAAACCTTGATATAACGAAATCGATAAATTTAAAAAAAAAATTGTTTTAAAAAGGATTTCCTTATGCAGGTTCGGTACATAAAATTCGTAAAATAAACGCGCAAGTTAAACAAAAGGGGGACTGAAGGCAGGGCTATTCCAAAACCCTTATTTTACTCTAAAAGCATTATAATTGCGATAGCAATTACAGTCTAATCCCTTTATAAGAGGCATGCTCCGGGCAGCAATTCTTGTCTTTTATAAGAGATGTCTCTTATAAGCAGGGTATCTTGTATGCATTTTCTTATCAACCCATATTTATTGTGGGTACGCTGGTCTCTTGTACCTATTTGTATTTTATATCAGTGTCTCTAATAGAGGTGTTAGACTGTATATGGACACTTTCGGCG
The DNA here is from genome assembly GCF_013339725.1 of Rhipicephalus microplus. Lineage (NCBI taxonomy): Eukaryota > Metazoa > Arthropoda > Arachnida > Ixodida > Ixodidae > Rhipicephalus > Rhipicephalus microplus. The sequence continues at coordinate 265,231,465 of NC_051165.1, read as the reverse complement.
AGTTTTTGGCCTCGCTGTCATGTTCTGTAACAAGTCCAAGTTGATAACATGCCCCCGATCATGCTCCAGTAGCAATAATGAACTTGGATTTTAAGGGCGGTAGGAATCGCTGGCACACTTGCTCTCTTGGTCAGTATCAGTGCGGTTTCAACGCGAACTGTGTGAAAAGAGCACTTCTCCCTGGAATGGCCGTATTTGCTCACACCAGCGTTTTGCAAGAGTTCCGCGATATTGCATCCAAAAGAGTTGGCTGCCAGCCTTACTTTTTATTACATTACAATTTTAGCTATCGCTGATTGGCTTAATCGCGAAAGCTACCAGCCGGCGAACTCGCGGCGTGGCGCCTCCGAAGATTCATGACCGTCACTGCGGTCTCGAAGTTTCCATCAGCGCCTAATCTGACATTCTCTCGGTGGGGAGGATACGGTTCTCCTAAATAAGGTCAGTTTCGTCGCAGGGGCGAAGCAATGAATGCGATGGCAACTTGGAACGTAACGCTGAGAATGGCAAGCAGATCAAAACGTGCAGCGTGCGGCTCACACACAAATGACGCACCAAAACAACATGCATAGGATAAAAGCGAACTGTTTACTGCTCGACCCTTAACACGCTGTTTAAACAAAAACAATGAATGAAACCTAATCACAGGTTATAGATATGAGTGCGAACTAACTAGTGCCCCAGTTGCTACTCCGCTGTGTTTGAAAAGCGCACTCTTTTCACAAAGGGTGCCTGTCCAGTAAGGGAAGTGATCTTCCCCTCAAAGTTGAAGGCAGGCAATTCTCCCCACCCCAATTCTATTCTCCCCATGGAAGGATAAGCTTGCCTGCACAAGCATCTAACCATAAAATAGAAGAGGCATTGATCTAATCTCCCCCCCTTCGTGAACCCAAGCAAAGTACTGTGGGAGATAAACGCTCATCAGTGCAATAACCATGTGCGCGCAGTAAAACTATGCACGTGGGCACAACCATGAAAACGAAGGGTGAACGACACAGATACCGCGGAAAACTATTCGGTAAAGCGCTCTCCATATGCAGCACGGCCTCACATATGTGACACTAACTAAATGTGTTTTGGAGTCGGGAGGGGGGGGGGGGGCACTCACGCATGGGACCGCGACGCGAGAACGGCAGCAACGCTGGCTCAAGGAGTGTAGGCCAGTCTGTCTCACACGGATGCGGCCTGTCTTCGCGCTTCGTCAGTGGCACAGCACATCCATGCTCGTACCATAATACTAAAATGTGGCGCGAAATTTCTAGATTGTCTGTGGGGAAAGTTTGTGATATAAAGGTTGTCTCCCACTGTTACTTTGTTACATAGAGGTCGCTTTTACATGTGCTTCTGTGGAGTAACTGCGGGGAATATAAAAACATTGTTATATGGAGGCTCGCTGTAAGCAGGTTTATCTGTACTTCTTTTACAACAGACCAAAATCCTCTTGGCAATAGAGGTCTGTTGTAATGAGGTTATACTGTATCTTGAAGCTTAGTTTATTTAGTAAATGTGTTAATGTGTGGTTTACATACCGATGCTTTGTCGGTGCCAGAGGTCAAATGTTACTTCTCTGTTCTTTCCTCGTTATTTCAGGTGGCTTTTCTGGAGGACCTCCTGCAGCTGGTGGGCCACCAATGCGTGGAGGGCCTGCAATGAGAGGTGATGCCCCACCTCCAATGGGAGGTGGTCGAGGCATGCTGCCTCCTCGTGGTGGCATGGGAGTTGGAGGTCCAGGTGGAATGGGTGGACCGGGTGGAATGGGTGGACCAGGTGGAATGGGTGGTCCAGCTGGAATGGGTGGACCCGGTGCTATGGGAGGACCTGGAGGAATGGGAGGAGGACCGCCTGCCAAGCGAGGCCGTTGGGATGGTCCCCCGAACAATGGCTCCTCATACCAGGACGACTACTACGACGATGGAGCAAGGTGCGTTTGTAAAAAAAAAAAGTAACAAAAGCTGCTAATAGCATGCTGTGTCCAGAACAAAATGCCTATAATGAAGTCACTGGAGGCCACTAGTTGTTGTTTGTCTACAAAATCAAAGTTGTGCATCTTGGTGGTATACAGTAAGACCTCGTTGATTTGAAGTAACTGGGGCCGCGAGAAACCTTCGAATTCAGCGTGTTTTCGAAATAAGATTATACAAAAAAATCGCTTGGAAGAAACTTGGAATTATTCGAGGTAATCGGGGTCATTTATGTGCCGGCTATACTCCCTTTCATACATCATGTGCAACGCTGTCAAAGCTAGCGCTCTTGTTTGCGCTGTGTACTGCCGCGACCAAAAAGTAGTGCGTCCTTGGGGTGTACGAGAATCAATAAATGCTTCTCGGGAAACTTCTAAGCATACATATTTGTCATCAGGTTAAAAAACAAACGCCTGTGTTGTCGGATAAACAATCCAAATATGCGAGTTGGTAATTTATGTTTGTCGCTTTCGTATCAGGGTTTTCGCTCTCCGCGCGACCGTTAACCCAGCCTCATTAACCCAGCTTCGTTGGAGCTGCTGTGCTACCTAATCAATGAATTAACGTCATCTTACACGCAGTACTCGCTCACATCAACGAGGTAAACCGACAATGCGGTGTAATCGCGACAAAATCGCCATGCTGGTCAAACCTCGGTGCCAGCTCAGCAGGTTCCGGCCCTCGCAAGGGAACACGGTATGCTACAAATGAATAGATACGTGCAGTTCACTACCGCGTGCAAGTAAGTTGAAGTTACTGAAAAAAAAAAAAAAATGGCACCACGTGGATTCGAACCCATGCACTTCAAAACTACGGTGAACTCTCCGGAGCGACGCGTCAGACCACTCGGCTACGAAACCGCACAGAGCAACACCTCGTGTTTTCTTTACGGACTACTTGCCTAGCCTTCACAGCGTTGCACCTGATGTGTGAAACGGAGTATAGTTTGCGGCTCCAATGGTTATGCTTTCCAGGAGCACCTGTTGTTAATTTTGCTGCAAACACAGGGGAACAATGAGTCCCGCTGCTGCCACCAGAGGAAAAAAATACGCTGTCGTAATCGACTTAAAAGCGCCCGGGCTGAAAACAAGACGTGCTTCAATGAACACAGTAGTGACACGTGGGCAGGATGTTGCCTGCTCCCCGCAGAGTCGGCAAGACATGGTGGGAGCATTTGCTCTTTCTTTCTGGTAAAATACATCAATTAATAATGATTAGTTGATGAAATTCGCAATGAGTTTTGGGCTGGAAAGCATGATCCAAGTGCTTTCACACTTGATTTTCAAAGTTGGCGTTGCGGGCAACCAGCCGTGCAAGTGTGCAAATTGCTGAAATAACCAGCGATCGGAGGTTCGCATACATTGTGAATTCTAAATTCCGCCAAAGTGTCCTTCATTAATTTTTTTAAACTCCCAGAAAGAATGAGTAAATCATGATGCGCTGACGTTGCGCGAAATATGCGATATGCTGCCCACCTGTGACTCGCAGTGGAGCACATCTTGTTTTACCTAGGTGCACATTTTGGTTGACCATAAACCATCCCGTACCCTCCCTTCACTGGAAGTAGCGAGGCTAGGATGCCTCAACTAACACTCAATAGCATTGCTACGTTGCCTTGCTTTGGGACTTTTAAGGGGGGAGGCTACCATCGGATACCAACTTTTTGTTTATTGAGATATCTTAATGAAATTTTCAGGATAGACTTATAGCAAAAGCATTAGAGGAACTACAAAATTTCATCAAGTTATGTTCACTGGTTTTCAAGTTACAGGAGAATATCAGGGTAGTGCACATGGTTCTCTTATTCCAGGCCTGGATAACTTTCAAAAGGTGCTGGAACTGTGAAATTAACTATGATGATTCCCAGATTGATACTCCAGGGGGTAACAGAGCCCTTTTTTTTAATTTCCTTGCTGAAAAGTTTTAGCAGACCATCAAACTTTGTGTTCGTGATTAGGATATTATCAATCAAATTTTGATTAAATATAATAAATAACACACACAATATATTGAAAAAATGGGCTTGTCACCCCCTCAGAAATTTATTCATGTACATAATAAAAAAAGACATGGAAATCCAATGAGTGGTTCCAGAGATATGGCTGGAATAAGCAGCCTCACTAGCCAAAAAAGTCATTTTGAGAAAACGACGTTTGAAAGTCTTGAGCACATAGGCAGTTCTAAAATGAACCTGCAGCGTAACTGGAGGTGTCCTTTGGCACTCTCTTTCTTTGCCGCCTTTTCATCTTCTCTAGGGATCGCTTCTTAGCCTTTTTCAAGCGCAGAGAATCTTTCTCGGCTGCCCGTTGAATGGCCAGGTGGCCAGGTGTTAGCCCCACTGATGAAGCTAGCTCTTGGGTGGCCCTGTAGCAGCCAGCATTGTATCTTAGCACTGCATCATGCAGTGCTGTCTCCACAGCAATCAGTGACGCATGCTGCTCTTTGGGCATGAGGGACCACAGCACAGAGTGAAAGGACTGATGCATTCTGCGTCTTTGCTCCCAGGCAGCGTTGCAGAAGAGAAGCCTGTGAGAGCCTCTCATAAATGGGTAGAAGTGCATCTGCAACATAGCGTGGCAGCTTGTACGAATGCTTCGGAGGTGGAACACCGGTAATCTTGCTGGCATTGTGACGACACCAGGAATCTGCACCCTCTGGGCACAAGTCGTGGTGCGGCTCCTCATCCGTCGACGTCACATGGTGGTACGATGCCATCACTGCCCGCCGCATTGCAGCCACATCATCGGAATTGTTCCGTAGGGCCCAGCCATAATAATCTGTCAACTTGTCGATGAGGCCCTTTGTCAGCCTGCCCTTCCCTCCCAAAGCCTTGTCACTTTTCTGCACAAGGTTGCGAAGTGCAGTCCCCATCCTCTTCTGAACGTGGTTCAGGCATTCCTCTTTTGAAATGGGGACCAGTCCATAAACATTTTCTTGTACAAGGGCAGAGAAGGTGGCACTATCTCCATCAGACACGAGCGTTGTGTAACGGAGGTTGTGCTTCGACAGTGAGCGTGAAAAGAGGATGATAGCTGCCTCAACCTCCATTCTCCCTGATTTAGTCGGTGTTTTTCTGGCACACATGATTCTCCAGCCAGCATGCATAGTCTGCGTCTCCAGGCTTTGGCCCTACTTGGCAACCAAGGCACTGATTAGACAGAACGGCGTCCAAGATAAGGCCCGTATGGTATTCGATAATTGCCCCGATTCCAATATGGGATGTGTGCCCACGCTTGTGCCATGTTCCATCATAACAAACTGTTATATCCCTGGTGAAATATTGATCCATTTCTTTGTAAGTGGCTTTTACAGCAGAAGCAGATTCTGCATAGAAATTTTCTATGCATTGTGTCTGCGGTTCCCTGAATTTCTTCAGGTGCTTCTGAAAGGTCTTGTGATGGAGGCCACGATGGGACACGTTCATCGCTGCCCAAAAGTCGTTGAGAGCTGTTTGTCCCTTGCCTATTTGTTTTGTTGCCATAATGGCTCTTACATTCACATCAAAGGCCTTTGTGTCATCCTGACGAGATGAACTCCATGAGCTTGAAACTACTCCACAATGCAAGCATACTAGCTCAAGCTTTGCAGCAAGTCCAAGTTGGGTGCCTCCTCGTACCTTCATCCCAATCGCGGTGCACCGGTGGCACGGGGTCCGAGATAGCAGGTCGTCTAGGGCATCCATTTGCACAAGGAAAAATTTTTCGCCTTCACTTGTAGCGGTGGCAGCTTCATGATCGCGCTCCATTGCCTGAAATTTCCGCTCCGTCGCTGGCATAGCGCCAAGTTCTCTTTGCACAGCAGCGCGTTGTTGATCCGCCGCCTCTTTCTCCTCGCACGTCAGGAAACTTGTTCGCAAATGCACAGTTGACGACGCGATCGCACTCGAGGCCGATAAAAGAGAAGATGCGGAAGCCACTGTCGATGAGCACGAGACACCAGGCGCACTTGTAACGACAAATTCTTGCACCGGCGGAGCAGGAGTCCCGTTGCTAGGCGCGTCGATGCGACCACTCTCTTGCGTAGATGAAGCAGAAGCTGCCCCACAGGTACCGTCGGCGCACGTGCGAGCGGAGAGCCTCACCGCGCGGACAAGCTTCATAGCTCGCTTCCTTGCACCGAACGATTGTAGCGTCTTCTTTTTCGTTGGGCGCATCGTGAGCGAACACAACAACGGTCTCGTATAGACGGTTGAAAATCGTCTCGTATAGACGGTTGAAAAACGTCTCGTATAGACGGTTGAAAATCGTCTCGTATAGACGGTTGAAAATCGTCTCGTATAGACGGTTGAAAATCGTCTCGTAAAGACGGTTGAAAATCGTTTCGAAGACAGTTGAAACGTGGAGAGTATGCGAACGGCTGCAACGATACACGGAAGCGAGCGGAACACAAAGACGCCGGACGGAGGAGCAGCAGACGAGCTGCCGCATCGGCCGCATTATGCGCAAGAGCGCTACGTCATCGCACGCAGCAGCCAATGGCAGTCGCGGGCTCCCCCGCGTCCTTGGGGAGCGCGCGCTTCGCCCAATCCCAGCTGCGCGCCTCAGCTGCGGGAAACTTGAAAGCTCTCGCGAGCCCTCCAATCATGAGCGGCTTGCTCCTCTCCTGCGCTGCCGCCGGCGACGCAGGTGGCGGGGAAAGAAAGAGCAAGAATTCACAAACAAAACAACACCAAAATGGCGGCGCTCCGTCGAGCGGTCGAGAATCTGCGATCACGCCAAGTTGGGGTATTTTGAGCGCTCGCGCGCCGCTCGAGGGCCGCCGCGGCATGTTCTAAACTTTATTTCAAATGGTTTCGCGACGAATTAGACGTTGATATTTACAGAAAAGGTAGTTTATGACACATACTGCCCGAATATGTGGTTTGCCAAAAATCTACTTTTTCGCGATTTTTCGGTTTTCAAAGGCCGCGTCCCCCCTTAAGGGGAGAGGTGGCATTGAAAAAAAACTTTTTTATTTGTTGACCTACAGCAATGAAATTTGGCATGCACACCCATAAGCGTCTGGAATAGGGAAATATGCAGTTTCATCATGATACCTTCAGTAGTTCTCATGTTAGATAATGCTACATAGTCCAATTTACATGGTCTGCTCGTGGAAAGCCTAGCGCTGTAACAAAACATGCCAGGAAGCTGCGAATGGTGTTGATCTTTACTCAAAAGAAAGCTACAGGGTATGGCACTTGCAGAATTCTTTAATAAGTTCTTTTTTTTAGAGACATCATGGCTGCTGACACACATGGTCGGAAACAATGGCATGGACAAATCGTCTCGAAATAAAAAAAAACGGGGCCAAACAGAAATTGAAGATTGCTGTACCCACAAGCAGTGTTCAGGGATTCAGGAAAAAAATAACAGAATCTAAATTGATCCAGTCATTCCCGTGCTACTCTTTCCACGAGCAATGCACCATGTCCAAAACACACTTGTGAGAAAAACCCCGTCAAAGTTTTCGACAGGCTTTTTTCGATGAACTTTGTTTCTCGTTGGATATTGATGAAAAGTGGCAGAGACACTAAGAATGACCTCACAGTGCTTCCATAAAAATTTTGAAGCGATACCACAAATACTTTACGAGAAACAAATTATTTCTTCATTGAACCATGTGGAGGGGCTGAGCATAATGTCAAAAAAAAACAGTATTGAGAAAGCTGCGTTTAAAGTTTCAAATTTTCTTTGCGTCTCTAAGACACCTAAAAATTGTGATCTCAGGTTTGTCTTGTGATATTTGACTTCTTTTCATGATTTACTCCTTTTCATGATTTACAAAGAACAAGTATGGATTTCAAACCAAGCTCTTTGTATGAAGGAGTGGTGTGATAGGTATGACAGAAAAGATTGTAATTGAATAAAACCATATACTGAAATTATTACACATACTTTTTGTGCTGAAGTTGTAATTAGCATAATTAGGTACTTGATTACAAATATTCACTGAATTTTTTTTTTATTTGGAGAGATGTTTATTACATCAGAAAAAAGGATCACACCATGACGGCCTATGCCTTCTTTCTAAATAACAAAGTTATGGGCAGAAGACTGGTGGCACGGGAATTTCTAGCAGTATAATTAATGACACGAAACGGGCATATAAAAATTCGTGCCCCTGATTCATACGTGCTCTTTCGCCGCTCTAGCTGTGAAACGCATCATCATACAGCCGTTTGCGGAAACTCTAATCAACAGCAATTCATTAACCTCGGAACATTCATAGACGTTCATGGCGATATCAAGCACGTCTAAATCGCATCACAAAAGCTTATTGACAGCAAGCACTCCATATGACCATGGGGTACGCGGTTGCGTGGACAGTGCAGCCGGTGCATTACGTAGTGTAATGTAATGCGCTTGCCGGCGGCATTCGGTGACAATGCGGGAAATGTGTAACTACGATGACAAAATCTGCGCGCACTGCGCTTGGCATCGCATTTTCGAATGACGATGCGCGATACTGCTAGCCACGGTTCCGAGCAATCCATGGCAGTGAAGGGGGGGTGACGAGCTTGACTGTGTTGTCCCCTGCCGATGCATAAAATGTCGGTACGTTATTCAGAGGAGCTATCGAGTGATGTGCTACATTCTTTGCGAAGAAGCACGTCGCCAAGAGTGCGCTTGCGCGTCGTTCCTGCCCGCAGTCTCGCTCTCATCGGAGTTAAGCTAAACCAGACTTTGATGACGCGCCGCACTCGTAGATCAAGCGCCCGCTCGTAGTAATCTGATCGTGCATTTGGTGCGGCGACTCGTAGTAATCAGATGGTGTCGCCGCTTACAGCTTCGTTGCTTGCGAAGAAGCACGTCGCCACGAGTGTGCTAGCGCGTCGTTCCTGCCCGCAGTCTCGCTTTCAGCGGAGTTAGGGCTAAAGACGACACCGATGACGCGCGGCGTACGTATACCGCGCGCCCGCTCGTAGTAACCTGATTGCGCATCCGCTTAATGCTCGTAACTAAAGCGTAATTATATTTTAAGTGATCATCAAGCCGTGAACACATCATGAAGTAGCGATTTTCGAGAGCCGTGTCCTCGCTACGCACAAGCAGCAAAGGGCGATCTCCCGGAGCGAGCATCGGGCCAATGGCGAAGAGAGCTGAGGCAACATGGTGGCCGTCAACACGAGTGCGGCGCGTCATCGGAGTCTGCTTTAGCCCTAAGTCCGCTGACAGCGAGACTGCGAGCAGAAACGACGTGCAAGCGCACTCTTGGCGACATGCTTCTTCGCAAGGAATGTAGCACATCACTCGCTAGCTCCTCTGAATCACGTACGAGCATTTTACACATCGGCGGCCGACAACACAGTCAAGCTCGTCTTTCCCCCCTCCTCACTGCCAAGGATTGCTCGGAACAGCGGCGAGCAGTTTCGCGCGTCGTCATTTGAAGATGCTATGCCAAGTGCAGTGCGTGCCGATTTTTTTGTCATCGTAGTTACACATTTCGCGCATCCTCATCGAACGCCGTTGGCAAGTGCATTACGCGCCGGCTGCACTGTCCACGCAGCCGCACACGCTACGGTCATATGGAGTGCTGTCAATAAGCTTTTGTGATGCGATTCAGACGTGCTTGATGTCGCCACGAACGTCTATGAATGTTCCGAGGTTAATGAATCGCTGTAGATTAGTTTCCACGACCGACTGTATGACGAAGCGTTTCACGGCTAGAGCGAGGAAAGAGCATGTACGAATCAAGGGCACAAATTTTTATATGCCCGTTTCGTGTCATTAATTATACTGCTAGAAATTCCTGTGCGAGCAGTCTTCTGTCCATAACTTGGTTATTTCGAAAGAAAGCATAGGCCGTCATGGTATGGTCCATTTTTTCTGATGCAATAAACCTGTCTCCAAATAAAAAAAAGTTCAGTGAATATTTGTCATCAAGTACTTAATTATGCTAATTACAACTTCAGCACAAAAAATGTGTCATAATTTCAGTATATGGTTTTATACAATTACAATCTTTTCTGTCATACCTATCGCACCACTCTTTTATACAAAGAACTTGGTTTGAAATGCATACTTTTTCTTTGTATATCATGAAAAGAAATCAGATATCACAAGACAAACTTGAGATCACAATTTTTAGGTGTCTTAGAGTCGTAAAGAAACGTTGAAAGTTTAAACGCAGCTTTCTCAATACTGTTTTTTTTTTTTTTTTTTTTTGACATGCTCAGCCTCTCCACATGGTTCAATGAAAAAATATGTTTCTCGTAAAATATTTGTGGCATCGCCTCAAATATTTAATGGAAACACTGTGAGGTCATTCTTAGTGTCTTTTCATTCTTAGTGTCTTAGTGCCAATTTTCATCATTATACAACGGGAAACAAAAAAGTTCACTGAAAAAAGCCTGTCGAAAACTTCGACAGGCTTTTTCTCACAAGTGTGTTTTGGACATTGTGCATTGCTCGTGGAAGGAGTAGCACGGGAATGACTGGACCGATTTTGATTCCGTTTTTTTTTTTTTTCCTAAATCCCTGAGCACTGCTTGTGAATACAGCAATCTTCAATTTCTGTTATGGCCCTGTTATTTTTCTAGACGATGATTTGTCCGTGCCACTGTTTCTAACTATGTGTGTCGGCAGCCATGATGATCTCTAAAAAAGAGAACTTATCAAAAAATTCTGAGAGTGCCATACCCTGTAGCTTTCTTTTGAGTAAAGATCAACATCATTTGCAGCTTCCTGGCATGGTTTTATTGCAGCGCTAGGCTTTCCACGAGTAGACCATGTAATTGGACCATGTAGCATTATGTAATTTGAGAACTACTGAAGCTATCATGATGAAACTGCATATTTCCCTATTCAAGACACTTATGAGTATGTATGCCAAATTTCATTGCTGTAGGTCAACAAATAAAAGTTTTTTTTTTTTTCAATGCCACCTCCCCCCTAAAAGGGAAGAGCCAGCTGAGGCAAGAAAGTTAAACACGGAAAAATGCTCTTTCCAGTGAGCCCAAGAAGCCGGCTCCCGGCCCAAGCATCGCGAAGCTATAATTTTTTGAAAATCGCTGTTTTCTCGCCAAAAAGTTTTGCTACCTAGGTGGGTGAAACGAATTTTCCGAAGCACTTCTGCACGGTTTTCAGTGTAGATATTTTGGAACTAGGTAGAAAAAGGGTTCCAGAAACTGAAAACTTGAGTTTCAAAAAATCGATTTTTTTGCCATTTTTCACGGTCCCAGAGCCTCGTCTCCCCTTAAGGGGGCGGACGGGTCTTTGGAACCGAAAAATCGCGAAAAAAACGTTTTTTTTTTTTTCAATGTCATTTTTGAATTCTGTAAGCATTTTTACACCTGCCTGCCAATTTTCAGACTCCAGAAAGCGATAATTTACTTGTTATATCATTACAAAGAGGACACGCGAGCTCGATTTGCGCAGAATCTGACGAAAAAACACCACCTCTTTCGCGATGCAGAGCTGCCGTTTGCCGAACGCCATTGCCGCGATCTCGGTCTTGTTTGAAAGAGCGTTTCTTCACCTTCCGATTCCCGCCCATAGAGCCTCGCTCCGCTCATTGGTTACCGAAAAAAAAAAGCAACCAAAGAAGCAAAGTACGCTATGCTATTGGTTGTTACGCGCACGTGACCACGAGGGGGCCACTTCATTGGCTGATTGCGCTCGCATCGTCTGCTTGGCGCGTCAACAACGCGCGAACACCTGTTGTCGTGCCGACATATTTCCTGTGCCTGTGCTTCGACTAGCGTGCTCGCGATCGAAGTTGTTGCAATGCCTAGATCGGCACGAAAGTTTCATACACGGCATAAGTTCGGCAAAAAAAGAAAAAAGTCTCAGGCGAACAACTTCAAGGCGCGTCTCTTGGCGAGGAGCGTCAACGAACAACGAGATGGGTCGCCCGCCGATGCCGCCGACGCAAGCCTGACGGCCTCGCCAGCCTGCGATGCTCCCAAACGTGACGCATCGCCGGCACATCCATCACCCGAACGCGCAGACGAACTTTGCGAACATCGAGACTGCGCGACCTCCATCTCCGCTGACAGCGAAGGAATCGCCGAGGTGCCCGAGAGAGTCGACGGGGAGTTAGGCCTAGCGGGCCCGCCGGTCACCGACGCTTCGCTAAGCAGCGGCCGCGTCCGCCGTGATACAACCTTACTAACGTAATCGGAGCTGTAGGTAAGGCGCACAAAGGCCGATGCAAGGCTGCAGGAACTGGCATCGACCGCCGCGTCGAAGAGAAAACTTGAGTTTTTGAGGAACGACGCACCGGCCGGCGCCGCTCCCGCGGAGCCAAACGAAGAGGCAAGTTTTTTGATCGCCGATCTTGGCTGCTTCGGTAAACTGTTAGATGCCATGAAATGTAAAATCTGCAACGGAAGCGTCAGCATCTACAGACAGGACAGACAATACGGCCTTGCCGTGAAAATGTGTGCGCGTTGCGTGAACTGCGGCGACATCGCGCAAGCATGGAGCTCTCCGCGAGTGGATGAAGCACAGAAAGTAAACTCGTTCGCCGTCAACATTCTCGCCGCTCGAGCCATGCAGGCCACTGGGAACCGTCAAGCAGCTATGAATGATATATTTTCGACAATGAACATATCCCATCGCGGACTTCACAATAAAACGTGGCAACGATATGTGAAGCGGAAATTGACTCCTGCAGCTAATCGCGCGGCCGAAAAAGTCATGGGCGAGTGCGCGAGTGCAGTTCGTGAGCTTTACAAGGAGCTGCATATTGACAATGCCGACAGTATTGCAGTCTCGTACGACGGCTCCTGGATGACGCGCGGGCACTCGTCCCACATAGGCGTGGGGGCAGTGATCGAGCTCTTCACTGGTCTAGTGCTCGACTATGTCGTTCTGAGCAACTTCTGTGCCGGATGCAAGCGCGGACCGAAGGCAGACGACCCGGCATATCAGGCTTGGCAGGACAGCCACGTGTGCCAAAAAAATACTACAAAAAAAGCTGGCGAAATGGAAGTTGAGGCAGCTGTGCACCTCTTTGAGAGGTCCATAAAAAAAATGGCCTCAAGTACACTACAATCCTGTCAGATGGTGACAGCCGCACCTTCCTCGCTTTGCAAGAAGCAGATGTCTATGGCTTCATCAAAGTCCAAAAAGAGGACTGTGTCAATCACGTCCAAAAGCGTATGGGCACTGCCCTACGCAATTTAGTAGCAAGGCACAAAGGAGGTGCCTCTGAAACCCTTGGAGGAAGGGGAAGGCTCACCGGGGACCTCATCACGAAGTTGAGCTCCTATTACGGCTGGGCGCTCAAATCTCACAAAGGAGATGTTGAGGACATGCACAGAGCTGTGATGGCGATTTACTATCACATCACTTCTAATGATAGTGAGTCAAACCACAGCCTGTGTCCCACAGGCCCAGACTCTTGGTGCCGGCAAAATGCAGCTGCTGCCAAAGGGGAGCCCACTCCGAGGCACCATTACAATTTGCCACAACATGTGTGCAAGGCTCTTCTTCCAGTTTATGAGCGCCTGTCAGAAAAAGGGCTTCTAGAAAGGTGTCAAAGGGGTAAAACCCAGAATAGTAATGAAAGCCTTCATTCCGTGATCTGGGCTTTGGCACCTAAGCAGCGCCATGCTTCACTGTTTGCGGTTGAAGCTGCAGTTGCCGAGGCAGTGATGAAATTCAACTGTGGCAACTTGAGAACATCAACAGGAATCCTCGATGAGCTCAATCTCAACGCCACCCTCCCAAGCATCAGACGGATGACTGAGAAGGACAGGCGTCGAGTGGCCGACTCAAACCGCAAGCGTGCCTCTAGTGAGAAGGTCCAGCAAGCACTAAAGAAGCGCCACCGCAGTGCTAAGCACCAGTCTGACTATGTTCCTGGTGGCTATTAAGATCTGCATTGTGAAATATGCACCTTCTTATTGTTGTTTTTGAATAAAGTGTGTGTTATTTGTTTTTGCCATTTTTCTCAAAATGTGAATTTATGACTCCGTTCAATCTTAAGGCCTCGATATCTCGGCAGCTAGGGCTGGTAGAGCAATAATTCTTCTTGCAATGGAAACCTGTATGTGTATAGAATCCAAGTATGGGAATGGAATTTAGAGTACAAGCCTTTTTAATTAATTACTCATCAAAATTGTAATATTATGCCAACTGCTTTTTCTGAGTGGAAAGTGCAATTTGCCATAACATAACTAAAAAGGCCAAATAAAAGAAACTACTTGCATAATTTCAATCTTAGATCATTAGTCTATCTTGCCATATCTTGAATGTTGCTTTTAATTAGGCACTTTTTTTTCTATTGAGGCCTTAAACAATGGGGGTTGAACTTGCATTATCTTGGGAATGAGATGAGTTACAGGAAAAGTAATTGCATATTTGAAATCAGCAGAAAAAACTGCACAAGGCTGTGCATTTTCATCAAGATCACTGAAGAAATAAACAAAAAATGTCTAAGACCAGTCTGCCCCCTTAAGGGCTATTGTTTCTGTGGATTTGCGGCGAAATCTAGATTGGGAACTGGCACATGGCACCCAAGGTTTTCAAATTAACTGGACTGGTGCTCACTGCTGCTTCATATTATCCGCTCAGACTTTCATTGCAAAAGACGGGACCGCGGAAATATTTTTAGTTAAGCAGGCCAGGATGCCTCAGCTACCACTTATTAGCATTGCTACGTTGCATTGCTTTGTGGCTCTTAAGGGCTATTGTTTCTGTGGATTTGCGTTGAAATCTGGATTGGGAACTGGCACATGGCACCCAAAGTTTTCAAATTAGCTGGACTGGTTCTCGCTGCTGCTTCATATTATCGGCTCAGACTTTCATTGCAAAAGACGGGACCGCGGAAACATTTTTAGTTAAGGGGAGATGCTCCTCGAAAACACTTTTTCTTTAATATTATACCTAAAGTTATGAAACTTTGGTCATAGACTGAGTTTGTAACGCTGATTCCAAATATGTGCTTAGTTCTTATGTAGCTTTATTAGTTTTTGTGCAAGACACCTCTCAAGAGAAAAATATAGGGCTTTTTGTGCACATCTTTTTGAATAATAAATTTCTGTTTAGAGAAGCCTGCAATAGCTCATTTTGCTGGTTAGGTAAAGTAGTATGTTAGATACTACTTAAAATTTATTCAAATAATTTCTATATTTCTAAAAAAAATCAGGAATACCAAAGGTACATACTTTGTGTGCTGCGAGTCAACATTTTAATTGTTTTCAAAAAATGTATGAGATATTTAAAATGCATATAGATATCGACATTCTACACACTTTGAAGAGGCTGTGTGCAAAATTTCATCCAGATCTGACCATTTGAAGTACCTGAAAAGTGGTGCACAAAACGTAAAAAATGCTGAAAAGTACAAATGGAGAAAAATGCTTTTGAAAGTTTCAAACATCTGTATTTTTCAAAAACATGACGAAAGCACATGAAATTTCTTGCAAAAATAGAGCAATATGTCTCAAACACAGCACAGCTGTTCAGAACTCCCCCGGCCCATACGTTTGCCCCTCAGCACCCTCTCGAATGGAGTCCGTAAGACGCGCTCTCTTCACCTGGTTTCGGCGATGGGCTCGAGCTTCAGCGGTTTGGCGGATGGACATTTTCTTCATTCTCCTCTGGTCACGGGAGCTTCCCAGGACAACAAGCTCTTCTGGTGGCAGAATACCAAGCTCCTGAAGCACTTGCTCAAAGCTGCCATGACCGCAGTTATACCACAAAACGGCGATGGCAGTTGCAGTTTCCACTACTGTCTTGGACACAAACTTCGTCTTCGGGCATAGTAACCAGATTTTGCTGTTGAGGGACTCTGCTGCATTTTGAGTCTTCCCTTGTAAGCAGCGGGTGAGAAGCTTCTTCTCCGTGAGACGCCTGTAAATAGGCAGCAGAGCCTCCCCCTGTGCCTTTGTCAGAAGCGGAGTGTGGTCTGGCGCGGGTTCTCCAAGTGCTTCCGCCCGCTGGTGCTTGCACCATGATTCAACTCCTTCGGGGCAGAATTTATGGCTCTTGGCTGCATTCGTCGAACTCGAATGAAAAAGTGATGCCCAAATGGCACAATACATTTCCCGGACATTGCCCCTGTTGCTGGTGATGGCTATGCGGTAGTAGTTTTGCAACTTCTGTATTTGCCCGTCCTTCAACTTCTCGCCACGTGGAAGAGGAGTCTTGAGCTTGCGAATTGAAGTGCCCAGGTGCTTGGCCACGTGGTTGGTGCAATCTTCCTTCACGAGATGGATGTTTCACCGTACACTTTGGCCTCAAAGACAGCATTGAAGGCTTTACTGTCCCCATCACTCAAAAACGTGGTGAAGCGCAACGGTGTCTCATATGAGGGAGTCCGCGTCCATATGCGCACTGCTGCCTCAGTTTTCATAGCATGAGAGGAGCAGTCAACGTTCTTCTCACAAACTGGGTTATGGTACGCCTGCCACACTTGCTCTTCGCTCCCGATGTCTTTGTGCCGGCTGCACGCAAGGCAGAAGTTTGAGAGAACCTCAAAATCGAGGCACAAGCCAGTGTCTACAGACACAGCTGTGCCAACGCCGTTATGGCTCTTGTGGCCCCGCTTTTGCCACGTACCATCAAACATCACGGCAACATCACTGCTGCCGACCATCTCTTTCGTGTGAACTCTCGCTTTCTCCATGTTTTCCTCCACGGCTTTCATGGCCGCAGCATGAACTTTCTTGCCGATCGCAATAAAGTTCTTGTGATGTAACGGCGTCGGCAAGCCAAGAATGGCGCAAAAACGTGAAAGCTGTTCGTGCCCGATGCCAATCGCGCGCGCAGCTACCACTGCCTTGACGTTCACGGCGAAGCTGTCGCGGGAGCTCCCACTCCGATATTCCCGGCTTCCGCTAGCACCGTTCGCAAGCTCACCAGGCACAACACGGCTCGAGGTGTGCACAGAAGAAAGTACCGATTCAGGGCACTCACTGTTCGCACAATGCAACTCGAGAAACGCCGAGAGACCCTTCCGTTTTTCGACCGGTTCACGTACCGCGAGGGTACAGGTGTGGCACGCAGGGCAAGCAGCTCCACTTATCAGCACCGTAAGCGCACTGATATCGCATATCACAGCACTCGCAGAGTTCCGATCGCTTGCTGCTCTATCGTTCTCGAAGAGTCCAATCTTCACCTCCGAAGCGCTCACAAAGTTCAGCGCGGCGTCGATTTCGTCCGAGTGGCCGTTGTGCTGGTTAGGGCTAGCCGGAGGCGTCGGGCGGCTGCTTCCCGCTGTCACTTTCCGTAGAGGTTTGCGACGCCGCACTCGGTGCGGGATCTTCGCCCGAGCCTTCCGAGCTCGGAAATCGCGCTTTTTCGGTTCGTTCATTACGAAATAACTGAAAAAACGCAGGAAAAGGGCCACAGAGTTCGATCGAGTCGCCGTACACAGTCGAGGACGGATGCAGGCTTCGGTGCTTCGCCGCAGCAACGTCTCCGTGTAGGCCAATGGCGGCCTCGCTAGAGCACCACGTGATTTAAATGTCCAGTAGAAACGCTTGAACAGGCGCCAAAACGTGCCTTTTTTTATTATTTTGGGCCAAAATGCGAAACTGAGGGAGGTGCTGTAGGCTAAACGAAGGCTTACTCAACCTCTCCAAGCAAACAGCAATGGCGGGAGACGCCGCATTCTCGAGATGGAGACGATCGAAAGTTGCTGATTTGCGACGAAACTAGCACTTTCTCGAGCCACCGTGGCTGAATAAAATAGAATTTTTACTAACTTCTCGTTCGAATTTTGCCTTGATCTTTTGCGGAGTTGTAGCTGAATAAACAAAGAATTTTACAGGTAAAATCTCAAAACTGAAAAATTCCGCGAAAAACGCGATTTTTCGACGCGCATCTCCCCTTAAGCGGGATTTGGAAATAACTGAGTTCAAATTGATGGGGTTTTACTGTATATTATAGTAATAATTGTTATAACTGTTGTATAAAGAACTACCTTCTACTTCATTAAAATTGTGTTGTAATATATCCAAATGAATATATTATGAACACTAGCTGACTATTCCACATGCATATTATTGTGTACTTGATTTAAATGAGAACATATAGCTAAGACAAACCAGTTCTTTTGAGCATTTCCAGCTGTGGGACATTTTTGTCATTCTCTCAATTGTATTTAATTCATCTTGCAGCCAAGATTATGGAAATGGTGGTGGCTATGACGAAGGCTATGGACAAGCCCCTGTCAGTCGCAGTAGCTACCAAGACTCTTACGCCCCACCTTCGACATGATGGGGAATGGCTACCAGGGTCCTGGAGTAGGAGTAGGCGGCAATGGAGGAGGCTACGGTGATGTTTCTGGCGGCTACAACACTGATTATAACAAGCCTCCGGGAATGGAGAGGGGAGGTGGTGACTTCAGGAGTTCTGGCGCTGGCTATGCACCCCCTGTTGGAGGTGGTGGTGGCTACGCCAGCAGTTACGACGACAGGGGTTATGGGGGTCGACAAGACGGTGGCTACGGGGGACGCCCTGCAGCTGACAACTTCAGTGGAGGTAAGACTCCTGTTGCGCTATGTTCTCCTCTCTCAAGGATATTCTTTACTGGCTGCTCTGGTGCATGTGCCTAATGGTTAGGTTGTGTTTGCATTAGGCTTGTGCGAATATTCGGACGAATGTTACGGTGTTCACTTCAATTTGAATAAAAATTGTTAAAATTTCGAAGTGAACAAATAAGTGTTCAGTGTAGACCACTTATAACGCGACTGCTTATAGGGCAAAATTGGTTACAATGCGGTCTTTATCGACTCCTGTTCACCCTCCCGTAGAACCTCATGATACGCATACCGCTTACTGTGCAATCCCTTAAGGGGAGACACTGGTCTGAAAAATTTTTTTTTTAATTTTCAGTATTTCCAGCTGAAATTTTAACACTATGTATTTTTCACAGCTGAAAACAAATATGCAGTTAGTTTTTTGCTATCACTTCTTGATTTTTAAATATTGACTGTTACATAAACTTGCATTCTGCCCAGCCTTTTGACATCTTCCTCATAAAATATTGCTACAAATTTGATATGACAGCATTCCATGAAGGCCAGGGAGTGCAACAAAACCATAATTTTATTTTTAGCTTCATTGGTACTAGAGTTATGGCCTTAACAAGTATACTCATTAAAAAACTGAAACCGTTGCTTAAGTTTGTTGCTAATTAAATCACTATTGTAAATAAAAATATTACATTTTTTTGGTTTTCTTGCACTAATCAATGTATAAGCTTTCAAATGCTGCAAGAATTATCAAAATCCGACTGCTACATCAAAAGATACTGTAGGCAATGGCTTCGGGTGTGATGAAAATTGTTGTTTTGAGAAAACAAGAAAAGAAGTTTAGGAACTTGCTGCGCACTTATATTTAACAAGAAAAGGTGTAAATCGGTGTATTAACCATGTTAGAAGCCACCAGGAATGTAGTCATCATCATTCTCTTTGGTGCGCTTTCTTTTCATGGCATGCTTGAAAATTTCAGCATGCTCATGCTTCTTCTCCCATGCCACTAGTCGGCGACTGTCCTTTTCTGAGCATCTTTCAGTGGCCGCGGCATCTGCTCTCCCTTTGCCAGCGTAGAACCATGGGACAGCTTCGGCCACAGCAGCTTCAACGGTGAAAAGCGACACGTGTTTTTGCACACGAGCGACCAGATGGCGTAGTGCAGACTCTCGTTTGGGTTCTGTGCTTTCCCTAGCTGACAACGCTCCAGCAATTTCTTGTCAGAGAGGCGCGTGTAAATAGGCCGCAAGGCATCAACCACATACTCCGGTAGGTTGTAGCGATGATTCGGAAGAGTCTCCTGCTTGGCAACAGCCTTGTTGTACTTGCACCATGCGCTGCTTCCCCCCTGCTCTCGGCGAGCTCCATACGGTCCTCAGTTTACCGCACTCGTCACATGTGAGAAAAAGTTTCGCGGCTATGCTATATTCACGGTCTTCCTTGGAAATTCTGCCAGGCCCGCCACACACACCGCACTTCATACACTGAAGAAGTTCGTTGATCAACTCTAAGCTTACGACGGTGAACGGCGTACCTGGCGTTGCGGCTCCATCAGAGTCTCGAAAAAAAGACCGCTTGCGTTTTGTGGCAGACTTCGATGAAAGATCTTGCAGAACATCGCTCGCACGACACTCGATGGCCACTTTTTCAGCGTCGGAAACCAGGGGAGTGTCGACGCGCACAGCTCTCGTGAGATCTTAGGACGTGGCTATCGCGTCCGCGATCGCGGGTGCCGCGGCGGTGATAGCGCTGGCACAGCCTGCTCCTTCAGAGTTCTCGGCGGCAGAAGGTCTCGCTGGTGATAAGGTGCGGGCTCTCGTACGCCGTTTTCGCCTTTTTCCGAACGCATGAGCACTCCGGAACTTCCGATGACCGCCTGCCCTTGCACCGAATGCACAGCCGTTGTTCGGCCTCTACGCAAAATGGCGGCTTGCATGCCGCTGTCTAGCAGACGAATCCCTTAGCGTCCAATAGGAAACCGGGAACTGCCCCACGTGACAAAAAACGCACCAATGATGTGCGAGTATTCAGTTTTTCTTTATGCGCGATAGCTGCGTTGTTGCTGGACGAAAAAATGTTCTGCTAGGAACAGATAATAGAAAAATTGCGTCTTCAAATGAGACCAAAATTGCCGCGCTACTTGGCGCGGTTCTCGCGCGCTGCGGCGTGGAATACGACCGTTTTTTTTTTTTAGGTGGTTTTGGAAGCGAAAATGGTCATCAAACTGACTTTGCGACCCAATAACTCGACAAATACGCATTACAGGGCTATAATATTTTAGGAACGGCTTCCTTAGACTTTAATGATTATGAAAAAAAATACTTCAAAAAATCGGTTTTTCGGAAAATTTTCGGCCTCTTATACCCGTGTCTCCCCTTCAACCAACAAAATTTATCATTGTACAGGTTATCAAAATGTAACATTGCATAAGTTATGGTTTGCACTTTTCCGAAATTCCAGTCCTGCTACCATTCAAAGTTGTTTCTACTTTCTTTGAACCAAGAAGAATGGCATTTGTGCTGGCCTTGTTTCAATTGAAAAAATAAATAAATATTGTGCCGGTTGGTTGAATCGTAACAAATATGCGAACAATAACAAATATACAGCTTGTAACAATAACAAATACACAGCATTCAAATTCGATTCGAAATTACTAGACCAGAATCACTATTTGCTTCAAATCACTATTCGCACAAGCCTAGTTTGCATGTACAGCTATGAATCATGTATTTAATAAATAACTCGTGTTGACATTTGACTTCTTGGTGAAGTCTTTTACAGTCAGACTGTTTTTTCAGATTCTGCAGGAACCAATCTTGTAGAAAAAAAACGCACCTTTATTGGCTTAGGGGCTGGAAAGTTTTGTCCATGAGAATTCATGCACAAGCACGCTTATGTGCGACCAAATTGGCCTGTTTTTTAGCCAGTGTTGGGCCATCACTGTACGTCAATAGTACTGCTAAGGCTTCCAATAAATACCTTGATTGCTGTTGCGAGGGCCGCACGTCATCATCATTGTATGGCTGTGCTGGACTGATGAGGTAATCATTGTCCAACATGGCACAACTTTTGAGCAACTTCAGAATGAGGTCAGCCACCTTCCACCTGTCAAATGATCACTGCTCTTTTATTTTTTGCAATGGTCAACTTCTTCTAGCTGCTGCATTAGTCTCAACAGCGCCGATGGAACAGGTGGCATCACAGCTGTTTCAGCAGATGAGGCCCCACATACTAAGCAACAAATGAGTGAGACAAAGCATGAGATGCTGATCAGGCTTAGCCACACAACACTAATGCAAAGCCTCAAGTGCCACGCCAAGCTGACTCTTAGTGTGGCTTTGCCTGCATTTCGGTTGTGGTGTAGACATTCGATGGATACTTGACTGGTTAAAGCCAAAATGCATTTAATGTGTTGCCAACAAGCATACATAGCCTTTGATATCAGCAGTAGTAATTTACCTGTAGATTGACACTGCCATGATAATCCTAACATGTGCAACCTTTCAATGGGATGAGTGTAGATGCTGCAAGAGTGTCCGAATGAAGGTGTTTCCAAATTTTCTGCATCCGAATAAACTGTCCGTGACATGGTGGTTTCATGGCAGTGCAGTGTGCACTTTTATGGAGGTACGTCTTTAACAGGTTATACATGGAAAAATGAGTGAATTTGAATACTTGAGGCGATGGGAATGTTTGCCATCAGAGAATTGAATATTCTCCCAAGCCTAGCAGACATGAACAGTGAAGATTCACTAGTATTCGGGTTCATACATTATTTAACAATTACGAAAAGAGGGCATCTGTGCGCCACCTGCAACGTTTACTTTGGCAGGAGGCATCTTCAGATGTTTACAAACATTTATTCCAGCAGTAAATATAGTTTTACTGTAGTGCGGTACCACTACAGTGCGGATATTCGCGACTCCTGCGACTGACGTTACAAGCCGTCCATGCTGTATAGTATTGGAGACATTTCTTGAAACACCCTGTATAGCTTGCCCTTCTGGAGTAACTTGGCACCAGCATTTAAACTCCATGGTGTTTTTCAATGATGTGGAGGTGCCATCGCACTCATTATATTGGTCATTTTGATCTTATTTGAGTGCTTCATTCATACATACCAGCAAGCGCATGCGACTAATGCCGTCTGATTGACCAAGAAGTCTCCTGTTTCTGCTTTACGGTGTTCAAGAGCGTGCCAATTTATTGTGATTTAGACCCAGAGTGCGTTTGCAACCCAACTGTCTAGTTTTACGTTATACATGAATTTGTGTGAGGTAGTCACTGGCCACTAAAATCAAAATGTGTCCAGCAATGATTTGAGGTGGCCAGAATACTAGACTTGCCAAGCCCATTGTGCAAGTCCCAGTCGGCTGCCAGCAGCATTACCAATGGCAACCATGTGTGCCTCTACACACTCATCTTGAAACACATCGGCCAGAACAGACGGACAAGTACAGGAGATCCTTGCGATTGCTGCAGTACTAAAGCAACAGCATTGTTGCTGAATGCATTGATGCTGTCCACCTTCCACTCCCTGAACATATGCCATTGTGACTTTGAACTGGGGCAGCTGTCTCATTCGTGCTTGCCAAGTGCAGCGATCATAATAAAATCAAAATGGACAAAGATTATCGAGACTGTAGCATAGTCGTAAATTGGCTGCCCGTGTAGCAGACCAGGGAGACCATGTGTTTCTCTTAAGGGGGCAGACTGGTCTTAGACATTTTTGTTTATTTCTTCAGTGATCTTGATCAAACTGCACAGAATTATGCAGTTTTTTTCTGCTGATTTCAAATATTTAATTAGTTTTCCTGTAACTCACCTTGTTCCTGAGATAACTTAAGTTCACACCCTATTGTTTAAGGCCACCATAGAAAAAAAAGTGCTTAATTAAAAGTGATATTTAGGATGTGCTAACAGACTAATGACTGTAGAGTGAAAGTATGGAAGAGTTTTTTTTTTTTTTTATGCCTTTGTTGGTTATTTTATAGCAAAAAGAACTATCCATTTTCAAAAGCAGTTGGAATCTTGTTACAATTTTGCTTAGTAATTAAAAAGGCTGGTGCTCTAAATTCCGCTCCCGTACTTGCATTCTACACACAAACAGGTTTCCACTGCAAAGAGAATTATTGTTGTACCTGCCCTAGGTGCAGAGATATTGAGGCCTCAAAGTTTAAAAGCCGTAAGTTTACTTTTTTGAGAAAAAAAATCTAAAAACTGAAAACACGGTTTCTTCAAAAAGCAACAATCATGGTGTGCATGTTTTGCAATCCTTGTAAAGGCACTCATAAATTGGTAGTAGAGCTTTAGACACAGGTGCTGGCAAATTATAAAGAAGCCTCAGTCTATTTTTGCAGGTTCTGCATGTTAACAGCACCAAGAATCTGGACAGTTAGAATGACATAACAAAAAATTGCTACTTTCTGTTGCGTGAAAATTTGCAGAGATGGAAAAATACTTGCAGAAACCAAATATGTCAATTTTAAAAAATGAATTTTTTTGTCACTTTTTGGTCCCAAAGACCAGTCTGCCCCCTTAGGTCATCGAAATCTGGTGATGCCGTTTACCACAAGTCTGCTCACCGCTCATTCTTCGTTTCGCTACAACTATCAGTTATCTCACAGCTTCTTTTGTAATGTGTTGACAATGCATCGCATTTAATACAATATTGTGGGTTATTCTGATGTCGCCACGCAGACCGCAGTAGAACCTTGATTTATGACAGCATCCTCAGTTCCTGTTAAATGGCACATTGTTGCTCATCGTCAAAACGAAACTATGGACACAATCGCAGATAATGTATAATGGCCTGTGTAGAGTTATGACTGAAACTGCAGCTTGTCACTGTTGCTGCAAATAGCTCAACACAAAAAAGTGACCACAAAGTTCTGAAGGCATGCTACTATTGCAGAGATGAAGCCACTAAATGTCCTTGCTTTTCTACTGCCATACAATTGGAAACAATGACTGGGAATGTAGACTGTGCTGCTCAATTTTGCTTGAATGCTGGGGCAGTTTTCAGTCTTGTCTGTGCGCGGCACACTTTGATCTACTTAACCAGCTTGCGTGCGAATGGATTCATATTAAAGGGAGATGCTACTCAAAGACACTTTTTATGTTCACTAGAGCAATGAAACTAGAGGTGTTTCTGGGACTTTTTATGCAGATTTCAAATATATACTTTTTTTTGCAATTTGCATACTTTTAGCTCTGTGACATGACAAAGTGAAAACCTTAACCCTTTTGCCCCCCCCCCCCCCCTTTTTTTTTCATTTCTAAACTTCCACAAGTTTTTACTGTTCATAGTTCATAATGTTTCACATAAAGTGAAGAATGCAAGTAACTATCTAGGAAGCGCATACAGAATATGTAATAGACGTGAAAAATAAGACGTAAAAAGTCCAGATTTCTCCTACACTTTAAAATGTTTACATAGATTTTTTATTATAGAATAAAGATATTGAAATATATATTAAAGCCAGAACTAGACAATTGCATTTGTCATTCTTTAGAAGAAATTTGTGCAAAATTTCATGCAGATTCGAGCAACAGAAGTACTTGAAAAAGGAGGGGTGCCTTGAAAAATAGAGCAAAATTTGTGTTTTGAGGAAAACTAGTTTTTTAAGTTCAAATTGAGTTTTTATTTAGGAAAGATATCATTAAGTGCAATGAAATTTGCACATCAAAAAGAACAATCATTCTTGTGGTGGCCTCTGCCACTATAATGCGCCAGCACCAAGAGTTTGTCCCTTGCGGCTCTTTCGAGCTGGCTTCTCACAGGCAGGGCCATGGAACGCTTGCCAAACTTCTTCCGCTCTATCTGGCAGAGCCTTGTGCCGACTGCAAGCTAGGAAGAAGTTCGACAAGACTAAAAAATCTAAACCAACTCCAGTGTCGAAAAACACAACAGTGCCGATGCCATTTTGCGGCCGCGTTTGTGCCACAATGTCGTCCCCGCAAAGTTCCCTCACTGTGAGCTCCTTCGACCTCACAAGATTGGCACTGATGTCATCCATTGCCGCATCACAAACTTTCGGGCTGATGGCTGTGAATGACTTGATGCATTGGCTTTTGCAAGCCAACAACTGCCGCAAATCGGACCAGCTGCTCGTAGCCTGTTCCTACAGAGTGCACCGCCACAACAGTTTTCACGTGCAAGCAATGGCTTTTTTCATTCTTAACGGAGATAAATACAGGAGAAAAAAGCATTGTTCAGCTGCGCTGCTCAAGACATGGACCTCAGAAGTAGGCTTCACAGCACATACAGGTGCAGCGGCCAATAGTGGTCCCCGAAATGTACCACACTATTCAAAAGCCAGTTGTGGCGCTCGAAAAACGCCGCATCAACGTGGGAAACTGTCGTTATCCGAAGAGGGAGGCTCGTTTCTTGGCGTCATGCGATCGACAATAGTGAGCAGCGGTGCATTGTCGGCGGCAAGGTGCTCAAAGACTGCTCACTTTCTGCCTTTTAACGAGCACCTTGTGCTCTTAAGATGCAATATTAAAGCATTTCTGGTCAGGTCTCGGCATGCTTTTTTTTTTTTTTTTTCAGAACAGTAGTGGTACTGAACTTATCAAAACAAGCGAAAATAAAAAAATTGGTATTTTTGAAGAAAACTCGTTTTTCGACCGGCATCTCCTCTTAAGGGGAGATGCTCCTCGAAAACACTTTTTCTTTAATATTATACCTAAAGTTATGAAACTTTGGTCATAGACTGAGTTTGTAACGCTGATTCCAAATATGTGCTTAGTTCTTATGTAGCTTTATTAGTTTTTGTGCAAGACACCTCTCAAGAGAAAAATATAGGGCTTTTTGTGCACATCTTTTTGAATAATAAATTTCTGTTTAGAGAAGCCTGCAATAGCTCATTTTGCTGGTTAGGTAAAGTAGTATGTTAGATACTACTTAAAATTTATTCAAATAATTTCTATATTTCTAAAAAAAATCGGGAATACCAAAGGTACATACTTTGTGTGCTGTGAGTCAACATTTTAATTGTTTTCAAAAAATGTATAAGAGATATTTAAAATGCATATAGATATCGACATTCTACACACTTTGAAGAGGCTGTGTGCAAAATTTCATCCAGATCTGACCATTTGAAGTACCTGAAAAGTGGTGCACAAAACGTAAAAAATGCTGAAAAGTACAAATGGAGAAAAATGCTTTTGAAAGTTTCAAACATCTGTATTTTTCAAAAACATGACGAAAGCACATGAAATTTCTTGCAAAAATAGAGCAATATGTCTCAAACACAGCACAGCTGTTCAGAACTCCCCCGGCCCATACGTTTGCCCCTCAGCACCCTCTCGAATGGAGTCCGTGAGACGCGCTCTCTTCACCTGGTTTCGGCGATGGGCTCGAGCTTTCTCCATGTTTTCCTCCACGGCTTTCATGGCCGCAGCATGAACTTTCTTGCCGATCGCAATAAAGTTCTTGTGATGTAACGGCGTCGGCAAGCCAAGAATGGCGCAAAAACGTGAAAGCTGTTCGTGCCCGATGCCAATCGCGCGCGCAGCTACCACTGCCTTGACGTTCACGGCGAAGCTGTCGCGGGAGCTCCCACTCCGATATTCCCGGCTTCCGCTAGCACCGTTCGCAAGCTCACCAGGCACAACACGGCTCGAGGTGTGCACAGAAGAAAGTACCGATTCAGGGCACTCACTGTTCGCACAATGCAACTCGAGAAACGCCGAGAGACCCTTCCGTTTTTCGACCGGTTCACGTACCGCGAGGGTACAGGTGTGGCACGCAGGGCAAGCAGCTCCACTTATCAGCACCGTAAGCGCACTGATATCGCATATCACAGCACTCGCAGAGTTCCGATCGCTTGCTGCTCTATCGTTCTCGAAGAGTCCAATCTTCACCTCCGAAGCGCTCACAAAGTTCAGCGCGGCGTCGATTTCGTCCGAGTGGCCGTTGTGCTGGTTAGGGCTAGCCGGAGGCGTCGGGCGGCTGCTTCCCGCTGTCACTTTCCGTAGAGGTTTGCAACGCCGCACTAGGTGCGGGATCTTCGCCCGAGCCTTCCGAGCTTGGAAATCGCGCTTTTTCGGTTCGTTCATTACGAAATAACTGAAAAAACGCAGGAAAAGGGCCACAGAGTTCGATCGAGTCGCCGTACACAGTCGAGGACGGATGCAGGCTTCGGTGCTTCGCCGCAGCAACGTCTCCGTGTAGGCCAATGGCGGCCTCGCTAGAGCACCACGTGATTTAAATGTCCAGTAGAAACGCTTGAACAGGCGCCAAAGCGTGCCTTTTTTTATTATTTTGGGCCAAAATGCGAAACTGAGGGAGGTGCTGTAGGCTAAACGAAGGCTTACTCAACCTCTCCAAGCAAACAGCAATGGCGGGAGACGCCGCATTCTCGAGATGGAGACGATCGAAAGTTGCTGATTTGCGACGAAACTAGCACTTTCTCGAGCCACCGTGGCTGAATAAAATAGAATTTTTACTAACTTCTCGTTCGAATTTCGCCTTGATCTTTTGCGGAGTTGCAGCTGAATAAACAAAGATAATTTTACAGGTAAAATCTCAAAACTGAAAAATTCCGCGAAAAACGCGATTTTTCGACGCGCATCTCCCCTTAAGCAAAGTTCAATCTCATTGCGTAATGGTTGCCATGACCAGGTAGTTCATATTATTTTTGTGCAACTTAGTGAGCTTTACAGCATTGGAAGGTTCGGCATCTGCAAGTGTATTTGGAGAATAGGAGAATCATTGTGGAATAAAACTGACAGCGATACATGCGACTTGTTGCACAAAGCAGAAGCGAAGTTGTTATCATGCTGCTCAGGTTCACTCTGGTTAATGTCTTAATGAAAATTATCATGCATGTATATCATTGAATGGAGATTTGAAAATTGTGTACAGATTTCAGTTATCTGCTTTAGAAAGTGATAATTTTTCATTGTAAGTACCATATTTACTCATGTAATGAACACACTTTTTTTTTTCGAAAAATCTGAGCAATTTTTGGGGGAAGGGGTGCGTTTATTACGTGGAGTAAATTTCATAGTGTTTCTGGAGGAGCAAAAAAACGTGGTAATGCGAGGAAAGTTCGATCGCTTAGCTTTTCGCAATTACCATACGCTTACACTGTTTGGAAATACCGTATTTACTTGTGTAATGAATGCACTTTTTTAATGGGAACAAAGTAGGGGGGTTGCATTTATTACGCAGGATAAATTTTATGAAAACTTTTTGGGAGGCGTAAAAAGTGCGGTAATGTTCAAAAAAGTTAGGTTGCTTAGCTTTTCGCTATTGACATACGCGTACATTGTTTGGAAACTGCTTCTTTGTGGCACTTTACTCATCTTCTGCAAGTTGTCTCCTGGCCGCCCGCGCACACTATAAAAGAGCTTGGCAGCTATCGCTTCTCGGAATCATTTAACCACAATGTCTGCTGTGATCTTGAGTGGCACCCAAAAGCGTGCGCTACAATGCACTTTGCCAACTTTGCGGCAACCTCGCACAACTGTGACGACACGATTAATATTTTAGCAAGTAACCAGCATCGCATCAACCTGCCCCTGAAAGATCAAGACACTTTCAATAAGAAGAAAAAATATGGCCGCCGCCTCGCTTCTACATGAGAAGTTCCTCTATGTGCGGATAAGGATAACAAACGATGCGAGAATCGGGGGTGCTATCATGTTGCGGAAATCGTGATCTTTTCGGGACGACAAGCTATTTTTTCTGGTTTTTCAGAAACCTATGACGCTATAGCGACGAATGACCCTTCGCGACAGCAAATCCTGTCCTCGTCGCTCGAAAATCACTTGGTCGGGCATTTGAAACTGCCCTTGTTGATTAGCACGAGCAGTTTCGGGACTTTCGCTGGCTGTGTTATCAGCTGCGTTAGCTAATACCCCCCCTGTGGTGCACAGATAAGAAGGGGGACATGCTGTGCACAGATGGAAAAACGATCCATCGTTTTTCGTGGATCGTGGTGGGGGGGGGGGGGGTAGCTAACTGAGGTGTGTCGGCAAAATAATAAATGGAAAAGATGCAACGGGTGAGAAGGTGTCAGTTAGCGGGACTGCAACAAATGATTGTGGGGGGTGCGTGTATTGCATTGGGGAAAACATTGAAATTTTGATGACTGAAGTTGGGGGTGCTTTCATTATGCGAGTAAATACAAGAGGCAATTTCTTACGGGTGTTGTGACTGTAATTTACAGCATAAAAAGTTAGTTTTCAAGACTACGTAGTTCTTGAAGGGAGATTCAGGTCGAAAACACTCTTTTTTTTTTATTATCTATCTTTAATTTTCGCCTGTTTTGATGAGATTAGTACATCTACTATTATAACAAAAAAATACAGGTCGAGATTTAACTGGAAATGCTTTCAAATTCCATCTAAATAGCACAAGGTGCCTGTTAAAAGGTCCAAAGTGTGCAGTCTTCAAGCATCTTGTCGCCGTAATTATCTCCATTATGAATAAAAAAAGCCATTGTTCGCAAGTGAAAGCAGTTTTGCGGCGCGCTTTGTAGGAATAGGCTATCGGCAGCTGGTCCGATTTGCGGCAGTTGTTGGCCTGCAAAAGCCAATGCACCAAAAGTCATTCACACCCGTCAACGCCAATATTGCGAGGTCGAAAGAGCTCGCAGTGAGGGAACTTAGCGGGGACGACATTGCCATTATGTATGACAGTATGTGGCACAAACATGGCCACAAATTGGCATGACACTGGACTTAGCACAAACATGGCCGCAAATTGGCATGACACTGGACTTAGTTTGAATTTTGCAGTCCTGTCGAACTTCTTCTTAGCTTGCAGTTGGCACAGCTCTGCCAGATGGAGCGGAAGTTTGGCAAGCGTTTCCTGGCCCTGTTCGTGAGCGAAATGTCCTTAAGGAGTCTGCTCGAAAAAGCCGAGAGGGACGAACTCGGGGTGCTAGCATATTTAAGTGGCAGTGGCCACTACAAGGATTGTTTTTTTGTGTGTGTGCAAGTTTCATCGGATTTAGTGATATCTTTCATAAATAAAAACTCAATGTTAACATAAAAACGCGTTTTTCTCAAAACAAAAATTTTGCCAGTTTTTTCAATGTGCCCCTCCTTTTTCTGGCACTTCTAGTGCTCGGATTTGCATGAAATTTTGCCCAATTCTTCTCCCATGTATGACAAATACAATTATCTAATTTAAACTTTAATATTTTACTGTATAATAAAAAATTGTTTGTAAACCTTTTCTAGGGTAGGTGATATATGAACTTTTTATGTCTTATATTTTTCATGCCTATACATAATTTCTATGTGCTTCCTAATTAGTTATTTGCATTCTACACTCTGTTTAAAACACTACGAACTATGAATGGTAAAAAAATTACGGAAGTTTATAGATGAAGGGGGGGAGGGTTAAGGTTTTCACTTTGTCATGTTGCAGAGCTAAAAGCATGCAACTTGCAAGAAAACTAATTGTATATTTGAAATCAGCATAAAAAGTTCCATAGACAGCTCATTTCATTGCTCTAGGGTGAACATTAAAAAGTGTCTTCGAGTAGCATCTCCCCTTAATGGGTCAACCCACAAGAGGGGGAATGTCTTTTAGTCTGTTTTCAACTTGAAAGCAGTTCTGTAGCTTTTGTAACGCTTCATAGCATAACCACAGAACGGACACAACGTATGCTACACTAGCACGCTGCAGCACGTACTTGCCACTTTGGCTTAGCTTAGTTCTGTAGCTTTTGTAACGCTTCATAGCATAACCACAGAACGGACACAACGTATGCTACACTAGCACGCTGCAACACGTACTTGCCACTTTGGCTTAGCTTAGATTGGACCGGAGGCTCTGTGCATTGATTGTACGCAAAAAATATATTTGGGACCAGTGCACAGAGCCCACCATATTTTGATTGCAATGCTCAGAAAGTGTGATATGTAAGAGTAAATTCATATATTTGAAATTGCATAGCATTATGTTCTTTCTAGATTCCTGCTAGTGTATTTGGAGCTGCTTTCATTCATTCATTGTCCTTTCATTCACTTCCCGTTTGCCCTATTGGTCAGCATACTGTGGGGAGCATTGTATGACAGGAGTTAGTTGTGTGGTTTTCAAATCGGGACTGCTTGCTAGCTTGTGCAATCACTGATGCTGCTTTTGAACACGATTCTTAGGCACATGCACCTTGCAGCCAGCTGCTAGGCGTGGTGTTGATGTTTATTTGGCATGCTTTTAATGGTTATTAGTCACTAATGATATTTTTAATGCTTTCTTGGACCTGAACTTGTGTAAGTAGCAAATGATTGTACCACAACACAATTGTTGAAACAACCTAATGCTAATGATTTGCAAGTGTCCAAAGACCCTTCAACACACAGGCTCCACTCAAGTGTGGCTTAGCATTGAAATGGCATGCCTTTGCAAAGTTATTTGTAGAATTCGACCTACTTCTTAGTAGCACTACGACCCTACAAGTGGCTTAAAAGCACGAAGTTTTATACCATGTGCTTAGAACTAATATCACGTGACAGGACAATATTTACCAACTGCAAATAACTAAATAATCTTATCATTTGCTCAGCACATAATGGCGGCAATATTAAATTGAATACGCAGCTCACTAACAGTCTTTTTGTAATAACTGATAGTTTCGTTTAATAATTTTGATTCTGTAGTTCCATACACAGTTGTGGATCATGAAGCTGGAATCTCGGGACCTAAGTGAGCAGAACCTGGCAAAACTGCAAATGGGCTGCTGAGGCTCGTATCCCGACACTGTCACTTTGTAGTACATCTGAAGCAGTGCCTGTAAGCAACTGCTAAAGAATGACTTGCACTACAGAAAAGAAAATTATGCGACCTAAACAGTTCCTAGAAAGTACTAACTGTTAATTCATATCAGAGGCACTAGTATTTTTCATCTAGTTTTGCAAACTGTGAAGTGAGACATTACGTACTGATTCCTAGTTTGACCACAAAGCTATAGTAGTATGCTCTTAAACATTTTTGCAGAGAATGGTCAGTCAGTTAGTTTTGATAGACCTTTGGCTTCGAATTTCGGACCTGAACAACATGTTGCAGGCCAGATGTAAACAAGGCACTTAGTTGGCATGGTTTCCTGCCACTTGTTGGAATGCGCAAAGAAGTGTGAAGCGGCATAACAGTCTCGGTGTCTGTCGTTGCTTGCAGGTGGTCCCCGATCAGACTATGCCTCCTATGACAGCTATGGTGGCGCAGCATATGGCCAATCTCGGGATAGCTATGGAGGGGCAGGCCACTATTAACAGCGCAGCAAGCTGCTGTCCCTTTTTTTTTTTTTCCTCTCGAGAGCAGGCATAGAAGAGCGGCAGAGACATTTTTTCATAAATGAAAGCCTCCACCATGCCCACCACCATCCATCTTCAATATACCATCAATGCCTTGCTTGAAGAAATTTCTAGGCGCAGGCACGCTGCTACATTTCTCCTTCCCAACACCATTATATACACCTAGTGTTTTGTAATTACTCTTCATTTCTCATTTTTTTTTTCTAAACATTAGCCAGGTGGCTTGGAAGGCCACATTGCACTGTTAGACACATCATAATTTTATTTTTCATCTTTACCCATGGAGCCTGGCATTGTCTTCTGAACTTGATGTTAGTGAGCGCTCGTATCGTGAAACAAGCACATGCTACTGATTGTATGTACTCAAAATGGTCCAGGCGGATCAAGTGAAATAAAATGTTGAGTGGAACCCCCTAGCTGCTGCCAAGTTTGATTACTGAGGTGCTTAGTGTGCAGCACTAGCCCTTGTGGGAAGCATAATCAACTTCTCCAGCCACACTGTTATGAAGAAATGTAGTGTCATGCACCTGTCTGATGCTGCCTGAGACATGTCCCTGTGTGCTGAAGCTTTCGCTTTGAGAACTGCATCTGTTAAGCTGCCCTGGTAAGCTTACAGCTAAAGCTGGAGAGCATCGTACTTATGCCAGTGGTAAAATAGCTTTGATCGTATTACCTCATGTGTAGTTCTGTTTAAATTTAGGTGAAATCATTACCATTGCATTCTGCATTATGAAGTATGCCAGAATTTTGCCTCTCTAGTGCATCCCATGTGTAGTAAGCACTACAGGATTTATGGCTCTTGTGAAAGTTTTTGTGCAAAGGGATGGCACAGTGTTAGTTTGTTGGTGTTGTTAGATTAAACCCACATTGCAGGGACATTCCAAGGCTCATGGAAACAACAAAGTAGTTGTACAAATCGTTGGGGAATCTCACCACATTTTACTAATGAAGCACTGAGATACACAAAGCAGTAGCCGCAAACAGCACTGCTATCGCAATCGAAAGTTTGTCCTGAGGCATCTTTGGTGTGTCTGTTATCCAGAAGCATTAAATCTTTGAGCATCAATATGTTGAAATATGTTCAAAGAACAGCACATTGTGGGTCTCAAGGAAATCTGGCTAAAGGAAATCTGTTTATTAGCTTGTTATAAGCTCATAGTTCCGACCGCTGCTTCATCAGTGAAAATGCAGCACTAGTTAACTTTTGTAGCTTATCACTGTTTCTTGCTCTAGAATCTCAAGTGCAGTACAAATACATTACAGCATTACTTGTTTTTATAGGATGGGATATAGTTCCCAATGTACTGCTGTGTAGGTGTAGCAGCACGTGAGGCCACTTGTTAATAATGGCAGTGCCTTTCAACTCTCTGGTCTTTTATAGTTCTCACTAAGGTTACTTTTTCAGACTTGCTTAATCGAAAGTCCTATTAAAATTGCTGAAGTGCACTTCGGAATTTACATAGTGTAATCTGTAAAAATGTATGTAAAGGCACACAACTTTATCTGTAGCCAAGATCATAGAAGTGTAGTGCTGTCCAAATAAGTTCCAGTAGGCATTGCACTTGAACTCTAACCTTGTAAATGCTCCCAACTGCTACCGTGCCAATCTTTAAAAGTCCCATTAAGCCTGGATCTGTTTGGTTAAAAGTACTATGTAAAGAATTTTGCTTGCATTGTATGTTTGTTGGCTGCGACTACTGTAAGCTCTAATTAGTGCTACTCATTGGCACATATAATTTGCTTCTATTAGTAGAGCTTTTCCAGGATTTTCATTGTGGATATGCTTGCAAGGCCATTTTCTTAAATCCTTCACAGCCTTCGCAAGTTCGTCATTCTATGGAGCGGGCACAGCACCTGTGGCTCCACAGCTTTACGGCCAAGTATTTCACACTACCGTGGCATAATCTCGTAGATTAAAGCACCTCAGCCAATGTTGCTGTACAGAAAGAAGCCTCATGCACCATTTTACTCTTCATTTATCGTGCCTTAAGTGTTTATAAAAAGTTATAGTACTACGCATGACTGTGTGTCTTGTCTTAGTAATGCTTAATTGTCAGGTGCAGGGAGTGTGCTCTGCCTATTGCACTTGCTCAATATAATTCAGTGACTGCAGCCGTTCACCTTCAAAGGTTTTCAAGAACCTCTTGCCTGTCAGAATACAAAGAACAAGTAGAACGTGCCTGTGCTTCTGCACATACTTAACATGTTGGTATCACTATTGCAGGAAAGCTGCAAAACTTGAAGGTTTTATCAGTTTGTTACAACACCTGTTGTAGGCGATGCATATGAATACCATCATAAGCTAGCTCTTACCAGTGTTCCTATTCTGTAGGGTTGATTTGCATTAAATGTCTGTGGAACCAGACTGTTTATGAGTGTCTTACGGTGCAGGTAGGTTAATAATGCAGACACATCTGTGTATCCTACTAGACTTAAGCTTCCTCCACCATAGTGCAAACCTCTGCGGAAGCAAACGTGCCATGCTGATATCAAAACTGGCCTGCTTCTATACCCATTCGTTTGCTGGTGCTGAAGTACAGCGAAGCATTGCACGTGAACACTAGACCACAAAGCTCGGTTCCGCGATGCTGAAATCAATTGCGTCCAAGGATGATAGTACCACAGGTGGGTTAACAAAAGTTTCATTACATTGCCTATGTCTTTTATGCTGTCCAACAGCCGAATTACACCGAGGGGGAAAAAGGTTCACGTGAAACCTTTGATGCCAATATAGGGTGAAATGCCCACATACTCGTGCGTGCTACAATGAACTGCAGGTTCTCTTAAGCCAGAGTGCTCCACTGAGGTTGTGGTTGTGGTTCTAGCATGAAAAAGCGCGGAATTTCAATGTAAATACGATTGTAGTTTCTTGTGAAACTTCAAGTAATTAGTGAAAGCTATTGCCGCAGCCTATGGCATTAAGAAATGGCTTATCGAACATTTTGCCAGTCGCATGTTACTTGATTACACATTTGAAAACTTGCACGTTCAGCTGGGAAGCTATGACTTCATGCCTGGCAGCTTCTCATAACTATACACTCTCGAGTTAGTGTGCAGGGCTTGAAGAATTCATTTAACATCAAAAGCGACTTCACCTAATATGCAGAAATTGCTTGTTTAAAAGCAACGTCGTGCCTCATCGTGGTAACCTAAAAAGCAATTTTTCTGTTCTGTAGCTTTTAACAATACCCTTTGTTTTTTCAGGTTGAGACACCTTTCCTGTGAAGGAGGGAGCATCAACTTTCAGGTTAGTGTTGGCTTATTCAGACAGTTGCCTGATGCCTATGCTGCTATTAGTTGGACCACCATTCTCAACTTGAGAAACACGGGAAAAAAAATGAGGGATCTGTGGCATGCCAAAATGAGGGATCTGTGGGATGCCGAGTTGTGGCTATCACAGCTCAGTGCTAAGCAGGTGGTCACAGATCCAATATTATGTTAGTGTGTGGCAAAATGTAGAGGCACCTGCGTGCATTTAACCTTGGGTGGGAGTGCCGTAGTGTCATGGCTTTTGCGTCTAAAGCTTTTATGTTTTTAGGAAACAAGGGTTTGGAGTGCTGTCACCAGTGTAACAGGTGGTAGCACTCCAAACCTCTTATTTACACTATAATGCTACTGAACTCATTTTGTGGAAATTTGTGTGTCGGCATCGTTGGTCGTGAGAGAAAAATTGTGCGTATGACTGAAAAATCAACTAAAGTTCATATAACTGATAAAAATACCATATATACACGCATAATTTGCCCCCTCTCATTATTCGCACACCCCTAATATTGTGCCAGCTTTTCGGGAAAAAAAATATTTACTCTTGTATTTCGCGCTCGCCAGCGCGCACCTTTGGACCTTTCCAAGCATGTTTCAGTGCTTCGGCTGGGTGCGCGCCTCGCCAGGCAGACGAGCACAATCAGGCTGCGAGTGCGAAGTCCAGTCTTCTGAGGATCTTCCAAGAACTAGGAACACAAACCTGTTGATGGGTCACCGGAACTGCTCGAGCGTTTATCTCCACCCTCTCCTAATCTCTACCAAGGATCAAGGCACGGACGGCTTTCTGCATCAGGAGGCGTGTGAGGGCCTGTCGCACCAACTGTTCTCCTCGGTCTCTGCGTCCACTCTACAATGCACGCTTGCTCGATTTCGGAAGTTTACGTTTCACCATCCGGCCGACGCGTTTTGACGGTTCCTTTGCGATGTGGTACAGATATTATACATACGGCGAAATTGAAGCTCGCTATTGTAAATTTTGCCGAAGAAAACGGGAAGTGTGCCGCCACGAAGCACTTCAAAGGGACGTACTTCAATGTGACGACCGGCGTGATCAGAACGCGAGAAAACAGAAGAATGTACGCTAACTAATGAATGTTTCCTGCCATTGAAGGAGGCCTTTTCAATTATGTATGGATTCTTAGTTTTCCCGATATCGCCGTGTCGTGGGACCTAGTATCTCCTAGCAGTGCCAAAAGAGCTTTACTAAAATTTGCAGATCTCGCATACAGTGGGAATCAATGATATGCGAAGCATTAGAAATGTTTGTCACTTTAAAATCAGCACAACATTATGAAATGGAGGTAAATGATTTCATACATGATTTCTGTATCATGATTATCACATTTAGATGTGTTGTTTACCTTCATCTATTCACGTCGCGTGATACCAAATTTAGTATATGTGGGGCTAGCCCAACGACCGTGAGCACACTATGAGCGTGGTATGTTGTCATGTTCTTACACAACACGCGTGTCAGGATTGTCATGTTTTCACCAGTCATATATTTCGTCATCCAACGACGTCACGTAACACCAATTTCGCACATGGGGAGCTAGAAAAACGGCCGCGAGCGCATCATGAAGGGCCCAATATACTCCAATGTAGCGTTGACACACGCGCACGCTAGGCCACTACGTTACCAAAACGCGGGCACTCTATAGTCCGGCGCCAGACGCAACCAGCATCCGTCGACACGGCCCAACGGCAAACCGGCGCGAAATGCGTCATGTTGCATTTCGCGCTATAAAGTAACATTACTTTATGCGATACGTTATCAAGACAACACTGCGTCTCCCTCTTTTCGTAATGGAGGGACGCCGGACGCGCTGAAACGCACATGCGTCAAAGCAACACAGCGCGTCTGCGAGTATATGGCAGGACCGGCACCTGGCGTGGCAACGCCGGCGTGATGTGACGAAATGAACGCCAGCGAGCACGAGTAATGTCCAAATGTATCGGCGCCTTGACTGTGGCATGTAGTCATCTTCTCGCATGACACGCATCTCATGATTCTTATGTTTGCACCAGTCACATACCTTCGGCATTCATTGGTGTGACGAAATGCCAAATTTGGCATATGTGGAGCTAGCGAAACGGCAACACTGCGTCTCCCTCTTTTCGTAATGGAGGGACGCCGGATGCACTGAAACGCGCATGCGTCAAAGCAATGCAGCGCGTCTGCGAGTATATGGCAGGACCGGCACCTGGCGTGGCAACGCCGGCGTGATGTGACGAAATGAACGCCAGCGAGCACGAGTAATGTCCAAATGTATCGGCGCCTTGACTGTGGCATGTAGTCATGTTCTCACATGACACGCATCTCATGATTCTCATGTTTGCACCAGTCACATACCTTCGTCATTCATTGGTGTGACGAAATACCAAATTTGGCATATGTGGAGCTAGCGAAACGGCCTCGAGTGCATCATGAGTGTGGCATGTAGTCATGTTGTTACGTTACACGCATGTCGTGATTATCATGCTTGGATGTGTCATTTACCTATGTTTTCCGTTTGCGCCGCGTAATACAGAGTTTGGTACATGTGAAGCTAGCTATACGGCCAAGAGCGCATCATGAGCGTAGTATGTAGTTATGTTGTTACATGACACGCATCTCATGTTTATCATGTTTGCACCAGTATCATAACTTCGTCATTAATTCACGTCCTGTAATAGCAAATTTGGTATAAGTAAAGCGCGCCCCGCCGCGGTGGTCTAGTGGCTAAGGTACTCGGCTGCTGACCCGCAGGTCGCGGGATCAAATCCCGGCTGTGGCGGCTGCATTTCCGATGGAGGCGGAAATGTTGTAGGCCCGTGTACTCAGATTTGGGTGCACGTTAAAGAACCCCAGGTGGTCGAAATTTCCGGAGCCCTCCACTACGGCGTCTCTCATAATCATATGGTGGTTTTGGGACGTTAAACCCCACGAATCAATCAATCAATAAGTGAAGCTAGCGATAAGGCTGCCAGCGCATTGTGAGCGTTGCATGTAATCATGTTGTTACATGACACACATCTCATGATTATCATGTTTGCACCAGTCACATACCTTCGTCATCCACTCGCGTACCGTAATACCAAATTTGGTATATGTGACGCTAGCGAAACGGCCGTGAGTGCATCATGAGCGTGACATGTAATCATGTTGTTACATGACACGTATGTAATGATTTTCATGTTAGGGTCAGTCGCTTGTGTTCGCCATGCAATCATGTTGTACCATACCAGTTTTGCAACGTGCCATGTGAATGAAACCACTGCAAAAGCAGCAGGACCATGAAATGTAAATCCTGACATTCATGACGTACATGTCAGGATTTTCATGTTATGACTAGTAAAATATGTTCTTCATACAGTCATGTTATGTCATATGCCAAGTTTGGTATCGATATTATTATCAAAACGACCAGGAGAGGTAAAAATCGTAGGCGGCAAGATAGATAGATACGCTCAATGCCGCCGAAGCATACGTGCCAAGCCTCCCGGATTTCGACCGTTTCTTCTGTTTGTACGGTTGTCATGAACATCTCCCAGAAATCGAAATTTCTTTGCGTGATCTGGCCGCATTGACAAAAACGGAGCTCAATGCTCTCCAGGTTTTTCGAACCTATCCCATTTTGTTATAAATGCGTTTAAGAGGCGTTCATGGAATCGTACAGTATAATCTCAGTGATGCGAAACCGGGGCAGATACGAATTCTTCAATTTCCCCAGCTAAATTCCACTGTTCATTGGGCCTCAATTCGAATGTTCTGAACACATTTCCTAATTGCGGCAGGTGATACGAAGTTTACTACAAAAACCGTCGAACGAAGGCATAGAGCAGCGTGCTCGAAGCTTCAGAAGTGCGTGTGCGACCGGCGCACGCACTGTCTTCTGCAGTGCGTGGGATTGTCGTTGCCACAACCGCTGTGGACGAAACTGCGGTCGCTCTTCACACGATCATGTATGGCGATGACGTAGCTGACAGAACCTCGAAAGTGTGCACTCAACCAGTGAAAGCAAAGCTGCTTTCCGCTAATTATGTGGACAAAACTGCGGCAGATGCTATTGTAGATAGCATAAAAGGACCTAGTTTTGAAGGCGCGTGCGCAGCCGAGCACACGGGGATTGTAAAATGACTACCGTTTGCCCCAACCACTGTGCACAAAACCTCAGTCGCGGCAACGCAATATTGATCTACGGGCTCCGAGGGCATGCAGTGGTAGGTTAAAGGCAGTTTCGCCGCAAGGGCGAAGCAATAAATGCGACAGCAACAACTTGGAATGTAACGCTGAGAACGGCAAGCAGATCGAAACGTGCAGCGCGCTGCTCATACACCAATGACGCACGAAAACGATACTACCAGGTCGAGAGCGAACTAACCACGTTAACCACTCGACACGTAATGCACTGTTCAAACAAAAACGATGCACGATACGTAATCACAGGTACAGATGAGCACAAACTAACAAGTGTCCCAGTTATACTTCGCAGTGTATGAAAAGCGTGCTGTTTCCGAAAAGAGGCCTGTGCAGAGACCTAAGGGACCTTTGTGGGCCCCGTAACTAACACTTTCGTTTCAGTGAAATTCGAAAGCACCACAAGATTCCCCCACCATAAGATAAGCGCGCGCGCACAAGCACCACTGCCAGGCGGCTGTGGCACAAGCATCCCTCCCCCCCCCCCCCCCCACCATGGGGCAAAGTACACGTGAGAGAGAAGCATGGGTCGGCGCATCGGACGAGCTCAGCGCCGAGCGGGGGCGGCTTTTTTTTTTCTTTGAATGTTCATATATATATATAGATACGTATACATATACGGTGAAGGACGGCAATGTGGCGAGGGCAAAAGAACAGCCTTGACTGTTCATATAATTGCTATCGCAATAAAAAGGGGGCCAGGCGCGTTTTGGCGTTCCTGTCAAAAGAATCTTCTAGTGAGCAAAGCTTTGATCCGCGCTTTTGCCGCTCTAGCTGCGACGTCCCGTCCATTTACGTGTGTCCCAGGAAGACATATGCTAGTTGTTCTGGCCGAAAGAGATTCTGCTAGTTGTGTTGATCCTTTGAGACTCTCACCTTAGTGAAAAACTTCACCCTCGTGTGTTCGGCCGCTTCTAGCCTCTAAGACCACAACACTGATGTTGGCGCTTGCTATTGAGACCCCCCTCCTAACCCCTTTTGTTTTTCGCAATGTGTTTTTTTTTTTATCCTTGTGTTTATTTTTCTTGTGTGTGTGTGTGTGTCCCCATGCTCGTTGCGGAAATCTCCCGGATTCAGAATTCTTGAACTTGGCAGGTATGCCGAAGTACGCCAAGAAATGTTTCGCGTTCAACATGGGGTGTTCAAACGCGTTCGACGGAACCGAAGATGATGTGCTTCAGGAGGGCGATATGCAGCGGCCGCGACAATAATTCCTAACTGGACATTGCGATCAATGATTCCCGCTAGACCGCATGTGACTGGATATGACTGGTTAAAATACGTGCTAATTCTCTAAAAAATAAGAGGTACGCTCTCTTTGTGCTCTAATTTATATCCTTTTTTTTTTCTCATGTATATACTGCATGTGTTTGGACTGTGACACAATATTTTTCGTATGCGCTCGCGAAATCCCTTTCTCGGGGCCTCGAAGTACCGAAAAAATGTGCGCACATTATGCGAGGAAATGCGGTATTCTGTCTGAAAATCGAGCCATTGTCATTTGTGTGGCCAGCAGCTGTGTGAAGCATAGGGACACACCAGACATCAAAATGGGCATTGTGCAAGGAGAGGTTGTTTTTATTAAAGGCACATATTGCAATGGGCTCAGAGGTTCACATGTTACCTTACAGACGCTTAGTGGGTCCTAAGATATTACTTGAAAGGAAGCATTATGGCTTAGTGGTCAGTAATCAATCTTGAAAGGCCAATTTTTCTAGCGCAGTTGTTTGTTTCCGTGCGCCATGGTTGAGGCATGCACAGAGAACCAAACCCTGATCAATTTAGAAGGCGATGTGCACAGGGCATGATTGTGCTATCGTGTTGTACTTTTGAAAGTGGAGCTCAAGTGGTCTCCAAGTTTTATTACTCTTTTATGCTGACACCATGCAAATCTTGCTTCCATACAGAATGTACATCATTGGAGGACAACCAGCTAGAAAGGCCCTTCTGCTGCACCTTAAAACTGGTAAGCCAACGTTACATGATTGTTGTACTTCATTCTTACACTTATAGGTGCATGAAAACTAAATTCCAACAGACATCATTGCTGTACTTGTAGAAATGTAGACGCCTGCTAGTACAATACCTGGACTAATCCAAATTGATTCAGTGCGCTGGTCACTTGCTAACGCTAACTGCTGCATTGTAACAAACCCTGATGGTAGAAAGGTACAACCCTGCACAACCACAACCCATATAGTTTGGTGCATTTTCGCCACTATATAAGACACTGATGTCTGAGACAAATGAGTTTAAAAGACCATTGTGGATTCATTAAAGGGGGGGTCAGTCAGAAAATGAGAACGTGTTACCCTACTTATGAGAGATTCCTCATGCAAGGGACAAGAAATGCTCTGCCATGTGTGTCTAATGAGGTACCGACACAAATATTCGCGCCTGACATAGCCTGCAGGATCAATTCCCGTGAACATGTGTATTTCTTTTTCAAAATATCTAAAGCGAATATATAGCTTGGAAAGTGGAATTAATTTTCAAAGTTGCGTGAGCGATCAACTCTGTCGTGCTATTGTGACCCCCTACTTACCACATGTGACCTTGCTGCAGCAAGTTATGATAGTGTCATAGCGGCCATTTTTTCTTAGGTGCGTTTGCTCCAGCACACTAATTCTAGGCAGCTGCTCACGAGTCCGTGGTCGCGGCGCAAGAGTTGAAAGTTTTGTTTGATGACATCGCTGTCCAGTCTCCTGTTCCAGAAAATCTTCCTGATGTGAACCGCACAGAAGTGCATCACAGTTCTGTGTGCTGACATTGTTGAGTGTTGCACCCTCTAGGTGGTGATAGCTACACCCGGTGGCTTGTCGGTATTGAAACCAAGACTGGGACTGGTCGGTAATAATGAGCATCCAATTAATTACCTGTTGCACGCCACAAAAAACCATGTATCGTGTTATTACTAACTTGCCCCCAGGAACACATTGCAGCAAAAAAACGTGTGGTGTACACGTATCCCGAAGGAGTACGGCCACCAGCGTGGGTTCGGTCTTAGCGAGCCGCAGGGCACGCGTTAACCGTCGCCGTGGCGGGAAACACGATACTGCTCAAGTCGCAACACTTTATTGTGGCAACACCAAACGCAGTACAGCCCGTTGCAAAAAGGCGCGGCGGGAAAGCAAGTAGGCTTATCCACGCCACGGGCACAAAGTACTACACAGGGTGCCACGAGCACGTCTCCGCGGTAAAGGTAATCCACGGAGACACCGGGACAAAGGGGCCCGGTTGCTCGAGCGAGGGCAAAGGCGCTCGCGTTGGCTTCGAAGGGAGACGGGTCGGCGTAGCTAGGCCACGCACTAGGACACCGTACTGCCCTTCGGCCGTGAGTACGCAGCGGGGCAACAAAAGGTGAGCGTTCGCATCGGGCGCGAGGCGCCGTCAGCGAAGTCCGACGAGCCCCGAGCGACGGGACCCGACGGACGGAAAAGAATGCGTGGCTCACCGTTTGAAGTCCCGGACTGTACTCACCGCTCCCGACGCAGCGCGCGAAAACCTCTTGGGAGGCTCCCCGCGCCGCGCCACAGTCAACATCCGCTACCGGG
Source organism: Rhipicephalus microplus (assembly GCF_013339725.1). NCBI lineage: Eukaryota > Metazoa > Arthropoda > Arachnida > Ixodida > Ixodidae > Rhipicephalus > Rhipicephalus microplus. The sequence goes on along the minus strand of NC_051165.1, from coordinate 265,187,818 downwards.
TGAGGGAGTTAAACGTCACTCCGCCCTTCCCAGCGCGGCAGACAGCAAAGGAGGGCAGACATGTCGGGACATGAGAATGGCAGAAAAGGCGGGAAAGCCCGCGCAAAGGCAGCGGGCCAGCCTCAATTCCCACATCCCCCCCTCCTAAACTTGTCCTTTACCGGTCTGCAAAAGGCAGCCGGACGTCACCCATGCAGTTAAAATGACACTGCTATGAGCGGTAGCTAACCTCAGTCCAGCCCTGCTGCTTAAAAAAAAAATATGATTACAAAGGAGAAACAAAAACATAAATAACAAAATAAACACACGACACTATAAAGATAACTGCGGAAGGGAGCACAGAAAAGTGGGACTAGTGTTCGTGTTGGTGCTGAAGCGGGATAGCGTCCACTGCGCGGAGGGGCGGAAAAGGGCGTGACAGTGTCCGCTGGGTGCGATGCCCGAGTGCGAGGTCAGAGGTACGGGAGGGCTCACTGATGGCTCGTTGCTGCTCTTGATCAGCCGCGAGTCCGATGAAAGCCGCTTCGGTTGTTCGGAGGCCCCGCATATCTGGCTCGATGACGGAGCTGGACGTTGCGGGAAGCCGGGCCTCTCCGGTGGTCAGGGAGGCCGAACCAAAATTGGCTGCGAGGCGCCCTGGCGTTGGCCGGCAGCATATAGCTGCTTTCAGCTGGCCTCGTGCAGGAGCCATGGTGGGAAAGGCAGCGTGGCTTCTTCGGCGACGGCCGAGAGCAGAGCACAGCCAGACGGTCTGACGTCAGTGTGTCAATGCCCCCCAGCACCTCCAGTGCCCGCGTCGATGGGGGGGAAGCCATGACGCACTCTTCGCGGGCTCGCACTTGCACACGCACAGAAGCACGCAGGCACACACACCGCCGACAGCTGCGCGAGCGTAGGCGCAAAGCGTCCTTCGTCTCTCTCTCTCCCGGCAAGCACCGACACACAAGGTCACACACAGCTCCCTTCGCGGTAGACGAAACGAACACGAAAAAAAGTAAAAACAGAGCAAAACGACACTCAACATCTGGCGAAAAACATAAAACACAAATAACACTTAATATTAGACAAAAACATAAAATACACATAAACACTTCAAAAAAAAAAAGAAACACTGGCAGCAGACAGAGCGGGGTCAACTTCTTTACGAGAAAAGGCCGTAAAGAAGCTAACCTATACTGAGGCTAGACAGTAAACTGAGGGCCTTCGGTTGCGGAGAAGTCCGCCGTCCGGCGCGAAATCACAAAGGTGACCGCTTCCTCAGATTATACCGGTGCGGGGTCCGAATGCGGTCCGCCGCTCCGGGTGTGCCCGTTGCTTGCGCGAAGTGCCGTAGGGCACTGGCGCGAGCTCGTCAGACCGTGACAAAGGGCTTCAGGTCTGCGATGTGGGCACGGCTGAGTTTTCCCAAAGGGGATCTTTCAGCTAGTACGCGCCACGGACGCTCACTGACAATCGGTTCATAAAACCGGGCGGCTTTCCAACCCTTGGCTCAACCGTTTGTCAGACGTGGCAGGGACGGAATACCGATAAAAGCCACGCTTCGTGCCGGGCCAGGTCACAACATTGCTCAGTTTGCAAAAACTTTCGAGCCACTCAGCTGACCGGCCATGGATTCGTCGTGAGAGGATCGCAACAGTGCGGCTCTCAGACTTTTGGGCATAACCACCTTAAACGGGTCGCTGGACTCGTCGTCAGTGGCTATATAGTTCAGCAGGAGCCCGTCATGGTCCAGCAAAAATGAATCTGCCGGGGACTCAGCGACACACGCTGTATCAGCCCCCTAATCGCGCCCGCCGCAGAACAAGCAGCGTAACGGCGCGCCTCTCAAGACGGTTTAACGGCGCCCGCCGCAAAGCAAGCAGCGTATACGGCGCTCCGTCCCTCCGAGACTCGAAACGGATCACTTTGCTGAGCCTTCAGTAGCTCTTCGCTGCTGAAAGCGATTCCCATTCTCCCAAAATGGGGGAGTCTGGTATCGCGCCCACTCAGGACCGCAGCAACCGCCGCGTGCACGGCGTCGCGGGTTCGCTCTCGGCATGGTGGCCTTCGGAAAGTTCCCCCGCTCGGCCGCTACGCAGTGCGCCGCTTACCTGGATAGCAGCCAAGGTCGTCCTCATGGGGACTCCCCCTTTCCGCCGCTGTTTCGCCCCCGACGCTTGCATGTGCTAAGGCACCGCGAGCGGCCGTCGCACCGAAATCCAGGTTCTCGGCAGACAACAGGGGCACGAGATAGCGCGTCAGCTACCACGTAGGAGTGTATTCACCACAAAAAGGGGGTGACGACACGGGCGAGCGCCGAAGGGCGCCCGTCGATAGAGGCGGTGGCCTCTTGGTGCAACGCGGCATGCCACAAAGCAGACATGTTGCGACGAGCCCGAATCGCGCAGGCGAACTGACACGCTAAGAGCAGCCAAAAGCTAGAGCTTTTGATACCGCGTTGGGCGCCAGTGTAGTGTACACGTATCCCGAAGGAGTACGGCCACCAGCGTGGGTCCGGTCTTAGCGAGCCGCAGGGCACGCGTTAACCGTCGCCGTGGCGGGAACACGATACTGCTCAACGTCGCAACACTTTATTGTGGCAACACCAAACGCAGTACAGCCCGTTGCAAAAAAGGCGCGGCGGGAAAGCAAATAGGCTTATCCACGCCACGGGCACAAAGTACTACACAGGGTGCCACGAGCACGTCTCCGCGGTAAAGGTGATCCACGGAGACACCGGGACAAAGGGGGCCCGGTTGCTCTAGCGAGGGCAAAGGCGCTCGCGTTGGCTTCGAAGGGAGACGGGTCGGCGTAGCTAGGCCACGCACTAGGACACCGTACTGCCCTTCGGCCGTGAGTACGCAGCGGGGCAACAAAAGGTGAGCGTTCGCATCGGGCGCGAGGCGCCGTCAGCGAAGTCCGACGAGCCCCGAGCGACGGGACTCGACGGACGGAAAAGAATGAGTGGCTCACCGTTTGAAGTCCCGGACTGTACTCACCGCTCCCGACGCAGCGCGCGAAAACCTCTTGGGAGGCTCCCCGCGCGGCGCCACAGTCAACATCCGCTACCGGGTGAGGGAGTTAAACGTCACTCCGCCCTTCCCAGCGCGGCAGACAGCAAAGGAGGGCAGACATGTCGGGACATGAGAATGGCAGAAAAGGCGGGAAAGCCCGCGCAAAGGCAGCGGGCCAGCCTCAATTCCCACAAACGCAAGGCCAAAATGTTTGTGTCAGTGCCCCTGAAGCTCATTTGTATAGATCAGTCATGAAACCTTCCAAGTTAGCTTTCCTGTGACACTAAAAAGTACATGCACCATGGCACTGAATCTTTTCCTTGCTACAACTATGCGCAATGCAGTGTTTCACTTGTTTGGCCATTGACTAAAAAATTGCGTGTTGTCATTCACGTGCGTTGCTTGTGTGCTGTGGAACGTCGAAAAGAAGCACCTGTGTTTCCTTTTCTACTGAGAAATGAGAACTGACTGTATTATCTGTAGAGGTGTACGACAGATATACAAGCCATTGGGTTGGTGTGTACTCTTGACTGTGCTGCCATTTATCTGGTATTCAGCTTTTACAGCACAGTCGAATCCCGCTACAACCAAATTGACGGGATGCGTGAAAAAATTTGTTGTTGCAAAATTTAGTTGAAGTGAAATATCATCTATAGACCACAAAGCTTGGCAAGATCTGATGATTATGACTCGTCGTTTGGTTCCTGCAAGTGCATGCTTTGAACTGTGGCCAACTCAGGCGTAGCTGGCCGAACACTGAGTGAACGTATTTTCTTGCATATAATGCGATCAAAATATACTGAAAATTTGGAGATGAAGTCTAGTTGCAGGTTATACGATAATTTTGGTGCGTGGGTGTTTGGAAGTTGGCTTCACGGCAATGCGGAGAAGGTGGCCTTGCGTCATGACGCGGTTAGGTTTTTTTTTTTTTTTTTTTTTTCCTTCTCGCGGTTTGTGGCAGGGGGTGCTGGATATATGCAGGTGTGGGTAATACAGAAGAAAATACGATATTCAGATGGCCCTTGGGGCTTGCCGAGTGCACAGCACCACCACAAACGAGAGTGCCAAAGCTTCGCTAGAGGCCTACTGATAACTGTCACTGAAAGTGCCGAAGCTCTGCACTACCGTGGCCATAAGTGAACGACAGGAAGGCCGTAACGCTTCGTGTCGTTTTATGGCTTTATTACCTCTAATCTACTAGTCTTTGTTAGCTACTACCTGCGCACCTTCAGATTGTATTCGCTATTGATGAACAACACAATAGCAATCGCTCTTAGCTGCACAACAGTTGCGACAAACACAAGTTTTGTGTTTAATCTGCACGCGCTTCGCTGGCCGCGCGCGTGACTTAAGAACTGCATTGTTGCTCTCTTTATTCGCATCGTTATGGAAAGAAATACTGGGTTGAGTAGGTGTGCCTTGACTGCGCGCTTACTTTCGTAGTTGCCCATGAATGGTCACATTTGACACGACCACAATTGTGTTTGCAGCGGTTGTGGCAAAAGGCAGTTCTGCTAGGACTAGGTGCGCAATGCTCGCGTGTGCACCTTCATGACACATGGTTGTCATTCATGATCGCTGAGCTAGTGACGACGAGCAGTAGTTTTGTTATCAGCGCGACGTCAAAAATATATGGTGGGGGTTCTTGAATATCGCGATTCTGCCGTGGCACACATGTGCATCGAATCCACCAGCAGCATCATGACGAATGTGCGCACTGTCACTAAGCATCATAATGGCGATAAATTTAGCGGGATGAGCGTGTGGGGGCAGAAAACACTGTTATTGCGATACGGCCTTGGGCTCTGGATGTCACAAGTCGTTAAGAAATGGTGGAATAGGTATCGAAATTTCACGGCAATCCGGAGCAAATTTTTCTTTCTTTTTTTTTTTTATGGGGTAGTACTCGTGAAAACTTTGTTAAGGCGGAAATATCCAGTAAAAGTATTCGATGTGACGAGACATTTTTTACCTTGTTTTCTATGGCAACTGATGGGAAATAGCGAATCATTCATTGTGGCGAAAATTTCATTGTAGTGGGGTTCGACTGTACTGCTAAGAACCTATCTGCGACCTTTTGACCATTGCAGTACTTTCACCACCTGCTGCAAGTTGCTAGGCGCGTGGAGATTGAAGGCATTCATGGATCGTACATTATCAGCAAAAAGAGGACTGAAATATATTAGAATAACACTGATTTAGGTCCATGCATAAGCATGTGCTATAAAGTTACATTTTGAGCTAACAAAGCCAATCAAGTGTACATTTCGAACTTCCCAATATTTCATTGACTAATACAAACCCATGTATTGTATTTTGTAGACCATCTGGACCCTGCAAGTGCATCTAGGGAACTTTGAATTCAGCTTTGAATTCAGGCAGGCTGTTCTTGGCCAACTTTGTTTGGCAGAAACCAGGCAGTTTCGGACATTAGCATGTTTGCGTGTTAAAAACTAATTATAGACACTGGCACAAGTGTTTGAGCATTTGATAAAATTGATGACAAGCTCGGGGGGGGCATTTTCTCTCTCATCATTTTCTCATTCCCGATGCCCTTCTGCACCTATCGGCAAAATTTGGCTTCGAAATTCTAGTTATTTCTCAAGTTATGACCCATAAAAAGAGCAATTTCGCGCAAGCAAGCTTTAGTTTAACACTTTCGGGACCAGGGAAAATCAGTGACAAGGAGTGTTACAATAAATATCTTTAGTAAGTCAGATAAACAAGCTACACTAATGTATTATTTATCAAAATGAAGGTTATTGAATGGTCTTTTAGATGCATGCTAAATATTACACAGAAAACGTTTATACATAATAATGAAAAAGTGTCAAAAAGAAAGTGTCACGAAAAACAAACATAAAAAAGTTTTAAAAGGCATGCATTTAACAGTTGAATTGTGAACTAAAAAAAATTTCAACATATACAAAAAGTGGCAAAACGTCTTCTTTCTCTAAAATAAAATTTTGGTCCGCCTATCTATAACTGCCTTTGCTCAGCCTGCTTCACACTCTGAACACTCGTGTGCCCGTCACAGCTGATGGCTCTGATGCCACTGCAAGAAACAATTTCTCGTCGTTGTAAAACACAAGTAAACATCACAAGTTCTGCAAAAACAATTAGTTTTGAGTTCAACTTTCTTGCTGTTATAGCACAGCTTGCAGCTTCTGTGCCTTTCTGCCTTTTCGGGCTTGTGGAGCGTTCGTTTAGTGGAGGGTGGAGGAGGAGTGCGTGCTGGCTTGGCACTATCAATGTTGAAGATCTGACGAACGAGCTCTTCTTTGAATGCCAGGTGGTCGTATTCAGATTTTCTTTCAAGTTCGGGGATATCTGGGTGTGATGCGCAGTGTGCTTGAAATAAAATGAAACTATTCACATAGGCAATATCAATGCAGTGGAAGAAGAGTTTTTTCCACCACCGAACACTTCTCATGAGGACATTGTAATAGCCAATCATCTGGTCTGATTTATCTACTCCTAGCATTCCAGCATTGTATTCATGTATAAGCAATGGCTTTGGTACAGAAATTTGAGCCCAAGTATTTCCTCTTTTTTCCCTTCTTTTTGCTGTGACGGTCATATTGGCTGTGTGAATAGTGCTCATCATGTTGACAACACGACTGTCCTTCCACTGGAGGTATAATATAGCGCCATCACGGAACCATCTTACGTCCCCACGTCGCACTTTTTTTTCCCATCGTGAGTCTTTCAGTTCAACTGGAAATCCTCGCCGGTTTTTTCTTGTTGTACCACAAGCCAATGTTTTTCGGTCAATCAGGTGACTGAACAAATGCGTCGACGTGTAAAAGTTATCCACAAATATTTGTACCCCCTGATCAAGATATTCGGCGCACAGCTGGCAAACTACATCAAATGCTAATCCATGAGGTCCTGGCTCATCCCGCTTGCCGGTATAGACACTGAAACGTATCGTGTATCCGGTGCCGGGATCAGCTAGGAACCAGAGCTTATAGCCCCATTTTGTGACCTTATCTTTCATATACTGCCTGATTCCCGATCGCCCTTTAGATTTCACCATTCGTCCGTCCACGGAGAGATCACGATTTGGCTGAAAAAGGTTCGCGGACACTTGATTCACATGCTCCATGAGCCACCACACGAACCGGAGTTTTCCTCTCAATAGCTGGCTCGCATCGTCCAAGTCTGCAACATGGAGCATAGCGAGCAATGCTATGAAGCGGCGTCTGGGCATTATTCGTCGTGGGAGCAGGCCACTGTAGAGCTCACCCACGTTCCAGTAGAGCTTCAGGCGTGGAACCTTGACAATGCCCATGTAATATATGAGGCCAATGAATTTCATCATCTCGTCCGGGGTTCTTCCCACGAACCATCGGGACGAGCGTGCGTCGGTTTTTGTAGTATTTTCGTCCAGCCGTATTTGTTTGAGTTTTCACATAGCACAGCGATCACTTGAGTTGTGAAAAAAAGAGCGAAGAAGTCAAGGGCCGTCAGAAATTTTCTTGGTCCGCTCCTGAGTGCCACGCCTACGTAGTCAGTGATGTAAACACCAGGTGCTCGATGCGGCGCAAAGACGATCCGCTGCTGTGCTGGTGGCAGGAAGTCATTGCCGTACGTTGTGGAAACCCTGCCAAATCAACATAACACAATAAGAACGTCTAACGACCGTGCAAGCATGCTCAAGAGCAAGCTGAAAGGAAAGCGAACCTAACCTTGGTCCACTTGTTGAACTTCCAGGCTGATCGTCCCCCGACTCGCTGTCCGAACTGAAATCGTACTTCCGAAGTCGTCTTCTGACTCTTCGCTGCTCGTATTATCAACGAAATCAGCCGTTAAAGCAGCGGAATCGCGAGATCCGGGCCGTTTTTCAAGCGCGCCGTGTGGCGAACTTGACGCCATTCTCTCAATCAGCTGACGCGACCGCACCTAAGAGAAACTGCGATTGTCCATCGCCACCTCCCGGAAAAAAAGCAAACTACTCAAAAAATGGAAGAGTGGTGTTAGAAATACCACGCAGATGGCGCTACATGTCAAAACGCACAAAAAATCTAGTTTGAAAGTGCGTTAACACCCATCGGTCGTATGCGACCGATGGCCCCCCATGGGCTGGTCCTGAAAGTGTTAAGGGGGGACGTGGCAAGTAAAACTAATTTTTTTATTAATGTACTGTTTGTGATGAAATTTGGTGTGTGTATGTGGATGATTGTGAGGATTCCAAATATGAAAACCGTTTTCAAATACCTCTTGTAGTTTTTGAGTTACAAGCATAATTATACTAATTAATGCTCTTCACACCTAAAGAGATAATTATTGCTAAATGAAATTATTTTTTCATATTATTATGTTCCCAAAGCATCAACTTGTGCAAAGAAGCTATTAGTTGATTTTTCTAGTTCTTGTAACCATAAATAAAATTTCCAAAACATGGATGTTGTTTTGCGCACACATCGCAGTAATTATAAAATGTGTTCTAAAAATTTTAAATGATGAGTAAGAAGAGAGATAAAGCTTCATTGCACTGCTAAAGGCCTCCTGAGCCTAGTGCAAAAAACGGAACGACTCTATCAGTCTTTGTTAGAAAATGACAGATGTTCTAGCGAAGGCACATAGGCGAAAATCAAGAGTTGAGAAAACTGACTTTGAAAGTTCACTCTTGTTTGGAAGTTCACAACATGGCTAAAACACTCAGAATCCTCCTGGGCAGTAATCCTGAGATGCTGTGGCCTTGGCCTCTGTAGAGCGCAACCCAGTTTTGCGCTTCTTTGTCGTGGAACAATGCGCTTTTTGAGCCCTCTTTACCCTTTTGGCATCTTTTTCGGCTGCTCGCCGCAAAGAGCAGTCTCCTGGATTGAAGCCCAGTTGAGCAGTGATCTCTTGCAGCGCACTCTTGCAGCCACCATTGAAACGGCAGACTGCATCTGCAACTGCACTTTCCACACTTCGAAGGGAGGCGAACTGGCTCTTGGACTGGAGTGACCAAATGAGGCTGTTCATACTCTCCACAGCGTTCTGGGTTTTTCCCTGCGCACACCTTTCAAGGAGCTCTTTGTTCGAGAGGCGCTTGTAGATTGGCAGCAGTGCCACTCGCACGTGAGGGGGCAGTTTATGTTTGTGAGGCGGCAGCGGCTCTCCCTTGGCCAATGCCTGATTGTGCGGGCACCAGGAGTCAGTCCCACTTGGGCACAGGTTGTGGTGTGGATCCTGGTCTGTGGATGTTACATGGTAATAAGTGGCCATGATGGCCCTCTCCATGCCAGGAACATCGTTGGGGTGGCTCTTAATGGCCCAGCCATAATAATTCGTCAACTTCTTTATCAGGCCCTGCGTCAGCCGGCCTTTGCCACCCATGCTCAGTCCTCGGCCTTTGGATTTGTGCTCATCAAGAAGGTTTGCGCAAGGAAGTGCCCATTCTTTTTTTCACATGGTTCACACACTCCTGTTTCTTAATCACCATGTAGCCATACACCTTGTCTTGCGTGAGGGCAAGGTACGTACGGCTGTCACCGTCGCAGAGCACATTGATGTATCGAAGCTTGTACTTGGTAAACGATCTTTCAAACATGATCCTAGCTGCTTCTACTTCCATTTGGCCTGCATTAGCATCGGTGTTCTTTTGGCACTGTGGCTTGTGTTTCTCAAGCCACTCCTCATAGTTGTCGTCACCAGGCTTGGGGCCAACAGCACAGCCTTGGCAGTAGTTGGACAGGACACAGTGGTCCAAGACCAAGCCTGTGTACAGCTCGATTACACAGCCCACGCCAATATGACTTCTGTGCCCCCTCGTCATCCACGTGCCGTCGTAAATGACGTCAATGTTGCCTGGCACTCCTCCTAGGTCCTTGTAAATGTCATGCACCTTCTGTGCACTTTCTGCTTCAATGCGGGTGGCAGCTGATGTGGTGGCAGGGTGGCTGTACTTCCTTTGCAGTCTCTGGTAGGACTTGTGGTGCAGTGCTCGATGCGAAATGTCCATCGCAGAAAAAATGTCATTTATGGCAGATTGTTTTCTGCCAACTGACTGCACAGCCCTCAAAGCACGCACGTTTACCTCAAAGGGGTTCGTTTTTTGTTGCCCGGAGCACCTCGGGGACGACCACGCACTGTTCACTCTGCCACAATTGTCACAAAAAAGTTCCATCCTCGCCGCGAGTCCAAGGCAGTGCGTAGTCTCGAGGCGTATCGACCCTTCGTCGCACTTGTTGCACTTTACTGACGAAAGCAGACCGTTCAGCATCTTCTTATTTACAATGAAGAATGTGGAGTCCTTACCGCCGTCATTTTCGTCGCAGCCTTCGTTCAGAAGCTCGAGCTTCCGCATTGAAGCGGACTTCGATGCTACGGCATCCAAAGCATCCCGCCTTGTCTGCGCCCGCTGCGCGATTTCTTCACTGCTCGGAATCTGGGCCGAAACTCGCGATAGAATGTTCGACGCGCGCACGCCCGGAGTTGCAACGGCTGCCGACGCGGTGCCACCGCAATCGGGTTCGCGAGAGCGTCCATCACGGTCGACGGCATCCGGCGGTCTGACATACGACGATGTGGCACCTTCCACACTCTCGGCCTCACAACAATCAGCGAAGGGTCTGAGTAGAGGCTCCGTGACGCTCGAAGAGCATGCTCCGTCCGGAACTGCGACTGGGACGGCAGCCGCAGTCGTCTGCCCTTTGTTCCAAGCTTTCCGACGCTTGCCGTACTTGTGGACGCTCCGGAACTTTTTTTGCGGCAACATAGCACCGCAGTATGAGCAAGCACTCAGAAGAGACCACCGATGTAACAAAGCTTGGTAAAAAAAAAGCACGCGAACTATCACAAAAACAGCAAACTGGCAAAAAACGAAGCGCACGCCGGATGATTCTCGACACGGCGGCCGCAGATGCGCTCGCGCTTCCAAGGTTGCCAAGGTGCGCGGCGCAGCTTTGACCAGTAAGAGGTCGCGCCTGCTACCACGTGACCCGCGCAGCCAATTGCCGTTCTTCGTTTTCGTTTTTTTACTTGCTCCTCGCGCTTTTATTTTCACTCGGCGAAATACGAGACCGCGACCATCGGGAAGCCGGCTATCTCCTCTTTCCAAAGCTACCAAAATGGTGGCCCACGGTCAACAACTTGGCGCGTTTGTGCGGCGTGAACAACACCGTTTCAGGGGCTTTTTTTTCGCACTTTTTGGCGACTAGCCTCGGCAAAAACACTATTTGCGGGATTTGTAGCGCACGTTTCGCTGTAATATTTTAGAACAAGGAAGTTGAAGGTCTGAAGATTACGAAAAAAAATAAATCAGAAAATCGCATATTTTGACCAAAATCGGCACTTTACTTGCCGCGCCCCCCCTTAAGGGGAGACACTCCTCGAAAAAACTTTTTTATTTCTAGTCATAGACACATGAAAATTTTCGGTATTCATTTCAATATTCATTAATTATTTCAATATTCAAATATGCAAATATTGTGTAGCTGCTATGAATATTGTGTTACGCCATGCATAATAGCAAAAAGTTACATGTTGTAAAAGCATTGTCTCTGATCTTATTTGACTCTTGATAGATTGTAAAGTGCAAATATCTAAGGCCCGTGTGTTCAGATTTGGGTGCACGTTAAAGAACCCCAGGTGGTCAAAATTTCCGGAGCCCTCCACTACGGCGTCTCTCATAATCATATCGTGGTTTTGGGACGTTAAACCCCACAAATCAAAGTGCAAATATCTATCCAGATGTCACAGAAATATTGCAACCAAGGAAAAACAATCATATTGAATGACTGATTACTTTCAATCTCCCTTGAAACAACAGCCTAATATTTTCACAACTAATTCTGGTAGGCATTGCAATTTCAAGTAGATATTTGCATTCTGCATGTGTTAATTAATAAGCGTGCCAAGTTTTGTTATTGTGCAATAAGTATAAGTGTCTAAAAGGCTGCTCGGAAAATGTGAAATTGTCAAAAAAAAATGAAAATGAGAAAAACAAGTTTGAAAGTTTGAAAAGTTGGCATCTATTATTATCAAATTGGGGCACAATGAAAAGCATCTTGCACTGAATGCTCGGAACACGAAGAATCGCACAGAATTGTGAAAGTTGGTCATGGCCTGCGCCTATAACGCGTGCTGCCAGAACTGCCTTCAACGTTTACAGCAAAGCTATCATGCGAGCTCCCACTGTCGAAACGAGCGCTCGTGCCTTGGTCGCTGGCCGAAGTAGTACGTCTCGACGCTTGCGTGAATGAAAGTGTAGATTCAGGGCAATCAGTATTTTCACAGCACAGTTCGAGGAATGCCAAAAGCCCTTTGCGCTTTCCAGCTACCACTGACGCAGAGTTCCCGTTCGCGGCAGGTTGAGCATTGCGCACCCGCCACAAGGGCAGTCAGCGCATCGATTTCGCAAAGCAGCGTGTTGGCAGTAGCAGCACCTACTGATCTACCTTCACTCTCGAAGAATCCTCTCTTCATTTGGGATGCACTGACGAATTCCACGGCAGCGGCTATTTCACAACCACTGTCGCCGTGGGGTTCGGTGTCAGGCCTATCCGAATTCGGGGCGTTGGTCGGCGGTGACATCGGCATTCGCTGTCGCTTTGGGAAGCGTCCGTCGCCATTTCTCTCAATACTTGGGGCGAGTTCTGAACTTTCGATTATCTAGACTGCGCTTCTCAGGGCTTGCCATGACGCAAAACTGCAGAGAAACACTGAACAACTCAATTGCGTCGCCCGAGGAAGGATAGGAGGGGGGGGGGGAGGCGGAGGGCACCGCCGCCCCATGACTGCCTCACGCTGCATGCCACGAATATTCAAAACGCGTAACGTATGCATTGTTTTTCATGTTTTTGATTCATTCTTCGTGAAGATACAAGACTGGCTACTAGTGGATTGTGAAGGGGAAGGCCTTCACAGCACGCATGCACGATTGCAAATGGCGGCCCACGCGTCGTTTTCGCAACAAGGCAACTTGAACTATGCCATTTTTGGCGACTTTCGCGTATTTCTCATGTCACAGCTCCCTACTTCGAAGCATTTTTAGATCATTTCTCGTGCGAATTTCAGCTTGATATGTTCAGAAGTAAAAGATTATAGTCCAAGGATGCCAATACAACCAGAAAATAAACAGCGAAAATTTTCCGGAAAACCGCGCCTTTTCGACCCACGTCTCCCCTTAAAGTGTAATCTAGCCGTACTTCAACCGCGGACAGCTCGCAAACTACGCACTCCACCAACGCCATTTTGGTCTTGTTGAAAAGGCCGCGTTTCTTGCCTTTTTTTGGTTTTTTATTGGACCACTACGTGCCCCTTGCAAAAGCAAAAAAAAAAGTCAAAATTACGCACAGTGCCTGATTTTATTGGTTGCTTGACGTGTGTGACCCAAATGGCGCTTCCCAATCGGCCAGGAAAATTCGCTGGCAGTGTCTGCCGCCATTTTGAAAAGGTATCGCCCTTGTGAAGGTGTCGTGACTCATATCCCTAATGCGCTTGTGCGTCTCGCTATGCCCAGCAGTGCGAAAAAGTTTCGATTTCAGCATCATTTTGGCCGTTCACGGAAGAAAGGCAGAAGCAGAAGGCCCAATGGTGCTGCTATTGTGTCAGGAGCAAGCACCGACGTTGATTGATAACGCCGTGGTAACTGAAGACGGTTCCTTGTGCATGCGGGGCGTGGGCGCTAGCTGCCCGTGCACTGAAGATGTTATCGATGGAGGAATGTGCGAGACGGCCTCCCCGGATAGTGGACACTCTGTGGATTATGACCGTGCCGATGCTTTCGGCAACTGTGAAGTGTGCGTAGACCCCCTCCCTGACAGCGTGCGCGATGCCGACTCTGGCCGTGTGCGAGTTGACGCTGATGTAAACAATGCCAGTGAAGTTCGCGACATGCGCGCCCACAAGACAACCACGACGCTTGAGGGTCTTTCATCGGTGTCTGCAACAGCGCGAAAAACGGAGGGCTTTTCAGTCGAGGGGTGCAGCAGCGAGGCAAGATGCCAGCAAGGCAAGACTGAGAATTGACACGAAAGCCTCCAATCTGTGATTTAGAGTATCGTATCAAAGGAGCAGCATGCTTCTCATTTTTCTGTGCAAGCTGGTTTTGCAGAAGCTGTGCTAAGCTTCAACACAGGCAATATCAATGCATTTGCTGTGATTCTAGAGCACCTGGACATCACGATATTCAGCAGCACATCCCTTAGTGCTATGGAGGACTGTCGTCGGAGTGCAACTTCAAATAAATAGAAGCGTTCAGAAGAGTCTGAAAAAGCTAGTCAAGAAGAACCATAATGATGGGATGCATCTGGATTATGCCCGTGGTGCATATGTTTCAGGAGCGAAGCTCCTTTTGGCATTGGTCTGTTGCTCCTCCTATGTATGGAGTAGTACGTAGTCACCAGTGACACATACCCGCTCTAGAGCCGGTATGTGTCACAGGGGAGATGAGATGGCAGTACTTTGAGTGTTCACTAGATGGACGGACAGACAGGCAGACTAGCAGACGGATAGACGCACGAATGGGTGGACAGAGACGCATGGATGGACAGATGAATGGAAGCACGGACGGGCTGATGGACGCTTCGCCCCACTCATCATCATTCACTCTGCGGATATGCTATGATTTTCTCCTCGTTTTCTCAAAACAGTTATTTTGGCACATTTGCCAAGTTGGAAAGAGAATAACTTCTCTTCAAATCGAGCTATCAGCATAATTCTTTTTTTTTTTTTTTGCTAAAACGATAAATGTATGCCTATTTTAAAGGTAATATACACATCAAAAAAAAATTTAATTGGGTGGCTTGGGTGAAGGTGGCTTTTTTTTTTCTGTGAACATTGATGTGCTCTAATCTAACTCTTGTTGAAATTCGCCCAGCAAATTTATTTATAGCATATTGCACTTCTTAAACATCCTACATTGTTTCTACACTGTTGCCAGTGTTTTGGTGCTCCAAACAAAGGACCCAGGTAATACATTGATTGTGGAGTATCTTGAAAACTACTTGACCTATCACAAAAGTAATTACAGTTTTGGAATCTGTACATCTAAATACAAACTCTGAAGATTTAGTTCAGATCTATACATAAATTAAAAAGTTGTCCATAAAGTATAGCCTCCCCCCTTGAAGGGATACTGAACAAAATTTTCTTCGCCGAGATAAATGGTCGATTGAATGAGTGATTGTGTGCGGAAATGTGCCGGCACTACCTTCATTTCAGTCTGAGACTAGCAGAAAATTATCAATTTAATGCATTTTTCGCACATTGAAGAATCTACTGGCTATGCCATTGTAGCGAGAGAGGAAGACGGGATGGCGGCCAACGTGGTCGAGTCGTTCTCTCGCCACTTTATTATCCAGGGCGATTTGCTGAAGCGGAGCGGCGGCGGCTGCCACGTCTGTACCGCCAGGCCAGAAGCTCGTTCTCCACCGCTCGCGCCTCGAGCTCTCGCGTGAGCTGCACGAGAGGCGCAGCGCAGTGGCTAGAAAAATGACGATGATGATGAATGGCGATGATGATGACGCTTCACCATAAGCTAGACAAAGTGGTGCGACACCCGCCAGTTACTGACACGCCGAACGTGCTGGCTGCAAAAACTCTTGCCAATTGACATCGCAAGCCACCACCGTAGCTGCCCCAGCCTCCCGCCTCATAACATTTTATCAGCCTGTAGATGATCATTACATACCTGCCAAATCTCCCAGATTTCGACCAGCTGTTACGTTTGTACGGCTGTCGGGAAAATCTCCTGGAAATTGGAAGTGCTGTGCGTGATCTGGCTGCATTGAAAAAAAAATGCAGTCCAATCAGATTCAGGCTTTCTCCGAACTCCTTGCAGTACATTGTAAACGAAATTAGGAGGCGTTAGTTAAGGATTAACATACAGTAGAATCTCGGTGATGCGATCCTGGCAAGTACGAATTCGTGAAATTCACCAGTCAAATTTCACAGCATTTATTGGGCCAAAATTTAGATGTTCTGAACACTTTTCCTTATTTCGGCTGCTCGTATGAACTTCAGTCCTGAATCTGTTGAATGAACGCAGAAATCGGCATACTCGAAGCTTCGAAAGGACATGCACAGCCAATGCACGCACTATCAGAACATTGGTTATCGTTTGCCCCAATGGCTGTGGGCGAAACTGCGGCTGCTTTAGACTCTATCATGTATGGTGACGATGCAACTGACAACTCCGAAAGTTCTCGCTGAACCAGTCAAAACGACGTTGCTTTCCACAAATGCTGCGGACAAAGTCGTGGCAGATGCAATTACAGGAGAAAAAAAAATCACTTGTCTTGAAGGCACCTGCGCAGCGAGTGCTCGCTGATTGATAACAGAACTACTATTTATCGCAACCACCACGTAGGAAACCGCAGTTGTGGCGATGCGATCATCTATAGCGACCACTAGCCGAGGGCACCTGGCTAAAGCCGTAGGAAATTAAAGGCAATAAAGACGTGAAAAACAGAGAAGCATTTTGGCGCTTCTGTCCAAAGAATCTCGTAGGTGGTTGCATCATACGATCTGTCAGCTTGCGTACTTTGGCTTTATACTATCGCAGTCAGTTTTCGGTTAGTCTCAAGCGAAGCTTCGACCCGCGCATTTCCGGTAGCCCGCTGCACCGTCGTGTCCGTTCACGTGTGTCCCAGGAAAACATATGGTAATTCTTTTGACAGAAAGATTTTGCTAGTTTTCATGTGGCAGAATTTCGGGAGATATGATGAAATTTGCACCCCTCCCCCCCCCCCCTTCAGAGGCTCACTTTCTTCTGTAGTAAGTCATTATACATTATAAGGTTGCGCTGCTGATGTTATGACTTTCCCTCAGTCTTATTTTTTTAAATAAATGCACAGCCTCGCTTCGTTCTATTTTAAAAATGAAGAAATCTATGCCTATCGTCAACAAGCACGTCGCAGCAGCGGCAACAGTGCCTCGTCACTCAAGATAGGCAGGTATAGATAGTGGGCACTGTCTATCTCCTATGCCGTTCATGCCGTTCGCAATCACGCGCAAACTTGTCAGAGAGTGCTAGTTTTTTCCAACAGGATTAAGGGGGCACACGGGTCTTTGGGGCTGAAAAATTGCCCAAAAACGCATTTTTTTTAGATGTCATTTTTGAAATCTACAGGTATTTTTCTATTAGTTTGCTCAGTTTTTCCTCCGAGAAGTTGGTACTTGAACAGTAACAGCTACTTATAAAAGCCGTACGGGCCCGATTTGGCGAGATTCTGACGCCGAAATGGCAATTTTTCAATAATTCCCTGCAGCTGTGCCACGGGCAGTATCGCAGTGATCTAAGTCTCATTTGAAAGCGCGGTCTTCGGTCTTCAATTTCCCGCCACTCTGGCTCCTGTCCGCTCATTGGTAGAGTAGAAAACACGCGCCAAAAAAACGCAAAAATACGCGTTCCTATTCGCCGGCGAGCGCACGTGACTAAACAGCGCAACGCGATTGGCCGCAAGCGGCGTGTGTCTGCTTCGCGCCGTCGGCGGCGCAGTCAGACGCCATATTGCTCGGACTGAGAACGACGGATTAGCCAAGGATCGCGCGCGATGTGGAAAGCCGGAAGGAAATTCCACACAAGGAATCAGTACGGCAAAAAAAGAAAGAAGTCACTCCTCGAGAACTTCAAAGGCCGTTCCGCGTCAGCGAGGAGCGCTGAACGAGCAAGTGACCCACCTTCCGTGGCCAGCGGCGAGGCCCCTGATAACATAGGCCTAGCACCTTCGCCGCCGCCCGCTCAAGATAACGCATCCGGCAGCGGCCGCGTTCGTCTTGACACAGCAGTGCTGCACCCGTTAGAAGTGGCAGAGGTGCGTCGCAACGCCGAAAACAAGCTGCAAGAGCTCGCTTCAACTGGAGCAACACAACGCAAGTGCGGCCTGTTAGCCGATATCGACGATGCCGCAGCCACGCCGCTGGACGAAACACGGTTTTTGATCGTGAGTTTGGACCAGGTGAACGAACTGATGCGTGCAGTGAAGTGCAAATTGTGCTCCGGTGATGTAAACATCGGCAAAGAGGACAGGGAGTACGGCCTTGCCGTAAAGCTAGTGCTTACGTGCGCGACCTGCGGCGATGTGTCGGTGGCATGGAGCTCGCCGCGCGTTGACGGCGAGAGCAAGGCAAAGCCGTTTGCCATCAATGTTTTGGGCGCGCACGCTATGCAGTCTACTGGCAATCAGCAAACGGCATTCAACGACGTTTTTTCATCGATGAACATTTCTTCGCACGGCCTGCACAACAAAACGTGGCAGAGCTACGTGAAGACGAAACTGACGCCCGCAGCTGTTCGTGCGTCGGAAAAGCTGACCTCGGAGTGCGCGCGATCGGTTCGGGAACTGTACACGGAACTGGACCTCGGCAACCCGGGCAACATGCTGTGTCGTATGACGGTTCCTGGATGACGAGGGGACACTCGTCGCACATCGGAGTCAGCACAGTTATCGAGTTGTTTACGGGGCTTGTGCTCGATTATGTCGTGCTCTGCAATTTTTGTGCCGGCTGCGAGCGGGCGCCTAAAGAAAGTGACCCGTCCTACGACGAGTGGAAAGCGAACCACCACTGCCAGAAAAACAGCACAAAAAAAGCTGGAGAGATGGAAGTGGAAGCTGCCCTCATTCTGTTTCAGAGGTCGTGGGAGCGTCATAAGCCGAGATACACTACAGTTCTTTCTGATGGCGACTGCCGCACCTACCCTGCTTTGAAGGAAGCAGATGTGTATGGTTTTATAAAGGTAACCAAAGAGGAATGTGTGAACCACGTCCAGAAGAGGATGGGCACGCAACTGCGCGATCTCCCCAAGCAGAGGCCAGCTGGCTCTGAGAGCCTCAGTGGTAGGGGGCGGCTGACTGGTGACCTGGTTAACAAATTGACCTCTTACTATGGCTGGGCTATCAAATCTCACAAAGGGGACGTGCCAGCCATGCACAATGCTGTGATGGCCACATACCACCATGTGACGTCCAACGATGCCGTGTCCAACCACAGCCTGTGCCCTACAGGTCCTGACTCGTGGTGCCGCCAGAACGCTGCCAAGGCCAGGGGTGAGCCGGCCCCCAAACACCGCTACAACCTGCCGCCGCATGTCTGTGAGGCCTTGCTTCCAGTGTACGAACGCTTGGCGGACAAGAAGCTGCTGGAGCGCTGCCAGCGAGGCGAGACTCAGAACAGTAATGAAAGTCTCCACTCTGTGATTTGGTCGCTGGCCCCCAAGGAGTGCCATGCATCACTGCACAGTGTAGAAGCTGCGGTCGCCGAGGCAGTGATGAGGTTTAATGCCGGAAGTCAAGTAACATCATCCAAGATCCTCAAAGAGCTGTGCTTGAACCCCAGCCTACTGAGTAGCAAACGCATGGCTGAAAAAGACCGCCGCCGAACCAGGGACTCTACCCTCAGGCGTGCGTCTGCAGAAAATGTGCAGCGGACGCTCAAGAAGCGGCACCTGGATGCCAGCAGTCAAGGGGACTATGCTTCTGGGGCCTACTAGTCATTTCGCTCCAAAAAAATGTACAGAATGTTTTTACCGTTTACATTAAACATGGCACCGTTGTGTTTTTTGCCATTTTCTCAAAATGCATATTTTTGACGTTTAGGAAATTCTTGAGAGGTACATCTCGGCATGCCGTGCAGCTTGAAAGATAATTTCTTTTGCATTGTCAAGCTGAATGTTTAAACCTTGAAGTAAGGGAAACAGATTTTGCATTTCACGTTTAAATAATTGTTTAATGAGCATTGTTTATAACTGGTTAGCAGGCATACTTTAAACCGAGAAATTAGAATTGATGTAAACTTGCATGTGTGATTGCCAGACAAAAAAACTGCTTCCGTCATTTCATTCTCCACAACTTCTAGTATCTATTCATGCGATGCTGGTAATTTTTTGTTGACTAGTTTTTTTTCTATTGTTCTCAAGAACAATCACGAAAGATTTTTAATTATCTCGGGAACTAATTAGCTTACATCAAAACTAATTGGATATTTGAAATCTGCTAAAAAAACTGAACAAGCCCATGGAGTTTCATTAAAATTGGTTGGAAAGCAAAAAAAAAGTTTCTAAGACCAGTGTGCCCCCTTAAGCTTTGCTGTCATATGTTATGCATCAGCATACGCTGTGAACTTTCTCAGCATCATTGATGTGAAGAGGAAAGGTGGAAGTGAAGCGAGCCAGCTCTCCCATATGACGGTGTCACATTGCTTACTTGCGAAATGGCCTTGCATTGCTGCTTGCGATCTTGCTAGTAGTTGTCTGGAAAATCATGAAATGGGAATGGCTGTGCGTGATCTGGCCACAATGACAAAAATGTAGTCCAATCAGATTCAGGCTTTCTGCGAACCCATCGCAGTATATTGTGAACGAGTTTAGGAGGCGTTCAATGAATTCGATGTTTCATGCCCGCCGTTGCGAGCGGCGATGCCAAGAAATGCTTTGAGGCTACTCCGTCAACTCACCTTGGCTTTGAAAACACCAGGGATACGGCTCAGCGCTGTGCCACACTCTGTGTAATGCTTGAAAGGAGAGGTGGAGAAAAGAAACAGTTGGGCAGCGGAGTGCACCTGTTGCCCACCCTCTTGCTTGTAGATGTGGCGTCGGGGCCGTCGACAAGCACACTGGCGTGCAGCCGCTGCACTCCCAATCTATTAAAAATACAGCCAACTGCTCAAAATTACGTGGTATAAACTCTGTTTTTAAGTCGTATCAGCAGAGTTTAATTTCAGTGTTTTCTTTTTTTTTTATTTGTATGGTATTCCTTTGACTTTATTGAAACGGGGCCTTGGTGGAACACTGCAATTTCGGGAATTAGCTTACCCAATCTAATGCAGCATATCATGTGTGTATGCTGCACTAGGGCCTGTCTACTCTGTCAGTTTAAAAAATGCATTTTGTCTCTAACACCTTGCAGTTTGAGCAAGATAGTATGTCTGAAACAAGGCAATTGGGGCAAATTATTTACAGTATGCATTATATTTATCTGGGTACTTACTTTTTGAGGTGTTTTGTGCAGGTGGCCGCCTGCCATGGCCTTGGAAGTCCCCCTGAGACCGGCAACGGGCACGTGTCCCATCTAACGCCATTAGACCAGTGATACAAATAAAGATGTCGTGTACCATTGGTTTGTCTGCCTTACCATAGACCTCACTGTATCCACCCTGTTGTGCCACTGTACAGTCTGCACACGTTAGAGCACCTCTGTTTTCCTATGCTTGCAGGACCATTAGAGCCGACTACAAAGAGTATTGTGGTGGCTGCATTTTTCATGAAAATGCTGTACACCCGTGTGTTCAGATTAGGGTGCACTTCAGAAAGAACCCCAGGTGGTAGAAATTTCCGGAGCTCTCCACTACGGCGTCTCTCATAATCATAGGGTGGTTTTGTAGCGTTAAACCCCACATATCAATCATTACAAAGAATATTGCATATCACTTATGACAGGCGTTTGTGTGTCTCTCGCTATTTCAGTATCACATTTTCCACTGCTGCAAATTATTGTGTTAACCTGGTGCTTGCCGCAAAATGTAAAAATGAAAAAAAAAAAAACCGCTAGTTTGTAGCACATTTCTGTGAAAGAAAAGCCTCTTAGTTCCCGAAACGTTCGTCCTGGTGCGAGGACCTTTCGACTATTAAGAAGCTTTTCTTTACGAGAAAAATTAGGATTTCCTTGTGGCTTCGTACTATGACCGGGCGGTTCTTTTTTCTCTTTCTTAAGCCTGTCGCTAGCTTACGGGTTTCCCCAGGTATTCCAATAGAAATCGCATGGTGCAATTCAGGTGCATGAAATAGTTGCGACAGGCCCGTCTGGGGTGAAATTTTCAATAAAAAGTTTGCAATTTGCGTCTGAATGAAAGTGAACAGTTTCGTTGTTGGCGATTCTCTCTGCAATGAACTTGGTTGCAAAAGCATAAAGGTCACGAAGTTCATAATTGAAATTGTCAACCAGTCCTTGCACACACAAATGCAATTAGCATTTCAAACATAATAAAGGCTTATTTATGGATTCAGACTTGTAGCAAAATAGTACAAATCGAATTGCCATTGAAGATATGACAGCTCCCCCCCCCCCTTTTTTTTTACGCTGCGCCCCCTATGCAAGCTCTCATTTTATGGTAGACTAGCGATCACATTTTGCGAGAAACAGTGCTCGGGCTTTACTTCGAAAAACAATTCCCGATTCTTACGCCTGTGCAATCCTCGTATGCGCAGTGACCAAGACTTGGGCCACGGGCAACATTACGCATTACTAGCGTGTACTAAAACAAGAAGGTGGTGCTCGGAACGTGCTTCGGAAAAAATCTCAGCACATCCACGATGTGAATGATGAGCGCGGCGCAGCGGCCGGACGGATGGATGCATGGACGAACGCACGAGAGGATGGACGGATGCACGAACGAGAGGACGGACGCTTCGCCCCACGCATCATCATTCATTTTATGGATATGCTGCGATGTTTAATATTTATCGGACTACTAGTATCGTACCATTTGCATTTTTCAGCGTATATGCATTTCGTTATATTAGAGTAACTGTATAATCCCTGTGGGACCAGATTAGCGCAACTGTTTTCCAACGCCGCCAGCAATCATGCATTGCGGAGAAGCTGACGATCAGGCCTTTTTTTTTTGTTTGATTTCCGACGCCGCAGTGGCAAAGCAAATCCCGCTGGTCTTCGCGCATTTTCTGAACGCGGTTCATAGATTCTTGTGGGTGACTGGTTCAGCTCTATGTGCGCACCAGGTCTGCAGTGCTACCATCACAGCCATCGGAATGTTACAATGACTGCGTAAACTGGTAAAAGACGTTTTGCCAGTTTTACCAGCTGCCGAGTGCTCCTTTGTGTGTAGCGTACATGATAAAAGAGAACTGCGCTGTTCGTCGCGCATTTATGTCTGTTCAAACGGAGCATGATCACCTATCTTCATGAAAATGAAATATATTTATTCGCCACTGACGTAGCTAAAAAAGCGCGGTTGTCGAATTGGCTGAGTTGGGAATCGAACCCGAGCCTTTTTCAGTGTAAGTTCAATACTCTACCGCAAAACTACGCCAAAACTTGAAGGGGAACTCCGTGTAGGCTGCATATCGGGTAAGCGTTTGCCTTTACATGTGAAATCAATCGTTTTAAAACAGTGAAGTGACAACCATGCGTCACACAACGCAAACTGTGCAAAGAGTACGCCGTTATGCTCTTACGCACTTCAGAAGCCTCGGGCATAAACTCTTCATTGAGACTAATCGGGTAATTTCATAAACCGTCAATGATAACGTATACAATCTAACGGCACCAAGTCTGCCAGTACGAGACCCTTTTCACCAGCTTAACGTGAATACTGAATGTTCCCGCTCGTTCTATAGTTGGAGTGTACTAGAAAGGGGAAATCGAATGGACTAAAGCCCCTTGATCTAGGGGCTATAGTCCGTAGATCAAGGGGCGCCGCATGTCTGCTGATTCTCCGGCGGGTGACAGTAGTGGCGGTGCTTTAGTCACATGGTACTGAAGCACTCAAAAGCGTCTGCTTTGAGAGAGCGCGCGCCCTAGCCTGCGAAAGCGTGTGATTGGTAGTTTTTAGCGCGTTTATCGTTGTATGCACAGCTACGCGCAATGGTGCACGAGTGAGTACAGGCACACCGAAATTGTGTCGAAACATTTAAAAACCAATCGACTCCCCCCCGAAAAAAAATGTACAATCAGAACTTGCACAAATCAGCCTAGCTTTTCACTCAAGCAGCGCTTTGAGATGCGCTACATTATAAGTGGCTACTGGCGAACTACAAATAGAGAAGTATCGGAGCCGTAATTATATCATACGCTTGTTTTGTCGGCAGTCTATAATCTCCAGAGCACCCTTCCTATGGGTCCACATGCGCTCGACTGTTTCATGAGAAACCGAGTATAAGAACGTTGTCGCAACATTTATATTGGTGACGAGTCAGTGTTATCATGCCAGTTTTGTGCAGATAATCATTAATACTTTCTGAAAGGCTTATCATGTGTCAACCGCGTGCTTTCGCGCTTGTTTTGCTTCTTTTATGCAAGCTTCAAGTGCTTGTAATACCAGGAGGCCGATCCAGCGAGCCGAGTTGAAGGAACACGTGCATCTCCGAGTAATGAACTCTACGCGGAAGGGGTTATCTTAAACATATAAGAAAGCGCCAGTTGTATGTATAGCCTGTCTGTTATTTTGCGTAAATTCAATGTAACAGTTCTCATTTTGTATGGACAGCTTAAATTGTGCTGCTTTCCAAATATTCTATTGGCGTAACGTCATTGCGTAACGTCATTGGCGTTTCGGGAGGGGTCCTCCCTTCATCAGGGGATGAGTTATACTCTTCCCCTGATGAAGGGAGGACCCCTCCCGAAACTGTTGGGAAATATATTTATCCTTGTTGACAACGCTCCCGTTGTGCCATATCCCATACCTTCACGAAGACTAACTGGCCCATTGAATTATTACTCCCTATATATATATACATATATATATATATATATATATATATATATATATATATATATATATATATATATATATATATATATATAGGAAAAAAGTGTATACCTAAGTGCTCGTTTTTCCATGTTTTGACACAATATTAATGAGATCTAACAGACAATAATGCCAAGGAATGTATAGGGGAAGTTATTAGAACCAATGTAATGTAAATAAGAAAGAAATGTGGGTGAAAAAATAACTTTCCGTGAGTAGGAATCGAACCTACGACCTTCGAATAACGCGTTTGATGCTCTACCACTGAGCTAACGGCAGCTGTCTTCCATCCACTTTATTGGGTTTATATGTGAATTTAAATGTGGGAGTGTCAGTCAGCGCCACCTGTAGCGATGGGGGCGAGTGTGGCACACTTTTTATGAGCCTGTATGGCGTCACATAGCACGCACGTGAACTTATTACTAGCTGGCAGCTAACCAATAGTTTCTCGTATACAACCTAACAGCACCAAGTCTGCCAATACGAGACCCTCGTTAATGAATAAGGCAAAGAAACGTATACCTAAGGGCTCGTTTTTCCGTGTTTTGTCACAAAACGAGATCTAACATACAATAATGCCAAGGAATGTATAGGGGTCAGCTGCCAGCTCGTAATAAGTTCACGTGCTACGTGACGCCATATAGGCTCATAAAAAGAGTGTGCCACACTCGTCGCCATAAGCGACAGGTGGCGCTGACTGACACTCCCACGAACGCATGCCCCTGTGGCTAGCATTTTTCGATATCAAGGGAGCGTACGATAGCGTGGTTCAAGAGAACTTGTGTGGAATACTGGACACACTAGGCGTGGAAGATGGACTCCCTAATCTTTTAAAGGATATCCAGAAAGCTAACAAGGCAGTTATAAAGGGGGGGGGGGCGGAACAGGTATCCAAGCCGGCAGAGGTAAAACGGGGGCTTAGGTAGGGGTGTCCTCTGTCACCCTTGTTATTCACGATGTAGCTACAAGGATTAGAGGCCAAATTAGAGGGAAGTGGACTGGGCTTCAACCTTTCTTTCGTCAGACAAGGAAAACTCATTGAACAGGCACTATTAGCATTGATGTACGCAGATGATATAGTGCTAATGGCTGACAACGAGGAAGATTTGCAGAGATTGATGGACATCTGTGATAATGAGGGAGATAGGTTAGATTTCAGATACAGTAAGAAAAAATCAGCACTCATAATTTTTAATGATAATGAAGGATACAGGAGGTGATGCTAGAGATAGCAGATAAATACAAATATCTGAGCGTATGGATAAGCAATGAGGCCGAGTACCTAAGGGAACACGAAATATACGTGACGACTAAAGGTAACAGGAATGCAGTAGGGATGAAAAACAGGGCACTGTGGAATTACAATAGGTATGATGTTGTGAGAGGAATACGGAAAGGGGTCATGGTTCCTGGTCTGACGTTCGGCAATGCGGTCTTGTGCATGAGATGAGAAGTTCAAGCAAGATTAGAAATTAAGCAACGTGGAATAGGTAGGCTTGCCTTAGGGGCTCAAGGGTTATGACATCATGTGTTAGACATGAATGATGGGCGGGTACGAATAAATATCCATCGAAAAAAGTGCGCCGGAGTTGTCGAAGAGCTTAGCAGTTCCTGCGAGCGGCGCAGGTTTTTCAGTACTATTCGACTGCAGCGCCGCCGCTACGGGCAACGCGAAATGCATCAAGCGGCGAGGCGCGGTCACACCACTAAACACTTCTAGTGCACTCTGCTCTAGCTGTACGTACAAGTACCGCCCGCTACGGCCTGTTCAAGAACTAACGAGAGGTGGCTATATACGATAATGACGGGACGCTCAGCCCACGCCTTAAAGAGGACCTGAAACACTTTTTTTTGAGTAACCATGGAATTGATTCACTGGAACAGCGTATTACGTCGCAAATTGAACACCGCAAAATTTTAAGAATCCGTCCAGTACAAGCGGAGTTACAGAGATTTGTCACACGCTGCAATCACATTCTCTCTTCTCTCGTCCCGACGAAAGCGCTGGAAGCTGAGCAGGGAGGGATGGGAGGGGCAAACAAAAAAAGTCGCTCGCGCCTCATGACCTTGTGCGTCTTTTTTTTTTTTTCCTTCGAATACATTTTTTTTTTGTACGATCGCGCGCGTACGCGTGGACAAGTGACGGCCTCTCGCAGCGACCTCTGCAACAACCAAGCGCGCCATCTTCAAATCAGCCAATTGCTGATAGATGGGCTTACTGTGCTTATTTTCCGTGATTTGTAGAGAGAAGAGAAAGCTATTTTAAGCTGGCTTTGATAATTTATTTCAAATTCCAGGGCGCGTGCTACGCTGCGATATTTGGCTCGCGTGTTGTCGGGAGCCTATATTACCGATCGGCAGCGTTTTCTGACCATGCTCAAAAAGTTGCGCGGTTCCTTTTAGGAGCTTCGCCCCTAAAAGGAAGAGCCTGGAATTCGTGGCACACAGTCGCGCTGGGGGATTGGCCAAGAATCGGGTAGTTCTAACGAAATACTGTTAATTTGTTAGCTCACGTCTTTTAAATTAATGAGAAGGATCAGGGGAGCGAGGACCAAATAGCACTTGTCTGTGTTTCTTTTTCTACGCCTCGTGTGCGTTGTATCAACCAAGATTGTCTTGGGACTAGCTTCACTGGGTACGTATCGCTACGAAAATTAGCCTGAAAGGTGAAGTAAAATGAAAATTTTGATGGTGAGCGAAGTTGAGCTGGACAGGTCGTGCCACATAGCGGAGCCCAGTTTAACCAATCACGCCTGCCGAGTCCGAGGCCATGGCAGGAAATTGTTCAATGACCGTTGTCGCTGCTGCGGCTCCCGCTACTTTCGATCTGCTGCTACTAGTGTCGGCGTCTGCGCAGTAAAGCCGGGCAACGTTGTGCACGGCAACAGTGACGTGAAAGTTTCCGCTTTGAGGCGGGTAATTTAAAGTGTGCTGACGTGATGTGGACTACTAAAATGTGATTTTATTTGAAAATGAGCGCTTCTTTGGCACAAAAGCAACACTGCGAGGTTTCTGGACCGCTATTTCAGCCACCAAATTTCGAAGCTATACCAATCCTCTTGTGTGTTTCCTTTGCTTGCAAATGCACTCCACACGAATGGTAGGACACAGCAAATGTGAACACACTTGTTTATGATTTACACTGCTAGAATTTGACTGTTTTAAACTGATATAATTAGCTATTCTTTCAAACATTGTAATGGAAACAATGACGACATTCCAAGATGTCAGCGCTTTGGTGGTTATAGCTTTTCATCTAGATATTCTAACCACCGTACCTATCGCATTGGCCTAGAGCATAAATTCCATGGGCTCGAAGACATAGCGTGTGCTACCTTCGTCGTGACGTCATTCATAGGATGCCGCGTTGCCGTCTGCTGAAACACCATATTTTCTGCGCTTCTGCCACTGCGAGTTTTGTGGGGTTTTTTTTTTTCAACGAAAACTGTTAAGAGGTCACAACACGGGTCACGCGCCTCGCCGTAGATGTCCGCCGCCACCGGTGTCCGTAACCACTATCGTACAAAATGGCAAAAGAAAAACCCAAATAAGAAACACCAAAGACATTTGGTGTCATCGTGAGATTCGTATCCGCGTCCAATGCGTGCGAGCCCAGTATTCTACCGCTGGTGTATGGATTTGTTCACAAACTTGCTTTGGGCAGGCTCAATGTGGCCGAGAAAGGAATCCCGTTAATATGAATGATAATGCGTTTTCGAACGGCAAAATAGCAACCAGGGAGGTGCACTATGGATATCGCGTAACGAGTTGGTCGTGCGATTCTCCAACACAATGCTCCAACTGTGGCCCATACCCACTTCAGGCGTAATTATTCATCGTAGTCAGCCACTGAAGGCAACACCAAATTCCTTACAAGTGTTTAGCGGATACCACGCTTCTCTGAAGAATGTAGGATACCATAGTGAATGCCGGCCTATACTATGCAGAAATGGTGAATATTTATGGCGTAGTGGGTACCCAGCAAGTGTGCTTCTAGCATTTACCCAAAGAGTATTTAGAAAAGGCTCCGAAAGGCTGCTCTTCATACTTTCGTTGTGAGTGTGCTGCGCCTCCCGCGCATGCCTGGCGTTTTTCTTTTTACTGCGCATGCTTCTCTTGGTTATGAAGCTCATTTCTTAAAGAAAGGGGGCATGATATGATAATCCGGGCAAGCTAACCATGAGGAGATTAGTTAATGCTCGTCACGAAAGTGCTTTCTGCGTACCCGCGAGCATGGCGCCTTTTTCCATTTTCTTTTTTACCATCAAAATGTCGCGCATTTTTTTTTTTGCATTTGAAGTAATAATGAAAACTAACAGCGGGATCTGTCGCATACGCCTGGCATAGAGGCATAGAAAAGTACACCAACAAACTGAAGCTGCTTTCAGTCCGCCGCGGTGGTTTGGCGGTTACGGCACCCGGCCCTTGACCTGAAGGTCGAGGGTTCGATCCCGGCAGTGGCGGTCGCATTTCGGTGGAGACGATATGCTGGAGGCCCGTGTACTGTGCGGCCAGTGCACGTTAAAGAACGTCAGATGGTCGAAGTCTCCGGAGCCCTCCACCACGGGGTCTCCCATAAGCACATCGTGGTTTTCGAACGCAAAACCCCAGATATATTTAGTAATTTTATTCTTGGAGACTGCATGCACACATCCTATAGCCTTGCTGACAGTATATCCTGCTAGCCAAAGCAAGCTTGACGCGTTGAGAATTGAATGCCGCGCGCCGCGATTACACCCGCATATAGCGGTCCCCAATTACGCGCCAAGGCGAGCAGCGGCATCCTATCCGTGACGTCAAAACGATCGCAGCGCCGTCCTCTCCAGTGGAGGAACTATATGCGCCAGTGGACCAAGTCGAGCCGCGGCACGTGCATGAGAGTGCACGCATGCGCTGTAAAACACCACGCTCGAACACCAACCACTGTAGCACTCGTTGTTTGTAGCACGCGAGTATAGACGACTTCATCTTCACTGAAGATAGAAAAAATTCTGATTTGAAATGTTTCACGACGTTTTCCACTTTGCCGATCCGTGATAAGACTCGCGACCGGTAAGCTTTCCGTCGGTCTTTGCGAGTACGAGGAATCTCGGAGGCTGTGCTTCATGTTTTTGTCTAATGCCACGTGGTGGCGCTGCAAATATGCTTACGCTAAGTTTCACCAGCCCAAAATGGAACTTTTGAACCACTAGGGCCTTTCCCCATATTAAGGTCCAGCGGTTATTTTTTCCATGAATCAAACTGAAACGAACAAGCCGCATTTTATTACGTCTGTTGATTCACGGAAGGTTCCTTATTTAGTGCTGCTAGTTCGATTACCAGTGATAGGTGGCAACTCTAACGTCTTCGGAATCAGACAGAAAGCATTGCTTTTTTTCATAGCTATATACATTACATCAAGCGTGATTATTTTCTATGTAATCTATAATATTTCTATTCTATAGCCTCCCTGATTCCAAAACATCAACTATTTTATAAAACACTGAATTCTTCGCCACTACCTCACAGAGGACTGTGCGTCAATCGGTGAACAAGATGGTCAGCCCTAAGGGAAAAAGAGTCGGAGAAAGTCAGGGCTGCGTTCATGTCTGCGCCTGCGTTCCTTGTTCCATCCTCGGGGTTGTGGTCAAGTAGCCGGTGGTTACTTTTATTTTATTAGATCTACCTCTTGTTCCGCAACTGTTTTAGTGCATTGATAAGTGTAACTTCTTATTTCATGTCTGTTTCTTCTCCGGGCCAGAGGCCTGCCCTGTGGTCAGCCTCTGTTCCCCCTCAAGATCTTCCCCTGGAGTTGTTTCTCCACAATGGAACCCGTAGCGTTCCTGTCGCTTTGGTGCCGACCACCGGTGGGTTTATCCGCATGAAAAATCCCAAGACAATCCAAACAGAACTTCGTGCGATCACTCCCCACTCTCTACTGATAACAGAGGTTCGTCAGTTTGGACGCGGGGGGATACTATGCTGCTCACCAGACAAGGCTTGCACCCAAGACCTTCTGAAGTGCACTAGTTTTGCATCACATCCGGTGAGCTCTTTAATTCCACCTCATCTAGCTTGCTGCAAAGGATTGGTTCGGGGGGTAGACGCAAGTCTAAGCCCAGCAGAAGTCTTGGACATCTTTTCCCCAGCAGGTGTTATTTCTCTTTACCGCTGTACCAAACAGGAAAACCAACAGAAAGTTCCCACTGAAACTGTAATTGCCACATTCGCTGGGACAGATCGCCCTTCGGAGATCAAGGCATGGCCGCTTATCTATAAGATCGAAGCTTTGGCTCCCCGTCCGCTTAAATGTGCTAAATGTTGGCGCTTTGGGCACAGAAAGGTTGTCGATCGGAGACTCGATGCCGCATATGCGGGGCCATATACGGGGCTGGTCATAGTACTGCTGAGTGTCAATCAGACAATAAGACATGCTGTTTATGCAAGGCAAATCACGCTGCAGACGATCCTAACTGATTTGCAAGATCAAAGGAACTTCAGGTGATTGAAATCATTGAAAGGAGACGATGCTTTCGTAGAGAAGCAATTG
This sequence comes from Rhipicephalus microplus, assembly GCF_013339725.1. Classification (NCBI taxonomy): domain Eukaryota; kingdom Metazoa; phylum Arthropoda; class Arachnida; order Ixodida; family Ixodidae; genus Rhipicephalus; species Rhipicephalus microplus. Next base: position 265,156,879 of record NC_051165.1, on the reverse strand, counting down.
CAGAAATTCAAAGCAGGAATAAGGGTTATGCTGGCATAGCAGCTCGTCCACCTCTTTTTATGGATGCATCACTTTCTCAGTCCATTTCTGCTATGGTAGAAAAGGCCGTAGAAAAAGTATTAGAAAAAAATTTACTCAATCTGTCCGACTCACTCGATAATATTATGGATTCACAGATGTCGGGTGCATCTGATCGAATAACTAAGCGTATCCAACCTCCTAGTGTCTCAATTAATAAACCTGCCGAACATAAGTCAGATGTCTCTATCGATAATGAGGCAATGCCTTCCAGATCTAACACAACTGAGCAGGAAGGTATATCTGATTCAGAATCAATAAGTAATCGGGATGTAAATATGGATGCTCGCCTTTTGAAAAGCACCAGATCACCCACTAGCAAACTTAATAATTCTTCTCATCCAAAAACAAAAAAGAGTGTGAAGGAACCTAGGACTAAAGCGGACTTCTTAAACGACACTATCTTAGATCAAGCAGTTGGTACTGCTTGCTTATCATCATAGGGTGCCTTAGAGTACTTCAGTGGAACTGCCGTTCAATTCTCTCTGCAACTACAGACTTATTACACCTAATTTCTCAACAATCTCCAGACGTCATAATTTTACAAGAAACTTGGCTGTCTGCTGATCAAAACATCTATCCAAAAAACTATCAGTGCTTTCGACTGGACCGAGACTCACGTTGTGGAGGATTAATGTTTTTCATTTCATCCAAAATTTGTCATAAAGCACACTTAGTTTACCAACAAACATCACACGATTATGAAGTATTGGTTCTGGAAATTCACTTTCCCGGATGCGCGCCATTATCTATAGTCAACAACTGCTTTCCGGCTGGAGTACAAGATGAAAGAGCCCTTGACGTGACTGTGAGCTTTTGCAGAAACAGTATACTATTTGCGGGAGACTTCAATTCCCATCACGTGTCATGGGCATTCCGCACTGATTCATCAGGAAAACGGTTGTGGGACTGGACTAATCGAAATAACCTTATTTGTTGGAACTCCAGAGTTCCGACATTTGTTCGATGTAATTCGAGGTCCGTCTTAGATTTGACATTTGCTAGCTCAAGTGTGACAATATCGTCTTGGACTGTTCTTGATACCGCTACAAGTAGTGATCACTGCCCCCTGGTATTTGAAGTCAACATTCCTTTAGTGACGGAAGATCGCCAGGTGCAAAGTTTTGTAAACTACTCTAAATTTAAAAAGAACTTACAGTCAACGCTGTCTTCCTTGCCCAATATGGAAGCAAATATGAAAGCTATGAGCCTTTGTTCCACCCTAAAGTGTACAATTAAAAAATCACAGTTCACTATATCTTCAACAAAGGGAAAATTCATATCTGCCTGGTGGAATGTGGATTGGGCCAGAGATTTTAGACGCCGCAATGCTGCATGAAAAAAACTCCTTACCAACCAATGTCCGACTAATTGGAGAAATTATTTATTTGCTAAAGCTACCTTTAAGAGAACAGTTTCATTAGCGAAAGACGATTATGAAGAAAAACGGTACAGCTATCTATCCAAGAGCGGCAACAAGAAAGCTCTATTCAGATTTCTCCGCAATCGTAAAGCTATTACAGCACACGTAAATATTGACTCAGTTATTTTTTCTCCAACTGAGTTGAAAGATACGTTAACTGAAATTGCATTAGGATTGGAGAAGAGATTTACATCACAAATCAAAATAAAGTGTGCAAAACCGTCATTCGGAAATGATTTTATTGAAGTAAGTAATGAACTTGCGCGCGTCGTTCGTATTCTGCCAAACACAGGTCCTGGACCAGATGGCGTCACTTCAGAAATGTTAAAAATATTATTCGACATCTCTCCTGAAGACCTCCTTAACGTTGCCAACTATATTCACTTGAAAATAGTTGGATACCTCCTGACAGGGACTAGGAATGCAGATAGATAACATTAGGCCAATCGCTTTGACATCACACGTAGTTAAGTTAATAGAAAGAATACTTTACATCAGAGTTACGAAGTTCATAACAGCTAATGCGTGCTATACTCAGTGTGTGCCAGATTGTATTTAGACCAGGTTACTCTATATGGTGGGCGAATGTTGATTTAGAGGCTCGTATAAAGCTTGCTCGGCACAGACGACAATATGCGGCCCTAGTAACCCTTGATTTAGCCAAGGCATATGACAGTGTTGAACATCCTATTCTTATCAATGTCCTAAAGGAGCTTACGTTCCCGCAGTACATAACAAATTGGATATACGAATTTTTAAAAGACAGAAAATTTTATTGCTTCCAACGAGGTGTTTCCACGCCGAAGTATAGCCAAACGAGAGGTGTTCCTCAAGGCTCTGTTCTATCGCCTGTGCTATTTAACATTTTGTTAAGTTCAATACCAATGAGTGATAAGGTACAAGTATACGTATATGCAGATGATATCGCGTTCTTTGCATCTGACAGCGATATTTATTTACTACATTCGACTTTACTGTGTTATTTGGCAACATTGGAAACCTGGTTTCAGAAAATTCATATGAACCTGAACGCAACTAAAAGTGCTATAATAGTTTTTCCATTGGACGCACCAGTTACTATTTCTCTTCAGTACCATCAAGAAATAATTCCCCAGGTTAACTGTATTAAATATCTGGGTGTACTGTACGATCAAAAACTGAGCTGGCGTGACCACATTGAATATATTAAAATTAAGGCTACACGCGCTGTTGGAATGATAGGTAGGCTTGGCCGCCTCCGTTCCGGTCTTCGCAGAGATACGCTGATCAGGATTTATCGCATGTACGTTCGTCCGATTCTTGAATTCGGATGTGTATTATTCTCTGGTGGACCAGCATACAAAATAAACCCCCTGATTCTCTTAGAGCGGGAAGCTCTTAGTTGTTTAGGTGTGCCAAAATTCACAGCTAACAATGTTTTGTATCAAGAAGCTCGGATACCCACCCTTACTTGCAGATTTCGTATTTTAACAGTGAAAACCTATTTAAAATTTTCTGAATCCACTTTAAGAAGGCGACAGTTTGTATTCTTTGCTGAGCCTGGTGTCTTTTTCAATGAGCATTGGTCCCGTGTATATAAACCCCAAGTGCTATTTGCTCAAACACTTCTAGATGCTTCAAATGTTAATATATTCGAGATCACACCATCTGTCAAACCAATCGGCCAAGTGCAAATAAAATTTGACGATATCTTCCCCATGAACGCTAAACACTTGCCCTGTAAATATTTGATTGGTTTATTAGAACAACACCTGTCTCAATTAAATACTAATATAGTAATTGCAACAGATGCATCTATGAGTGGCGAGAAGGCAGGTGTGGGTATTTTTTCTCTCTCATTATTCTGGTCATTTTCATTACGCCTCCCAGATTATACACCAATATTTGAAGCGGAATTAATGGCTGTTATACTAGCTATTCGTAAACTTCCTGCAACTCATTCGACAGCTGTGATAGTGTCTGACTCGTATTCCGTGTGTTCATTTTTATTATCGTCGTTGACATCTGCAGTACAAGAAACTTTTAAATCATTATTCCCAGCAAACATTCGTCTAGTGCGAATGATATGGGTACCAGGCCATCGTAGTATATTTATAAACGAGATGGCTGACAAACTTGCGCGAACATCTCTTGATCTTCCGATTGTGCCAATCATGCCTCCTACAGCTTATGTAACAGCAGCGAGGTTTAGAAAACTTTCCCTTCTTGAAGACTCATCAAAAATCATGATACCGAATCCAGATATCGCGCACCTGCACTTCACATGGAATAATAAATGGTGTCCCACGCGTAAAATGGAAGTCTTGATAACAAAATTACGTTGCCGTGTACCACCTCTTAATTTCTACTTAAACAGGTCTGGTCTGGTGCCATCCCCTCTGTGCTCAAGCTGTAACGAACCTGAACATATCGACCATTTTCTTATCACATGTCACCGTTTCAAAAATCAAAGAAAAAACTGCTTCGAAATTTTATTCAGAAAACTAGGAATATCACTTAATACTCCCAATATTTTGTCTTTTGGGGCCACTTCATTGGGACACAGCGACAGGAGCATCTGCGGGGCTCTCTGCGAATTCATATATAATACAAGAAGATTACCTTGCTGAGTCAGCGATCAGCTCTCGAATTTTACTAGCCACACTACCACTTATTTAGCTGATACACTGCAATGACTCAACTTTCAGGAGAATTTCATATAACGATTCCACCTCAGATATTCAACAAATTCTATTATTTCTATCCCACCCCTTTTTTTTTCTTTTTTTACATTGCGCCAAATTAATTTCGCAGCCAAAAACACAGTAATCATATTCCCCTAGTCTAGAAAACCTAAAGGTATTGACTTGCATTAACCACTGGCTTCTTGGCCAATCCCCCTTAGTGGGTGAGAGCCACAAAAGAAAGGAACAAGCAAGCAAGCAAGCAAAATGGCCAGCCAACGAACGTCACAGCTGCGTGACCATTTTTCGGCAGCTCGTCGCAGCCCTTCGAAACTGAAGCAACGGAAGCATACCGCCGCCCCCGAGCACTCTGAGTCCCGGTGGAACCGTTTCCTGATGATTGTGCTATCTTCGTGTCTGGTTTCATCCGTGACTGCTTTGGGTCTGCTGCTGGCGCCGCTCATCGCGCGCAGATACTTCTACCTCAAGCGCGCACAACCAGATGCTGACGCCGGCACGGCCGACGTGTGGGAAGCCCCTGTCTTAGACAAACCGCGCTTCGAACAGCGCTACTACCAACAGAGCCGAAGTAACGCAACGCCGAGGCGAGCGGCATCGGGGCATCGTTCTTTTCTCGCCGAAGTCGTCCCTCGGCCCAAGAACCCCATCTTCTGCGTACTCGAGGCGAAAACAGTAGCCAAAGAGGGCGTAGGATCGGCGCTGTATCGATTCTGCTCGCACATCGTCGTGTGTTGCGGCGCCGTCGACCAGTCGTGGCTCGACGTCGAAGGAGATTCCTTGAGTGCGGCGGTATCGCGACTGCGCAGCCGCTATCCCGACGTCCAGCGAGTCTTGGGCATCGGCGGACCGTCCGCCAACGTCACCACGATGACCAGGGCCATGGAGAACAGCTCGAAGCGTGCCAGGCTGGTGAATAACATCGTGAGTACATTGATCAGCCTGGGATTTGACTGGGGAAGTCTGGTCCACGTGCCGCGTCCGGAGCAGCTGCAGGGGAGACCAGAGACGCTCGGGTATTTCGTCGAAGCGCTTTGCCGCCTGGCAGCGCGAGCGTCGCTCCGCACGGCAGTAATTTTGCCCGCCGAACCCGATATTGAGGCCGTCGTGTACGAAAGTGTTCGACCGCTAAGGGGTTCGCATTACTTAACACTGATCAAGATGACGGAAGCCGCAGACGCGAGACCATTCTCAGCGAGTCATTCCCCGTGTTCCATCTTTAGCAAGTTCAACCACGGGGCGGGGCCCGAGAAGGCGGGTAAGGACGACGCAATCATGTCACAGGGATCAAAACTGTTCGCAGGTCTCTCAGCGGCTGCCTTCGAATTCGATGCCGTCAGGGAAGGAAGCGCCGCAACCGAAGTTCTTCGATTTCGACGAATTGCGAGCCGCACCGAGCTCTGCAGAGGCGACAAGGGCTGGAAGGTGCGCCGTTCTGATGGCTGCGTGGTGGCGTCTTCCGGCTCACTGTCCTGGGTGGCGATGGATCCGCAATCCGACTGGGGTTTTTTGAGTAAGGTCCGCGGCGTCGTCGTATTCGACATAGAATTCGACGACATTCTTGGGAAGTGCGGCCCTCCGTATTCCTTCATGAGATCTGTCTACCTCGTGCTGGAAAGCAACGCGGGAAGGTGACGTCGACGAGGCTTCTTTCCCGGTTCTTTTTTTTTTAAATCTTCAGCACGCCCTGAATTTTTATGTAATTTTATTTGTTCTATTTTTCAGCACGCTTATTAATGTGAACGTGACAGCCCGCCAAGTGTATTAGGCATGATTTTTCTCCGCTCATAAAGCACTATTTATCGCCAAGAAAAGAGAGTATACTTTTGTACTGCCGCCCTTAAACAACAGCAGCAACAACAACGAAGATGACCACAACAACAGAAAGCCTCTCAAGGTATAATCATTCTCATGGCGTGAAAGTGAGGTTACGAAAGAGTCCACCGCTGTGTACATATGCGGCACTATATACTTCTACCGTATAACAGTAAAACCTATGCGTTATATGGTCATGGCTGGTACGAATTTCGCGGTTATACGAATTTTTCTGTGTGTCCCGGCCTCGACTCCTATAGGCGTGCAATGTAATGAAGTATGACGGTTGTCGCGAACCTATTTTCACTCCGCGACGTTTGAACGCGTACGATACCGCGTCTATAGGTACATACAAACAAGCGGTGTATACCTGCGCTGTCACGGAATACATGGCGATAACCGCGGGTATATATGCGCGCTGCACCGCCGCAGTTGCCCATCAGCGGTGCGTCGTATATCCTCCGAGACAATACACGTGCGAATCTCAAAGGCCTTCATGCGACTTTGCATTTTGATTGCGGATGATGTTGACGCCATTTTCTTTTTTTTCTTTTTAGTCGACGCGTGTTGCTGTGCTGGATATAGCATCGTTGTACTATGGTTACAAGCGCCTGCCACGTCGACGCAAGCCCTATCGTCATAGTCCTACAACCAGTGAAACGTGAACGAAAAAAAAATGTGGGCGTTCTTGGCGAAAGAGCTATAGACCTCGCAACGTGATTACGCACTATTTTTTATGGGGCGTATACACCTGCCAGCTCTCCAATTTGCATGGTAGACTCCCATTTTCAGTAAGCCTCCGTATTGTGCGGGCACGGCCACAAGTTTGCCGAAAAACATCCTCAACGCTACCTGGATAAGAAAATAATAAAAACAAAAAAATGGCCCCGTGTCTGCATGTTACACCGCAAATGTCGTCGAAAGACGATAGTCTTGCGTCTGGAGAGAGTGAACAAAACGTTTATTTGTGATGTTCTGCGCAAGAAAATCAGTGAATGGTATTCTGGAGGCGCTGCGTTGCGTTAGAGTGTTTCGAGCGTGCAGTGGAGGCGAACTAGTGCATCAAGTCACGTCACACGTGAGACATGAGCGCTATCTGGCAGTTACCCTGGAAAACAGGGCGCGCGCCCTGCGCGCCCGTCTCTGAGGTAATAAGGCGTAGAACGCAAGGCGACGGGTAGGTGCCACCACCGTGTCGTCTTTGCAAAGCGTTCGAAACACTTGCCGTTTCGTGCAAGCGTTGCATGGCCAGCGCAGCGTCATAAAGGCTACGATCCCTAAAATTACTTATGTACGCCTTTTCTAGTAAACAATACACATACATAATATTGACGTGTTGTTATGGCGCCTCAGATATGCGCAATAATTGCTTTTTAATTGACAATCGCACAAGTATGAACGCTGAACCTTGAGCAGTATTGGTGGGCGCTGCGGATGAAGTTGGTGGTTTGGAGTATCGTTTGGTCACTTTGGTGCCGTTTAGGGTATTGTTAAGGATGGAAATTAAGGTAGACGTTAAGGGTGATGTTATGCTAACATCATCTTAATACATAAGAAAGGAGATGAAAGGGACCTAAGTAACTACAGGCCGATCAGCTTGCTCTCAGTAGTATATATACAAGATATTTACAAAGGTAATTGCTAACAGAGTAAGGTAACCATAGAATTCAATCAACCAAAGGAACAAGCAGGATTTCGAACAGGCTACTCAACAATTAACCACATTCATACTATCAATCAGGTAATAGAGAAATGCTCAGAATATAACCAACCACTATACATAGCCTTCATAGATTACGAGAAGGCGTTTGATTCAGTAGAAATATCAGTCGTCATGCAGACACGGCGGAATCAGGGCGTCGATGAAGTATATATAAACATCCCGGAAGAAATATACACGGGATCAACTACTACCATAGTGCTTCACAAAGAAAGCAACAGAATACCAATAAAGAAGGGTGTAAGGCAGGGGGACACAATCTCCCCAATGCTATTTACCGCGTGCTTACAGGAGGTTTTCAGAAGCCTTGAATGGGAACAGTTAGAGATAAGAGTTAATGGAGAGTACATTAGTAACCTGCGCTTCGCCGATGTCATTGCACTGCTGAGTAACTCAGAGACGAATTGCAACTCGTGATTACAGAGTTAGACAAGGAGAGCAGAAAAGTGGGTCTTAAGATTAGTCTGCAGAAAACGAAAGTAATGTACAACAACCTCGGCAAGGAGCAGCGCTTCGAGATAGGTAATAGTGCACTTGAAGTTGTAAAAGACTATGTCTACTTAGGGCAGGTAATAACCACAGAGCCTAACCATGAGATTGAAGTAACTAGAAGAATAAGAATGGGGTGGAGCACATTCGGCAAGCACTCTCAAACTATGACAGGTAGATTGCCACTATCCCTCAAGAGGAAGGTATATAACAGCTGTATCTTGCCGGTACTTAGCTACGGAGCAGAAACCCGGAGACTTACAAAGAGGGTTCAGCTTAAATTGAGGACGACGCAGCGAGCAATGGAAAGAAAAATGGTAGGTGTAACCTTAAGAGACAAGAAGAGAGCAGAGTGGATTAGGGAACAAACGGGGGTTAAGGATATCATAGCTGAAATCAAGAAGAAGAAATGGACATGGGCCGGGCATGTAGTGCGTAGACAGGATAACCGCTGGTCATTAAGGATAACTAACTAGATTCCCAGAGAAGGCAAGCGAGTTAGGGGGAGACAGAAGGTTAGGTGGGCAGATGAGATTAAGAAGTTTGCGGGTATAAATTGGCAGCAGCAAGCACAGGACCGGGTTAACTGGTGGAACATGGGAGAGGCCTTTGTCCTGCAGTGGACGTAGTCAGGCTGATGGTGATGAAGGGTGGACAAACATTTTTGCGTCGAAGGTCCCCAAGAAAGACTATCGTCTTTAAAAGCAGCGGTTCTAAAATTTCCTAGCCATCTATATCGCATGCTCAAGTCACTTTCGCCGCAGTACTTTAATGCTCTGTGAAAAAGGAAGGAAGGAAGGAAGGAAGGAAGGAAGGAAGGAAGGAAGGAAGGAAGGAAGGAAGGAAGGAAGGAAGGAAGGAAGGAAGGAAGGAAGGAAGGAAGGAACAAAAGGGAGAAGGCAGGGAGGTTAATCAGAAAGACATCCGGTTGGCTACCCTACACTGGAGGATTGGGGAAGGGATCAAAAAAGACAAGAAAGAGGAAAGAGAGGAAAAAAAGGAGAGACTGACAGTAATTTCACTGCAGTGCGTAGAACTGCACCCCATGTCGGAGGCGTTCACACAAGCCATCACAAGGGGTAAATCGGTGTTTTAAGACTTCACATGTGACAACATCCACGACGGCAGAACTTGAGGCTCTGCACAGTGCACTGGAACTCGTAAATTCTGAAGAAAGACCAAGTAAATGGGCCGTGTTTTCAGACTCAAAACCAGCGTTACAGTGCCTGCTGTCAGTTCTCCGACGCGGATGCCACGACCAGTTGACCTACCAAACCGCGAAACTTCACCACCTTTTAATACAAAAAGGCCACGACGTCGTCTTTAAATGGTTACCTGGGCATTGTGGTATAAGCGGAAATGATTATGCAAATCATGCTACTCGCACGTTAAACAAACAGCGTTCCAATTCCACTTTCAAGAGCGGACGCGGCGAGGCAGATTCGTCAACTGGCCCGCAGTCTCACACTGACTGAGTGGAACACACCAAACATATGACGTACAAGACTGCATGAGCTTGACCCTTCAATACAACTCAGGCCTCCACCCGGCCTACATCGACGTGAAGCTTCGCTTATCTCTCGCCTTCGGCTGGGATGTGCTTTCACGAAAGCTTATACCACGTTAAACAGAATTACTGACAGTGCGGCGTGCGATGTTTGCGGCACCGACGAAAATATCGAACACCTGCGGTGCCACTGTCCTCGATTTGCCTCAGATAGACAAGTACTTACCAACGCAATGCGGTGACTGGATGATTGGCCTCTTTCTGTGCATATGCTATTACAGCAACGTCCACATGCCTCGACAGCCCGCAAGGCAGTGAAAGCCCTGCTGTATAACCACTGCTCCACCTGAACTAGACGGCGTATAGTCGAGCCATCCGTGTAAATGTGCACGTGGTTTCAGGGCATGTGTCGGTAAGTCCGATTTTCTCCGCATTCCTGGAATCATTAAGTGAACTCGCGGCCGGCTCAAGCTCCAAGGAGGAAGCAGTGGCTTTGATGCAGGTGCGTATGCCTCAGTAAATGATGAACGAATGAGAACGATGAGCAGACAGTGGCACCGTATGTCGTGCGGGGCCTCTCAGCAGCGAGGTTAGCCAGGTGGTGGGAAGGGGCCCTGGCATAATGCCTGAGGTGCATGCGCATTGTCTCGGTAATAATATGCGTCTTTACCGAGTGATCTTGAGTGATGGCAATGGTTTCAGCCGTTGAAGCATTGCGGGGTAATCCAAGGCATATCTTAAGTGCTTGGGCTTGAATGCTCTGAATTGCGCGGAGGTTGGTCTTGCCGGTGTTAGATATTGCAGGTAAGCTGTGCCGTAAGAATCCAATAAACAACATTCTATAAGTTGTAGCATGGATGGTATGGGCACTCCCCGATTCTTTCCTGCAAGGAATATGAACATGTGGCATGTTGCGATCAGCCGCTTCTTCACATAGTTCACGTGTGGAGTTCACGACAGGTTTCTATCTATTATGACTCCCAAGAACTTGTGGCTTCTGCTGAACGATATGTATTCTTCATTAATCGATATGCTGTAAGCAGACATTGGTTTCCGCGTGAACGCTACCACTGCTCATTTTTCGCAGGACACCTCGAGACCTTGTCTACGAAGGTAGCATGACGTCGTTGTAGCAGCCTTCTGAAAGCGGGCGCGAAGCTGAGGCCTTGTCACGCCTTATGTCCAAATGCTGATGTCATCAGCGTAGACAGAAATTTCTACTGTGCTAGGTAGCTGCTCGACTAGTCCAATGAGAGTTAGGTTGAAAAGTGTAAGGCTTAGCACTCATTCCTGAAGAGCGCCTCGGCTGCTGTAATAATCAGGTGTTGGGCCATTCGCTGTCATCACGTAGAATGATCTCAGCTGTAAGTAGCTGTGCACCCACATATATATCTTGCCACCAAGACCTACTGTTTCTAAAGCACTAAGGATGACTTCATGGGTGACATTGTCGTAAGCCCCCTTAATGTCTAGAAACATGGCGGCGCACAGTGTCTTGGCTTTCTGCATGGTGTTCAACATATGTCACCTGATTAACAACGTTGTCGATTGACGAATGGCCGCACCTGAATCCAGTAATGGATGCTGGATAGATTTCATAGTGCTTTAAATACCACTCCATTCGTGTTGGAATCATTCATTCTATTGTTTTTCCCACACAACTGGCAAGCGCGATATGGACGGTATGAGGCAATATCCAAAGGAGATTTACTACCCTTTAGAAGTGGAATGAGGCGACTTGACTTCTATACCTGGGGAACCGTACCAGTCTGCCAGGAGTCGTTGTATAGGCGTAAGAGTGCCTTCCGAGCTTCGTCTCCAAGATTGCATACGTCCAAGCGTACATTAATTGGGAAGGGGCTGTTAGCGGTCACGAATCCCAGCACAAGTGTTTGATTGATTACACATGGGCGCGCTCCACATACTTGGATTGTTTACATATAAAAAGTTTACTGCCAATATTTAGAGCTGCTCATGACGTTTCTGGAACCCCGAAAGACAATAAAAGAAAATGTACACCAGCTTTCTTTTGTTGCGCACTAGTTTCCCACGTTTTCTGGTAATACGAATGTCGGATGGTACGAATAATTTTGCTGACCCCGTGAGGTAAGTATCACCGAAGGTTTCGTGTAGAAGTATACCGCCAAACGAGCACACCGTCACAGAAGAAAGTCCATAGACTGGGCCACCCTGTGCACAGCAAGGGTTCCCTTCCACGCGCATGTCTGCCGCGCAGGCTCACTGAGAAAACAAAAAGCACGATATCTGTGGCATCACAGAAGCAAGACGCGTATACTACGGGTGATAACGTGAAAATACAGCACCCCTCATGTCCATCTCTTTCTTATTGTTCCGCGAATAGATCTTCCAACTTTTTACGCTCGATGTGAAATGCGCGCGTCGAAAGAAGAATGGAGCTGTTGCGGCACACGTTCAGTGACGCTTCTTCGCACTTTCCCGAGAATATTCGTTCTTTGTGTGTTCCCGTTATAGACGAACAAAGGAAAAAAAAAAAACGTTAGGAAACCCTCTTTGTTACGCAACCAGCCTGTTGCGTGCCGCTGTACGTTTTTCCCGTCTATAGCCTATACACGCCTCTCTGTACCTCTCGTCTCTATCCGGACCGTTTTTTTTGTCTCGTTCGCGCGGCTGTCGTGCACCGCTCGCTCTCGGGGAGTTTTCAAAGCACGAGCGCCTCGTCTAATTTCCGCCAGCTCGGATGGATTACCCGCGGCTCACGCTGAGACAACTCATCAGCCGGCGCTCGCTCCTGACGCCTCCGCCCAATTTCGCTTTCACCGTGCCCTCCTTGTTTTCCCTGCTTCTTTCTATTTCCGTTTCCGGCGTCTGCGGCTCCGAGAGCGATCTTTTGCACAGAGGAGAGACGGGAGGAACGTAGTATAGCATTGCGGCTGAAACGTGGGCCGTTCATCTCGTCTGCACAGTCGCGGTATGCGCCGACAGTTTGGCACTACCATTTGCATGCTATATATGTAAAAGCGAGGCGTCAATACCGTGCTTGGGTGGCAACACGTGTGGTTACATTTTTTTTCAGTGTTGTATTGGTTTGTTTTTGTTGAAGAGAAAAAAAGACTGCAAGAATTGGTTTATTGTAGGTGCTGTGCATAGGTGCAGCATTTAACATATTTTATTCCCCTCACCCCTTTCCCCAGCACAGGGTAGCCAGCCGGTCTAAGAACTGGCTAACCTCCCTGTCTTTACGCTTAAAATTTTCTCCTCCTCCTCCTCCTGTGTGTTTCATATCATGTCATGATAACGATCCGTCTCAACTGGTCTAAAAAGTTACTTTTTTTCTTCTTCTTTCCTCTGACCGATTAAAAAAAAAAAAAACGCCCTTACAGTTTGGCTTCTCCGCAATAAGGCTCTTAATGGGGCGAAGCCAATTTTTGAGCAGAGACGTGATTATTGTTTTTTTATCAATCCAACTAATTTTCTACCATACAAAAATATGCATCGTTTGTACAATTTGAAGTTGCCGTTTACACTCTGTAGATTATGTTATCCGCTGTTGAAACCTTTAAAAAGTGGTACAGCCATCAGATTGACATCACTTTTCTGGGTCCGATATTTTTGTACCTTCGTGACGTTAACTACGTTATAAAACGCCCGAAGGAGTTTTTTTTTCTTTCTCTAAGTAATATATGAAAGCATTTGTTATATTACAGTCTGATTTGAAGGTAACACGTAGGTATGTGATGGTTAGTTTGCCTGTTGTCTTTCTCTTTCCAGTTGCCCGATCTTCTATCAGCATATGGTGACGTCATACAAACTGACAAAACGTTTTTTACTGTGGCCGGGGTGTTTTCAAAATGTTTAAGCTGTGGCCGCATAGCAGTCAAAACGACCACTCTATCTGCCGAACTTTCGACTGCAATTTCGAGGCTTTAGATATAGTGTACTAGAGTGGTATGCGATGACTGCACATTCCTACGCATTTTATCCATTCATACTTTTACATCTTGCTGTATATACACTGTATGTTAGATCGAAGTATACTATACATATCTCTAGCCGACTTCTCTACCTTTCATATTGTTACGGAAAAGAAGAGACGCCGTAATGACGAGGCTGGGGATTAGATATATTCAAAACCAGCGGTAATGGCGTGCCCGGTTCACCAGCGATCGAGCGGAGACAACTCTTCGTCTTCCTCGTCAGGCACACACGCGCGTCGCCCCCTAGAATATCAATATACATGCATGTAGCAATATAGTAAGTCACAAAGGAAAGATAAATAGACGGCTTTTTTTTTTTTTCAGAACTCAGAGTGCAGAAATCCCAGAACCACGCTAGGTCTTTGATGCTACATGTGCGATACAGCCAGTGTATCTCCACCAAAAAGATGTTATGGGGAAGAGTTATTTTCTTAGAGCTGATCTCTAATGCTGCACAAAGCTCACAGAATTGCAAGATAATAAGCCAGCTGGAGAGTCCAAACAACAACGACGTTGTCGTCTTCCTCGTCTGGATGTTTGGCAGCTAGGATATATACCGTAGTTGTGCCGTTGTAACGCATGCTTTCTTTAGTAGTAACAATCGTAGCATTACGCAGATCACGTGACTAGAGGGGGAGTGGACAAATGTAGCCAAATGATGATGACGCACGTGATCTCGCTATCCAATTACTTATACTCGCGCGCTTACATCATCACTGTTCATCTCGTTCATGGCGTTGAAGTGGCTGCACATTGTTTTTTCTTTCTTTATGTGCCACAACAGGCGCACTGTATATTCAGAATATATGGCCACCTTTGCGTGCTTCTTTCATGGCACGTGTCTTAATCATCACTTGCGCTAAGCTCTCAATAAACACTTTTGGCGCACAGTGTTGTTCTTTCTTATGTGATTCTTAAAGAGAAAAGAAGAGAAAAGTGAGCCCCGTAACTGTCTGCATCAGAGTGCGACACCTCACTGACAGTAGCTCACGAGGGATGGGGGTAAGGAGGGATTAAGAGGATAGGATCAAAAGATAGATACATAGAGAGAGGAAGGAGAGAGCGAGGCGCAGGGACAGCGAACGACAGTAAACGACGTAAGTAAAGAGGAGATAGGAAAGATGGACACGGTCGCAGGAGTGCGATGACGGGGCACCACTCGGTGAGAGCTCTTGTCGGCGTCAGGAGATGGCGCAAGGCGAGCCAGTCGGCCAGAACTGCGCTGTCTTCGGAGATCGCGGGGGCACAACCGGTCGGCACGGAATCCAGAGAGCGAGTGTTCAATCTCATTGCGCATGTGTGACTACGACCTTATGTGGTACGTGGGCAGCTTGGGGAAGCGGCAGGAATATTGGCAACTCTATGCTTATCTGTATATTTTGCCAGCACGCATGTATTCGCGTGATGGTGAAAGCTTGAAGAGTACAATACTATATAAGTACGAAATCACTGACCGAGGCATGTCGCTTCTCATGCCTTATTGGGTCAAAGCGGTGCACAAACCACGTCACTCTGAGGGATCAACGGCACGAAAGAGGGCGTAAAATAATCGAAAGGTCAGGGAAATGTGTCATCATCACCTTGTAAGTTTTAGAGATGACGGCAATGTTGTACATCCCCCACATTGCCACAGCGTTCATCTCCTGCGTTGTCACGTCCTATAACTTGAAATTTACGAGGTAGCGTGTTTTAAAATAATGTGGCATCACTCCGTAACAGGTATACGTCCACCCGAAGCACGAAATCATAAAAGTACCTGCTTGCGTTCGCGCAGTGAGCGCCCTTCGTGATTTTATAACAGACACAAATTTAATTAGCTGTCTTTAGTTGTTATTGCTCCTTGAAACTGATCTGTACGGACTCTATCCGCGATGTGATTACGCTATATGGACTGGACTGTATGCCCATATAGACTATGCTCAAGCGTTGTAAGCCCTACAGCGTATATACATGTACATGGTGCCTCTGATTATTTTTTCTGCTTTTATTCTTCTTAATTTTTCGTATCTTTGTGTGTATCTTGTACACTATGAGCACAATGTTGGGATAGCCGGCTCTAACGTAGCCTACCTTCCCATATTTGTGCAAAATATAAATGAAGATATATTTCGACTTATATGGCTGTCTCCCCAGTGCCGAAGAATATGTAATACGCCTCTTAACCTCCATGTCAACGTATTTTTGCCGTGAAATGGAATGCAGAAAAGTACCCAAGAGTTAAAAAAAACGAAAATAAAAAAAAACTACACAATAGCAATCCGCACGAGCAGAAAGAAGCTTCTACAGAGCACCTTTTATTCACTGACTGAAACCGCTCGCCACGTCACGATTGTTAGTTTCTCGCTCGTACTGTGACTCACGCGAGAGAGAAGGAGAGAGATGATACCTGTTTGCCGCGCACTTTCTCGTCTTTCCATTACTCAAGTTCTCTCGCTTTTTCGCGACGTCTGCGGCGGACGGGATCGCATGCATCCCGCTCGTGCAAGCCTGCGTGGCTTGGGCGCTCTCCTGCGCACAGTGTTCTACGGCGACGTCTCGCAGCCTTCCCCCCGTGCACAGCGCGCGCAAGCGGAGCAAGCAAGCAAGACCCCTCCCTGCCAAAAACACAGGCTCCGACGGGTGAGGGGCCAGTACTGCGAGGCGCGACGTTGCGGGTAAGGGGGCGTTGTCCTGCAGGGCTGCCCCTTACCCTCATTGGATCCCCCGCTGCGACCTTGGGGCATGCTGCTCCGCCAATCGGAGCACTCTCTCGCCCACCGGGCGCACGTCATTAGCACGTGCGTGCAGACCCCCCACCTCCCGCATCTCCCTTTCTTTCTATTATTGTTCGAGAGACTCTTTTTAATTTTTTTCTCTTTCTTATTTCGCGCGTCTGTAACATTTCATACAGGAGTGCTTTGTTTTGGGCAAGTTGGTGCGACATCTGCAATGTTAAAACCAACGGATAATGAAGCCTAGGAAGCGCGGTTCAAGGAACGTGTACACGGGACGTTAACTGATGCTAATTGTGATATAAATGAGATGAAAGTATGTGAGAGCGAAAAGACAGTTTGCCACCAGCACGGATCAAACCGGCAGTCTTCACTAACGTTTCCGATGCTCAATACTAATTGAGCCATGGCGGCGGTCGTCTCTTTGTCCACTTTATCGGGTAGTTAAGTGCACGCAAGCAGGGGAGTGTTAGTTGATGCCACTCGTATATACTGAGCCTCGTTCAGGAGATTAGCCTGCATCGGCTGAACAGAATAAGCTCGCAGATAGCCGCGAACATGATTATTTTTGTTCCTTAATTTTGTACGTGACTGCTTACTATTTAGTCGCTTAGTTGCAGTATTTTTATTGTTTCATTCTCCTTTTAATTTAATTTTGTTCCTCGCTTTTGCAGATTTTCAGAACAAGCCGCGACATATGCATGTTATCACATTATCCGGTTATTGTTTAATACTTGGTGGCGAGTATGTGTCCACGTGGAACAAAGAATATTTCCCCGCCAGTGACTTATGCAGATCAAGAAAAACATTTCAGCATATCCACGGAATGAATGAGGATGAGTGGGGCGAAGCGTTTGTCTGCCCGTCCGTGCTTCCGTCCGTCCGTACGTCCTTTCGTGCGTCCATCCGTCCATCCGCCAGTCTGCTAGTCTGTCCGTCCGTTGGTGCGTCCGTCCGCGCGTCCATCTAGTGAACACTCCAAGCATCTCCCATCTCGCAACCCCTGTGGCTTCATACATACATACATACATACATACATACATACATACATACATACATACATACATACATACATACATACATACATACATACATACATACATGCATGCATGCATGCATACATACATACATACATACATACATGCATACATACATACACACATACACGCATACATACATACATACACACATACATACATACATACATACATACATACATACATACATACATACATACATACATACTGAGGAGGAGGAGGAGCGACAGACCCACGCCATAATAAGCTTCGCCCCTAAGAGACAAACAAAAATTAAGCCACAACTCTACATACATACATACATACATACATACATACATACATACATACATACATACATACATACATACATACATACATACATACATACATACATACATACATACTGAGGAGGAGGAGGAGGAGCGACATACCTACGCCATAATAAGCTTCACCCCTAAGAGACAAACAAAAATTAAGCCACAACTCGGGCAAGCTATTATTTACGGTAATGAGGACTCTGTTGTCAACATGGGACACCATTTGGGGAATGATGCACCCTGGATGTCATTACTGCTCGCCTCATTTCCCTATTGTGGTCGTCGTATGCCCGGTTAATTGCTTGTTTACGGTGACGGCCCCCGGACATAAATGACTCGGCCTATAGCGGCCTTGCTGTTATAAAAGGGCCTATATACAGATGCATAACGAAAACATCGTCATGTCCACTTTTGGCTGAGCCGACGAATTGCAAGGTTTCTGCTTGGGGGAAAGTACTACAATCCCTTATTTTGGTTGCTCTCATTTAAAGCTTTCATTTTTTTTGCTTTATTTGTCGTTATTGTTTTATCACGTTCCAGGTACAATTCTGAGGTGGCCACGATTCCAAACCTACATAATTGCCACGTGCATGCGTATACAGCTGTCGCTCGAAGTAATTTGCATAACCATGTTTATTTTACACATGACTCTCTAATGCATCTATATACATCCATGACTTTGTGAATGGATACAGTGACCTAGTTGCACACATATCACGACGCCTACAACGTACTGCCCCGGTCTGCTCCCTTGAATGCCTATACTGCAACTCTGTTCCAATAAGATTCTGGGAAGAGGGGGGAGTTGCAGCCACCTTATTTCCCCTTGTGCCCGTGCACTTTTTGCCCCTTCCGGACGCCCATGACGACATGTGATAAGATCATAATGTGATGGTGTTGTTTTTTTTTTTTGCGTCGCTTCAGTTGAAGCCAATGGTAACATTTCCCGTTTGATGAGGAATCTAAGGCTTTCGCAAAAATTATGAGAGCAAGCTGTGCCTTACGGGGGACTAATATATAGTCGAGTCTAGCTATAGAGCCCATTCCCTGCCGTCACATCTAGGGGTGTGTTCCAATACTCACCGTAGACGGCTAAATAGCCAGCTAAATGGACGGCGGCCATCTTAAGTCCCATTCCAATTAAGTCCCATTCCAGAAGACCGCATCGTAGACAAATACGATGCAGGCTACTTTGCTGTCTAAACAAGATGGCGGCTCAGCGAATCGCTCAGATAGATTAAATCTCGCCGGAATGGTCGTCTGCACACAGGCCGACGCTTTCCCAGGTGCTCAATGTGAGTAACGTTTATTTGTTTTTGCTGTGACACGAAATAAGCAAGAAAATACAACTGTTACGTTTGTTTATTTTAGCTTTTTCTTCTCGGCGCGAGGTGGCGCATCGTTGCGTAAAAGCCGTCCATAAGTGTTCTGATTCTCGGACAGCATGTGCTCGGTACTGTCTTCTAAGCAGTCTGCGTAGACTATGTACGTGCTGTCCAAGAATTGGAACACAGCCTATATGTCAAAGTTAGGAGTACAAATCTTTGGGCAATTTGGTTGTCCAACTTTACTGACAACAGCCCAACAAGGGACTGTAGGGATGTGTTTCTTCCCACCCCTTGTCCTTTGTTGCGCTGTTGCCCCGCCGCGGTGGTCTATAGTGGCTAAGGTATACTCGGCTGCTGACCTGCAGGTCGTGGGATCGAATCCCGGCTGCGGTGGCTGCATTTTCGATGGTAGTGAAAATGCTGTAGGCCCGTGTTCTCAGATTTGGGTGCACGTTCAAGAACCCCAGGTGGTCGAAATTTCCGGAGCCCTACACTATACGGCGTCTTTCACAATCATATGGTGCATGGATTTGGGACGTTAAACCCCACATATCAATGAATTTGTTGCGCTGTTGTCAGTGTAATATGTCAAAGTATATTGTCACGGGTATAGATAGGTACCTCAGGCGCGGGTGCAGAAATGACGCAGAAGGTATGGAGATGACTATGTTGTTGTGGGGCCGTGTACTGCTCTGTTGGCCTGCATCCTTGCCCACTGTGTGCAGTGCTAGCCCAACCGGCGTTAACTTATCAAATACTCCACGTTAAGTGTATATATATCAACGTGTATATTTGGTGATCTCTGTGACAAAACGTATACACGTGTGCGACTGCTGTATACATAGCTATGCACTCCGATTGTTGTATGCATGCGTGTGCCGGGGCCGTTCCATCAAGCGTGCATAACATCGCGTGCAGTCAAATGTATGCGGCGGCGAGCTCCCGTTCAATCTGCATACAATGTAGCACTGCTCGGGCCGGCCTTCCTCGCGTGCACTATATATACACTCATGCGTATCTGCATGCGTGGAGAGATAGACACGCGTCAAGCTCTCCGGATGCGGCACCCGACGCAAGACGAGGTCCCACACCAGTGATAAGGCGCCACGTTGATGAATGCGGTGTCACACCGGATGCGTATACGGCGCATATATGCATACAACACTTCTCTACCAACACGCGCGTATGCATTGTGCACGTCTCTCGCCTATATGGTGGATATATACTGTGTCACATTGCTTGAATTGATAAATGTTTGGTCAAATGATGCAGACCGATTGAGTGTATACACTGAATTGAAGGTTCATTCGTTGACTTAGTCCGCTGCGATTTATGAAGTGGTTGAATCGTCTGAGATTCAACCATGAAGTGGTTGAACCTCATCATTTACCAACTTGGTTACCTATGACTATCCACTCGTTGCCCCGCCGCGATGGTCTAGTGGCTAAGGTACTGGGCTGCGGACCCGCAGGTCGCGGGATCGAATCCCGGCTGCAGCGGCTGCATTTCCGATGGAGGTGGAAATGTCGTAGGCCCGTGTGCTCAGATTTGGGCGCACATTAAAGAACCCCAGGTGGTCGAAATTTCCGAAGCCCTCCACTACGGCGTCTCTCATAATCATATGGTGGTTTTGGGACATGAAACCCCACATATCAATCAATTATCCACTCGTTCATCAGACTGGTTACTAATAAATTGGTTAAATGACCGATTTAGTTACGGATTTCACAATAGATCCGTTGGCAGGAACATTTATTGATCAGGCTGACTGAGCTGCTTGAAATGAATTGCATTAATTTCATTCATTCCTTATTGACTTTTGATCATGCACTTAACATGTATTGGAAACAAGCTGGCTGCTTGAGATATAGTTGATAATCAGAATGCCCGGAAAATGTCATTGACCGATGTCGCTGTTATTGAAGCGTCATAGCGTGGTAGATAGCGTTCACACGTGTACGCAAAAACTATCTTGCTTCCAAAGGTATATCGCAAGACGACCCAATAGCAACATGGCGATGCGGGAAAAAAAGATGCATGGGGCACATCGCGGATACGGCAAAATGCATTCAGTATATTTGATACCTGTGTTACATGCGAACCTTGGGTTATAATTTATGCTTATCACAATCGATTCTCACAGCTCGGCTCCCTTTAATGTACTCCGCACACAAAATGTGTGCACGGTACAAACGTAAAGTGACTGTTGCAATGATCGGTCACTCAAAGCAATGTAGCACACGCTGTCTCTTCATTATTCTTAGCCAATAGGCTCATACCCCTTGCATGTAAATGGCCAAAGAGCTTGGATTTTCCCATTTTGTTCTACAAGATAACACTGCTAGACTACAAAAGGTAAACAATATATTAATTTCTATGTAAAGCCAGTAGAGTTGGGCAAAACATCCCTTTACTGTCTGTAATATACTCCTAAATCGCGAAAAAGCGTCTCTGCGGCTGCATCCTATGGAATAGAGGTCCAAACGAAAGACTGACTGGTCCTGCTACTTACCTCTTTATTTTAATCGATTTCGATCCATTGTTTCAGCTCTTTAGTTCTTTCCGAATGTAAAATACCCTCGGATGCAGGTTAAAAAACAAAATAAAAAAAGCTTCTTTCTAATGTTCCAAACCATTCTCACCTCTTGCTACTTTGTACTTGTTCTGGATTCTTTCCTTATACGCAGCTTTCAGCATTCCCGTTGTCATTGGCACCCGCCACACAGAACTGCGTTTGGAGCTCTTTTTTTTCTTCGTTTTTCTTTTCTTCACCGCGCGGCCATCCTCCCCTTGCGGTGCACCTATACACTCTCGCTGGCTCTTCTTCATTCTATAGATATACGCCCTTACTGCGATTTATCCGTTCTAACCCCACGGCACACCACGAGCGACCTACGTGTGCATGTAAGAGCGGTCTGTTTTGAATGGCCTTTGTTACGACCTGCATAGGCTCTATTCCTATGCACACTATTGGTATTTTCCTCCCTTATTTCTTCATCTTTTTTTTTCTTTCTTTGAGATTCTTCGTCATCCTTTGTGCGCCCCGAGTTCCCCTTCTCGCGTAACTCTTTCTTTCTTTCTTTCTTTCTTTCTTTCTTTCTTTCTTTCTTTCTTTCTTTCTTTCTTTCTTTCTTTCTTTCTTTCTTTCTTTCTTTCTTTCTTTCTTTCTTTCTTTCTTTCTTTCTTTCTTTCTTTCTTTCTTTCTTAACGTTGCTTCAGACGAGCGAATGTTTCTTCCGGTGCGGCGCTTCACCCGACGAGATGGTTCTCCGCAATGGTGCATGTCCGTCGGTTTGGCTGCTTGGCCGCTCGTATAGAGGGCGCCGCTTGCCTGCAACTGGCAACTTGCCTGAAACTCGCCGTCATGAAAATGCGATGGTGAGAGTGACGTATGGCGAAAGGAATGAACTATAAGGGAAAGGGGCGGGGGAGAGACATTGTGTACATAGGGCCCCCCTCACGCTTTCCACCTCTAAAATCAGGTTGCACACACTGCAGATACATCGCTACGTTTGCTGCCGTACGTTTGCTGGTCATTGTAGTTTAACCTTGGAGTATTTAGCCCAGGACTTCTCCGATATCTTTTATGTGAGGTTTTAAAAAAAACTTGCAATGCTGGCAAATTGTATATGGCACAGACAGTGCTTCGTTCAGCGTCTTTATTACTTTTTTTATTGAAGTGATGAAATAGGCGAAGCTAGTGGCACCAGCTACTCCTTTTCGCCGAACAGACAAAATATGCGATAAATAAAACATAAATGCACCAAATGCAATACATTTGAACACAAGATGTGAAAATACAGCACAGTCGAACATCACGTGTCAGTTCAGAAACGCCCGACAGCTTCATATATACACAAGTATTGTAGCGGAAGTTCAAATAGGAAGAGTCAGTTTACATGTATTCATGTTCAAACTTAAACACTCCGTTCAAACTGTTCTAACTTAAAATTACTTGGCATACACAGGAAGACACACGAAGATAAATAACTACAGCTAAAATGAAACACACTGTCACAACATAACACATATAGAGAGAAAAAGGCGACACGGTGTGCAGTAGGTCAATATGTACATAGAATATCCAATCCTCCGAAAAGCGACAAGCGCTTTTTTTTTTTTTTTTTTGAAGACCTGCCGTTGGCCATGGGCCTAGCATTTTCTTTTATGTGAAAGGTACGCAGAACTATATAGATGCACGATTTATCCCTTGCATGAAGTGTCGTTTAAATGCTGTATACCAAGCCACAGATGGGCAATCATTGTTTCGAATTTTCTCTTTCCTCTCAAATTCGATAGAATTAATAGTTTTATTCAAGAGGGTATTAAATATAAATTAAATCTTTCCGACTTCTGATCGGACCATATGTATTTGGTGAGACTGCTGGCTATTATCTGTCTCAGGGGAAGACGGATTTCATTGCGTGAAACATGAAAATGGTATTTGCATTATTGTGAGCCCCGATTCACCGCAGCGTCCACTGCAGTGTTTCAAAGAATGCTGAGGAACCTGGTGCCCACAAAAAATTTCGACGAGCAAATTGTGAAATTGATACTACGTAAGTTAGCATGCTCTGGCTTTGGCATGCGCGAGTCATTTCTAATACTTTTGTTTGCATTGTCCCATCATGACACAATCTTTCAATGTAATATACCGTATCAGTATTACATAATTTCATTAGAACTGCTCTAATTAACCACGCCTATATATATTATGGTGCATTCAGCAAATCATCATGCCCTATTATCTATCTATCTATCTATCTATCTATCTATCTATCTATCTATCTATCTATCTATCTATCTATCTATCTATCTATCTATCTATCTATCTATCTATCTATCTATCTATCTATCTATCTATCTATCTATCTATCTATCTATCTTCTATCTATCTATCTATCTATCTATCTATCTATCTATCTATCTATCTATCTATCTATCTATCTATCTATCTATCTATCTATCTATCTATCTATCTATCTATCTATCTAACTATCTATCTATCTATCTATCTATCTATCTATCTATCTATCTATCTATCTATCTATCTATCTATCTATCTACTTTTTCAGCAAACAATTGACAAACTTTTTCTCGGTGTCTCTCATAATCATACGATGGTTTCCATAAAATCCCACATATTATTACTACAAACTGTTCCAGAAAATGTAAATGAAGAGTGCTCGTAATTAAACAGGGTACTTTTAATTTTGATTGGAAGAACAAGTTGTGCATGTACATGCACATATAACGGGAAACGGCGCCGCTTGCGTTGACTCGCGTCTACCGCACGGGGGCCTTGCGCAACCACGGCGGCCGCGCCGCCCTCTAGTGGTGTCGGAACGAACCGCCATTTCACGGCACCTCGCGCAAGACTGCACGCACCGAAAGACTCGCAGGGATCCACCGAGGCGCGTAGTTCTGCGGCATTGTGCGAACATCCTCCTCCCTCCCGGTGCACCTCTTTTCTCCCCTCGTGGCCCGGGCGCGCGAATTGGGGAGCCCCGCGAGCGCCGACATTATAAAAACTTCCCGTCCGCGCGCGACACCCTCGGTTCTTACATACGCGTCGCCGGACCCATTCTCCCATTTCGTCTCCCGTATAGCGGACCTCGATTTAAAATAAACTATTATCCTTCCATATAAATAATATGCACCCGACGGGGAGGTAGCAGAAGGGGGCGCAGACATATTGTGCTCGCTGAAGCGCCTGGTTCGGGTGGTTTTTAGTGCCGCACCATTGTCACCCCTGCAGCGGGTGCTGGTCAATGGGGTCGGGACCGCTCTTGGGCGGCGGTTAGCGAAACAATGTTTACTTTGGAGAGGCTGTCTGTTGGTTTTGGCGGGTCGCGAACGTGTGCACGCAATCGGGTACGAAGCGTGGTTTCTTTTATGATTATTCTTTTTTTTCTAGGCGCGCTTTAGCATCAACCCATGTCAAGTTCGGGGTTCTCGCTTTCTTTTTTTTTTTTTTAGAAGAGCGTGGTGGGAGGATGAATTTCTCATCGCGGCTTTGTTACACTCTGTATCCACTCTTCTTTTCCTGTATCCCAGCTCACCGAGTCCATGGAGTTACGTATGCACACGCGGAAGCTTACAGATCCTCGCGTTAACGCTTATAGTCTTTGTTTCCTCTGAACACTTTCTCCCGTCAAGTTGTTCGCTCCATATAGTCGCGCGTGCCAGCCGCGACTCGTCGTCAATTTGTCCGCGTCACATACAGATGCTCGTGGCGCCCGCTTGAACCAAGTATCTGGTTTCGCCATCAGTCATATGTGCCTGGGGATCGCGCAGATACTCAGCGTCTTGTTGTGTTCGTGTATTTATTGTCTTTATGTATTGCGTCTGTATTTTAGTTCTTTAACTGGCTAACTGTCCACGTTCCATGTTTAAAATGCTGTGGGATTTTGGTTTTTTTTTGAGGCAACATTATGCTGTATCACGTGCCATCTGAGGGTAAAACTGCTCCATTTCCACTATAAAGTTATGTTGAATGTTCGCGCTTCCGTTTGAATGGTACATTAATTTTTTTTTGCCATGTTGTGCGCAAATACCACCCTATGACACGCACTTTAGATTTGTATTGATGTTAACCAGTGTACACCTGTACGTCGTGAGCTATTGTGAGGGAAAGCGTGTGTCCTGTTAAACGATATCGACTTGCACCTGCGGGACTGACTTGAGTATAGCGCCGGCCGCATCATTAACGCTAACGTAAGCAAGGTGACCGTATACCGGTAACATCGCTCTTAAATGCAGTTTGCTATACAGACGTCTCAATGTTAAACGCTAAGGAATCACATTGCATGTCAATGAACTGTTTTTTTTTTTTGCTGATACGCCAACATTTTCTTTCCGGGACAAGTGCACTGTCACGAGAGTGATGTTTACTCTACCTCGCTATTTACCGATAGTGATTTTGAATCCTCTTTTTCTTTCATATCCAGCTGTTCTCTACACAAATACCTCGTTTCTTCTATTGTTCAAAACCAGAATCTCTTTCAACAGTGCATGTTGTTGTTGTTTTTTTTCCCTTGTCATTATTAGACTGTTATAATGTGCACTGTCTACTATGGGAACGACGTGTATGACGTCCAACAAAAACATCTTTACCCGTATCGCTATAGATGGAATCTTGGCGTGAAACCTGACAAGATTCAGGACACCTAGTATAACAAATTAGAGCTCTATAGCGAACGTGGCTTCCAGTTTGCCGAAACTTCGTTTGTATGAGACTTGTCTTCTTATTCATTTCGTTTTTTATGTTCCCATTTGCAGTTAGTCCGATTGCAATAGAAAAAAAAATATATCGTCGTCGTACTCCTTCTATTCACCTTTTCATAAACGCCTCCCTGGGCGCCGCCATAGCCCTCCTTGGGCTGTGCAAATTGGCGCGTCCCCTCGAAAATGCACTGACAACGCTGCGCCCTTAGCCTTTGTACTCCCGCGCACAGCCCATCATGGCGGTGTTTTTTTTTTCCATTCCTGTGGAAAGGTGTATACGCACTCATCTTTCAAGTTCATTATATCAGCAGTGTCCACACCGCCGTCTTAACTCGTTTACAACGACGCTTGGCTCGGCAGCGTCCAACTCCTGCATTAAACGTTTCCCGATAGATTCCCATCATCGGAAGGCGAAGCGTTTGACGCGGTGCCCGCACTTCCTGCATGCAATCGGTCTCGTGCTTTATGCGTGCCAGCTTCGGTGCAGTTGAACCACTCCTGCAGTGCGGTCACCGATCTCATCTCCTGTCAGTCAACGCGCGGGCTATAGCGAATTATATAGACGCCTGCGCGGCCTCGCTAGGCGCCGCTGTCGAGCGTGTTGTTGTGTGAGCGGTGTAGATGGATTATATACGGGTTCTCGCACGCAGCTTTTTCCCGCTTTTGCGAACACGTCTTGATTCTCTTGCTCGTCTCGCCTCGCCTCCCCCCGTTTATGGGATTTGTTTTATTTTTCTTGAGCGCTAGATCATCCGGACTCTCGCCGACGTTGAAGCCCCTTTTGTTCGATCGCCACGTCGTTGAAGCGGAGGGGAGGTGTTATATGGAGTCCATATTGGGCACTGCGTGCTCCGAAATGGGTCCATGGCCTGTATACATATAAATTACAAAGTAATAAAAGTGCGTCATTTCTGTTTTTTTTTTTCTTTTAAAGACTCGTGGTTGGATGAGAGGACTTGTATGTTTGTTATTTTCGTAGATGTTTATGTGAAGATTTTATGCTTTTATGCACACTATCTTTTTTTTTTAATCCAAAAAAAGAGAACTTCGGAGTTGACGAAAATGCTTCTCCTGGTCCGGCTTAATTGGGAACTTGGAACTAACCGTTTCCGGGGTGATCGCCTTAAACGCCACGTGAGCTAACTATCTAAGCTATCGTAGATTACAGCGCGACTAAAGGTAAATCAATTGACCACTCGAAGCACATTGGTACTAAATACGCCATGACAAGTCAGTGACGTGGAAACCAGCAATGTTTTATGCTAAATAGAAAAGCTGTCGCGCCATCATGTGAATGATAATTTTTCATTTTAGTGAACGTTTCCTTATACGAGTTCACGCATAACTGATTTGGCACGTATTTATTTGTATATTTTTTTTGCTTGCGAACAAATCGTTTGTGGGCAAAGTCACATCGCTTGCCGGGCATGACAGCGTTCGCGGCGTGGTGAACGTGCCGCACATTATAACTTGTCTAAGTGAAGTGGACGGTTTAAGTTAAACGCTCACAAAATTTGCGCTAACATGTAACGCAACTTCGTGCTTTCAATTTTTTTTTCTACTTGACACGCGTGAAATTACACAAAGTACACAACCGGGAAGGAGACGCTGGCGCGTTTTACAGATTTTAATTGCCGTCGAGTGCTGAAAGCAAAAGGCATGCATGCGCGGATTTCCGGTGAAACGGAATGTCAGTGAGGAAGGAACATTTTGAAAGCCATCCCCCACAACCTGCTAGCGAGAAAACACAATACAAATGATAACAGACAAACGTAGCTAGAGGGAAAGAGAAGAAAAGGAGGTGTATATATACCTACTACAACCGCACATACATTTTCCGACCGTATCTCCCTGCAATCAGGTATCAGCCTTCCCTCGCCCTTTCACCGTCCGTGTCACTTTCTCTGCATGCATCTCTTTTTTTTTTATTTTCTTTTGAGCGGGCAGCATGTTCTGCATGACACAACGTTCCATTCTTTCGCTGTCACTGCCGGTCAACCGCAGTGCTCTCTCTGTGCGTGTGTGTGTGTTTACACCGCGCAGGCCGAACGCACCCAGAGGGGCGGACCACGACTCGGTCATGTGCCGGAGCCGGCGTTTAAAAAGCCGGACCGTCGTCGTTAGTTAGCCGGCCAGCAGCGGAGATCGTCGTTCTTTCCCTCGTGTCGATGCTATCTCATTTGGGCATTCGCTGCACTACGATTCGTCCCATTCCTCTCTCTCTCCATCTCCCTTCCCACCTCTCTCTCCATCTCGTTCACTACCTGAAAGAAACCCTCACTGACTCCGATCCTTCTTTCTTTTTCTATTCCGTGATACGCGAAGCATTGGGCCTCTCAAAGCCGCGTTTACGGCGTGCGCAAGCGTGTGCGCGCGAGCCGCGCCACCTGGAGGGCAATTTTTCTTAGTCTTTTTCCCTCTCCCCCACTTTTATCTATCCATAGCTCTCTCTCTCTCTCTCGTCTCTCCTCTAGAATCCTCAACATCCATTCCTTGTAAAGCGCGGGAAAGGCGACGCGCTGCTCCTTTGCATGGGTCAGCATGCAAAACTCGTTATCGGAGCATCTCGAGGAAAGAGGAGAAGGAGAGAGAAGATATCTTCACAGAAAATAAATTCGGGGCTCGACAGCAGCCGCCCCCCCCCCCCCCCCTCACCCATCCAGCTCCTGTCCGCCCGCCATGCCCCCTCCGAAAAGTATTTTCTGTTGTGTCATTCCCCGTTCATTTCGTTTTGTTTTCTTTCTTATAGAGTTGACTCTATAGTATATGTATGTATACGTGTACACTCTCCACCGCGCCCGCTGTAAGGCCATGCGCGACTAACCGGCTTATATTTTATTGCGCATCGGCGAGGAGCCCGGACACGAACACGTGTATTACTTTTGTGTGTTCTTTTCCGTTTTTTTTTTTTCAATTTCTTGGCTTTCTTATTGCCGCTTCTCTATACGCGCCCTCGACCTCACGCTATTGTTATGCATATATATATGCTGCCTCCCGCGCTCAACCCGGGCCGACCGCGGCATGCTTGTCTCGCTTCCTTCTCCGGGTTTCGTGCAGTGATAGTTTCGTCATATATCATTTGAACACCAGCCCGATTGAGTTTTATATTTATGCTTTGTATGTCTTTTTTTTTCTTAATTCACTCTCTCTTTGCGGACCGCCTTGTTCGAGACACACGAGGTATCACTTCCTGAATGTTCGCTTTTATAGTGTTTACGGCACGTATGAAAAAAAGTGGCTGCTGTGGATTCTAGGAATTTGAAAGGAAGTGAGTATTATATACACACCAGATGCTGATCCGGTTTCGATACTCTTATATTTTCGGATGTTCCGAGAATTGTGGATGCGTGCATTAATTGCACGTTCCCAGGATGGGGCACACCCGCAAAACGTTTGGGACGACACTTTGTAATGCCTGACTGAAAATGCCCTCCCAAAGTCATTGTGCGGTAGCCATGACGTGTGATCATGTATAGATTGATCATATCAAAGCCAGACTGAGTTAACGAAGCATATAGCCTTCCACTTTTTACTCTTCTCATTGTCTTTGTAGTTAGGCTGTTTTCAGACTGTGACCACTGAACTCGACAGTACATATACATTTTTTTCCAATAGAATCTCAATTCCTTTGACAGATAGTCGACGACGGAGCGCGTCGCTTCATATCGACTCGCTGGTCGTGCGCTTCATTAGATAGAGAATCATTCTCTATAGGCTTAAGCGTCACCTCCTGCATAGCAGGATAGCAAGTTTTGACGACAAATTCTATTTTCGCATACTGCATTTTTAACCCCTCTTTTATTGTCTTATTTTTCTATGGTCCATTTCTACAGCCCGCATTGCAGGCATGGGTGGATACGGAGGGATGTCCGGATGTTCGGACCAACCTCTTAATTTTTGACTGTATACCGCAAAAAAGAGCGCCTATCAGTTTTTACCATATACTGAGCTTATAGTACAATGGTTGGGATCTAAGGTCCCAAAACCAGAGCCCCCAACTTCCCATATACCACCCCCTCTCCATTCTCGGAAAAGTACTGTATCGACTCACTAATAGATGCAGGACTGGAAACCTCATATTGCGACTGATTTGTCCATTCTTCCTTTCTCTCATTTAATTAACGTTCAAGTTCTTCGAGTTTTATAATGCAGCCCAAGATTGTGCAGCCCAACCGAAGCGTCGTAATTAAATATCTTTCACAGCACGCGCAACGTGTGCTACAGGATTCCGATGCAGCGTGATCTTGTACTGGGATAGATGACGTTCCTGCGGGCGGTGCACGGACGGACGGCCGCGCGCGCTATATGGGCGGCCAAGCGCCAACAAGGACGACGCGGCAACGACGGAGAGGGAGAGCGAAGAAGACTATAGCGCGTTGCAGCGCGCACCGCGAGTTGCGTCCGGAGCCTGTAATGAAAGCTGTGCCCCCCGCTGGGACGGGCATTGAGCGCCTCTGATGACCGGCAGTCTCCCG
The DNA here is from genome assembly GCF_013339725.1 of Rhipicephalus microplus. Classification (NCBI taxonomy): domain Eukaryota; kingdom Metazoa; phylum Arthropoda; class Arachnida; order Ixodida; family Ixodidae; genus Rhipicephalus; species Rhipicephalus microplus. Next base: position 265,126,133 of record NC_051165.1, on the reverse strand, counting down.
CGGAGACCGACCGAGTTTTCGTCCCTCCCTTCCTTCGACCGTCCGCTTCTTCTCCTTCTTCGAGCCTATTTCTGTCTTCGTCTTCATCTCTCTCCACTGTATAGCTGTCTCCCTGTCTTCTGCCCAATTCCGTCCTTTTCTCATTTCTCGGCTGCCTCCTCCGTCGCCTCGGTAACTCACGATGCCCGCGTCTTCCCTTTGCATATCCGTCTTTCGTCATGTACAAACCTATACAAGCACTCTTCCCTTCGTCTCCGCTGGTTCGTGGGCATAGTTCACCCGAATGTATCTTTAAACTTAGTTTTTTTTATTTGTAATGATAAAATACCAGCGAGTTTTCTCCATGAATCGTTTAACTTCTGCTTTGTCACGTTGCTTTATCGCTTCCTTCAGATTTGTTTGTTTGCTCTTGTTTGCGTGCATTAATTTATCCGAAGTGAATGTCCCAGAGTCGTTACGTGCAGCAGGCGTTTGAACATTCTTTGCGCATGCCATAGCTCTTTATTTTATTTGTTTTCTTTTTCTTAGCACCGCCAGCACGAGCACTGCGTCATGTATCGCTTTTTTTTTCTCCTTTCTTCCTTTCGTCTTATATTTTTTGTGACGTCTTAGCGCCTTTAGACGCCTCAAGAAAAATTAAAAAAAAAGGGGGGGGGGACTTAAAAACAGTTCATTCTATTTATGATGGTGGACCGGTTGCGTTAGGCTAGATAGGTTAGATTAGGTTAGGTCAGTCCATTTTATTGATGATAATGACCCAGTTGCGTTAGGTTGTGATTTCTCGTTGGGCAATCAGACGCCGAAACTATTGAATTGTGCTACTTTGAAAATGAGACCGTGCGTGGGTTTGATTTATGGCATATTGCAGACGATGGCTGAATGCAAGACCGCTTGCGTTCCTGACCATGCATGAATACCACTTTATTGAACATCCAGCATGATTTAACACGACCCGGGCTTAGGTCTCCCATATGTACGAGAACGCCAAGGCCTTGCTTCAGAGCTGCTTTATGGGTCCTATGGACAAACGTTTTCCTGATTGCATGCTTGGTGAATAAGACCCTTCAGTTTCCAATTTAATTTTGTGCCACCTACAGGAGTTCACCGCCTATAGACATTTTTCTTAAATAAACAACTTATAAACATTGAGACAGGTAACTACTTGACGCGCGCTGTTATGCCGTTTACCTTACTAACTTTTCAACTAATCTATGAGCTATTTAATGACTCATCAGTAAGTACCCAAGCATAAGAAAAACAATGGATGTCTGTATACATAAGAGAAACAATTCGCTGCGTTGAATGTACTCTCTTATAATGCGAAACATTATTTGTTGCTACCAATTTCTTAGCTTTCTTTGTATGTGGAGGATCACGTATTATGTAAGTGAAGTAGAGAAATGCAGTAAAATTTACAAACAAACATGCTATGTGAAAAATATGCTAATATATATATATATATATATATATATATATATATATATATATATATATATATATATATATATATATATATATATATATATATATGTGTGTGTGTGACGCTATGATGAATGGGAGACGTGGCCTGGCTCATACGCCATGTTTATTCTTTTTTCACTTCTTCCTTCTCTGCTTCTACCAACCTTCGCTACCTTCTTACGTCACATGATTCCCCCTCCCCCCGAAAGAATGCGCGAGCTACAATCTAGAAAGCATGAACTAATGGAGTCTTACAATAAAAAAATAATGCCAGAAAATGCAGTAGTTCCATGCCACACGGTGGTTCCATGCACTTGCACAAAATGTTCACAGGAAAGGCAGTCCGGTGATATCTAGGAGACCTCAGATGGGCGAGGTTGGCTGTTGCGTTCTGGTGAGCATAACCATGCCTTCAGCGTTAAAAATGATGATGGCACAACCTGGTTAGTATTGAGGAACGAACAAGGTTGGGAGTCCTTGTAGCGTTGCAAGGTCGGATGTCTCATGCGTTGGATTCTGAGTCGTGGCTGCGACAGACGCTTTGCTTCTAAAATGCGTGCTTCTTGACGGATTGTGACGGCGTGATGCCTGCGGGCTGGCGGTATGCAAGAAGTGCTTCCGAATCTTTCTTGGCGTTTTCCGTGGTGTTGCGGTCTGTGTAACTTCAGGCACAGGGAGCGTCTCCGGCGACTTTCCTCTGTGCGAGAAAATTTGACGTCTTGGAATACTTTTTGGGTTAGAGATCTTATTTTCCGCTGTTCTTCAATTGGTGAGTGTGCTTCCGTTGAATTTCGCGTTCGTCGACGCCTTCGTTGCAGTCTATTTTGTTGTCGCATGAGGTTGCGCGCTTGGCTATGCTTGTTTTGCTGATGCTGCTCAGGAGATGGCTGTAGTGGCACGCCTTCCGGAATGGGACATTCATTTACTTTGAGGTTTGACGCGTCCTGTAGACAGCTAATGCATGGTGAACAGGTTTCTTGCTTATCGGGCATGGTTGGTGGTGCGCTATCATTGCTAGCCTGCTCTTCACAGGCTTCTGTGACGTGGTTGATTACGGACGCTTCTGAAAGACAACTGTGTATGAGGTTTGATGTTTGATTTGCTTCTGAATTGGTTTGATTCTTGGATTGGTGACCACTGCATGAGGGTACCACATGTGACGTCGCATCACCAGGTTGAAAATGCAAATTTTGGCAAGTCTGCGGTGCCGTGGAAATGAACTCTTGCGACAAAAAACATTCAGAGTTGACAGATAGTTCATCAGGGGCTTCTTCTTCGCGGCTCACTATGACTGGTTCTTGCGCCTGGTAGCATGCGACGTTCGATGCGTCTGAGCCTTCTGTGTTTGGAGTTTCTGGTGGCTGCGCACTGGACGGCAACATTGCAAGAGGGGTAGTTCGGTAAGGTTTGAGTTGTGAATGGCCCTCTTTCTGTGCAACTAACGATGCGAGCTGTTCTGGCGCATGAATCTGGGTGGTAAGTCCAGGGCTTGGCGTAGCATCGTCCGAGCTCTGCAGCTCTATCCCGACCATTGTGAGCGTGCTAGATGTGAGATGGACATTTTGAGTCACGAAAGAGCCAAGCGATGGAAAACCAGGAGGCGGGCCAAGTCTGCGAGATGGGGAGTAAGCTGCTCCAATGCGTGAAGACTGATTTTCACTCTTTGAGTCATCTTGGCGTTGTTTGGTATTTTCCCCATGTGTCAGCTGGTCTACCATGAACAAGGCGTCCTTATGACACGAATAGCGACCGTTAGGAGCCTTTGAAGAGCTGCGTCGTAGAAAACCTGGTGGTGGACCATGTATGCGAGACGAAGCATGAAAGGCATCAGTAGGGTGAGCGACGTCTCGTGTCGTATGTTGGTGCCACGACTTTGAAAATGCCGACTTTCGTGAAGAGAAACCTGGTGGAACGCCACGTTTCTTGAGAAATAAGCGTGGACTGTGACGGCCGAGTGTGGTTGTATGCAGATGGTCGGTAATGAGGAAGTCTTGGTCATAGTCATTAAAACGGGTAATCATCTCGTCTTTGATTTTTTGCCATGACTCATCGTTCTCGAATATGTGAATTAGGTAAAATTTGAATGCCTCACCGGTGACGTAGTCGGTAAAGTTGGCGACCATCTCCCGTTCCGACCATGATGCAGCGGTTGCGTGGTGCTCGAACAGGTCGAACCAGTCCTGTACAGGTCCATCGTCCGCTGCTCCGGTGTACTTGGGAATGGGAAGGTCATCTGATGCTGCTGTCATGATGCTTGGTGGTCTTGGTGGTCCGCGTTCTTCTGTGGTCCGCGTTCGGTCACTGCGTCTCGCTGAGGTCTTCGATGATGATGGCCGGGCGATGAAGTGGTTGCGAGGTCTTCATCCTGTCGACTCGTGTGACGCTACGATGACTGGGAGACGTGGCCTGGCTCATACGCCATGTTTATTCTTTTTTCACTTCTTCCTTCTCTGCTTCTACCAACCTTCGCTACCTTCTTACGTCACATATATACATATATATTTATATATATATATATATATATAGATATATATATATATATATATATATATATATATATATATTTCATTTTATTTCATTTTTATTTCATTTCATTTTATTTCCTTGAAGACCCCGAGAGGGTATTACATAAGGGGTGGGTAACATACAATCGATATTTTTGTCACAATGATAAATGTGAGTTTACATTTGAAATATTATGCATGGAGCTTGATAGAGAGGTGATTGTGGCGATATTGTGGGAAAGGCCATTCCAGTCTTTTGCTGCTCTGGGAAAAGAAGAAGCAGAAAATGTTTCAGTATGGGCACGCGGGCGAAGAACTTGAAGCGCATGGCCGGTGCGACGAGATATGTGAGCTGCAGGGATAGTGTAAGGAGGGCGGTTAAGTGGAGAGTGAAAAACTTTTGATATAATGAGAGGGTTGCGATGCGTCGGCGACATGATAAAGTGGATAAGTTACACGCGGCTTTGAGGGATGAAACACTGATGTCGTATGAGTACGAAGCATGAATAAATCTAGCTGCACGATTTTGAATGGATGCAATGAAATTTAGACCAACTTCAGGCGGGTTCCAAATGGGAGATGCATATTCTAACTTAGATCTAACTAATGATGTATAAGCAAGTAGTTTTACATGACACGGAGCGCTGCGTAAGTGGCGTTTTAAGAAGCCCAGGGTTCTGTTAGATGTTGATACGATTTTAATAATGTGAGTGTTGCAAGACAAATTGTAGGATAGAGTGACTCCAAGGTATTTGTAAGTGATTACTGATTCGACAGGGACGTTAGCTATGTTATAGGAAAAGCGAAGAGGGTTTAGACGGCGAGTGAATGAGATTAGTTTGCATTTAGTAGGGTTTAAGGTCATTAACCAGTCATCACACCACTGTAGGATATGGTTGAGGTCTTCTTGTATTAACATTTGGTCAGAAGGGTCAGTGACAGTACGATAAATGACACAGTCGTCAGCAAACATGCGGCAATTTGAAGCTACGTGCATCGGAAGGTCATTAATGTAAATTAGAAATAAAAGAGGACCAAGGACAGAGCCCTGCGGTACACCCGATGTTACCGGAAGAGGGACAGACAAACTATCATTTGTAAACACTGATTGCATGCGGTTAGTGAAGAATTCTTTTATCCAGTTAAGTACATATGGGTGCAAGTTTAACGAAGACAGCTTTAATATTAAGCGTTTGTGGGGTACTTTATCAAAGGCTTTCGCAAAATCAAGGAATATAGGATTGGTTTGTTTGTTAATGTCGAGGTTGGCATGAAGGTCATGAACAAAGATGGCAAGCTGGGTCTCACAAGAGTGACCCCTACGAAACCCGTGTTGAGAGTGATGAAAGAAGTTATGGGAGTCGAGAAAGTTCATGACGTAAGAGTAAATGACGTATTCCATGAGTTAGCAGGGTACGCTGGTCAAAGAGATTGGTCGCTAGTTTAGTGGAGAGTTCCTGTTACCAGATTTGAAGACAGGAACGACCTTTCCCACTTTCCAATCGTCTGGGATGATGCCTGTTGAAAGAGATTGCGAAAATAACAAAACAAGATACTCCGACGCAATGTGACGTATATTTTTCAACAGTTTGACATTAATACCATCTAGTCCAGATGCTGATGATAGCTTCAACTTTTCAATGAGGAATGATATATATATATATATATATATATATATATATATATAATATATATATATATATATATATATATATATATATATATATATATATATATATCTATATATATATATATATATATATATATATATAGAGAGAGAGAGAGAGAGAGAGAGAGAGAGATGTCTTGTGCATTCACCGATGTTCCCCGATGGTTACTTGAACACACATACTGGCTTCATAAATTTTATTTAACGTTTCGCATTCACCTTATCTCTATCGTTATTCACCCTGAGTTTCTACTTTCTTTCACCCTGTATCTTGATTGCGATAAGTATAGTTACTAATGATACGTACGCCTGCTACAGTGGCTGCTTGTACAACATCTTGCTCAAAGTAATGAAAATGAAAATATATACGTATAACGGGACGAATTCGCCCACTTGCGATTGTTCAAAGTGAATGAGTATTCGTTTTGTTTTAGTAATGATTGATTGGATTTAACGTCCCAAAATGACCATATATGAATATGAGAGACTACGTAGTGGAGGGCTCCGTAAATTTTGACCTTATTGGATTCTTCAATATGCACCCAAGTCTACGGGTCCCAACCGTTTTCACCTCTATCAAAAACGCGCCCTATGCACCGCGACTGGGATTCGACCCCGTGACCTACAAGTCAACACTCGAGCGATGATAACCGCTATAGACCACTGTGGTGCGTTATTCGTTTTTTTTTTCAACTACGTTTGCTTTTTCATATCTATGAAAGACTAGTAAATTGCAGTGAAGCGCTGTACGTCTGGCTTCGTCGTTTGGGTTGGCTGTCCTGAGTAATTTTTAGTTTGTCGAAGCCACTTTCTTTGTTGAGCTAAACGAATGCTATGTAGTTAGCATGTGTGCAGTCTGTGTCACAATCTTAGATGACCATTATAGGTCCGAGAAAAATTTGAATTTACCAACAGTTTCTGACTGTATTTGGTCGAACTGCACAATACATTTCTTGCGTCTCGTGGTCGCATTTGACGCCGATTGTACACGCTGGGTTATACCATACACGTTTATTTTTATTATTATTATTTTAATTTTTTATGACTTGATTGCAGTAACATGCAACCCGTTGCTCGTCTGTTACCCGAAGGTCGCAAGATCGAATCCCAGCCGCCACATTTTTGATGGAGGTGAAATGCTATAGACACCCGTGTGTCTATAGGTGCACATTATAGCTATAGGTGCACATTGGAGAACCTCGGGTGATCTAAACTAAACCATTTCCTTCCTAGTACTGTATCGTCCCTTATAAACATATCCTGGTTTTAGGATGTTAAACTCCAACAGTTTTCATCAACAAACCTCAAACAGTCGAGATTTTCGGGGAACGCTTGGTAGATGATTTCGTGGTTGACGGTTCTTCCGTCCTCTCTTCGATGACCGCTCGCCGGTCGGGGCCCCGTCCGTGGACTTCTCCAACCGTCTCCCAATCTTTTACTTTCCTCTCAATCCTTATTTCTCTCTCTATCTCGGCGGGGTGCTTTCTCTATCTCGTCGGGGTGCTCTCTCTATCTCAGCGGGGTTCACTTTTCATTTCAACTTTGCCCAATTTAAAATCACTTTCCCTATCGAGATTTTCGGAGTGCGGCGTCCCTCGATCATGATGACATCGTTGCTTTCGGGATGTAAAAACAACAACATTGTGGTATAAAACAAGAGAGAGAGAGAGAGAGAGAGAGAGAAAGAGAGAGAGAGAGAGAGAGATAAAGATGCAAGGAAAGGCAGGGAGGTTAACCAGACGCGCATCCGGTTTGCTACCCTGCACTGGGGAAGGGATAAAGGGGAGAAAAGAGGTTGCAGAGAGAGCTGTGTGATAAACTGGCGCTCTGCGCGTATCAATTGGCTCTTTATACTTGCCTCGTGCGCTCTATAGCAATGCGGCGCGATAAGCTGCCGCGTAATTGTGGCCACACGAGGCGAAATACAGGCCCGAGTTGCGCAACAAAAAAAAAAAAAAAGAAAGCGGCAACGAGAAGCAGGAAATGAGTGCTTAAGTGGCGCGAAGAAAAATTGGAAATGGCGTGCCGTCACAAGCGCGTTATCTAAAAATGCCGGCCCGTTTGCCCTCGGTGTCTCGACGGGGACTTCCGAGGAGATCTGCACGGGTTGGCGTATACGAGATGCGTGTGTAACACATATCCGCGTTCCCTTTTCTTCGAGGAGGTCCCGTGCCCGCGTCTTGCATATGCGATTTACGGATGATTGTTTAGAGGATATGTGTGAAAACAAAGCAAGAAATACGCGAAACACCTGAGATTGTGCGCGCATGCACGCACACGAAAACGGACGCGAAAAAAGAAAATGGGAACGCGGCGGTGGCCTATGCTTATACTCGGGTTACGCTGTATATATCTATACATGCGTGGGTGAAAAGGAAAGCGTCTCGCGTGTGGTATATGGTTTTTGCGGAGCGTATATTAGACAGGGCGCACGCGTTGAAGTCAAGAGTTTGAGTGCCCGTCAGCGGTGTCTTACAATCCACTTCCGCTTGGGCTGGACTTGATCGTCATTTTTTTTCCCTCCTATAGTACTCCAACACATATCCGGTTTCGCTATCAACCTCGTATTGCGTCGGCACGCCTGCCGTGTACATCATACAGGCTTGTGCAGAAATGTGCTATCGTCGAGCCCCCAGAACGAGGTAAGAAAGATGATGAGGGGGGGGGGGGGGTGCATGCAACTGTTTATTCACATTATTACGAAGTCTTATGGCAACCTAAAGGCACGTTTGCTATAGGGTAGAAATGAATGTGGGTCGAAGCTGTGCTTGCACTGCATGAAATGGTTTAAATTGATTCCGATTCATTACAGTAATAGACGTGCTTGTTCGCACGTATGCGATGTCTATTCCAGCCTGCATATATTCCTATTAGTGACCACTTAGCGAATTTCCATACAACCAGCGGGGGAGTTTTGTGGAACTGTTTGTTGATGCCAGAACGCTGAGAATTATCAATCTGTATATGACATAAAAAACTCCGATAACCTGTTCTTTATATATGACATACAGTGAAAAAGTTATACACTGTTGCCCTGTATACAGCTTACCGCATATAAACCTATACGCACACACATTTAAATGACGAAAGATGATACGGTTCATAATCATATAGTGGTTTTGGGACGTTAAACCCCACATATCAATCAAATCAATCAAAGATGATACGGTGTTCTTCGATTGTACACACTGATCATGTATCGCGGAGTTTTTTTTTTATATTTTATCTATGCGTTTACAGGCGGAAATAGGGACCGCATAGGTCATCTTAGCTCCCTCTTGCATCTGTGAAGTACATTCCCTCGCATTGCAGTTACCAGATTACCATTTCGTATTCGTGGTTCCTTGGGAGCAAACACAAACGGCGAAATGCAAGACACAAGTTCGCCTTGCGTGAATCTCTTCTGTCGTTCACTCTTGCGAAAGAAAATCGTGAATATATACCGATTATAGTTTCCTTCTCCTCTCCAGCTTTGTCGAAATCGAGGCTATCCGTGATACTGCTTGCGCGTGCGTAGGGGCCCCATGTTGCCTGCTTTGCTGCTTCTGCAGTGAGCTTATTTTTCGTCTACTCTGTGCACGCGTGCATGCCAGCTATATGAGATGGCATGAGATGAGCTGGCCTTGAAAGTGCGCCTTATCCGAGCAACGGTTGACAGCCTCGGGCGGCGACACCAGTCGCGAAGCTGTCGTGCACAACCGCTGTCCAGTTTCGCGACACACGTGTTCCATTTTATAATGCGGCAGTGAATATGCACCATCCCTGACACCGCGTCGAGTGCTGTCGAGAGCGGCGACGTGCGATCCCATTCGCAGGTATGGCCTTGGCATCTCATATTCTTCGTCCTTTTATTCTTCACGCGTAAACAGCACTGCGTTACCGCGGGTCGTGCATATCGCATTATCCGTGAAACAAGTACCTGTCATGATGACATTCAATTTTTTTTTGAAGACACCCGTGCGTGACTGCATATAATTGAAACGCAAAGAGTTAATTCGTGAATATTGACGCGTGCATCTTCGTTTCACGATGCATGACAGCCATCGTCGCATGAAAACGCTTTCATAACGAAAGTTTCAGAACATAACAAACTATGGATTAGACTTGCATTCCGCACTTATCAGAATGCGGTCACCGCGACTGGGAATCGAACCCGCGACCCAGTACGTAGTGGCAGAATAACACAGTATTTTCTTGCACCGTCCGCGTCGTGGGCTACACCACTGACGCATATACGTTCAGAACCACAAAGCACGCGCAGAATCACTGGTCGCACCTGCAATCACTCCTTGCTGGTTCCAGGGGGTAACATTATTAGTCATTAAAACACTCAGTCCGATTTGCTTTGGTATTTGTCGGTGTGTCGCGTTGCCAAACTTGGGGGCACATGTTTGATTCCCTGTTGCGACTGCCGCATCAATGTGGCAGAAATGTGCAAAGAACGCCTTTGTGCTTAGATGCAGTTGCACGTTAAGGAACTTCAGATATCCCAAGTTAATCTAAGACCCCCCACTGTGGCATGCATATTCTGGTTACTTCATGTACAATCACAGTAATTATTATTTTTGCCATTGCAACAGCGGTTACGTTGTTTCTTTTTGAGGCAACCGTGCACCTCTACCTTCACAAATTAGTGGGGTGTTATTAACGGCTGTGCATGCGCGAAAGCCTATAGAGATATACGTATATAGTGCAGTGAATGTTGCATGCCCACCCTTTGCTTCGCTTTGCGCAAAAGTGTGTGTTAGAGAGAGAGAAGGAGAATCTACGAAAGAAACTTATGGATATATACCAGCGTCACACATGGGAACCGATACATTGACAAACGAGTTGGCGTTTCAAACCAGGCATGAAGAAAAATATTTCTCGGTGATCGTCGAAGTCGATCTTGTCACACGTCTCTGCGAATTTTTTTTTCTCCACGCAGAACTATACATTCTACAGTTCTTCGAGAATGTGCTATGGCACATGCTTTCCAGAAAAAGAAAAAAAAAACCCCGCTGTTCTGGCCCGAAGACAAGTCGGAGGTGTCACAGACAGGCAGGAATTTTCTGCGTGCCCCCGTATAGTGTTACTTGAGGACATTACAGGAGTGCGCCCAGGAAAGGCAGGGGGCATAGCGATGGGTCAGCCCGACGGGGCACGGGGGGGGGGGGGGGTATAATGTCTTATAGTAGCGTTTATTATGCAAGCAGCACACGGAAACTCATATATCTCGATTGAAATGACGACGAAGAGTGCCGAGGACGGTGACTGTGTGTACAGAAGTGCGTTAGATGTCAGCTTACACGAAAGCGGTTGGCCCTGCATTTCTCGTATATATCGTTGCATTTAGATATATGTTTTAATGGAAATTAATCGTGTAGTTTGTACAAGTGAACCACAATTTTTTTTTTTTTGTGCTATGGGTGCAGAATGGGGGTGGCACTGACAGGCTGCTGTGTGATACCCCCATTCTCCCTCTTTCTCTCTCTCTCTCTCTCTCTCTCTCTCTCTCTTTGTTGTCTTGTTGCTAGACACTGCGCACGCCTGTGGAAGCGGTCTCGATCTGAGTATATCGCAGACAAGTGGCGCCCCAGTGGCATAGCATCCGAAGTACATGTTGCGCGTGCGTGTGCGATGTTATATACACGTCGCATATATACAAAGGCGCTCAGCGCTGCGCAGCTACATCGTGGTGCGGTTAGTGACTCGGTCGGGAACCAGTTCCCGCTTGAGTCGGCGGCGCACGGTGGAAAAATAAGAAGGGTGTCCCAGCGTGGCATACGCGGTGCGTCGGGGGCATGGCTATAGCTTGCATCGATTATGTCATTTATATTCAAATGGTCTGACGTTTCGCTGTCAGGCCCGGGCTTCGTCGAAGAGCACCGCGCCCCTCGGTAAACGCACGCGCCGAGGCCAATTGGCCATTTCGGGGAACCTGTTGCCGCCAGCTGGCCACGATTTATTGCGAGTTCAATCTCGATCGCCTCCTCTCGTGCGGCGCGTGGTTCGTTTCGCTTCTCTCGGATGATCGGCCGCACCGTGGAGCCATAAGTGGACTATTGACTTTGAGAAATTTCAACCGGTGCGCTCCGAGCTGCGGCCACCCCTGCATGCGAGGCCGAGGGGTAATGAGTTATGTAAAAAAAAAAGCGATAACGCGGCGTATAGAAACGAGCTGACTCGCGAGCGGAGCGAACATGGGTGCTCGTTTGTTTAGGGCTTGTCTTCCTAAGTGCAATTTCGTGATTGCTTTTAGAGTTGCACGTCGAATAATTTACGCTGGTAAGTTAAGAAAAATGTGGAAGCTGTGGGCTTGATCATTCCCGTGCCGTTTCGAGTAGAATATATATTTCTTCCGAATCAAAGATGTATGCTTGAGTGTGCTCCAAAAGAAACGCGAAAAAAATCAAACGTCTCCTGTTGGCTCAAACAACAAACAAACAAACAAACAAACAAACAAACAAACAAACAAACAAACAAACAAACAAACAAACAAAAAAGATCGGGAGCATGGATTAGCGAGCGTAGGCTGCACTATCGACTAGACATCTCGGTCCCAGTGGTAAAGAGACCAATGAAGTTACAACTCATTTTAAGATAGCACGTGTAATCGATGTTCGGACACTCTACCTACGGGTATACACTTACGCGTCGCTCCTGCAAATGAGTGCCCACACGTATCTCTCGATCCAAGCTCAAAGGGCCCCGAATCACTCAAAATTCGAAGACGGGAGCACGGTTTCATTTTTTCCTTGCCCCACCGCGGTGGTCTAGTGGCTAAGGTACTCGGCTGCTGAGCCGCAGGTCGCGGGATCAAATCCCGGCTGTGGCGGCTGCATTTTCGATGGAGGCGAAAATGTTGTAGGCCCGTGTGCTCAGCTTAGGGTGCATGCACGTTAAAGAACCCCAGGTGGTCGAAATTTCCGGAGCCCTCCACTACGGCGTCTCTCGCAATAATATTCACCTCTATAAGCTGCAATAGCTTCACCTCTATAAGCTGCAATAATATGGTGGTTTTGGGACGTTAAACCCCACATATCAATCAATCATTTTTTTGCCTTCACTACCCTTCATACGGGCGCTGTCTCCTTGTCGCCGCTTATTCGTACATAAAACACGATGACGATGTCAGCACTAAGCAGTGAGCCCATCCGGATTTCATGGTTTTCATCGACACGCTGTTAACTTCACTTGCGCAGTCGAAAACGTAACGAAGTGATGTAGGTTGATTGCGCAGAACGCCAGGTTATATAAGGCAGATATAACGCGTGACAGCATATCAAAGCAGGGTAAGAGACAATTCACAGCTCATGCATCTCGTATATGCGCCAATCGAGTGCTTATTTTCTCGTGACGTCAAGTGAGCAGTCTGCTGGCGTCAATAGACCCCCCCCCCTTTTTTTTTTTTCAAAATTGCAAAGTCAGCTTCCTTGCTATGCACTTTGAACAACCAATGTCAGCTAGTCACTTACTGCAAATAGCCTGTTCAAGTGCGGTGGAAATGACGTGAAAAATGTAGAGTTGGCTCTCTTGATATGAACACTCATCCGAACATGAACATGTTCAACTACAGATCACATCTCCGCTTTAAGCCCGACAGGGGCCACCATTACTTGGGCAAATAACCAGTGCAGAGAAGAGCACTTGCGAATTATGAAAATGGTTCATTGCGCCGAAAACACGGGAAACATCGCGGTATAGAGAATAACGTGCTTTTTCTTGTTCATTCATTCATTCACTCATTCATTCATTCATTCATTTTTTATTTCAAGTTCTCAATAGTACATGAAAAAACAACACTGGTTAGACCCATAGCCATGGGCTATAGTAAGGGGTCTAATAAAATATACATTTAAAAGAACAGGTTGTTCAAACAAAGGATATGTTAAAGTACACTTCAATAGTAACGAGGAAAAAAATCATGCAAGACATAAAAGAAATCATATTTGGGATAGCGCAATAGCATTACCGTGCAACGTAGTGTGGATATGCATGTAACACATTATTTCTATACCTTACATTGAATATAAATACACAGAAGTACGTAAAAATGCCAAGTGCGATATACGATCAATATGTAATGAAGTAGAGATTGCAGTAAAAGTGCGTGCTAGTGTAAATGTTAACTTTTTTAAGAAAGTACTTTTTTTAGCGCACAGGAAAAACTTTTGCTTTCTTTTATTTGGTACGGTATGTCATTCCAGATCCTCATACCTGCAATTTGTATTATTCGTCGTCCGTAAACATCTTTCAACAACGCGACAGCAAAAGGCGATCAACAAGACTCCCCTGCTGCGGACATAAAATCTCATTTCCTCACAGATGCGCTTTGGGGAGTCGTTGTCTATATGACACAGTTTCTCTGGCAAATCAGATTCGACTCAATAGCATTTGCCCAGCTCCGCTGAAGGACGTGTGTTCTCCCACCCATTGCCTGACATGCACGCCGATCAAATTGGGTGCATAGGCGTGACCCACCCCTACTAGGGCCGCCTACTAGGTGAAGCAAGCAACACGAGGCCGGAGAGCTGATCTGATTACGGCTTCCCAACTGAGTGCAAAGTTGCCTGGGCGGGTAGTGTCGCAAGGGCACCCTCAATTCGTCGAATGTTCGCAATAAGTGGCCGTTCCATACTAATGGGGCTGCCAGGTAATGTAATTAGCGGTAAACCTTGTTGTTCGCTCCCTATGCTGGTAAGAAGCTCAGATCGTGCGGACAGTAGGAGCGCTCATTGCGGATATCAATGTTGGCTATTCGACGAAATCTATCAGTCAATTAGTACTACGCTGGTATACGTTTACACAATAAGGCAACAAGAATTGCCTGATATGTGGACAGCCTACAGAAGGTGAACCCTCAGTTAGTAAAAAAAAAGTGGGACATCAATCAACATAAATACAACATGCGAAAATTGCGGAAGGGATTGGGAGTTGACATCCCAGGTCTCGCTCCTCTAGCTGCGTCAGTGTACATGGCTGCCATACACCTGAACATAAATCGCGCGCTGAAAGCCTTTTCTATGGATTGAGATTTGCCGTACAGAAATAGTTCTTATGAATGAGTATTGAATTGCGTGACAGTTAAAAAAGTCCAACAAACTCTTTTCATAATCCGCAAGTGCGCTTCTCTGCACTGCATATTTTCTCTACTAATGGCGGCACCTGTTCTGCTTCGAATGGAGACCAAATCTTAGTTGAACATGCTGGGGCTCGTCTATTGTGAGCATTAATGTCAAGAAAGCTGAGCCTACATTTTCCATGTCAAATCGCTAGTATAAGCTCCGCCTGAACACACTGTTTGCAGAAAGTGACTGGCTGCCATTAGTCGGGCAAACTGCGTAGCAGAAAAGCTAGCTTTACAGTTATGAAACGAGTCCATATAAATAGCTGTAAGCCACCTCCCCCCCCCCCCCCCCAACAAAAAAGCGAACATTTTTATACGATTTCACTGAGACACCTTGAGTGCTACACAATAACATCGCGGGAAAACATCAAAACAATGGACACTGATAAAAATTAGAGTCGTGTCGTCTTTTCTTTGGTCGTTCACCTGTTCATTTCTTTTTTATTTTCTTTTTTTTGCGTACTATGCTAGCACGACGCTTTTCATTCAACAAGCACAGTTGCAGTTTATTTTCTTCACCGTCACCCCGCCGACGTGTGCTCGCCAGGCGTCTCTCTTGTCCTCGCACATGCGGTCTCTTGCTCGCCCAGAACTATATCGACGTCGTCTCCGCTTTCAAGGGTGGCGCCCTTATTCCCTGCCGATCGGGGCCAGCAATTTTCTCCTCGAGTGCGCCTGCACAATGGCCAATCACCGGTGGCTCGGGGGGGCCTTGGGTCACGTGACCCACCGGTGCGACCAACCCGCAATCTCGCCCAGTCACCGCGCTATTGCAACAACGCGCGCGCGCCTCCTATGACGCAACGCCGCTAACGTGGCTCTTATAGCGCGAGTCTCGCTATTAAAACCCACCTGCAAAGCATGTGCGGCATACTCACGAATTGCAAACAGGACAGTTTTTTTTTTTTAGTATAAAGACTGCTTTACGCATTCGCGATAACTATACGTGATGTTGCAACGAATCTGGTATCTAAAATATCGTTGGCTCTGAGATACGTGCTCGAGCTTAAATGACGCTGATATGACCCGAGCTCAAGACGGTTTAAACGAAAATATGTGCGCTACTTAGTCCTACATTTTCCCGTTTTAATCCAGCAGGTGATGTTGACATACGTGTGGTTGATTCTGTCGTGGGTGTGACATGCAGTGCCAAAGTTTAAAACGGCTCCTATATGTGGTATGCGTGGTTAAAAGAAACAAAAAATGCAGTTCTGTTTCACAAGAACAGGGCTCCATGTAATTTGCAATCTGTCGAACACCATTCCATTTCGTAAGTAAAAAATGCTAAAACTTTTCCTGTCTCATCTATGACTCCAAATGGAACGTGACAACCAGTGTGACGAAATGAACATTTTCGTCGAATTCGCAGTCACGTTATACAGCGCTTACGTCTGTCGGGCGCACATCATGTCCATGTCCGAATCTGAACGATCATGCAGGTCTCAGTTCTAATCGCAGGTTCAAACAATTCGTGTACTTCCGTGTGCCCGTATCTTTGCTTTGCAAACGTACAAAAAATAAAGAAAAGAGTCAGTCACCACTTTACATATGAGCGTTTCGCATTAAGTCAAGCTAATCACCAATTTCCTCACCATCAAGCTCATCACCAATGGCCGACTAATAGGATTCCAAAGGAGTATTTAGGAAACCGCATCATGCGTCAGTTGTTTGAGTGTATTGCGTCCGTTCGCGTATACACATCACGGGATACCGAGAGCTGTTTAAACGGGAACAATGGAATCATCGTGCTTTTTTTTATCTTTCCTTTCATTCCCCTCAAGTGGATTCAGAAGCCTTGCCGTGCTTGACGGGCTATGTTTTGCTTCGCATATATACCTTTTTCCTTATAAATAGGACAACCACGTGACCCGCGGCGAATAAAGAAAGGCAAAAAAGGGGAAGGTCGGACACGTGCGCGCACTAAGTGTGTCCTCTTTTGTGAGCTTCCCTTTTTTTAGGGGCGACCCGAGGCTCCAACCGCCGCGCCATTGAGCGGTTCCAGCGGGCCGTGAAAATGTTTAGGGAGCCGTGGCGCGTGTCCCATAGCCGCGGCTCTCTGGATACGTGCGCCGACGCGTTTAGCGGATGATGTGGACGTACTTCATCCAGGCTGCTGTCGGTCTATACGACTGGCTTTGTGTTCACCACATAGGCTGTGGAAAGCCACGGTGCTTTACGACTGCGGCTCTATCGACCGCGAGCCTGCTGTCCAGTCCACCACGTGTTTTTAATAGCCTTTTCTATAGATTCGAGAACCTATACCCGCCGCGGTGGTCTAGTGGCTAAGGTACTGTACTCGGCTAAGGTACTCGGCTGACCCGCAGGTCGCGGGATCGAATCCCGTCTGCGACGGCTGAATTTCCGATGGAGGCGGAAATGTTGTAGGCCCGTGTGCTCAGATTTGGGTGCACGTTAAAAGAACCCCAGGTGGTCGAAATTCCCGGAGCCCTCCACTACGGCGTCTCTCATAATCATTACGTGGTTTTGGGACGTTAAACTACACATATCAATCAAATCAATCATAAAATTCGGGAACCTTCAAGCTACTACATTAATGCATGTAGGGTGTATGTATACACATATGAGTGAAGCGTTGTGTCACACAATCTGTAACTAAAAAAAATGTTCAAATAAGCATAGAACAAAAAGAAAGAAAGGTTAAATGACGTTTCGAAAATTATTGGCGTTTAACGTCCCAAAACCACCATATGATTATGAGAGACGCTGTAGTGAATGGCTACGGAAATTTCGACCACCAGGTTTTTTTTTAAACGTGCATCTAAATCTATATAAGCACACGGACCTCAAGAATTTTTGCCTCCTCTGATAATGACCCCGGGATTCGATTCCGTGACCCGCGGGTCAGCAGCCGAGCACCTTAGCCACGAGACCACCGTAGCGGGTCAAATGACGTTTCGGCCGCAGGCCTGACAAAGTCCAGTCCTGCGAGATACACGCGCGCGCGCACACACATTAATTAATAACCAAAATTAAGAAAACCGTCAAGTCGTGCCTCTTGTATTCCATGTGCATGTTATATTATAAATAATCGGAACGGAATGCAAGCGACTTCTTCAGAGCTATCAAATTTCGGAGGCAACTTATACGATCACATGAGCCCCGCCGCGGTGGTCTAGTGGCTAAGGTACTCGGCTGCTGACCCGCAGGTCGCGGGTTCAAATCCCGGCTGCGGCGGCTGCATTTCCGATGGAGGCGGAAATGTCGAGGCCCGTGTGCTCAGATTTGGGTGCACGTTAAAGAACCCCAGGTGGTCAAATTTCCGGAGCCCTCCACTACGGCGTCTCTCATAATCAAATAGTGGTTTTGGGACGTTAAACCCCACAAATCAATCAATACGATCACATGATTCATCATCAGCCTCAGTATATGCCCATTGCATGGCAAAGGATTCTCCCGCGTTTTTTTTTTTCAATTAACCTGATCCTGTGTTTGTGCGGCTACGTTATTTCCCCAAACTTCTCGATTGCATCTGCGAACCTTACTTTCTGCCTCCCCCATTGCGCGTTTACCGTCTCTTGGAATCCAATATGTTATATTATACTCAATGTTAATCAAGTATTTAAGAAATTCAATGATAACTCGATTAATCCGTACTATATATATATATATATATATATATATATATATATATATATATATATATATATATATATATATATATATATATATATATATATATATATATATATATATATATATATATATATATATATATATATATATATATATATATATGTATATATACGCGTCCGCATTGGGTATATACAAGAGTGGCTTCTATGATAGTCTCAGCTTCCCGGAATCGTCCGATAGGGAGAGACGCTCTGTTTTTAGGCACGGTTTCCAAGTAAACGGTAAAGTTATACACCGAGAAGTGGAAAGTGCATGTGAGAGTCGCCAAGAGTCGCTGAATGGGGGCGCGTGTGTGCGGAGCCGCGCGCGTATACGCATATTCCACACACGCACAGAGCGGGTCTCATTTGAACGGCAGCTGACGGAAGAGGCTTGCGCGAGGGCGTCTGACACGGGAGGTCGACGCGGTGGAAGAACGGGAACGCCGAAGACAATTACGACAGTTGGCGGGAAAAGAAAAGAAAGGGCCACGCTGATGACGGAAGAGTGGATGGCCGCCGCCGCCGCCCCCCTTTATACTGCAGCGCAGCTCGCGACAAGCGCGCCTTGTGTGCTCCCAGTGCGAGGGGTGGCCGTATACTGGCCCTTGTGCAGTTTTAATGCCAGTTTATTTTTATCATCATATAGAAGTCGCTATAACGACCAGAGCCACAATGAATACACACGAGATGCACGAGTGCTGGAGATAGGGGCTGATATGGTTGCTATCCCCCGAGGCAAGAAAAAGGTCGACGAGTCAAGCAGTTAAGCTTTATAATCTCAGTTTCTAAGCGAAAAGTTTGCTGCAGTCTTCATGCCACGTGTGTTTTATATATAGGCTTGACTCAGCATACTTTCGTACCCTTCGCAACGTTCCCAATACGGAGGTGGTCGAAATTTGCGGAGCCCTCCACTACGGCGTCTCTCATAATCATATGGTGGTTTTGGGACGTTAAACCCAACAAATCAATCAACGTTCCCAATACGGGCTCGTCACTGGTGCACTGACACGAGCCTACACCCGATCAGTGACGCACACGTAGGAGAGTTTTTGTTAGCGTATTTGGAACTCCCAAAGTAAAAAAAAAACAATGTATTGAGGAATATCTGCCTTTGTACTAACGTTCTGCTGCCGTCCAAAAGGTCGTGGGTTTGATTCCCTTCCGCAGCCATAGTATTTGATCATGTAACAGCGGAATGCAATAACATTCCCGCGTCGAAGTTTGAGCACAGCCCCAGACAGACGAAATAAATTCAGTTCCTTCAGCTGCTTCGAATGCTATATAACTATTTAGCCCCCACCCCCCACCCCCCGCCTGGTAGGGTAGGCAAACAGACTGCTGTCTGCATGGCTAACCTCCTTGCATTCTCCCTTTCGTATACGTTCCTTTTTTATCTAACCTGTATACAGCTATAGTTTTTGCATATAAGAACATCACTATTTGATTTTGTTTCAAAGCAGCAGAAGAGAAAGAACTTTGACCGGTGATGAAGCTATAAGTCGAGCAGCATTGGTGACGTCACAATAAGGTATACAGAAACCACCAGCTTTTCGGTGCGTGTGAAATCGTTGCAGCGTGCTCTTTGGCGTGCCTTCGTGTCACGGTGTGCTAACGCCGGCTTGCCGCTCCAGTAGCGCCGATGCATCAACGCAGCTATACTACTGGAAGTTCTCTCTGCTGTGATTGCACGCAACCATCCCAGCGCATCGCACGCGGCCAAACGGGCGCCGCGTGCCGTACGGTTATTTGAGAAAAGTGCGAAGTGATGATGGGATGTCGGGGAGTGGGGGTGGTGGGGGGGTATAGGGTCTCGCAAACGGCTGCTGCTTCCTTTTCTCGTCGCACTGCGACAGACTCCCCCGTGTCTACACTTCCCGTCTGTCTCCCCTTTTCGGCTGCCTTTCAGCTCCTCTCAATTGATGCAAAGGCTGCGGAGCATTCGCGATTCACGATACGCCAGTGCTTCTTCCTTTTGATTCCCCGAACGACGGCGGCGTCGAGCGGCTGCGCCGTCAGCTGCGCATGACGTTTGGGGTCACGTGATCGATAACAGGACG
Organism: Rhipicephalus microplus; assembly: GCF_013339725.1. Taxonomy (NCBI): domain Eukaryota; kingdom Metazoa; phylum Arthropoda; class Arachnida; order Ixodida; family Ixodidae; genus Rhipicephalus; species Rhipicephalus microplus. The sequence goes on along the minus strand of NC_051165.1, from coordinate 265,105,698 downwards.
CGTCGCTGCTCCTGCGCGTCCCTATATTGACGACTGAAATGTCGACGAATTTTTGTTTTGTTTGCGTATACTCAGCCCCGTGTTTATCGCATTGCGGTACGCGCTTGTATCAAAAGCAAGGAAGACATTTGATGCAGCTGTAAAAAAAAAGCTCTGCTTGCCTTCAGGCCCTGCGAACAAACTTCACGAATCGATTTGCGCAGGAGTTTTGTGATTTCAGCCTCGTTTACTGCATTACGGATATAGAAACGAATTATAACTGTTAATTGCACTAACCCACAACAGCTTTTCTGATGTGTGATGCATTCAAGCACTTGGCGAAGGTCACTATAGCCATTTATCAATCTCTTACTGCTGGGTTCAGAGAGCGGCTATACACTGGCGACAAAGTACTTTGAAGGACGGGGACTATAGCTGTCACCAGAGAAGTGCTCACTTATTGCATTTACGCATAAGGTGATGGGCCTATATGTCACTAAAATTAACAGACACACGGTCAACTACGTTAAACCCTACTGATTCCTCGGAGTCAAAGTTGATCGCGACCTCTCATAGAGCCCTCACATCGCCTACATGAGAACGAAACTCACCACGATCACCCACTTACAGAGGTTTCTTGCTGGAAAAACGTGTGGTGCATTATTGTGCGAGCGATGCTTCAGCTCTACACTGTTCTGTTACTCGGTTTCCTGCGCCATACAGCTTACCCGTGCATTGTGGGATCCGAAGAACAAACACGCGCATCTTCCAATCGATTCAAGCCCAAGCACTGCGAATATGCCTTGGCCTTCCGAGACGAGCATCTACAGCAGCGACAGTCGTCATTGCGCGTTATCATCCAGTCAACACATACATCCGCGTAGACGCTTTGAGAATGAAATTAAGACATTTCGCTCGGATTCCATCGCATCACCTCGCTTCACTTCAAGCTTCTAGGCCCCACTCAGCGTTCAGCGCAACTGTAGCTCAGCATTGTGCTTCCACTGCACTTCACGTATGCAGCATGACCGCCATTGTCATTGTGGTGCCTACACTCACTCAAAGCTCTTTTAAGTGTGAATACACTTTATAAGCGACCCCAAACCATCCACTGCCGTCGGCGGCGTCCGCAGTCTTCTCTCTATCTTTAAAAGAAAAAGGACTTGGCGGGCCGCAGCGCGACGCTCTACCGAATAAGCCACGGACGCGACGCTGATATCGGTGTCAGTAACGCGCCTTATACCCCCTCCCCCTTCGCTCGCTCCTCCGCTCTCCTCGCTCGCTGCAGCTGCGCGCGCACCCCTCTCTCTCGCGCGCCCGCCTTCTCTCTCAGTCTCCCGTCGAGAGCGGGTCGTGAGGGGGAGTAAAGTTAAAATCCGTTGGCATTCGCCAGTGAGTTAACGTAAACTCCCCCATGTGATCAAACTGCGATTCCCAGGAACCATTACACCATAAAGGCACCATAGGGTGATTAATAAATATAATAGTGTGAATTAATAAATACCCCTCATAGCATCACCCCGTGTATTCGCACTTAACCATGTTCCCCCTTGGGGAAATGCTTGGGAGTTTTTTAACATTCCTGGCAGCCAAAAGAAAAAAGAAAAAACAGTCATTGCATCTGGCCCTGAAACAAGCAAGACTACTGTACCTGCACGAGAAGCACAACGGACGCCTTCACATTTACACCGATGGCTCTATTTATTTAGTGAGCTCAGCAGGGGCTAATGCTATTCCCGTGAAGTACATCACAAATAAGTTCAAGACATCGCATTTGACGTCATAAACAGCTGCAGAACACGCCACCATACGTGCAGCTCTGGAGCTTATAGTTGAAGAACCTTCGGAAGCTTGAAATGTCCATCTTCTCGGACTCGAAGGCAGCTTTTCAGTGTCTTAAGTCACCCTTTTGCCATGGACAGCTATTAGCTGTGTCACGCAGTTTATTTGCGTACAGACCTACGGGAAGGCCGAGGAACGCCAACAGGCCGAAAATACAAAACAAACGCAAGCTCGGGTCGCGCGTGTGCACCAACGCTGTGGCTTGCCGTTTCTTGCTGCTTCGTCGTCGTTTGCATAGTTCCGTACAGCTGATATAATGCTTCTTCACCACAAAGCAATCAAGGGACAACACAAAATAGCGTGTCAGTGGATACCAGGTTATTGCGGTATATATGGCAACGAAAGCGCATACGAGGCCGCTAGGTCTGCACATGACGGTACGCAACACACAGCCATCTCGTTCTCAAGGACCGACGCAGCTGCAAGGCTTTGTTTGCTTGACTTCGCATTGGTACAGTGGAACTCGACGGAACCCACAAACGCTCACCTGCACAACCTAGATCCCGATCTCTATAGCTTCGTATTTCCCTCAGGAATATGTCGAGCTGAGGAGACTCTTCTGTGCCGCCTGTGGCTTGGCGTGGCCTTCACGAACGCATACTCATTTCTTATTAGAATGGCCAGCATTTCTACATTCAATTGCTGCAGCTGCAAAAAAACAATGACCCATATTCTGGGCGCGTGCACCTATTTTAACAGAACTTACCGTATAGTTCTACATGACTCAGATGATCGGACTTTGTGGAAACAAAGAATTCTGGGTCATTGGCTGAGTCTATCCTCATCCCACAAGGATGCGAGAGCTTTATTACGTTTTTTTTTTCTTTGGACAACTTGCTATGAAGAGAAACTTTAGAGCCGCATTCTCTCTATATTGCTTTTCTCTTTCGCTAACTTGTGGTCTTTTTTCTCTATATCTATATGTAACATCTCCTTTCTATCATCTTTTATTCCCCTGACCCCCTTCCCCAGCACAAGGTATCCAGCCGGTCTAAGAACTGGCTAACCTATCTGTCCTTCTGTCTATTTCTTTCCTCCTCCTCTTCCTCCTTACTGCAGTATTTTAACTGAAGGTGTTTATAGAGCACCACTAAACAGAAACGAGTGCGAACGTGGTGAGGGCTGTTGCGGTGGCAGTGGTGTGGTAAGTGATTGGAAATAACGACGAAGATGAATCTACATCTATTTGACGTAGTAAGAAATCTAATCTATTTGACGTAGTAAGAAATATTACGTTCAGGAATTAATCAACTCATCCGATTTGTGTAATTAACTGTTAATAGCTTTCCACAGTTCTGTGCTTTTTTACTACTTCAATTTGCCATTGTATAATTGATAACACTGATAATGAAACGTGTTACATTTGTCACGTAGAGTTCATTAATATTGTTTTTTGTCTTAACTTGCTTTTGATTGTTTCCTTGTTATTTTTCAATAGTGAGTATTACCATTATGTTGTGTATTGATCGTGTTTTTATTGTTAATCAAGATTATTCATTATTACTCACAAGACCGTATACTATTGCTGTATTTTTTTGTAATTACCCCATCCATGTAGCCATAGGAGGTCCCCCTGTCAGTTTCTCTGAAACTTTGGGACCTCCTGCTGTAATAACGCTAACCATGTAACTCAACTGAACTATTTAATAAACTTGACTTGACTTGACTTGACATGTAACGGTAACTTCATTATCCAAGATAATAGGAGATGGTTTGACTGCTTGCTCAGCAACCATTTTTTGTTTATTCGCAGTTTGATCTCTAAACTAAATTATCAGATTGGTTTTAGTTTCATTTAAGTATCTTGCCACCCGGTTCTTGGCCCATCCCTCTTTGTGGGTAAGCATCATTCATCTGAGGTAATCATAATCATCATCGCATCAGCCCCTAACATTACGATTGTTTGCGCTCAAGCTAATGAAAAACTCCAAATGAAATCCAGAAAAACAACACGAATGCTTCACCTGCAGACATTACGGCACTGCAGAAAGCACACTCCATATTGTCCATGACCTATTATTTGCGGGAATGAGCGTCAGACATAGTCGCAAATAAGCACAGATCTCTGGATGAAGAAAGTAAAGATTTGGCTGAGCTATCTTCCCACTTAATCAGTTGCGGACACAATGTGCTAAAGTTAACACTAGTCATTGACAAGTCAGCACCATCGTTGCAGTAGAAATGACGCCAGAAGATGACAATAAGCAGTTATAGATGAGTTCGTGCAATACAAAGAAGTCAGGACCAGACGCGGAGTCGTTTCTGAACTGCTCACCTGTCGTAGGTGCACGTTCCCGGAGTTTATTGTTTTAGCCCGGGTCGGTATTTTTTTTTTTTTCAGTCACAAACATTCGTTCGTCAGTATCCAGGGGGTGCTACAATACAAGCTCAAGTGCGCATACAAAAGGCGCTCTAACACTACGAACCTTTGTTTTATTACTAACCTGACCATTGGAACTGTTGGCGAAACTTCCATCGACCCGGCGCAGCGCTATACGCGGTGTTCAATCATAACGTGCTGGTAAGAAGAAGGCGGAGGGGGTGACGGCGCGTTGCCATTCTGCTACAACGTTTCGCCAAACTTTCGAATTTTCCCTCTCGCAGATCTATTCTCTTCGTGTGGGCGAGATTATTGCGAGTGTCTGACTGCGGCCACACCTTCGCTAATCGTGCGGCTCATCGCGGTAAAAGCGATGGCTCGCGCCGCTGGCGAGCGCAAATACTACGCGCACCCGCTTATAAAACGAGACCAACCCGCATAGGTGAAGTGTTGCGCGCGAGCCCAGCTCACGTCACCGGGGCGAAATGCTCTCACGTTTGTACAGAGGCGGAAACGATTTGACCCCTCCTCGCCCGACGCGCTCAGCGTATAGCCGCGCTAGTAAGAGCACGATAGCGGCCCGAAAAAAAGAGCGCCGCGGTTGGCCTGCGAGATGACTTTGAGGGATGAGCGCGCTTCACTCGGTGCTTGACAGGGCCGCGCTAGTCGGCAGCCCGTGCCCAATAACGCCCGAGGTTATAAGTTTGCTTGGCTCGATCGTGAACCTATATACCGACCGCGCGTGTGCATACTTCGTGCATGGTCTCAAAGTTGCGCGGTGAAGCACCACTAAGATTTCAGAGGGGGGCAACGTTAGAGCGACGTTGTCCCTAGCGTTCAAACCGGTTTCAGTCGCCGTTTTTTGAGCTCTTCGATTCACCTATAACACTATTCTATCAGTCGGGAATCGCGACGCGGTGCAATTTCGAAGTCGCGCAGGCGCAGAAGCGACCACTCGTCTCTCCGTCGTTACCGGTACAACGATAGGAGATTCCTGAGTAATGCAACGAGCGGGGCGGCGTCGGCACGGGCCAAATTAAGATCCGGGTCCGCATAGGTAGGCATACATATCCGCACTGCCGCCTCGAGAAGCCGCGCGGTAAAGCGCTCTTCTTCAGCCTCTTCTTTTAGACGAGACGGGAGTGGTCTAGGGCGGTGGCTCCCCTTGCCTCTGAGCACGTATAGTAATGAGCCGAGCGCCCACACTCGTCCGCACGCACGCTCGATGCGACCAGGACGAAGCCCCAGAGATGGGCTGGGCCCGCCTTTTGTGAAACATTTGCCTCCCCCTCCCCTCCCTCGCAAAAAAAAAAAAAAAAGAACTCCGGGAGGAGCAATGCACCGGAGGCAGCTCCTCTTCTTGTATTACCGGACTCCAGCGATTTTGTTGTTCTAATTTGTACGTCCCTGCTTGTTTTCTTCTCACCCGGCGCCAGTATTGCTCCCGCCGAGGAAACGAGGTGGTCTTCCGTGCATTCTGCAACAGCGGCATGTTTGTTCTTTTGAAGAGCGGGCAGAAGCAACAAAGTGTGCATTTAGTTAATCTAAACTTGATATATAGCCAAATGTATAGACTGCGAGATGTAAGAGCCGACGCCCCTGTGCAGAAAAAGTTCAGTGTTTCGTTGCGAGAGTGAGAGGAAGCGAGCGAGAGCGAGAGTGAAGTGTGTGTTGTGTGTGTGTGTGTGTAGAGTGATGAGTGAGAGAGAGAGAGAGGGCCAGAAAGAAAAAAATGGCTGAGAAGAAAAGGCAGGAATGCACGATTTTTTTAAGAGCCTGCTCGTGCTTTAGTTAAAGAAACCAACAAAATGACATTAGATGCATTAGCAATGAGGAAACCAGGCGGGGAAATCGCCTGCAAATTATGCAAGGCTTGATCCGCCGTCTACCTACAACATCCTAATCCTAATCCTAATGAGGTCAACCAGACCAGGAAAAGCCGGTTCGCTACCCTATACGGGTTTTGTTGAAGGAGAAAGGATCGTGTTTACTTTTTTAAAAAAGATAGCAATTCAGGTGACAACTAAACAATGATTCAAGTAGAAACCAGACATGTAATAAAAATAATGAAGACTCTTAATCTGCAGTATTTAACGAGAATCAATCGTGGCCAATCATGACGCTGAGCATAATGCAAGTGGCTTAGCGAATAGCACATGGAACTAGCGCAAATAAAACGTATTTTCGAATCAGCCCTTTCATTGCTTGCTATACGCTGTTGATTTGGTGCTCCTTGCGGCCTTTCGGCTAAGATTATGTGTTCAATCAGAAAGAGCACGGTCGTATTCGTGGCATTACAAAAAAAAAAAAAGTCGTTTGGCGTCGTGTCAAAGAGCTTTTAGAGCTTTCGTCTCGTAGTCACCAGCTCTGTCTTTCAAAGCACTGCAGCCTATTCTGTAGCAACAGCGCGCTCAAGGGTCCCGGGTTTTTTTGGCATTCTACAAAGTGGTTGTGTGCCGTATACAGTAACAACCATAAGTTAAGAACAAAAAAAAAACAAAACAAAACAACAACGTCTTTGCACTACATGACCCTCTGGTAGTTACATGGTGTTCTGAATAGTTCGTGGCTTGAAGTTCATCATTTCGAATACTTCGAAATGACGGCGTTCTGAAGCAATGGCGACGTTTGTTTATATACATAGGTGCAACTGTCAAAACAGCTGGACAGATAGATGAGCGGCCGTCAGTGCAGAAAGAGGGCGCAACAAAGTTCGAACGTTCGTGCTACCCCGCCACCCACCTCCCCCTCTTCCTTCCTTTTTCTGAACGGACAGGCGCAAAGACAAAAGAAGAGAGGTGGCCGTGTCACGAAGCCCTCCCCCCCCCCCCCCCCCCCTAAAAAAAAGGACACAGTGGCGGCTGCAGCCGACGCAGTTGCCTGAGAGGCGTCGGCCCCAAGCTGTCTGGCTGGTCCGGACACTTGCGTTCCAGGGGACAGACCGCCACAGGGAAGGCGGCGAGAGGACCGAGGGGAAGTGATGCGACCAGAGAAGACAGGGGCCGCGGCGTCCTCCGCGCCCTCTCCTGGGTGCGGGGCCAGCTGTCCTTGTCGTCATAAATGGGAGCGTGGCTTCACGGCACTGCGCTGCCGCTCTGCCCGAGTGAGCCGGCACTCACAAAATGATTATCTCGTGCGATTCGTTCGTAAGAGGAAACTTCAGCCAGCATGTCATTACAGGAGGCTACCGGTCACTGTCGTATCAGGGAGAAAAAAAAAAGGAGGGGGGGGGGGGCATATTTCTATTCTATTGCACGCGCACTTCTTTCTTGTCGGCTCATATATAAGCACTCGCAAACGAACTGCAAACACGCACGAACTACATACATACAATGGGATTGAAACATCTACCCACCACCTTCGCTCGAAATTATTCCGGCTACAGCGCTGATACCGGCCAGCGAAAATGCACGCTTACAATAAAGTACTTTTGGTATTTGTTCCCAATGGCTAACTTCCACGGCTTTACGGTCCTAGTTATATTTCCCTCCGATTCTGGAAGTTTTGAGCGATAACAAAATTAGAAAAAAAATGGCAGCATATCCACAGCGTGAATGATGGAGAGTGGGGTGAAACATCCGTCCGTCCATTCGTTCTTGCTTCCGTCCGTCCATGCGTGCGTCCGTGGGGCCGCCCGTGCGTCCATCCGCCCGTCCGTGCGTGCGTCTGTTCGTGCGTCCGCACGTTCATCTGTGCGTCCGTCCCTGCTTTCGTCCATGCATCCGCCCCTGCGTCCGTCCATGCGTCCATCCATCCGTGCAGCCATCCGTGCGTCCGTCCATGCATCTGTCTGTGTGTCCGTTCGTCCACCTATTCAACACTCCGAGTACCACCATCTCGCATCTTTTCATTATATATTCCTCATATAGAAGCACCGCCATCCAGCAGACATTCCAAGGACTGAACGAGAGGAAGCACACGCACACTTTCTTACGGCTTGCGCTTCGTGTCTACTTCCCACCTTTAACCACCTAGAGTTCATGGTATATACTAGTTCACTGTATTCATGGCACTGCAGCCCAACGCTTGCTAAACATTTCTAAAACCTAGCAGGTTACGCCCAGCGAGTATAACGTAGCAACCCTTTCTTGTCCTCTGTGCGTTGTTGATCAATAAAAAATTCGCAGCGTGCGCGTTAGCTAAAAGCCGAATTCTCCTGTCTGTCATTCCCCCTTAGCAGCCATTGACATGTACATTGAGCACTATCTTTTATTGTTCAACAACGCACAAAAGAAATCTCTCACCGGCACCACCTTGGAGGTCAAAATGTTATACTTGTTACACACTACTACAAAGGCTACGAGGGACGAACGGGTGTCGCTATAAGAAGCTTTGCCCCTAAAAAAAAAAAAAAAACACAACTGCTCGCGCTTCACAACCGTTCATTGGCCATATCCCGTATATGTATACGCACTGGATCGCGCGTTTGGTATTCCATCAAGGGCGACTTTACTTGGCTTTCGCTTGACTTGACGCTTTGCTTGACTCGAGTAGATGCGATGGGAGCAACAACCCCTTCAACAAGTGGTGGGGCACAACCCAACATCAGCGACAGTTATAGCGCGAGAACAAAACGACGACACAAAGACAAGAATGACACAAAAGACATGAGTGCTATTCCAACTGAGTTTATTGCACAGAGCACGAAAATATATAGAGGAGACAGTAACCATGCTTGTGATAAAAACCATATGGCACAAAGAGCAGAACATGAGTAAGAGAAAAACAGACAAAAAACAAAAGCGCAGAAAAACGGCAAAGAAAAATCTATAAGAAAACTAAACAGAAAGAGAAAGGTAATATAACTACTAGCGCGCACCGAAACCTTCGAGGAACCTGCATGAGTTCCTTCTCGGACAGAGCCACGGAGGGCTTGCTAATACAAGGCACCTGTTCGCGTGCCATCTGCGCGGCCTCGACAATGATTCGTGTGCGCTCATCTCTGTGCTTGTACAGCGTCGCTGTGTGCTTGAAAAGGGGATCACAATTGCACTCAGTGCAGTGCTGAGCAAGAAAACCATCTTTCCCGCTTCTAACATTGTTCGCGTGCTCTCTCAGCCGATCGTTCAGACACCTTCCGGTCGTTCCTACATAACAAGCACCGCATAAAAGGGGGGTCCTATAGACAACTTCCCGGGAGCAGGCCGCATACCTGTTTCTATGTTGAACTCTGCATTCCACTGATGACTGCGTTTTCAGGGGGTTTGTAGATTTGGCGAGGCTGATAAATTTGGACGGTGCCGAGAACAGGACACGAACTCCAACACGTTTTCCGATTTTCTTGAGCCTGTGTGACATCCGGTGTTTGTATGGAATCACGGCTCTCTTTTCACGTTCTGTATCCGTGTTGCTCGGATTCTGTCGCTGCCTCTGCTCTGCCTTACTAGTCCGCTGGATAGTCTCAGCAAGGGAAGCGATAAATGCCTCGGGAAAACGCGAAACCTTAAGCCGGGAAAATTGAGCTTTGAAGCTCGCAGAGATATTGTGGGCGCACGACCTATTTAAGGCATTCTCAAGACAAGTTCGTGCTATGTCTCGCTTAACTAACTTGCTGTGCGCGGAAGAAAAAGGAAGTAGAGGTTTCTGCGCACGTGGTTCATAACACCAACAGATGTGCTGTGAGCCAAAAACCAGTTTCAAATCCAAAAAGAGTAACTTGTCGTTCTCGGGCATTTCATGTGTCAACACAAGAGGCTTTAAACAATCTTCGAACACACCTATCGTTTGAGTCGCAAACGAGCGGAACGAGTGTCTCTGTGTCGTCGTTTTGTACTCGCGCTATAACTATCGTCATGCCATACCAACTAGCCCAAGCTGCCACACTTCTAACCAACATCAGCGTCTCACCACTCGTCGAAGCCAACGCTTCTCCTTCGTTCAATAAATAGGAATAGTAAAGAAGAAATAAACATTGAGCATTCCCAAACCATAATAACAACAATAGTGAAAGTTGGGCTAGTTGGTGGTTCATTGTTAGTTTGTTAGGGACTGTTGCGTATGTTTTAGGCAGGTATGAAGGTGTGTTTTTTTGTTTTTCTCGGTTGTTACACACGTGTTGATGTTCAATATGATTAGGCTTGTTTCGTATCTTGTTTGCTTTGATGCGCAGACGCCTTCGGTTTTCCACATGACCGGGTCGAATGGTGGTGGTGGTGGTGGTGATGATGGTGTTGCAGCAGGCGGGGTTAGCCTGGCCTGCATGGCGGGTCGAATAATGCTTAATATATGTGCGTGTATCTTCCAATAAAGTTTAGTTGCGAGTTCAGCGCGGTGCCGTCGCTTCCTCTGTCCTTGTCCATATTTTTGCGCTGTTCTTACTTCCCAAGTTCCCAAATCATACCCAAATACGCAACATTCATGCGATACTCCCACCACTCTGCGACGCCTTTACTCGAGTTTCCCTCGTTGAAAGATGCGGGCGGCTTTTTTTTTTTTTTTTTTCGTGAGTACGAGGGTTGGGTTTGTCGGCTTCTCCTGCCGTCACTGTACACTATAAAAATGGGTAGCGCCACTATACAGATCCGCCAAAAACGAAGAAGGCAACTGCGAGCTCAACAAACAGCCGACGACGTTAGTGGGGCCCAAACACTCTTCCCTACATGCTGTTCAGGTCTTGATCAAATCCTGGTTAAGGGCTGGCTATACACAGGACACCGCACAAACAGTATCCAGTGTCCTGGCTATGTCTGGCACTTTACGTGGTACGTGATTAAGAGTGTACAAAAACCGGGTATGTGGCGAAGAAGAGGCACCACCTTACGGTAAGATGCATTGCAACGCAGCTTTGCACGACGTTAGCGAAGCGGAAGCACCCTTCCTTGCATGCCCTGTTTCAGGTTTGGCGCCACTAGAGCTTCATCAAATGATCATCATTATCATCATCATCAGCCTGACTACGTCCACTGCAGGACAAAGGCCTCTCCCATGTTCCGCCAGTTAACCCGGTCCTCAGCTTGCTGCTGCCAGTTTATACCCGCACACTTCTTAATCTCATCGGCCCACCTAACCTTCCGTCTCCCCCTAACACGCTTGCTTTCTCTGAAAATTCAGTTAGTTACCCTTAATCACCAGCGGTTATCCTGTCTACGCGCTACATGCCCGGCTCTTGTCCATTTCCTCTTCTTGATTTCAACTACGATATCCTTAACCCCCGTCTGTTCCCTAATCCTGCTCTCTTCTTGTCTCTTAAGGTTGCACCTACCATTTTCCTTTCCATTGCTCGCTGCATCGTCCTCAATTTGAGCTGAACCCTCTTTGTAAGTCCCCAGGTTTCTGCTCCATAGCCTCATCAAATAAACCTGCCTAAAAACACTCCATGGTTCCCCCCTCCACCTCCCCACGTTTATCGTTATTGGAGCTGAAACAACCTTCCCTGCACGCTTCGCACAAGTTTACCCATTGGTTTCGTCTGTTGCTCAGCAGAGAAGTGGGCTCTTTGCCGAGAAACCGAGACCTCGGTGACTCACGTTCAGGTGTGTAGAAAGCTGCGTGGTTTGTACGTGGCCTGCGTGCACCGTGACACCTCGGTAGTGAGCACAGATTTACGCACGCGCATTTCGACGCCGCGTTCATTCATGGCCGGCTCGGTTTCCCGAACCCGCTCGCCGTGGACGCAGCAGACAGGCCCGGACAATCGATGGCGCGAAAGAAAAGCAGGAACGATAGAAAGTGAGCGAACGGGCTTTCACGTACGAACGGGGGAAACGGGAGAAGACTTGCGGGGTACAGAAGAGAGGGATAAATAAGTGGACGCGCGGGTATACTTTTCCTTTCATTCGCGGCCAACCCGTTCCTCGCGACCCGCACCATCACACCTCTTAAAAGAAACGACTCCTTTCGGGAGCGTCTTCCCTTTAAATATGAGGTACGGGGGAAGCTTGTGCCCATCTGACGTGTAAAAGAGCATTGCCGTCACTGTAGTTTTACCGTGGACCGATGTCAGCACGCGAACTTGCTTCTCCACTTTCTTCTCGACGGTTGTGGTGCCAGGCATGTCGAAGTAAAGAGGCGTCTGATCGGCATTCCCAATTTGCCCAAGCAGGTAGCCGTTGTTGTGCCGCAAGTTTAGGACGAACCTGTGAAAACTGTGAAGCTTTTCATCGTACCCCTCCGAAAAACTTTTCGCATATGCCTGTTCACCTTCGGAGGGAAAAGCCTTTTCTCTTCATAAAGTTAGTTAGCCAGCACCTGCTCACTTTAAACTGGCTCCGCATTAGCCCTTTTTCTAAGGCTAACTGCATAGCCCGCACTTGGAGAGTTCTGCCGTCGCGGGACGCTGTGCCGCTAGCTGCTCAAGCACATACTCGGCGAGCAGCTCTTCAATTTGCGGAAACCGACCCTCCTGTTGTCCACTGAAGCCTTTGCGTGAAGCTTTCCTATCGACAATCTTCTGCTTTTGTTTCCCCCAGTCCCGCACGCACATTTCTGGAACTCCGAACGACTGCGATGCGGCCGGACTTCCGTCCGTTTCTGCACACGCGATGACTTTTCTTTTAAAAGCGGCATCGTGGTGCACTCGAGTTTATGGAGTCGGCCTTTCCATGCCGTCAATGCTAATGCACAAGATGACTAACTCCTCAGCACACATACGAAGTGCCGCACATGGGAAACACATAGGCAGAAATGGGCGACGTGCTAAGCCGACGCACGTAGGGGGCGGCCATTTTGAAAATGCCGATGACAATAGAATGACCGTATTCTTTTTTTTGGTACTCGATTCTAACGCGCATGCGATTTATAAACTCGCTTAACCGGAAAAAAGGTGCGCGTTAGATTCGAGTAATTACGGTAATCGCCACAGACCCAGACTCGGCCGTTGCGCTTCAATACAGGAACGATCGGTGTGGCCCAATGAGAAGTTTTCACCAGTTTGATAATGCCTTTCCATTCCATCCACTGTAGTTCTTCAAAAACCCGATCACACAAAGCAAATGGTGGCTTCACGCCCTTTTGTACGGAAATAGAAGCTGCAACCCCGTGAAACATGCCAAGCTGCTCCGAAAAAAAAAACGTGATAATGGTTTACCAGATTTGCCGTAGACTCCGCGACATTGACTCCCTCCGTCTGAGCGATGCCTAGCTTGAAGGCCTTCATCCAGCTTTGTCCAAACAGTGTAGGACAAGCCCCTTTAACGACAAATAGTGGTAGCTGGCGTTCCTTGTCGCCAAGTTTGACCATTGCTTCCAGCTTTCTCTGGATGCTGGATGGCTCCAACAGCACTGACGAAAAAAGCTCAGCAAACTTGCCTAGTGGTCGACCAATTAGCGCCAGTGTCCAACTCCGGTGGCCAACTCTATACCAAGCGTAACACCATTAACTTCAACCGCTATGCGCATTGGCTCCGAACTCACTGGGTGAAGCGTCCACAAGTCGAAAACTTCGGGCTCTTCAAGAGAGACAGGCAAGTCACCCAAGCTGTTCACGTGACTAGACTGGCTGCGACTACACTGGCTCTGGTCAAAATTTCTACTCCCCGGCTGCACTATTCATACTCTTGTAAGGTGCCCTTTTTGGTGGCAGTTGTGACAGATCGTGCTGCCGAGGCTACACCTACGCATGGAATGCCGCTACGAAAACAGCCATGATTTTTCACTGAGGGGACAATGTTCACTTGCTCCAGAGCTTTGTCAGATAGTAGCTGTGCTTGCTGAAAGCTCAATGCGCATTAATCGTCACGCGCAACCTCCAAGCTACGATTGTGTCCTTCGCAGTTTCGAAGGTTAAACACGTTGATTTCAGCACCTGTGTTTGCATGATTGCATCATTGATTTCGCTATCTGGTCGTGCAACACGAGCTCTGAAAAATTTGCGAAATTGCCATCTTCAGTTAATTTTTCCAAGGCAATATAGTCACTTACGGTGTCTGCCTCTTTTTGATGCCTCGAGAAAAACTTGGTATTTTCCACTACTTTTCATACGCGAGGGACGTAGTGCTTGCCAAATGTGGTAGAAATTTTGGTCAGTCCTGCTTGGGCAAGCCTGTTTGGTGCTAGGAGGCTTCGTAGCAGAGAATAAGTCTTTGGACCACAGCATATCAAAAATACAGCTTTCTGTTTATCACTCAAGATGTAGTTCACAATGAAGTACAGCTCGGCCCGCTCACAGTATTCCACCCACTCCAACGTAATTGGGTACAATGAATCCAGCTTCCCGACGACAGGCATGATGACAAGTGATTGTGCTGTGCCTGTCCAGTTCGTCAGTCAACCTTGTTCCTACTTGTGATAACTGGGTAGTCCTGGGCCAGGCCGGCCGCTGGACCGAATCACACATATGTACGTTGGCGGGTTCCACACTGACTGGCTGGTCAAGTGCGCCGTATTTATTTATTTGGAAACATGTACGCCACCAGGCGCCGAAACGGCAAACTAACCTTATGACATACGTACCTGCCGACAGTATAGCTGCACTAAACCTACTACATAGATGACGCCTAAAAGCACACATCACAACAGCGCTACGCTTGCTGTAGTGTGTGCACTTCAATACAGCAAGCTTTTCTCGGTGCTCGCGGCCCGTAACGCTAACCTGCGCGACAGCGTGCCTGTATGTCTGCAAAGTGGTGAGTGCTTGAACACAGTCCCGCACAATAAGGCAGCAGCGATCGGTGGCCGAGTGTATTCAGGCAGTCGCCCATTAAAAGCATGCGGTAGGCATAAAGTGGCACTAAACAGATAGCTGGGGATGCTTACTGCGTTAAGGCTTTTCGTAGGAGATAAGTCATACCAGTGAGTTCGTTGGTTGTCATCACCTCATCTTCGTTTTTCCCCATGATTATTCACAAAGGCATTGCCGCAACAGCGTGGAACTCTGAATACTTGATCGGCCGATCTCTGCACTTATCAAAATAACAAAAAACCATTTGTGGCATGCTGTGGCATCTGAAAGTTAAGTGGGCAGCAAACCTTTATGGTGCAAAATGTTATCGCGGTACGCACTAATTAGTAGGCATAAGACAACCACTACAGCTATGGGGCCTGCGAATGCATTAGTCTATAAGACTCGGTCGGTGATACGTAGCAACTATGTTTTAACAGTTCGCATGTTCGAAGTGGGTATGTACTATGACGAGGCTTGACTACACTTGAACGCAGAATGCAGGGTTTTTGAGTCTAGCTCGAGAGCAGCGATTTTTATTCTTTCTATCCATTGCAATTTTTTCCTCATAACTAATTGTGGAATTTCTTATACATGCGCTGTTTAACAAAATAATGATAAAACCATTAGGTGGATTTCAGTTGGTATTGCACAGATGAAAGGTTACCATAACGGAATGACTGACATGGGATGATGCAGAACGAGAGAATAGAACAGTGTTGTATCCTAGCGTGTTCTGTGATGACGATAACACACACGGTCCAGGCAAAGCCAAAGAGTGCTATTTCTAATAGTGTGACAATCACAGTGATCAATCATGTACAATGACAAGATGTCATGCGACTGTAAAGAGGTCTAAAAACAGGCACAATAAAAAAGCATACATACTGTAAAAGCGCATCAGGACTTGTTTGCACAGCAGCTTTATCAGAGGAAAACAGCGCGGTAAACGAGATTTTTAAGTGCTTCTGTGGAAACTTCCAGGAATTTTCGTTTACGAGCGAGCTTTCCGAGGACATTCAACTATACTCAGCGACAACCTTCCGTGGCAGCCCGGCCAAAGCTATGTTACATGCGTTAATGCACCAAGTAGTCCATTTGTGGGTGATTTAAGTTTCGGTTTCGCAAGCGCATGCAGCAGCACGAGAACCATACAATAAACCCTTTAATTTTTGTGAGGAAATCAATAAACTGATCATTTTTCTCAAGGAAAAGAACAAGAATTAAGCTTTATTGAGGAGTTCTGATTCATAAGAAAAAAAAAAAGACATGGTCGAGTAGGAACTGAGCGATGGGAAAACCAACGCAAAGGCGAGAAATTGTTTCTTAAATTTTAGTGCATACTGGGTCGGCATTGTTCTCCTTTTTTCGGAGAAGAAAGAACTTTCTGGAGACGCTCATGCTATCTTTTCACGGGAGGCGAAGAAATCTCGACCACGTCTGGCCATGAGCAGGCATTTGAGGTTCGTAAATATAACGGATGAAACATTGTTTTTGCACAGTCAACAGTTTAATACACGCGAACGCGTCTGTTTCCCAGCGAAACTTTGCACTGGTAATTTTATTCCTACAAGTTGCTATTATCACAAAGCGCAAAAAACAACTCCTTCTGTACAGATGCCGACGAGTGCGGCGTTACAGTACGCGATCTTCAGCGTGATCATATAAACAATATTAGGCAAACGAAATGCTGACCACATATGCAACACAATGAATAAAAAGGGTCATTGCTTTTACGTACAGTTTTCAATGGCGCTTTTGCTTTAAAGCAGCTGGTTGTGCTGAAGATTGGGACGTCACCGGTTTCACTTTCGAGGTCGTTATAGCGATTAAAGTCCCACGTTCAGTGATATCACTTACACACGTCTTCTTTCTTGGTGATTGCACATGCGGGAAACAAAATATTTCACGACGCATCACTGTCTTCGTTTCTCCCTGCTCGATCAACAGAGATCACCTAACGAACATACACTCATGCTCGCTCACAAGCTTCGATGCGAACATGCTGCAACCGAGCGACGCCATTGTTGTTAACAGCGGCAGGAAAAAGGTGAAATGATATGAGAAAACCAGAAAACAAGAAGCGGCAAAGAATGAAAAACCTGCACGCTGTAAGATTTCTAATAACAAAGCGAACAATCTCGAACATATTAAGTCGAGCCCACACATAACGGCCCCACTTGAAACGAACTTTCACTTAAAACGAACAATATCCGCGTGACCGTGAAAATATACATTGGTTTAATGGCACAAAATTGCACTTACAAGAACGTCTCCGAGCGCCACTGATCGGTTACAGCGAACGGAGTCAGCGGTCTGCCGACTTCCCGGGAAACCACTTTCGACAGCTGATCCGGCAACGGCGAAGGGCCCATACATTATTATTGTTAAATGCCGACCCTACCACCGCGATCCTCTAGTTGCCGATCTCCCCAACACATGGAGGAAGGTCCTTCCTCCATGCCCTGATTGCTTTTTGTTTTTTTCGAAGACCGGTCATCTTTCGAAAACCGGTCAGCCATCTGCCCGGTTTTTGATCACTGGTACTGTCGTTGGCATCGCCGGCCTGGAGTCACCAGACCATTTGCCAACATTGTCGGCCACCAACTGTATCCGATAGTCTGTGTCTAGTGCACATGCGTACGCTACCCCACTCTGATAACTTGCGATTCGTTTCGTGTTTAGGACTTGTTCTCACTCACTTTGCACTCTGCTCAGCATGCCTTCCGTACGCTTGCGGAAGCACGAAAATGGCTGTTAATTTGCGCGGAACAAATCATGAAATATCGAAGTTCGTGAGGCCACGCAAACACACCGGCGCAACAAAACGATTTTTTGACCACGGCCACCGATTCTTCGAACACAGCGGCGCACCGATCCAGGCGGCCGAGCATCGACTCCTGCGTGCGCAGGCGCTCTTTCAAGTTTTAAAGACGGTCTTTTTTGGGGACCTTCCATGCAAAAATTTTGGTCTGTCTGTCTGTTTGTCCATCCTTAACAGTACCCTAAACGGCAACAAAGTGACCAAACGATGCCCCAACGGCTAACCCAATCCGCAGTGCCCACCAATATTGCTCAAGGTTAAGCATTCATACTTGTGCGATTGTCGATTAAAAAGCAATCATTACGCATATCTGAGACACCATAACAACATGTCAATATTACATATGTGTATTCTTTACTAGAAAAGGCATACATAAGTAATATTAAGGATCGTAGCCTTTATAACACTGCGCTGGCCATGCAACGTTTGCACAAAACGGCAAGTGTTTCTAACGCTTTGCTAAGACGACACGGTGGTGGCACTTACCCGTCGCCTTGCATTCTTTACCTTATTACCTCAGAGACAGGCGCGCACGGCGCACGCCTCGTTTTCCAGGCGTCTTGAAAGCGAAAAAATAGCAAGAAAAATGTTTTTTCAATTATGTTAGTACTGCATTCACATCTTCCTACATGTTCTCGCAAAATTATAGGCCTGTAAAATGTATAATAGTGCCAGGAGAGAATACTTACTGCGCAAACTTTCTGATTTCTGTCTCAGGAAACTCCCTAAAACAGGCAGTTATGCGCCGCCACCAATTTCCAAGCGTGTCATGGAGCGCAGCCATCCTGGCCGTAGAGTTTCCTATACATACACTAGAAGAAACTCTGGCGCTAATGTCTATGGGAGCTGCAACGCATGACGCTTCAACGAGCATGGAAATTATGGGTAGTACACACATTTGCCTGGTCTTCGTAATTTACGTTCCTTTTCGCTTCGCATGGCTTGAAGTTGCTTTGTCACAAATTAACAATTGGCAAATGTTCAGCAGCTGCACTTCACCACCTTAATCTCTTAGGTTTACCATTTTAAATCAGGTCCCGAAGTTCAAAACGTATCGTTCTTTTCTTTGAAAGAACGACCAAAACACAGCAATAAGCGAAGCCACATGTGCGAATTGGCGCCAGCAAGTACAAAGACTAGGCAAATCCATGTACTACCCATCATTCCCATGTGCACTGAACGATCGCAACACCAAAGTCCAGTCTAGTTACCATATCTACTTGCATAATCAACGCACTCACATAATAGGCCCACCTCTAGTTTGGTTGCAAAAAATTAGATTTTTTTTTAATTCCGCGCCAATAATAGGCGCACCCCGAACTTGGCCGTGATCAGAAACGATTCTACCCCCAGCGGTACAGTGGGAACGCGGTCCCCGTACCCTGAAGAAAAAAAGAAGGCAAATCGACGAGCAAAATAAAAAAAAAATTCGAAGTGCAACGACCTAACCAACGTGTTTGTCGAAATAAAACTTGAAAAAAAAAAGGTCCATGAGCGAAAAAAAAAACGGCTGTTCCATCAATTACTGATACCCCCCCAAATCGCCGCGCTTTTGGAGGTCACGTGTACAACGCCGGGGGCTCGATCGCCATCACCACCATCAGAGAAAAGAAAGAAACGCCATTTTGCAAGCGGTGTGCGTATGTTGTGGTCGTGTATTGAACTTTGGTTCCACCATGGGGAAGTACGCGAGCTACACGGCTGGGTTTAAACTGAAGGCAGTGCAGTACGCGCTGGAGCACGGCAACCGGGCTGCAAGCAGGCATTTCGGCGTTGGAGAAACCAGTATTCGGTACTGGAGGGACCAAGAAAAGAACTTAAGGCGACGAAGAAGACACGACGGGCTTTCCGCGGTGCCAAGACCGGCAGGTATCCGAACGTCGAAGAGCAACTGGTCCGGCATATACGGGAGCTACGACAAGACGGCTGTGCTGTGTCGTTGGATATTGTGCAGACTGAGGCGCGCAGAATAGCCCGAGCGCAGGGCATCGAAGCAAAAGAGTTCAAAGCCAGCTCCGGATGGACAACTCGTTTCATGCGGCGCCATGGCCTCGCACTGCGAAGGCGGACCACCTTGTGCCAGCGCTTGCCCGCAGCATATGAGGACAAAGTGGTGGACTTCCACAGTTTTGTTATAAAGCTCCGACAGCAGAAAGACTTCATTTTGTCCCAGATCGGCAACGCTGATCAGACCCCCCTTTGCTTTGATATGTCGTGGAACACGACAGTGGAGGAGAAAGGTGCACGGAGCGTCATCGTCAGAACGTCTGGCGCTGATAAACAACGATGCACCGTAATGCTGGCGGTGACAGCGGATGGGCGTAAGCTACCGCCTTACGTTATTTTTAAACGTAAGACGCTCCCAAAGGCAAAATTCCCTCAAGGCATCTACGTCAGAGTCCAGGAAAAAGGCTGGATGAGCGCGGAACTCATGGTGGATTGGGTGAAAACAGTCTGGGGTCGGCGGCCGGGTGGTCTGTTGTTGCCGTCCATGCTTGTCCTGGACAGTTTTCGTGGGCACCTAGTAGACCGCGTACGAGATGAGCTAAAGGAGCTGCGCACAGATCTGGCAGTGATTCCGGGCGGCCTCACATCGATACTGCAGCCTTTGGACGTGTCCTTGAATAAACCTTTCAAGGACAATGTTCGAAGGCTGTACACCACCTGGATGGCTGGAGGACAACATCAGCTGACTCCAGGTGGTAAGATTAAGAGGCCGCCTGTGGAAATGCTGTGCGCTTGGATCGTGGAAGCGTGGCAGGCGATCTCCGACGAAGTCGTCAGGAAAAGCTTCAAGAAGACGGGTATCTCGAACGCACTGGATGCGAGTGAGGATGACATGTTGTGGGGTGCGGATGATTCGGACACCGAAAACGAATCCCCGCTCGGCGAGGATGAATGTGCGATCTCCGACTCGGACTCCGAATAGGGAAAAGGAGGAACAGCTACGACTTTTGTGTAAATAAATTTTACGTGTGTGTGTGCAGTTGACGGCTCTCGCTTGTTCATTAAAAGGTACGTAGGTATGTTTGTTTTATGCTGAATTAATTGGTAAACGATAAAGTCGCCTTTTACTTGACAAGTGTGCAGATTTAAAGCGCGAGAACCGAGTTGAAAAAATTTTCGAAAATTTTACCCCGCGTAATTGGCGCACCCCTAATTTCGAGCCGGATTTTCTGGAAAAAAAAGTGCGCCTATTATGCGAGTAAATACGGTATATATAATATATATATATATATATATATATATATATGTAACGTAAGAAGGTAGCGATGGTTAGGAGTTAGTAGTAGAGGCAGAGAAGGAAGAAGATCAGAATGCAATAAACATGGGGTATGAGCCAGGCCACGTCGCCCATTCTTCATAGCGTCACACGAGTCGACAGGATGAAGACCTGGCCACCACTCATCAACCTCACATCATTCACGAAGCCACCTGCAGTACGCCTCAACTGAATATCGACCACAGAAGAGGTGATCTCAGGCGCATTCAGTTACCGGCACCATGACAGAACCATCGACTGACCTCGACATCCCCAAGTACACCGGATCAGCGGACGATGGACCCGTACAGGGCTGGTTCAACCTATTCGAGCTCCACGCCGCCGCAGCATCCTGGTCGGAACGGGAGATGATCATCAACTTCACTGACTACATCTCCGGTGAGGCATTTAAGTTTTACCTCACCCACATCTTTGAAAATGACGAATCATGGCAAAAAATCAAAGAGGAGATGATTACCCGTTTTAATGACTATGACATAGACTTACTCATTGCCAACCATCTAGAGACAACTGCACACTATCGTCAATTTCCTAAGCAGTCCTCAAGCATTCGAAAGTCCAGCGCGAATCGACAAGTGCCTCAAGACGAAGTGGCACATGCGTTTACTTACAGAAGGCCATGCGTATATTGGGAAAAACCTAACCGTCAAGCGCGCATCCCTTCTGCGCGAAAGTCAGCATTTCCGAAGTCATCGCTTCAACATGCGACACGAGACGTCGCTCACCCTACTGATGCCTTTCATGCTTCGTCTCGCATACATGGTCCACCACCTGGTTTTCTACGACGCAGCTCTTCAAAGGCTCCTAACGGTCACTATTCGTGTCATAAGGACGCCTTGTTTATGGCAGACCAGCTGACACATGAGGAAAATGCCGAACAACGCCATGACGACTCAAAGAGTGAAAATCAGTCTCCACACATTGGATCAGCTTATTTTCCATCTAGCACAATTGGGCTACCTCCTGGTTTTCCGTCACTTGGCTCTTTCGTCGCTCACAACGCCCACCTCACATCTAGCACGCTCACAATGGTCGGGATAGAGCTGCGGAGCTCGGAGAATACTCAGCCAAGCCCTGGACCTACCATCCAGATTCAGGCGCAAGAACCACTCGCAGCGAACAGCGAAGAAGAAGCCCCTGATGATGTATCTATCAGCTCTGAAGCATTACCTTCATTACCCGAAATGCCGCACAACAGCCTAGAGACTACTACCTGCCCACTCGACACCACATTCGATTGCCTAGAAAGTCAGTATCATGGTGAAAAGGGGCTGCCACCTCAGGTCTTTTCGCAGCAACATCATCAATGCCAGCAAGTCCAAGAACAACAGAGATTCCAAGGGCTATACGAACAAGGACGACGACGAATGGAATCATCTTCGGAAGAACACACGTGGTTTATGGAAAGCCGTTTACAAACGTGTCAACCAAAGCAACGACATATTCAAGATTTCTCGCTCGAAACAAAGAAAGCATCGAATCCAGGATATTTTCCCAAGGGACGTCGAGTAAGCTTTCTCCAGTCGAGATCAAGACTCAGGCAACACGACATACAACGTCGAGAAAGGCGCCAAACCATACCCTGTATTCCGCAAGGACGCAGAAATCACCGCACCAGCCTCGGTCAACAAGCACGCAAACGGGTGGCGACGCATGGGCTCCAATCAAGACAAATAGCACGACACCTGCGCAAATCATCCAGCCAATGCTTCAAGGCCATCACACCACGTTCATTCATCGCAAGAATACCGGCTGTGTTTCCATCTGATTTCACGCTCAAAGCATGCTTATGTTGTCCAGAGCGCAACAGCCAGCCTCGCCCTCCAGAGCTGTACTTGATACCCCGGATTGTTGTCCTCTCCTGTGAAGCTATAGTGTGTTAACGGAAACTTCCTCGGACTTGGAATGATCTTCTCTTTTTGACAGTGTTCAGTTCTAAGCCTTGCATGTTTTGTTTTCATTTATGTTCGTCTGACGCGACTTCTTTCGGGGGAGGGGGAATCCTGTAACGTAAGAAGGTAGCGATGGTTAGGAGTTAGTAGTAGAGGCAGAGAAGGAAGAAGATCAGAATGCAATAAACATGGGTATGAGCCAGGCCACGTCGCCAATACATCATAGCGTCATATATATATATATATATATATATATATATATATATATATATATATATATATATATATATATATATTATATATATATATATATATATATATAAGACATTATTGTAGTGATTTTTTTTTTCCTGAAGCGGTTTCAAGAACTATTGTGTGGCTTGTGGTAGAGGGGTTTAGAATTAGTTTATGTCATCGTGTAACCACTCGGAAAACCGTTTCTATATCACCCATTCGCCACTTCCGCCGGCCAGGGTTCGAATTCTCACTCGGGCCCAAAGTTCTCTTCATTGTTTATTTTATTTGCATCTTCCTCAACTTTTCCGGCACAGGCAAAATTATTTCTGTCTAAAAACCAACGACGCATTCACTGACGCCGACACCTGAATTTCTGCGAAATGAGCTGTTTAACGATACATCACACAAAAGAAAAAAAAAACAATGCACATGCAAAGGCAACCAATCGCCAATGAAGAAACGACCAAGTGCGATCAGCCCAATAGTGAAAGAAAATAAGAAGACACTTTAGAGGAAGGCTGTTCTGACGCAACTGTGAGGGGATAACATGGGGAAGGAACGATGAACAGGTCATTACATGCGTACGTGATCAAGCTCTATCCTTCAGTGACGCGTGGCACACGCCCACACATACACGGCCCAACAATTGCGGGTAGAATCACAGGGGATCGGCAGTTCATATCAAACTGGGGCGATAACATTCTAGTGCTTCCTAATGTCCCGTGCGCGAACGACACGCTTCCCTAGCAACGGTTCATGACAGCGATAAGCAGTCACGGTGGTTATCGTTTTCGTGGCCGATAACAAAACGTGTTCATCGTAAAGCCATCACCATCGTTGCGGCCCAGCCGAGACAGCATGATGGGGGAAATGCTATGGTCATTCGTACGTAGAACGTTAGAGAGCACTAGAATCATTGTGCGCACTGGCGCACGAGTGGGTTTGTCACGTGGTATTTTTTTTTATTTTGCAGGCATTTGTAATTAGCAGAAAAACAATAATACTTAACAGATATAGAGCTCAAAACTATTTTTTTGACTAGAGTATAAAGTTGGGCATGTTGGTAAGACATACTTAATCGACGTATAGCGCGTTTTGAAACATAGGACAAGAGAAGGGCTCCCTTCTGTCCCTTCTCTTGTCCTATGTTTCAAAATGCGCTACGTCGATTAAGTATTTTTTTGAACGTTTTGCAAACCGATCTACAACTTTCTCATTCAAATTTTTTATCCATCTTCGTTCCTTCAAAAGTTAGTTAAACAGACCTATTTAAACAATATTTGAGAACACAAAAAATAGTCTGACTAACTACAGGCAACGGTGGGCAACACGTATTTGGTCGCGTCATAATTACGTGTTCCGGCATACTGTTATACCCTGGCTAAAGTTACGTGGGACACCCTGTATATACGCCACTACTTGCCCATTGCTTCGCATCACATCACCTCACAGAATGAGTGGGATCTTACGAGTATTTTTAGACAAGAATATTCTCCTTTCTTTTTCTCTATATATCTGTTTCTTTCCCTCGGTCTGTGCTCGTTCTCTGGCCCATCAGAGGTACAGAATCTCATACCGGGAACGTGTTCTGGGAGCGAAGCTGAAGAGGAGGAAGAGGGCACCTGTCAGTTCATGACGATATTTTTTCGGTACGCTCTGCCAGATTGATGGTCGGCCTGAAAATAGGAAGAATGTATTGTGTAGCGCGTGCTCGTAATCTATTCAGAAGAAAGTGGTTTAGGTTGATCTTAGACACTATAGGGCACGGCATCTCTCCTACGTCTATTACATTATGGTGTTTTTAGGCCAACTGTTCAATGATTTAGAGTACGATGCACTGTATTATGAAGGAATGAGAAAAGGGAAGTTTTATTGTACACGTAACATGTACACAGTGTATACATAGAGAAATATACTATATAAAGAGTAACCACTAGAGCTTTTTCGTAGCCCAACAAGAAAGGGTCTGACCAACCGCTTGATGACGTACCCATGCTCGCTTTGACTCTTTTTGTTAAGCTATGTAATAGCCTCCTCAGGAAGACAATGAATACCCAAGTTTGGCATCAATTTTTTTGCAATAAAAAATTTTGAATTATTTGTACAATATATCCGCTTTACATCATGTCCCGCTGAGGAAATTTAATTCCTTACAGGAGAAAACAGTAAAGTATGACTATAGAAAATGTTGTCTTTCTGCATTTGTTTTGCACGAAGAGGCACATTCGTGTGCTTTAGATGTATTGTACATGTATTCCCTTTTGTGGGAGCATGAGTGCGTATACTCTAGTGGTAAGACACTCGCTTTCGGAGCATGAGGTTACGGGTTCAAATCCCAGCGTCAGAAAAAAAAAGTTATTTTCTTTATGCTGAAGGCATTATCGGGTCTAACCAACCACTCGTGGTGCTGAAAGCAGCGCAGTGGCTAAGCCGCAGGGCCCTACGGGATTGTCCGCTCTTTATGTATGTTTATTTATGGTGTTATCTTTGTCTGTTCGAATGTTACAAGTTAAGGAAAGCAAGTGGATCGAGTTATGCTTAGAAAGAGTTGGTAACGATTTCGAGCACGTGGTACTTTACTATGGGGGAGCCATGACGTGCAAGAGTGGTGTTTATTCACCGCACACAAACCTCGAGGCATCATTCATAGCCCACTTTACTCGTCCTCCAAAGATGTGACAGCTACGTTGGTTCAATCTTTAGGTTGTTGAGTCCAATTATTGGCAGACTTAGTTTTCGTTAAAATATTTAGGAGGGTGTAGACCACTGCATACGAATCTTGTTTGAGATATTACAGTTTGCCACGTGGCAAGGAAATAAATGCATTTTGATGTTATAAATTTCAGCTAGCGTTCTGTTCAGAGCGTTGCAGTGTATACTCGCACAGTTTCGTGTTGAGTGAAGTTTGCTATAGCGTATCGGAGGTGCATTAAAAATAATTAATAAGGAAAAGTATGGTGCAACTCGATTGTATTAAACACTGTAAAATTTCTGCACTTGTACGTCACCACGTGTAGGGTATCAAACCAGGTCCCACCACGGTGGTCTATTGATTAAGGCACTCGGCGGCTGACCCGCAGGTCGCGGGATTGTCTCTGTAAACCGAATAGCTCAGCTAGCCTGTTTCTCATACCCTAAACATTGCGTTTCTCCGTAATATAATTTCCTAGAGCAAGTTTAGTTCCTGCGAACGAATCTGTACAATGACTGCTTAAAAACCTTACAAGCTGTAAGCATTGCCCGAAAAAGTAGGGCATTCAATCACATTACACCACCCTCCCCCTATGCCCACAAGCCTGTATATTAGGCTAGAAGAAAAGCAAAGGGGAGCAACGAGGGACAAATCAAGTTTTACCACGTCAGATTTTATTGCAAACAGCATCCAAACGGCATCTGGCCTTGTGTCTTCAAACCATCCTGCCTCCTTTGCTGGAAGCCTGTGTCCTCGCAGTGGGCCTAGAGTAAAGCAACAAGACAAAAAATCATACACGGATCCGACCACATATATGGAGTCCATGCACATTTTCTCTACAAGCACTAAATAAAAGCGGAGTTTACGATATCAAATCATCTGTGTGTCTGGTTATGAAACAAAAGGACGAAACAAATAACGATGCGGCATATTTGAGTTATGGGCTGACAACCGACTTGCTTAGTGCACATATACTGCTCCGTTCAGGACCGACAGATAGACAGAAGGATTGACGGACACGAACAGTAAATCTGTCGCATTCTATGTTATTAAAGAGAGGTCCTGTTTGCAATTATTGAGCGAGTTTCGGTGTGGTTGCGCGTGTCATTGAAGCGAAGAACGAATATACCCCATGGCAAGCCACACAAAAAGTTATAGTTGCGTTGCAACTGTGCAAGACAAGCGCCTACAGGGAACGCGTTCATCGGCTCGTCTGTCTACCTCTCCAAATCCTCTTCCTCAGCAACCGAGATAAAATTGCAGGAATGCGAACATCTGCCAGAAAAGGAAGAAGTGAACGGGAGCGTCTGTAGGTGGTTTACGGGCCTGGCGTTTTCCGCGACGAATGCAGTGATGGCTTCGGAAACCGACAAAGTGCAGATAGTGAATGCATGCAGGACCACACATTCGACTTGTCATATCATTCGATTGAGGAACTGCGCTTCGACTGCAAGAATAAACAAGCATTCTCAACCATCTTCCGCTCGTACAGCGTAGCCGTACATGTTGTCGTGCTTACTTTGCTCAAACTGCTTTTCGTTGCATGGCTAAGTCAGTCATTTCACGAAATGTGCGGTGCTATACTCAACCCACTCGCAATACAACGGGTACTCACCTCACAAACACGGCGAGTAGTAGTCGCCTCCAAGCAGTCTCACTTCACTTGTGTAGCCCAGCGTTTCCGTTGGCTAGAGCAAGTCGGGAAGCGGGAAGGTCTCCAGATGGTTTTGCATTGTTACACGCAGCGCCCTGGCATATAGACTTTAAAATTCTTTTATGTGTGGTTGGCACGAGGATGGTGTCGTAGCGGAAGCTACGTCTATGGGGTAATCAAACGCAGCTCATACCGCAGCTTGCACACACGCGCCAACATGCAGCTGGTGCAGTGCGACGGAGCACTGCAGGGACGCCTGGCCGCAAGAACCAACATGGCGTCTGTTGCCACGAAAACCGGGACTGGCAACATTGTGTTTTAGCGGGTGGCGGCAAGTGGTGGGTCAAAGGCTGACACCACCCTAAAACACGGAGACTCGCGCACATGAAGGCTTCCTATTTCCCATATAGAAAACACCGCCATCCAGCTGACAGGACTAAACGAAAGGTGGCACACGCACACTTTCTTACGCTTCGTATCTACTTCCCACCTCTATCCACCTCCAGTTCATTCATGGTATATACTAGTTTATTGTATTCATTCCACTGCGGCTCAGCGCTCGCTAAACCTTTCTAAAACTAAGGAGGTTACACCTAGCGAGTATAACGTAGCAACCCTTTCTTGTCAGATAGGGCTCAATGTACATGTCAATGGCTGCTAATGGGGATCGCAACGTCACTGCGGCTCAGCGCTCGCTAAACCTTTCTAAAACTAAGGAGGTTACACCTAGCGAGTATAACGTAGCAACCCTTTCTTGTCAGATAGGGCTCAATGTACATGTCAATGGCTGCTAATGGGGATCGCAACGTGCGCGTTAACTAAAAGCCGAATGCTCCTGTCTTCAATTCCATATTAGCAGCCATTGGCATGTACATTGAGCACTTTTTTATTGTTCAACAACGCACAGAAGAAATCTCTCACCGACACCACCTTGGAGGTCAAAATGTTACTTGCTACATACTACGACAGCTACGAGGGATGAACAGGTGTTGCTATAACACGCTTCGCCCCTAAAACGCACGTTGCGTTTCCCTGTAATCCGGAAGTGGTGGTCAATAACTCTAGCATGCCGCGAGTAGGCAACCTTAGCCGACGTGCTTTAACCCAAGTATATGGTGTACAATCAGTAGCGCTCTTCTGACTCTCACACCGCTTGCTTTGGTTCCGCTTGCACCGTTAACTACAGGAGTTAACACACGCATCCATGACCTCAAGGTCATGTTTAATTGTTAATCAGTCATTAATCACGCACATTAGTCGTCGGGATGGAGATCTATCGTTAAGCGTCAACGTGTATCCATTTACGAAAAACGGTGTGTAAATATAACTGTCAAACACCAACCGACAATGTATAATCTCTCTTATATCGACGGGCAGTAAGTACTAAACTTTTCATGTAAGAAAGTACTAAACTACTTATGTAAAGAGGCATTTCACTGTCGTGTTATACCGATTTCTAAGACAGAGGAGTTAACGATTTTTTTTTTGCTTTTTTAGCACTCTCCTGTGCAGCGTGTTCGGATACGAAGTTCACCCAAAAAGGATCAGAGCGGCCTGAACGTTTTCTTGCACAGGGAGCGGGAACGTTCTCACGGCCTCTGTGTGCAAGCATTGCTGCTGTCAGTAGGAATGACGATAGTTAGAGCGCGAGAACAAAACGACGACACAGAGACAACAAGGAGACGAGAAGGAGACAAGAAGGAGACGAAGTCCCCATCTTGTCTCTGTGTCGTCGTTTTGTTCTCGCGCTATAACTATCGTCATGCCATACCAACTAGCCCAAGCTGCCACACTTCTAAGTCAGTAGAAACACTCGAAAACTAGGGTCTGGAAAGTATACACGACCATATGACACTTTGTTCGTTTGTCGTGTGTGTGGTTCTGTCCGAGCGCGCCGTGCTCCTCTGCGCGTGTGTGATCGGTGCCTAAAGCAAAACCACGTGCCTAACGAGACGGCGCATTAGAGCCAAGGAAGAACTCTGCTGAGCGCATGGAAATGAACGGCACATGGTGGTGTCCAGCCTTTCATTTATCTTTCCTCGTCCTGGTATACGTACAGCGCGTGTTTTGACGCGGCCATGCGTACGTGGTTGTACTTAGGCCGTGTTTCTGGGAATTACATGCCGAAGCGAACTGAAGCGTACATCTGCGGACCGGTGCTAATAGAACTTGATGAAGACGAACAGTATACGAGGAAAATGTCAACAACTCGGGGACAATTAGGGAGGAAGGCGTTTGGAACCGATTACCGCTATCGAAAGGGGACGGCTTTGAAAGTTGCACTTCGTTTGCTACACGCTGGTGTATTTGACTGATGTGTTTGAGTAGAGACTTTGTCTGAGTTATAATCTGAAGTCAATGACTAAGCATAACTTCTGTGTGCAGGGTTAACCGATAAGCTTAACATAATCTCGATTTACTTCAGTGAAGTTTAACGTTAAACAGACGAGGATGATCCGTAAATTGTATGTATACGACAATTTACGGATTTAGACTTCTATTTTGATTCTCTCCCCCAATCACCGCCAGTGACCTCTCATTGAAACAGCCTCTCTGCTGATGCTGCTTCTGCCACCAACCATATTCCACAAATATTACCACCCAGACGGTTTCTACCATAGATTAGATTTTTCAGATTTTAGATTTTATTTAGGTTGTTTTCAATACATTTCATGAAATGAACAACTCTGATTAGACCCATAGCCATAGGCTAGTAGAGGGTCTAACGGGAGAAAGCATAGAAGCAGAATATAATTTGTATAGAAGAATGAGAACATAAAAAAAAACTTTGATTTTCAAGAAAACAAACAATACAAGCAGAATACAATTTGTATAGAAGAATCAGAACATAAAAAAAACTTTGATTTTCAAGAAAACAAACAATACAAGGAGATATCATTGGACTTTAAGGTGGCGTAAATGCTTGATACAGCGTAGTTTTCATCGTAGTTTCCTCCTTATCACTCTTACACGCATTCCATTGAGTACTTACACTCCGTTGCTTAAGATCTGCTCTCCTCTTATAGCTTGCCTGACGCCAATTATTATTGGATTTTGTTAATATATTCATGAAGGCGGTTGTCGTTCCAGCTATTCAGCGTTGAAAGTGTCTGTAAAGAGGTGCAAAATACGTACGAGAGGTTTTTCTCGCACTTCGTTCGTTGCACGCAGACGTACTTGCTTGATGTGTTTGAGTGGAGATCCCGACCGAGAGCATAGAGAAGCAATGTACAACAAGGGGGAAGACACGCAAACCGTGAACGCATCTGCGTCTCTTTCTGTATTCGTCGCGCTGGCGAGAAAACGAACCGGTAATTTCGAAACCAACCGTAACCGGCCTACATAAGAGCACTGCTTACAAACTTTTCTCGTCTTGCACACCTGACAAGGAATGAAACAAAAAAGGGTGGGGGAGGGGGGCATACTGGGCGCTCGAGTAGGTCTCCCGGGCGGAGTCGAAGAAGGCCGCCGATTTATGAAGACGTAACAGGCGTCGGCGCAACAGGCCGCTCTATCGCTCGCTCAAGCCAAGCGGAACCCCCGGCAGTTCCGCGACGCGTGCATCTGCAGCGGCAGCCACCGGCGGCTTTCACGCGCACCGCGGCCGGATTTCACGGCTCAAGACCAGGTGCGCGCGAATCCTCCGGGATCCTCTTCTTCTTGTTGTCTGTTGCCGCCTCGCTCAGCGATGCATTGTGCGGTGCATATACGTCCCCACGCGAGTAACCGCACACGCGAGCGGTGTTGCTATGAGAAAGGGGCCAGCGCACCCCCCCTGATTCACCGTATAGTCGGTGGTCGGTGTGTCTTTGTGCGCTGCGGCTGTACGAGAGACCGGTGTGGCTACGTACCTGTGGGCCACGCTATTCGTACGCTATAGTCCTTTGTTTTCGTCCTCGCGTTGTCCTGATTTGCGCTAGAAAACCCAAAGCTTTACGCCTCAGTGTTTTTTGTAGAAAATGTGATTTTTTTTGTTTCGATGGGTTGTAAGGAGATGTTGGCGCACAAATAGGGCGCCAGCTGCTCCTTATCCCTTAGAGGTGTCTACATAACAAAGTTCAAGTAGGGTTCAAGTTTCCAAGCGTATAGAATGATTGATTGATATGTGGGGTTTAACGTCCCAAAACCACCATATGATTATGAGAGACGCCGTAGTGGAGGGCTCCGGAAATTTAGACCACCTGGGGTCCTTTAACGTGCACCCAAATCTGAGCACACGGGCCTCCTTCATTTCCGCCTCCATCGGAAATGCAGCCGCCGCAGCCGGGATTCAAACCCGCGACCTGCGGGTCAGCAGCCGAGTACCTTAGCCACTAGACCACCACGGCGGGGCTCCAAGCGTATACAAGTCCACAGAACATATAACATACAATTTATCATAACACTGAGGACACGAGATTTCAAAACAACGCATTCAGCGCTCTCATACATGTGCATATACGGCGATGTTAACAATTAAAGAACAACCATTGCATTACGGCCAAAAGTCACATAATTATCAACGTAACAGTCAACAGTTCCATAAATATGCACTGCCCCGTAAAAAAAAAAACATAATTGCATTACTAAGGGCTAAGACTGCCACTGTCTTCGGATTTATGGTGGAAGTGAAGCGTGCAAAGACAGGTGCAAGAGAATCGTTTCCGACAAACACCGCTGTTTGTGCTGTTCGGTACTGTTCTTTTGTATTCTCTTGCAATGCCTTTGGAGTCCTTGCATTCTCCGCTACAGTCACTGAAATCTTCTAACCATAGCTGATAATCAGTTCGTTCAGATGGTCAAGATAGGCTTTTCGGGAGAGATGCACGTCGCCTTTTGAATTGTTATTAAATAACGATGCCGTGGTTGCAAGTCAATCTCGGCGAATGAATATATATATATATATATATATATATATATATATATATATATATATATATATATATATATATATATATATATATATATATATATATATATATATATATATATATATATATATATATATATATGTAACGGATGAGACATGGCGTCAGTCAGAACACCAGTTTATTCTGACCCTTCGTCTTCCTCATCTTCCTTGCCCACATTCACCTGTGAAGCGTCACACGTTTCCCCCTCCCTCCGTGAGAGCGTCAACTTATTGGGATAATAGTAGCGACGCAGTTTGTTGACGTGCACAATATCAGTAGTTCTGCTTAACGGAGCTACGCATCGATCGATCTCATAGTTCACAGGAGAGACTCTGCGAAGAATTGTGTAAGGTCCTTCCATGACTGAACTGAGCTTTCCTTTGTTCGGGTGCCAAGGTGTTTCGTAGAGGACCAACTCACCAGGTTGGAGATCTTGTGGTAGGAATTTTTTGTCGTAGATTATCTTGTTCTTCTCATGATAGGCAAGCGTGTTCTTGATTGCACTTTTCCTTGCTTCTTGCACACTCTCCATTGGTGCGTCTAAAATTGTGTCGTATGAAGGAATTCCATACATTAGGTACGATGGTGGATATCGTGTTACTTCATGTGGGGTCCTGTTGTATTCATCGACAACATCCGAAAGATGTTTGACCCAAGACTTCTGTGGCTGCTCATTCATTTTGCACTTTAGCCGGGTTACAATAGCCTGATTTGTACGTTCGTTCATGCCATTACATTGAGGGTGTTGGGAGGATGTGAACAATTGGTGGACACCATTGCGTTTTAGAAACTGCTTGAATTTTCCAGCTGTGAAAGCTGGTCCACGATCAGATAGGAACTTCTTGGGTTTTCCTGCTGCAAAGATGGCGGTGATGCACGAAATGTATGCGTCACAAGTTTCGTTCTTGTGGGGAAATGCCCAGACATACCGCGTAGCGTGGTCGATCGCCAAGTGAATAAACTTCTTTGTCGAGCCATATCCTGAAAAGCCACCTATAGTGTCCATTGCTAAAAGATCAAAGGGTTGTTTTGCAGGTGGTAGTGACTCTAGAGATCCGAATCTCTTGGTTTTCGGCTTCTTGCAACGCTGACATATGCCACAGTGGCGGATGTAGGATGAAACGTCTGTGATGATTTCCGGCCAATAGTAGGATGATGACAACAAGCCCAGTGTTTTCTTTACTCCGACGTGTCCGAACTGACAGTGTGCTTTCTGCAGAAGGCCCAGTCGAAGCTTGAGAGGAACGTACACTTTGCGAATTCCTTTACGTGTCACGATAGTGACCCCGTTTTCCGTTGTGTACTTGCAGCGAGGGTGGTCATCCTGGTAAGTTTGAAGTTCTGGTAATGAAAGGAGTTGAACCATATATATAGGGCTTCGCGAAAATGCGTCTGCCTTGATGTTTTCGCTGCCTTTTTGATGTCGAATGCTAACGTCATACATCGACAGCTTCAAAGACCATCGAAAGAGCCGGCCATGTGGGTTTTTTATGTTTCTGAGCCATTGTAAAGCAGCATGATCGGTGACAACAGTGAATGGTCGTCCATGTAGGTAGCAGTGCCACTTGTCAACAGCGTCAATTATAGCGAGGCATTCGAGCTCTGTAATGGCATAATTTAATTCGTGCGCGAGTAGCTTGCGCGAGTGATAGGCAACGGGGTGTTCTTTACCATCATGATCTCTTTGCTTCAGAACTGCACCTACGCCTACGTTAGATGCGTCGCAATAAAGAATGCATGGTTTCTCGCAAGAAAAAATTCGTAAAATGGGTTCTTTGGTCAGACAGTATTTCATGTTCTCAAAGGCTTGTTCACATGAGGAATCCCATTCCCATGGTGTGTCCTTCTTCAACAGCTTTGTAAGTGGGAAAACTATGTCACTGAAGTGTGGTATAAACTGGCGGTAAACGTTGGTGGTGCCTAAAAAACGCTGAAGCTCTTTCGGGGATTTCGGTCTTGGGAATCGCAATACAGCTTCTATGTTTCTTCGTATAGGCGACACTGTACCGTGCGACACTCTGTGACCCAGATATTCAATAGAATCTTGGGCAAAATGACATTTCTTCAATTTAAGTTTTATATTCTCCATTTTTAGGGCATGCAATAGAGCTTGGAGGTGCTGTAGGTGCTCAGTAAATGTGTCGGAGAAGACTACGATATCATCAAAATAATTAACGACATTCTTTAAGTTATGTTTTCTGATAACTGATTTCACAGCTCTTTCGAATGTAGCAGGAGCATTTCTCAAACCGAAAGGCATAACAAGCCACTCATAATGACCATTCGGCGTGACAAAAGCTGTTTTTGGGATGTCCTCTGGGTTCATTTTGACATGCCAATAGCCGGATGTGATATCCAATGTCGAAAAATATTTCGATTTTCCCAGGTAGTCTAGAACATCGTCTATACGCGGAATAGGTTGGTAGTCAGGCACAGTGACAGAGTTAAGCTTTCAATAATCAATGCATAAACGTATGCGTCCTTCACCTTTTTTCTCTGCAAGAATGACTGGAGCCGCGTATGGGGAAAAAGATGGACACACTACACCTTGCTTGAGAACTAAGTCCACTTGCTTGGCAATTTCCTCTTTGTCTGCCAGGGAGCATCGATACGGTGGTCTGTGGATAGGCACGTTGTTGCTGAGGGCAATGCAGTGTCGTTCCTCCGCGATACATCTGAAGTCCATCTGAGACTTTGAGAAAATGTCTTCGTAACTGTGAAGCACCTCTCTCAAAGCAGCTTGTTGCGATGGTGGAATGTGCGTGACATCAACGGTTTGGAGAGGGGTTGTATCGGCGCTGAAGACACACTTTTGTGTTTGAAAGGAATTATGCAAAGCTTTGTTGTCTTGAAACAAAGTCATCGTGTTTAAATCCAGTGATAGGTTGAAAAAGGAGGCGTTGTCCAGGCCTAGCAAGAATTCAGTCTTCATGCCTGGTAGGACGTGTGCTTGGACTGCCCGCTTTAACTTCCCTATTTCCAACTGTATGTGTACGCGGCCCAAAGTTTTTGTGGTTGAGGTGACTTGTTGGACACTAATGCATGAATCCTTGAGCAACTGCAGCTTGAGTTTTTTGAACACAACTTCATTGATACAGGTAATAGTCGCTCCTGTATCCAGAGTTGCGTTTACCATGTGTCCGTTCACAAGTGCACCAAAACGTATTAATGAGCCTTTGGGCCGCCCTCTTCGTTTCCCTGGTTGAGTTAGAGCTGACACCATTTCACGGCGAGGGCACTCATTGTGCCAGTGAAACTGATTCGGCAAACCAGCAGATGCACAATGTCGGCACTCACTGTGAGGGGTGCGCATCAATCCTGTAGGGAGCCATGGTCGCGTAGAATGAGGCTCTCGACGCATGAGCTGCCGTTTTGACGAGTGTTGGGAAGCATCTCTGTGGACAGAGTCTTCCGCTTGAAGTGCAGCAGCAAGCCACTTGGCTGGGGTGGTGAGCGTCAATCCAGCAAGGCGCCTTTCGATCTTCAGATGAAAAACTTCCGGCCAATAAAATAACGCACACAGGAAACGAAGAAGGAGACAGGAAAGAGGCCAGACTACCAACTGTTTATTCACATATGCGTGGCTCAAGTATATATACTCATACGGTCACATGGTGAAGCTAAGTGCTCTTTAAAAAATAACCAAAAATTGCCCAAAGTAATAAACTGACTCATAATCATTCAAAGCTTTCTTCGCTCTACTAATCGCTACAGATTACAAACAAGATTCTAGGAACGTGTTTTCCTTCCTGCGCAGTGTCACGGAGCTATCGCTGCAGCATGCTTCACCACTCTTTGCAATATGAAAAGCTTCCAAAATTTCCCGTGCCAATTTTTCATGGCTTTTGCCTAAAATCTTGATTTCGTTCAGCAGTGGCTTACAATTGCACTGTTTACAATGAAGGGCTAGATTGGAGCCTGTGCCTTTCTCAAGTGATTTGAAATGTTCCCAGGCCCTAAAATTCACACAACGCCCTGTTTGGCCTATGTATAACATCCCGCACGTCAATGGAATTGCATACACCACGCCAACAACACACTTCACAAAAACCTTCCCATGCTTCGCCTCACACTGAAACTTCTTCTTTTTCCCGATGCGTGCACACAAACCACCCAATTTCCTTGGTGCGGAAAATACCACGGACACTCCAAACCTGAACGCCACTTTTTTCAAGCCATGCGCTACACGGTGCGTATAGGGCAACACCTGTGGTATCCTCTGCTCTGGACCTGTCTGTTTGGTTTTCTTTTTTCCTTTCATTTTTTGTAGTAACGTTTCAGCAACAGCTGACAAAACAGAACTGGGAAAGCCAGCGTTTTTTAGTCTCTCTATCTGGGCGGTGAAGCTCGTCTCAAGCATGTGCTCACATGACTTTGTCAGGGCAGATTCAAGGCAAAGAGAACCGATGGCCCTCTTTACCGTTTTAGAGTGTGAAGAGTTATACGGTAACAGCTCTTTCTTTGCTCTTGGCGAATACATCCAACACACGTTTCCATCACAACATCTAATGTTTATGTCTAAAATTGGAGGCTATTGTTCAGCGGCACCTCATGCGTAAAACTCAGGCCTTTCCCTAGGTTTTTAAAGTAGCATAATACGCTTTGTACGGTGTTGTCATAAGTCAGATTAAAATCAGCTGCTAAAACTACCAAAAAGTCATCCACGTATCTAAAAATTTGCAGGACAGTGCCTTTGTCAAACGTGGATTCTAAATCCCGGTCAATGGAAGATAAAAAAATATTACACAGCACAGGGGCAACGCAAGATCCAATGCATATCCCTTTCTTTTGAACAAACAAGATCTTGCGTTGCCCCTGTGCTGTGTAATATTTTGCGTGCTGTGTAATATTATGCGTTTTGCGTGCTGTGTAATATTATGCGTTGGATCTTGCGTTGCCCCTGTGCTGTGTAATATTTTTTTATCTTCCATTGACCGGGATTTAGAATCCACGTTTGACAAAGGCACTGTCCTGCAAATTTTTAGATACGTGGATGACTTTTTGGTAGTTTTAGCAGCTGATTTTAATCTGACTTATGACAACACCGTACAAAGCGTATTATGCTACTTTAAAAACCTAGGGAAAGGCCTGAGTTTTACGCATGAGGTGCCGCTGAACAATAGCCTCCAATTTTTAGACATAAACATTAGATGTTGTGATGGAAACGTGTGTTGGATGTATTCGCCAAGAGCAAAGAAAGAGCTGTTACCGTATAACTCTTCACACTCTAAAACGGTAAAGAGGGCCATCGGTTCTCTTTGCCTTGAATCTGCCCTGACAAAGTCATGTGAGCACATGCTTGAGACGAGCTTCACCGCCCAGATAGAGAGACTAAAAAACGCTGGCTTTCCCAGTTCTGTTTTGTCAGCTGTTGCTGAAACGTTACTACAAAAATGAAAGGAAAAAAGAAAACCAAACAGACAGGTCCAGAGCAGAGGATACCACAGGTGTTGCCCTATACGCACCGTGTAGCGCATGGCTTGAAAAAAGTGGCGTTCAGGTTTGGAGTGTCCGTGGTATTTTCCGCACCAAGGAAATTGGGTGGTTTGTGTGCACGCATCGGGAAAAAGAAGAAGTTTCAGTGTGAGGCGAAGCATGGGAAGGTTTTTGTGAAGTGTGTTGTTGGCGTGGTGTATGCAATTCCATTGACGTGCGGGATGTTATACATAGGCCAAACAGGGCGTTGTGTGAATTTTAGGGCCTGGGAACATTTCAAATCACTTGAGAAAGGCACAGGCTCCAATCTAGCCCTTCATTGTAAACAGTGCAATTGTAAGCCACTGCTGAACGAAATCAAGATTTTAGGCAAAAGCCATGAAAAATTGGCACGGGAAATTTTGGAAGCTTTTCATATTGCAAAGAGTGGTGAAGCATGCTGCAGCGATAGCTCCGTGACACTGCGCAGGAAGGAAAACACGTTCCTAGAATCTTGTTTGTAATCTGTAGCGATTAGTAGAGCGAAGAAAGCTTTGAATGATTATGAGTCAGTTTATTACTTTGGGCAATTTTTGGTTATTTTTTAAAGAGCACTTAGCTTCACCATGTGACCGTATGAGTATATATACTTGAGCCACGCATATGTGAATAAACAGTTGGTAGTCTGGCCTCTTTCCTGTCTCCTTCTTCGTTTCCTGTGTGCGTTATTTTATTGGCCGGAAGTTTTTCATCTGAAGCAATGCACCAACTAGCCCAACAACGAGTATTATTGCCTTTCGATCTCTTCAGGTACACCATCAGTCAATCCTGATACTATGTGAACGTCTTTTAAGTCTGCGAGGCGACCAAGGTGTGTCTTCTCTTCGTAGTAGTGCCTGATGCGCTGTTCTCTTTTGAGCCTGCAGTGTATGAATTGGCGGAAGGGGTCGCTAACAGGTGCAGAAAATTGTGATATCATGATTGTTTTGATGCCTTCCCACGTATCTTCTGCGTCGAAAATCTCGGTGAGGTACCAGCGGAAGGCCTCACCTTCCAGGTACTCGCTGATGCAGTCGATGGTTCTGTCATGGTGCCGGTAACTGAATGCGCCTGAGATCACCTCTTCTGCGGTCGATATTCAGTTGAGGCGTACTGCAGGTGGCTTCGTGAATGATGTGAGGTTGATGAGTGCTGGCCAGGTCTTCATCCTGTCGACTTGTGTTTCACATCAGCTTTTCTTCCCTTTGCAGGTCAGTGGTTGCTCACATGTTTTGACGGGATTTGAATGGCGTAGGCTGCCTTTCCCAGACGTTTCACCCCTGAAGAAGCCGAGTGCCCATTTGGAAAACCGGTGGGTGACCGGCGGTAACGCGGGTTTGAACCCACGACCTCCCGCAGCCGAAGCGGACACTCAACCACGAGGCCACGGCTGCGGTAGATCCTGTCGACTTAGTGTAACGGATGAGACATGGCGTCAGTCAGAACACCAGTTTATTCTGACCCTTCGTCTTCCTCATCTTCCTTGCCCGCATTCACCTGTGAAGCGTCACACACACACACACATACACACACACACACACACACACACACACACACACACACACACACACACACACACACATATATATATATAATATATATATATATATATATATATATATATATATATATATATATATATATATATATATATATATATATATATATATATATTCCACCTCCGTTCCATTTTCTGTTGTGCAGCTGCATAGATTTTGCGATATATAACGCATTAGTGGTAATACCTTGCGCGTAAGTGCAGCCGTAAGAAGCTTGTAGTTTACCGTTGGAAAAAACCTGTACAAATCAGCTTCAAATCTATGGCAATACACCTAGAAATTACAGCTATGCCAGCGGGTTAGTTGGCCTAAACGCAAATAAGCTATACAAATTTGTTTTTTATTAGATGGTTATATTAATGTCATATTATAATAGAGGCTTATACGTCCTGAACTCTGATTTAATAGGCGTTCTACTTATTATATTACATTCATATAAAATTAACCGTAGCCGTATATTTGGCAAGTTGGTTTCACTTACCAGCATTTGTGCCATGCAGTGGAAACATGTTAAGAAACTTGGCAGCAATAAAAGGTGAATATTCCTTTCTCTTCGTTGTTGGACCACACTGAACGAATGACTACGACATGGCGCCGTGTATTGCAACAGTTTAAGTCATCGATATTGCAGCACTTTTTCTTTTCTCTTTAGGGCAGGCAGGTCAATATAAACTACTGTTTTAGTGAAGACGAGTATTTGTATTCCGGTTAAGTCGTCTTGCTTGCGAGCCTTATCGAGTGGATTGCCTACATTGCGTGGCTGTCCACCGCGGTGGCGCAGTAGTGTATGTTGCTCAGCTGCTGACCTGAAGGTCACGGGTTCGATGTCGGCCGAAGCATTGACACTTCGATGGAGGCGATGTGGTCCCTGTGCTGTGCCACATTCGTGCACGTCAATGTGCATAAACCACTGTAAGTCGCCTTCGAATAGGACCGGAAGTTCTAGGAGAGTTTGCTCAATCGTCACTCAATCAAGGTTCCGGCTGCTGTGTTGACGTAATGAAACTTTCCTTGTTTTGTTCGCTTTACTGCGTCGAGCATACTCTTCTACAATTTTTGAGGATGATTTTATGTTATTTAAGAAGGGTTGTGACCTCATGTGACGCAGACTATCAAAGCAGCGAAGGCATTGCTGATTAACTTCTGAAAAAAATTATGCGCAGCTTTAACATGACTTCACGTCGCGAGTGCTGGTACTGCAGTGGCATCAGCTTTGGCTTGGCCATTGCCGAATATTATAGATCGAATGCGAGGTGATGCAAGGCGAACATTTCAGAACGAATGCGAGACCCTCAGCTTTTCCAGGAGGGTCATTAGCCGGTCCTTCTCTCCACACCACCTGCTTCGCTCCCACCATAGCTGCTCTTTTTGTTTCCTCCTCTCTACATAGCTGCACCCTTATGTCCTTACCCTTTATCTACCAGGACTCATTTCCTCTCATCCACTTATCTTTGCCCAATACCCATGCACCTCTCTCTTTCTCTCTCTCTCTCTTGTCAGGCCTCGCTCTCACAGCTGGGCTAGAAAGTGCGGATGACATCTGGCCTCATTGTCCTAATAACAGGGTTCTTCCTCTCTGGCCCCTTTTTTTATTTTTGTACGTTTGGCCTTCCTCTTCTCCGTGTCGGCAGGGAGAACAACATGAAATGTCCCTCTGACTGATAGCCTGAAGGATGTCCAACTAGATCAAGTGTCCAACAAAA
Source organism: Rhipicephalus microplus (assembly GCF_013339725.1). NCBI lineage: Eukaryota > Metazoa > Arthropoda > Arachnida > Ixodida > Ixodidae > Rhipicephalus > Rhipicephalus microplus. The sequence continues at coordinate 265,064,770 of NC_051165.1, read as the reverse complement.
TGGAACGTCCAGCTAGTCATTTGACGACATCACGGAACGCCCGGCCTGTAGGGATTGAATGTCCACCAATATGAACTGTACACGCGATAAGAAACCTTAAACGAGGTGTCATGTCTGATCAAGGCGGAGTCTCCAAGAAGCCCGAATCTTCGACAACTTCAGCATCCACAGACTGTACATCATGTCTCGAGGAACATTCATGCCGCAAACGTTGACCACCTCTCTTTGCTGTGTGTCATGACCCTGACTGGAGCATATATGGTTCACTGAAATAATTGTGCTGGAAATTTGGGCTTATTGTTAATACACCCGTAAGCACACGAACTGATGTAAGTGGACCTGAAAACAACCCGCATCATTTCCGGGCTTGACTGAATTGCTGTGCCACGACCAGGGCACAAGTACAATCTAAACTCTTGTCTCTTTCCCTCTCTTTCACCGAGCCCGTAGTTGAGAATTTTCTGAAGGAGGGGAAGGGGGGGGGCATTTGTTTTTATTATTTTGCCTCGGTTAAACCCCCTCCATTTGAGTTTCTGGGGGGGGGGGGGGTGTCGAGGCCATAGCCTCTCGTCCTTCTTGCCACGGGCCTGTCCATTCATTTCCATGGTCTTCAACCAAGCCTTATCAGTGAGGCACTAGCTAGTTTTCGCTTCAAACCATTGCTGGCATCCTAAAAGACGTTCCTCATCACTCTGCGCAGCTCTCTCCCTCTGAGCTGGCAACGAGTCTTTGTGACGTCATAAAATGTTTTCTTTACACGATACAGAAATACCAGAAATACGATACGGAAATACTTCTACTTTATCGCTCGTTTGGGCTTCAGGCGCTTCCAGTTCCTGTGACTTGCTAAAATACTCAACTGAATCGCAATCTGGCTGCCCCTCCCCCCTGTCCCGAATGAGTGCAGTTAAGCTAGCACGGACACACTCGGAGAACTAGCCCGCGAGGTAGTTTTTCGCGTGCAGGTGACCAAAAGCCCCACCCCACACATGGCCACCTTCCGCGCTGTCTCGTTGTGCGTGTTCTTTGAAGCCGCCACAAAAGAGCTCGCTTTCGACGTGTCACAGCAGTTTTCAACGAATGCACATCCACCAAAGCAGTTCATTGGTGAGTAGAAAACGTTTCCGCGGCTTACCTAGCTGAGCATGCGTGCAGGTGGCGACTGACGCCTGCTCAGGTGCACCGAGAGACAGAAGGGGAGCTTCCCCACAGCGTAAATCCGCGTTTGCGCGCGTTCTCCGTCATGGGGTGTCAGACACTCCCCGTAAGTCATATCGCTTCCGCGCATCTCCAGTTTTTGTCAAGCTGTGACATTGAGTAAGCCGAAATTCGTTTAAACCTTTACCATAGACTCCGGGTGCATCGTGTTCAATCTATACCCCCACCACGAAAGAGAGCATTTCGAATTCAGACACACTTTGGTTATCCAGAGGTGCGTGTCACTCACTGGGTGGCATATGCGAACGGAATATGCGAGCGGCATTTTTTTTTTAGGAAAGGTTTGTACGACACTAATGGTGGTAGTGGTTAGAAGACGAGAAAAGACACCTAATTTCTGCAACCCGGTCGGGAGCACGGCGCAGTGCTTATACGACACTGCAAAGTCATGCACTGTGCGCGTCAAACGAACCACCCTTTCCCAAGTACTGTTCGCAACGACTCTCTCTCCTAACTTCCCTGCTCATACTTCATCTACTTTTCTCTCTATCTATCTATCTATCTATCTATCTATCTATCTATCTATCTATCTATCTATCTATCTATCTATCTATCTATCTATCTATCTATCTATCTATCTATCTATCTATCTATCTATCTATCTATCTATCTATCTCTCTCTCTCTCTCTCTCTCTCTATCTCTCTCTGTGTGTATTTTATTCAGACTAGCCCAGGTGTCTCCTTGTGACCATCGCACCACTCTGGGTAAGCTACCTGGAATATTAGCTCACGAATAGCCAATGGTAGTTGCTTTTGTCCGTTTAAGAATCATGTTAAAAATAGCTTATGCTGTCGCGTCTCCTAAATTGCTTCACGGCAAATCGATCGCTCACGTTAGAGTGTAGAGCACTTCTGGTTACATATATCTTCTGTTTCTTTTTCCTCGCCAGTTCGGTAAACTTGTAGTCGTCGGTCATCGCTACCTATTCTGCATGTTAGGAGAATGTATACAAAAGGGTCCTGTGTGGCTGCACTCGTCATGCTGCTCTTTTCAAGGAGGTCGCGTTAGCGCTTCGAACACATACTTGCCTGAACGTATACATGTACGCAGTGATCACATAGAAAAAGAGGCAAGAGAAAAACAGTTTGCAGCATTTGAGGAACTCTGAAGGACGCGCTTTTCAAGCCACGTCGTTCGCGGTTTGCGAGGGCGCGCCGGGAAGCCATTTTTAAGAGCTCGTTTTCTCGCACCGAGTCAGATGGGCAAAGTCTGCAGGGCAGTGAGGCATGAAGCAGAGGGGTGGACGAAACCAGCTTGTAGGGCAGAATCTTCCGTATCTTGGAACAGACATCCCAGTGGGATGTCCTGCCTAGACCACCGCGAGGATGCTGCGTCACTGTCTGTTCTCTTTGGGTCGTGGTTTTTCCACGAATCGGACGATTCTAGTCACCGCAGCGTCTCAACCCCGCGGAGAAGAAGGAGTAGCGGCAAAAAAAAAAAGAAGGAAAAGGTGAAAGAGAAATGATAGAAGGGAATTTGGACACAGGAACAAAGGCGTCAACGAGGGCAACCCACCGGGGGGAACAACCGAGGTTCAACGTGCGCACTACATCGTTTTGCTTTTTCTTACATATATTTCCGGCTAATGTTTCACTAGCTCTTGCTTGCCTCTAGACTTGTTTCTACTTCATTTCTTGGTTGAGAGTTTTTCTCGTTTGAAAACTTTTCCTTCCTGAATACACTTCCAGAAACTTTGAGAACCCGTCCCGAGTCCCTCCCTGGCGTCCTTTACAATGTTAGAGGTCGAGCGGGTTGCTGACGGTTTTTGTGTGGGGCGCAAAAGGAAACGCTAAAGGGGGAGGGGAGAGGGTAGTCAAGAAGGCGTCTAAGCGTGGGAGGGTACGAGAAGTGGGTGTGTATGCGGAAATAACAACAACCAAACACAGAGCACTCGTTCAACAAAAGGTCTCGCATTGAGGCCCGGTGATGAGAAGACGCGGAACGGGCACGTCTCGTCCCGTTCACGGACAATGAGACCACACGAGCGGTTCGCGGAAGTCGTCGGTATTGCACGCCGTTGTGGGTCGTTTCAACTCGGACTGCTTACGCGAACTTCTCGGACCTGTGAACGATTTCGTGTCACGAAGGACGTGAAGGAGAGACGAGCGAGCATTCAGGATGAATGCACACACCCACACCCTTGTTGTCGCAGAGTGCAGTTCAGTTTTACGGGAGGAGGCCAATTACGGCACGGAACAACTGTACCAGGTCACTACGTCTCCGCACGCTAGTGCTGTGAAATATGTGCGTGCTGTGTTGTACCAGCAAACAACGCAGAACTGCATGCATAACGAAAGGCTGAAATGCATTCCGTCCCGTTCCCTAACCTCGACTCCCCCCCCCCCCCCCCCCCCCACCAGGCAGCCCGACATCTCTTCATCTGCAAACATGTAAGAAAATGAAAAATGACAGGGATATGCTGGGAGATTAGCCATTGTGAGGAGAGGTCGAGGTAATGAGGTGGCAGAGAGAGAAAATGTGTAAAAACAAGCAAGCAAGCAAACAAACAAACAAACCAAAACTGAAGAAAAAACGCCACACTACCGCGACACGTCGCAATGTAACACTCATGGTACTTAGAAGTGTGGCAGCTTGGGCTAGTTGGTATGGCATGGTGGTAGTTATAGCGCGAGGACAAAACGACGACACAGAGACAAGAAGGACACGAAGGACATGAATGTACGTCGCACTGCTCACAAGTCCTTAAACATCCCAGCAACGCATTTGAAGAGGTGCTGATGCAAAGTTTGGTGGCCAAGAAATAGCTTGCGGTTTTGATCTTTGTTAACATGCTTGTATAGCGTCTGCAATATATCAACGAGCGAGCATATAACTCGGAAGGTATTTTACATGAATTTTAAAATGTGCGTGTGTGATCGAGCACCGCCCCCTCAAAAGTTACCCACAGCCCCTACTTCCTACACGTCACCACTCTGCAGCCTCAATACAAGTTATGATGACGTCATAGCCGCCATATTACTTTTGCCGCATTTGTTCCAGCAGACTATATGGTCCCTATTTGCTCCAGCAGACTTATTCGCGGTGGTTGATCGCGAGTCCAATCTCCGCGGCGCGCGCGTTCAATGTTTTGTGTTTGGCGACAGCGCTGTGCCCTATCCTGTTCGAACGGACTGCTTGATGCGTACCGTGTAGAACTGCGTCACAGTTCTGAGTGCTGACGTAGTCGAGCGTTCCACTCGCTAAGTGGTGACAGTTGCATCCAGCGGCTTGTTGTTTTTGGAGCTCTCTCAAACCGAAACGGAGACTGGTTGGTAACGAGGAGCCTAAATTAATAATCTGTTGCACTACACCCACCTAATCGGCCGTGCGGACAGCCCTAATTGTGAGCGCTGCCAACTGCGCGAAACTTTAGCTCATATATTTTGTGACTGTGCATTATACGTGGCGCAAAGAAAAAAATGCTAACTGCAACGTTGGCAAGAATCGGACAAACGCCATTGAGTGAAAGCCACATATTGTCAGCAATGAACGACCAAGCAGTGTCAAAAACTGCTACAGAGGCTGTTTTCGACTTCATCACAAGCACTGGACAAGATACTAGACTGTGGGGTATTATGCTAAGTGACTACTGTACATACGCACCACCTCTTCTTGTCCCCATCATCACCTTTCATCCCTCTTTCCTTCCCCCTTCCCTTATCCCCTGTGCAGAGTAGCAGGCTAGACCGAACTAGCTCAGGCTGACCTCTCTGCCTTCTAATAAATTCTCACTCACTCACTCACTCACTCACTCACTCACTCACTCACTCACTCACTCACTCACTCACTCACACACACACACACACACACACACACACACACACACACACACACGCACACGCACACACACACACACACACACGCACACACACACACACGCACACACACATCTGTTGCACGCGGCAGCATACTATGTGCCGTGTTATGACTAACAGGGCACCATCAACACATTGCGGGCTGAAATTTTGTGTATATGCCCCTTTAAGTCCCTGAGCTACACATTTGAAAAGGTGGTGTCCATCGTAAAATTATGCGTGAACATGTTCCCAAACAATAAAAAAAAACTACCTTTATTGCGTCGCAGTTATTATAGGGGACCTGTACTTACATCGAATGTCGTCAGCGATCAGACACACTCGCGCCAGTAAGCTGTTCTCTATCTCCTTTACACGCAAAAAAAGAAAAAGAAAAGAAACAAACGTTTATAGTATGGTGCATGTTTTTGATGGCATTTGTATTCTGCCGCATCCAACGCCCATCACGCTTTATATACAACATATAGCTCATTGTATGATTTTTATGCCGTCCTGTTACTTGCAGATAGTACGTAATTAACATAGAAAAATATTTGTCTGTTATTCATCGCTCAAAGTCACCAGGTTGTCGATCCCTCAACCATATTGGCAGCTGAGTGCGTCGCTAATGAATGTTCTTATTTGTGAATGCTGCATTATTTAGTCAGTGATTTAGGCAATAATAATGAAAACCAGCAAATAATCAACCCAAGGAGGGTAGGAATAAAATTAACTGTACTTTTAAACAATACGATTTATTTATTTATTTATTATTTATTTACTTATTTGAGGGGTTCAACGTCCCAAAACCACCATATGATTATGAGAGACGTCGTAGTGGAGGGCTCCGGAAATTTCGACCACCTGGGGTTCTTTAACGTGCCACCAAATCTGAGCACACGGGCCTACAACATTTCCGCCTCCGTTGAAAATGCAGCCGCCGCAGTCGGGATTCGATCCCGCGACCTGTGGGTCAGCAGCCGAACATTTAAACTATAATTCAATGGATAAAGACCAGGCACGTTGTGCGAAGGTTGCCGGCTTGGTCTCTGCTAGTGGCAAGTTGTCCTTTGTTTCACTACTTTATTCACATTTATAGCGTGATTACTACATTACGTCTAAACAGGCCCTTTTTACTTTCTTTCCTTCCATCCCTTCACCCTTTCCCTCAGTGCTGAGTAGCAGGTCTTCCTCCTCCTTCTCACTAATGCCGTGATTGGGATGGAAATCGCCGGGCAGATTCCGAGAACTAACGTATTCCCCCCCCCCCACCAAAAAAAAAAAAAACGCACCACGAAATTTTGGGCAATTCAGGGTAGGTCCCTTTCGTGGGCCAGCAAACGGCGGTTGTGGTCCAAAGACCGAGTCCACGACAAGATGTGTGAACAGAAACACAATATATTCTTAGTTAAGACAGTACGATCATTAACCGTACATTTACTCTTCACTATTTAACTCTCAAGATATTTAAGACAACTGTAACAATGCAACCAACCGCGCTACACATGAGTCACGCATTACAAAATCTTCACAACGCATAAGGTCTTGAAATACTCCTCAATCACGCCAATCCACAAGCCCCGAACTCTGCTGCGTCTTCAAGGAAACACGGCGACTCTGCAGCGCTGTTCCCACCGTCGCCGGCCCGTCACATGGCTCTTCTTGCCGCTCTTCACATGGTACCCCGTCCTTGGAATCCTTCGACCGTGTCCCCATCCCTACTGAAACGTTCCGTATGCGATGTCCAATAATTCCGTATGTTTCCGTAATAATCTTACGGAAATATATGGAAAATATATAGGAAACATGTATTCTTTATGGAAACATATGGAATTATTGGACTCGCATACGGAACGTTTCAGTAGGGATCCTTCTCTTTGTTATCTTTACTTCTCACTCTATCCTTTTAATGCCTCCTTATCCCCATCCCCCGTGAGCAACTGTTGAGGTGTCGCACTCTGACGCAGACAGTTACGGGGATCGCTTTCATTTTCTTTTCTCTCATTTCAGAATCAATTCCTCCCCCCCCCCCCTACTCTCCGTCGCCGCCCGCTTATACCAGGGTGCGGTTCATTTCGAGAACATTCCACACCGCTCACGTGAGCGCAGCACAGCGGTAGCCAGAGAACGTTTTGTCGATACCGAAACCGAGATCGCTGTTTTAAAAATTAGGCATTGAAAATATATTTCACACGTTTCGAAGCACTACAACACCATATACTTTTAGGGTTCTCGTCACCCATGTTTTGTTTGAAGCAACAACTCGAAAATGTTTAAAGTACGTGTGTACTCCTTAAAGCTCAATGAGCGAGAAAAGAGGGAGGCAACGGCAATACATTACCATATTTGAGTACCATATTTCCGCAACTTGCTAAAGGACTCTACTAATTGTACTTAATCTATCGCAGAATGTGGGTGGTGGAAGCCAACGAAAACATTGCTCTCAAAGATCGCAGAATGTGGGTGGTGGAAGCCAACGAAAACATTGCTCTCAAAGGTATACCGCTTTTCCACGGTAGGATGACGCCTCCTTATGAAGTGCAACTACGTGATTCAGCGTGTCAGAACTCGCAGTATACAAGCGCGCGAATATCTTTCGCCGTTCCTATAGCTATTTCCACACTTATTGAAGCTCTGTGCGGCTCCGTACCGTTGTTTGGCGCCCGTTCTAAACTGCGAACAGGTGTAAGCAGTTATCACGAAACGCACGAGCGTGTTCCCCATGCAGGAAGCCGCCGCGGGATATGCCGCCATTGTGTCAGCCCCTCGATCCCGGCGCGCAAAGCCAAACAAGACCCCGAGCTGCAACCACGTCGGGTGGCAAGTGCTGGCACGTGGGCTTCCGAAGGCCAAACCTCATCGAACGAGGCGAGCGCGGCACCTTTTTGCAGGTTTGTCGTCACCCAGAAACGGCAAACTGGGCGTATATACACACAAGTGGGATGCGCCATCACATCACGGCCGAGCAAAGCGCTCGAGTCTGTCGTCGTCGGCCGGCCACAACTGGAACTATTTCCCGAACGCGGGGAGACCGTATCGGAGCGAGTTCAGCTGTGCAGCACATGTTCTTCGCATTCGTTTGAGCGGTTGCGAGTGAGATTGTTTGGCCTCTGCGCTATTTACGGGTTCTCGCGGCCACCTCGACTCAACCTTTCTCGGTTGGAAAACTCGATGAGTGTCGTGTGGCACTTATCAATTTCATCTATTTCTCTCTCTCCCTTCGAAGTAATGAGAGGTGTTTCACTCGATGTCACGATGATGTGGCACTCAATGGAATCATGCAGCTGGAAAGGCACGGGGACGACGCAGAGATACACACACACTGGACAGGGGCGCATATACCCGAGATCGATGGTATCGGAGGGGAGAGGGTTTGACCCTCTCCCCCCTTTCTCATAAATTTTCAATTTATTTGGGGTGTATCATGCGGCCGGTCTGAAGGTGTGCACTCGCTCACCGCCATACCGGCCGAGGGTCTATAGACAAACACTCGCATGAACATACATAGAGTATAGTTGATTTATTTATTTATTTATTTGTTTATTTATTTATTGACATGTGGGGTTTAGCGTCCCAAAACCACCACGTGATTATGAGACACGCCATAGTGGAGGCCTCCGGTAATTTCGACCACCTGGGGTTCTTTAACGTGCACCCGAATCTGAGCACACAGGCCTGCTGCATTTGCGCCTACATAGAGCATAGTTGAACATCCATTCCCCCCTCCCCCTTTATAAAATAAATAAAAATAAAATAAAATTTGCCTACGCATCTGGCACAGAACCAGAACCAAACGCTTGTCCTGTGTATGTCTGCATGAGCTTGGTCATCATGTTTTTCACCATTCATAAGCAAGAACCCAATCCCAGAGAACGTTCTGGTAGAAATGTTCCTGGTCAGCTATGTATAGCTTCTACAGAAGCTGCATGCCACGTTAATAATTCGAATGCGGTGGGTTTCAATTCCTCCGACAAAAAAAGGATAGTTTTTCCGCCACTTCAAACCATTCATTTGTTCTATTATTACTACACTACATTCAAAGAGAAAATTTAACGGCCCATATGCTTTAACAGATACTGGGCACTTGAGCGCACTTGAAAATGTATGTACATTTTAAATAAGGCTGCAACAGGGGCGAGTGTACGTCTTCCTGTTTAATGCGCTGCCAGCTAAGACTTGTACCAAAAAAACAAGAAACAAGACATTGCGCATCACCGTGTGTTGTTTGCTGTTTTTTTCGGTCTGTGTCTTACGCGGCAGTGCATGAAAACATGAAAACGTGGTGGGGAATTTCACAATGCGGGAACGTAGGGGGAAAAATGGACAGAATAGAAAAAGGGGCAGCGCTATTTTCTATACTCTGGCCATTTTTGTGCTGCGTTCTCGCGATGTGAAATTCACCATCATGCACCCAAACCAACTATAACCCAAACTTGTAGACATGAAAAGATGAATATGTACAGACGCGTCCACTGTTAAAGGGAACATCACGTACACAGCATGTTTAAGGTTTCTCTGTCTTACAGAAGTATAGTGGCTTTGATTTGCATAAGACTACTGGTGATTGAGAGTTCTGACTCCTCTTGACAGATTAGTGATCTGCATGAATATTTTTTCCTTAGCTACTTGCTGTTAGAGGGCCGGTAATATTGATGGTGTTCATTTCGAGTGCTCCCTTCAACAGTGAACCATAATATTGTACTTCAACACCTGAAGTCACCTCGTTTTAGTATCAGACACTATATTTACTTGGGAACTGCGTACAAACAACTCGGGCTGGCTCCTCTCGTATGTTGTCAAGGTCACGGCGGACAGCGAATGAGTCTTCGTCGGGGTCACTGCGCACCGCCTGCGGTGATTCATGGGGGTATGCATCCAATCTCGAGAACGAGACCATCGTTCGCTCTAACATACAAACACTGCTCGTCACTTAATGTTTTTTTTTTTAGCTGATAGAAGTCGTGTTCTACGCGCTATGCTGGCCAAGTATGTTGCCTGTGGCATCCCGCCACATATCACGAGGTCACGTGACCAACCGTGCTCTGTGGCGGTATTGGTAAACATAGAGTGGCCGAAAACGCCCAGGTACCGTGCATTGGGCGCAGGTTAAAGAACCGACAGCTGATCTCAACCAACAGTGAACGTTCACTAAATTTGCTACACAAATTAGGAAATTATATATATTTCCATACTTTGTTTGGAATTGTTTTCACCATGATAACCTAATTGTCGCCCTGGAGTAGACGAGCCCATCAATCAGATCTGAGTCAATGTTTGCGATGTACTACAAGTGCATCGCGCACAACAAACCCGTAGCCAATGGTGCCCTAGGGGTTCCACTCCCCCCCCCCCCCCAATTCTCCTCGCTCTGAATTTCGACGGAGTGGGAGTGTTTCATAGCGAGTAAACAATGAAAATATGTGATTTAACGTGGTAGCAATAAACAACTCATTTCGCAGAAATTCTGGTGTCAGTGTCGGTGTCGTTGGTTGTGAGCGCGAACTCGTCATCTTTTTCGTGACCGAGAAACTATGAAAAATGCAAATAAAATCAATTTCTTTCCTCATTCTTGTATCCCTTTTCTTCGAATTCCAATGTTTGTCTTTATGCATTGTTTATTGGTTTGAGCTTTACTATGTTTTATACTGCATTTCTGTTTATTCCTTTTGAAATGTCTTTCACGCTGTCCTTATTCTCATTGAATGCTTTTTGTTAACGCTGTTCATAAGTTTTTTCTTACTTAATACGAATTAGTTATATTATTATTATTATTATTATTATTATTATTATTATTATTATTATTATTATTATTATTATTATTATAAAGTCCATGAATTGCCAATTTACTTGTGTTATTCACTGTGCCATCATGCACAGGAGGTCCCCATGCATTCAGTTCGTAACTATGGCGCCTCCTTCTGTATCTACTTATCACGTTTCCACTCCTTTGTTTGGCGTGAAAAATAAAATGATTCTGACTCTTCAATTAAATAATAAAGATTTCGGTTCGAGTGAAAATCTAACGCAGGTTGATTGCATGGCAAGCAGGTGTTCTGCTACAGAGCCACTGTAAATGCTTGAAAACAGCTCGGTGAAAAAACGAATAATACGAATTTCATGTAGTGCAAGGATATTTTTGAAACAAATAATAAAAGCTTACGTGAGTGAGAATTGAACCGAGGCCGTCTGCGGGGCAAGCAGGTGATTTACCACAGAGTAACGGTGTGTGTGTGTTTTTTTTTCTTTCATGATATTAATTACTAATGAAGCTTATGTATAGCGAACAAAATGCTAAAGTCCGCCTCTACAAACGTACAATAGGCATCACAAAACAAGTTTCATACAACAATGCGTTGGAATGGAATGAAAAAAAAAGAGACTTTATTTCAGTCCTGCAGGACGCGCTTAGCGCGTAGCGGGCGTCTCCCACGTAGGGACCGACAGGGAGTACCTGGCGGCCGCTTCGGGGCCTGCTGGACAGCCCATTGCTGGTCGGCGAGAAGTGAGCTCCTGGGGGACCTCTCCCACTTGCTTGAGGTAGAGTCGGGAGGAGTTGTTCTACACTCCCAGAGCATGTGTTCGAGTGTCGCTGTGTGCCCACATGATGGGCATGTGTCGCTGGGGTATCGGAATAATAAACGTGAAGCGTGGCAAGGTTTGACTACGTGTGTGTCTTAATAGGCGTAAGGTTAATACCTGTGGTCTGTAAAGTTTCAGATGGGGGGGGGGGGGAAATGCGGCGTTCAAGGTAAAAATGCTTTGTTATGTCATTGTACGTAATGGGTGCATCCCGATTGGTCTCTTAACTCAGCAAGATGGGGTTGCATTCTTAAAGGGTATTAAAGCAGTGAATTTCCCGAACAGTGGATACCAGTCTGGCTGAAACTGTAGTTTTTCATAAAAGTCTTTTTGGCTGTACAGTTATTCGTACAAAATGTGACCTCGAAAACACCATTGGTTCCGCATGGCAGTCTAATATTCGAGTTTACATAATCTGAGCATGCCAATTAACAAGAGCTTGTCAACTGGCGTAGAATTACGTTTCGGTGGTACTACATAATGTGCTAGGAAAATTTAAATAAATTTTTTTTAAAGCCATTTGCAGGACGTCTCAAAAGAGGATGACGTTCTTAAAACCAATGAAACAATGTTCTATTGTTTCTAGAACTTGATGGAGACGTCACTAATTGAGGAAAGAAAAAGACCTTTGGTGCTTAACCAGGCATCTACAGGCAGTGTTTCTCGGTGTTTCTGTGTGCACAGTGTAGAAGAATGTCTTGGTTGTCGTTGAAATAAATTTTTTCCTCATACGCACAGGCACTTAATGACCATACAATACAAGATATAGTGAGCTGTACAGTGGAGTCGGAAATACCACTCTAATATATCATTATATAATCTTTTCTTCAGCTTGAGAACAAATAATCATTGGAGAATCCGGCTGTCATAATGCGCACTTATTCGTACAGGCTTCATGGATGAACCCTTGCTATAGGAGGGGATGCGAGATTGGTAGACACCTCTAAACTTGATAAAACATCGGCGCAATGAACTTGTCAAAAGAATGTTTGAGGTAGGTGGATTAGCACAGTCCCGAAAGTACAAAAAAAGTGTTACGTCAATTGCCTAATAAAGTGGTGTACCACCTTGATACTTTCTTCGAAAACTGCTAATTAAACTGTCACGCCGAATTGGTTGATATATATAGGTTGAGGACCAAATAAAGGTAGTAAATAATCGATGAAACTTCTAGATGTAGACCCTGGAAGATTGAATTATTTGCAGCTGGTACAACATTTTTGTTGCCACGTAGAATATTTTTGTTGCCAGGAGCAGACTACATGCTTTAGCTTTGCCAAAAATAGAGAGATGTGGAATAAACGTCTGGGTATACAAACGTTTGCTTCAGTAATGCGCGCTTTATCTATACGCATTTAATAAAACACCTAGACAATTTGGTGGCACACAAGACCATTCCATGTACATTCGAAATGGGTTGGTTGATAAGTCTATGGGGCAAACCAGAGTCCCAAACATTTAGCAAAGCTTATCTATGCCGCTGAAATGGATGCAAATCCCCAGACTGTTAAAATTAAAATTTTATACTAGAAAAATCTGTACAAAACAAATACCTTATGGGTGATCCGCGTACGCCAATAACTTAATTCCCGTAAACACTCAAACCATGAACGTTGCAAGATCGAATTACGGTTAAGCATAGTGGCTTTAAAAAATGGGGGGGGGGGGGGGCATTTGTGACAGTGAACAATCTTTTTTTCACAGACGAGTGTACTGACACAGGCTTTGACGGATGGCCATTAACAATCGAATGGATTTAACAATCTTTGTAGCATAGGTCTACACCATTAAATATAGTGGAGCCAACGTTGGCATGTTCTTGAAAAGAAAACAAAAAAGAATGCCAAACCCGATCAAAGGCCTCACTAAGTGTGTACTTGTAGTATTGCCAGTTGTTCACGTGAGTCTACGCGATGTTCCAATACTGCGCAAGCTACGCGTAGTGTTGGTTTAGCCACCTCTTAGACGCACGTCCGATGGATTACTTTTGACATTGAAAATCAAAGTGTGTTTGAGAGCACTTTTTCAAAAAAAATTATTGTCAACGCTGCCCAATGTAATCAGTCTGTAGCCGTCTACATGACGAAGTTATTCTCCGTCTGAGTTTTTTTGGAAATAGGACAGTGTGGAGTTTCGTAAAATATCAATGAAGCGTCTCCAGAATACAATTCTGCGTAACAATGTCGATCAGTACCGGGCACGGCAATGGTTTAACATTTTTTTATAACACTCACGCGACATTTCAGTCGGATCTTAACGTTTTCCACAATAGCTATTGTTAAGTGACAATACTTTTTTATACAGTAATCGGCCCACTAATATAATATATTCACATTCCTCATCAGTTAGAGGAGTCGCACATGACAAAAACTACGTTACAAGATCTTCGTTTTGGTCATCAAAAGAGCCGCTGAACAATTAATTATAATGAGGCTCTAATTCTGACATAATTTCACTTGAATTAGTATCTAATAACCCTTCCGAATATACAGCCATGATATTTCTTGAAAGTGCCCCGAAAAAAAAAATAACAGTGTACGAGTGACATGTTTAAAGTGGAAGGAGTCTCCTTAATGTCTGTCAGATTGCGTGGCAGAAGAGTGGAATATCACCAGGCATCAAAACGTGTGAAGTGCTGCGGATGGGTGATTAAAGAGGCCCACCCATTACAAAGCACTCTCATCATGAGCGGCATAATCATCATCAGCGGCAAAAGCATGAATAAGTGGGAGCATGAATAAGTGGGATCATTTTAAGTTCGCGTGTTGCCTTCCGGCCGCTCTGGGTGCCCTTTGCTGACTCGCAAATTAAATAATTATGGTGTAATGAACACTGGACAACTGTACTTGCAATAAGAGAGGAGAAATGTTTATTGTGTCAGGAAAGCTGGGAGGTCGACCTGAATCCATTTGACAGCTAAACGTGTTATCCACTTGGAAGCGAAAGCACTGGCATTCTCGGATATAGCTTGAAACGCCCAAAGTTACATACAAGATTGTTCGTTTCCTAACGACATGGTTTAGGCGTGCGCTGTAACTTATCAATTGAGAATGTGATGCACAAGGGGCCCGATTACGCTATCGAGTTTATACTGTTGATCGTGAAAATCAAGGGCACCAAGTTTTTTTTTTTTTTTTCTCAAGCAGTGAAAGCCTTCAGAAAGGTACCCCCTCCACTATCCCTTAAGAAAAAAAAATGGCTGGCACCTGCCTGGCCTTGTTCGCACAATCTAACTAGTCAATAAAGTAGACAACGCATGCTAACATTAGGAAAATATTGCTGCGCACTGTTCCACGTTCGGTATCCTTTACACTGCAGCCGAATTTAACCTAGAATGTATACGTACTTTCGTTTCGAGCATGATGCTTAGGTTATTATCATTTGGAAGATTATGGAAGCGTCACATCGTGTGATGTTACAAGGAGTGGTTGCAATATGAAAAACCACGATGTTTCAGGCATCTGTGATGTTAAACAGACCCGTAATGTTACAGGAAAACGCCGACGATTGTCTCATACATACTTGGAAATATCCGTCGTATATAGTTGTCCCTCTCTTAAGCCTAGTTCACACTGAAACATCCGCTTTCTACAGCAACCGAAATTCCCCTGCCGCCGAAACGCAGCGTTGTTCGCACTGGACGCGGCCGAGCCGCCGAATATGCCATCCACCACCGGACGAACGCGGGATGGATGCGCTGTCACCCGGTTGTTGTCACGGCTCGCAAACGTCACTACGATATTCGGTAGTGTATACTTCGATGATTCTCGTACGCAGGAAGCAAGAAAAGACAAACGGCTTGCTTTGCTGGCAAGTGGCTGCCTTGTAATGCACGAAGAGCAGAAAAAAACCACCGACGCCAGCGGCGTTGGTGGGTTCGTTTTGCTCTGCAAGACCGCAACAAGCTCGGTCACGCCAACAGCAAGCTCGGTCACCACTTTCACGAAATACGGAGGCGAAGTAGGCACAGAGTAGGTTAAACTACCGTTGATTTCAGCCTTCAGTTACGTGCACTGCGGCATAACAAGTGAGTAGGGCTCGGCCGCCATTTTTCAAAATTCCTTGACTAGCGCTCCTATTGGTCCGTGGTGACCGATTCGGCGGCAGACGCCGCGAAAATCGGTCCGAGAGCGATCGGCGCGGAGAGGGCCCTTTCGGCGAATTTCGCCGCCGCCGAACCGGATTCGGAGCAGTTTCGGCGGCCGGATTGCTCAGTGTGAACGCGGCCTTACGATGGAAGTGTTCAGCTTCCAATATGCATTCTGTAACGAGTATGCTTATACGTATATCTATACAGTGGTGACCTGCATGCATATGTATACGCACGCCCCCATATGAGTCTCGCCGTGCGTTGCCAAACGGCTGCGGCCTACGTGGCTGCTGCATCCATGACGCGTCAATGTATACTCGCGGCGCCGCGTTCCGGTGTCGACATCCGCGCAATACGCCGCGCAGAAGCGGAGGCTGGCAGCTCCTCGTGCAGGAGGCTGACCTAATTTGACGGAAGGGCGTTCTCCCTGTCAGCTATTCAAATTTCGCTCGTGCGTGTCATAGAGTACACGCGAGGCGCCGGTATTGCGCCACAGCGACGATTCCGTTTCTCCGCCGCCTTGCTCTTTCGTCTCGCTCAGGCTTAGAGGTAAAAGTGCCGTGGCTGCTTCGATTATAAAGCGTGCGAGGAAGTCCGGGAGGGCGGCGCCGGATCGCATTCCAAGATGGCTGCGTCGAATGTGGCTCTGTGTCGCAAGGAAAGTGTGCCACTCAGTTGCCGACGACTTTCGCGTTTTTTATCGTCCCACATAAAGACGGACAGCACAAGGTCGTGTGAACGTCGCGTAACCGTTAAAACGTTTTTTTTTTTCTTTCTGAAGCGCGAATCTGGATCACGCACGCACGTAAGCACGTTATACGATCAGCTTGGACAAGTCGATTATTTCGAACAAATATAGTATAGAGCGTCGTAGACATTGTTAAATGATTTGGCAGTTATTGTGAAAACCTCCATTCTTCCTGCAGTAGCATGCATGGTATAATGTTTTAGGGGCGAAGCTCCTAAAACATTATAGTTTATCAGGGTGTCGCACAATATCTCACTCCAATTTGGCTATGTGTCCTACAGGTGATCACTTATACTTTAGCCACCCAGGTGTGAAAGCCTAGTTGCAAATAATTTATAGAGTCCTCAGCCCCTCTACCACAAACGGCAAAGACTATTTCAATGTGACAATTTCAGACTACGAAACCTCACTGCCAATTCTAGCAGCTCATTCTAAAACATTGTTTTCCGGCATACAGTGCCCATACTGGAAGAGCTTGCATCCACCTCGACACCATAACAATGAACGAACCTTATTTAATGTTGTACGTATATCTGGTGCGGTAGGGCAGTGGAATTGAATATTCTTGATGTTTAACACACATTTAAAGAAACAAACAAAACCCCACTACGGGGTTCTTTCTGGTTTAGCTGATCGACTGCTGAACCAAACGTCACGTGATGAAATCCAGGCTGCGCCTGCTGCATTTTGATGGAGGCGAAATATCAGAGGCCTGCGCATGTCGATTTAGGTTACGTTAAGGCACCGGATGCTAAACATTTCCCCCGCAGCCCTCCTCCACGGCGTCCCTCGAAATCGTATCGCGGTTTCGGGAGGTTAGACCTCAAATATTGTTTTATTAAAGAAACGAGATTTGAAATGAAAGACGGGATGACGCGGCTTTCGCAGTTGCAGAGCTTAACCATGATCTCGCTGTGTGGTCCTGAAGTGCATCACAGGAGAAAGGAACAATGGAGGAGAAAGAGAAAGAAAGCCACCGTTTCGTGTCGGGGAAGCTATTACAACTGGCTGTGCGCGAAAACTAGACGCGTTACAGAGTCGGCCCGTGTGTGTAGTATGCCCGCGGGGACAACGCATGCAGATGATGTGCGCGCGTGCAAATCTCTCTGCGTGTCGCCTCACTCGATCAGAAAAAGTACGCTCAGGGCGATCGAGGCGCAAACGCCCACCGCACGTCGGTGGTGGCACCCCCACCTTTTTTTTTTTATTTCTTGCGCACGGAGGAGCAATTCGTCTTCGCTCCGGTGTCCAGCTGTCCGGCGCGTCACGCAGTGGACTGCGGATGACCCTCTCCGCAGATCGCCAGCCTCTCGGCTCGTTTTGCTTCTCTCTCTTTTTCGTTTCGTTCGCCAGGTGACTCGGTTTTTGGCACCTATTACGGCAGTACGGGGTGGTCTTGAGCGACGCTCGTCGCTCTTTCCCAGACGTGCTCGTCAGAGGTGAGGGAAAGTACGGGAAAGAGAACAAGGTGGTGTTTCGTAACCGCCGAAATATCTGCCACACGTGGTGCGTCGAGAGTATGCCGCGCGTGGATTGTGTGTATCTCGTGGTTTATGGGAGACATCTGTGCTCCCGTGTGAAACGATGGTTGATTATTGTTTTCTTTTTTTTATTGTTTACGAGCTACTTTATCAGTTTTCATATTGAATAATTTAGGAACGGTGGTGGCCAACTTTGGTGGCCATATTTTTGGTGGAGTCATTATTTATTAAGAACAATATTGCCTCATTAAACTGGCGAGGAGACGACCATGTAGCAGCATGATAATTTGTGAAAAAGCTATATGTGCATTAGCAACACCTACACACCAAAAATAATAATCCAGTCGTTTGTTCCCCTTTTCTAGCATTTCATAGCTAACGCGGTTGTTTCTTGCGACCTTCGCCACTCGGCAATATCATAAACTGTGGTTTTCAGACACCCATGAATTTGGCTGAGTGCTGCTTGCTGACCTGTCCTTGCTGAGACAGCCATTTAGTTTCAAATCAATGCATTCTCACCTACCCGGTGCGTAGCCAGAATTTTTCTTTTTTTTTTTTAGAAGAGAAGGGGAATGGGGGAATTCAACTGCGCCTTATACACGATCGTACGTGTATTTAGGTGTGCTCGGGTATATATACAACCGCAACACCGAACAAATTCGAGAGTGGGTGAGCAATTTTTCATTCTTTATATCCTCTCACCCTCTTCCTCAAGTCCTTGCCCGCAGCGTTCTCGCCGACAATGTCCTCTGTTGTACATGAAAAAGCTGCAGGCAATCTTTGTTCACGGGGACTTTGTTTTTTTAGCCTACTCAAACTGGGTTTCAGTTTGTGACTGTAAGGCGCCCTATAATTATCGAATTTGGAGAGTAATTGTCGTCGCAATCACATGCTGTTTACATCATCACACCCTGCTCCTCAAAAACGACGTTATAGGTCCACGAAGACGTCGTTTTCAAAATAAATATAAACGAAAATGCAAGACGTGGTGAAGATAACTTACGGCTCCCCGTTTCCACGACTCGCTACGACGAGAATCGCGATAAAGCCTTCGCGTTCACCGCATCTTTTCGCAATCGTTTCCGCAGGCACGGAGCCAAACGAGAGGAACGCGAATGACGACGTTTCGGCCTAATGAAGAAGCGCTAAGGAGAAGCAGAATAGCTACCCCGAACTCACGAAGAAGGAACGCGCGCTTCGCATAAGAAGCCGCAGAATGCGGGAGAAGAATCGTGAAGCCGAGGATACGAGCAGGGTAAAAAAAAAGAAGAAGAAAAAGGGACTTTCGAAATCAGTCGAACGGAAAGCTAGCACCGAGCAAACAGAAGAGGAGCTGATGAAACGACGAGTGCGTAGGAGGACTTTCGCATGCGTCAATAGCGATGCTATAGCGACTCGGTGAAGGGAAACAAAATGGTGTGACGAGAAGGAAGCGCCGCGAGTCAAGCAGAAATGAGCGATCACTTAACGGACCATTGTTCCAAAACGAGCAGGCTACGCTGCCTTCCTTCACGTTCCTTTTTTTTTTCTTTCCTTCTTTCCTACCCGCAGATTGCGTTGTGTCAGCGAAGCGTTTTTCTTCGAACACTCATCCCCTTCGCGCCCTCTCTCTCTCTTTCTGTGCACCTCCTCTCCATCACTGCGCTGTCGTCTCCTTAGAACTGGTTTCCACCAATGGAGCACCGGGCGTTCCGGAGGGCGCAAAAGCCAAATGGCAGCAACAACTAACGAGACTGACTCGAAAAGGCCTCTCTCGATGTGAGTTGAACAATGAACGGCATATATACCGAGGTGAAAACGCAAAGAAACAAAAAGTAACTGAAGAAATGCTTTAAGAAGAAAAGAAATGTTAACACGCTTGACAGGCGGTTAAAAGGTTTTAGTTTTGTTCTTTTTCTCTCTTAGCCCCCTCCTCGTAGGTATCCACAAGTACTCGCTTCCACGGACGTCCTCACCGCAGATCCCTCGTCGTTTTGCTCGTGAGGCACCTGTGTTGTTTGTTTCGAAGTTCGCGGGCCGGCCGCGTATTTCGAAAAACCGTTTTCGGTTCGGGCGTGGTTTGCGGAATGCCCGTACTTACGTCTTTTACGCAACGGGCTTCGTCACCTCAATGAAAGTAAAGAAAAGGAGGGGGAGGGGGATAATGTCGTGTGTGTCGCAGCTGAAAGCTTTCGCTCGGAGATTATACTGCACACGGAAGCCTCGGAAGCTGTGCTTGAAACTCCAGCCGCTCAAAGGGATCAGCTGAGAAGTGGCGTGAAAACGCATTAGCTGCACGCATTGCACGCCATGCAAGAATTGGGGGTGAGCAGGGCTTTCCTTTCCGGGGTTTGAAGGCTGGTGTGGGGCAAGTGGTGAGGGTTGAAAAGGGCAGCACCCCCTCTGCCGACGCCCATGCGTTGTACTTGAACCCCGTCTACTATTAAAGCAATAGGGTTAACGAGCTCGCTTAACAGATAATCCGGCGTCGGCGTCGTTGGTATCCAATGAACACTCATAATCTTTCCCGTGACCGAAAAATCGAAAGATAATTAACAAACATTTCTGAGTCCGAGTGAGGCGGCCTGCGTGGCAAACAAGTGTTGTACCACACAGTCACGCGTCTGATCGAAAATGCGGCAGTGAAAATACCTTTCATGTTTTACAAACACCAGCGTCCTGTATATACACGATTCGCAATACAACATGCATTATTTCACTAACATTGCGTGTTTCAAGCATACATTACTATTCGGGCGTCAGACCGTGTGATTATCATAACGACTTCATTGTTTAAAGCTGGCCACCAATCACAAAAGACACACACGGTACTCTACGTATTCTCTTAAGATTGATTTATTGATTGATTCAATGATTTATTCACCCTTTTAAAAAACCTTAAGGCCATGTAGTGTGTGCACAGCAAGTTCGAAAGCATTCCACGTGCATAATTGCTCGTCGTTTAGAGCATGCCACCCATTACCCACAATGCAGCCTTATGCGAAAGGTTCACTGACGCAAGCCACTTTCAACTTTATCTATTACGTTGTATTGATCCACAATTTAAACTTCTCGAGTGACATACAGTAAAAAGTATGCACTAAGTGCTAATAAGGAGGGAGGAGGAAAAGAGTAACCAGAGAGAAGGCAGGGAGGTTAACCAGGCACATGGCCGGTTTGCTGCCCTATATATATAGAGAGAATTGTCAGTCAATGGGCTGACGCGTATGCAGCGGTTGCACTTCACAAAAGTTGAAGGTGGTCACATAGGCCGGTAGTCCTCAAAAAGCACAAGACGGCTTTGACTGCTTTTTGAGCCGACGAAAGGCGAGGACGGCGTTCCAGTAGCATCTGCACAGAGAGTGGCCGATCTTCCAATTGTCGCAATGTGTCCGAAAGCTTCCGTCTTTTAGTGGCAAATCGAGGGCAACGGCATATCAGATGGTCAGGCGGTAATGGGGGTCAGGTGGTCCATCTTCATGTTTGTAAAGCACTGCAAGGTGCGAAAAAGCACCTAGCACACAGGGGAAAGCACACGGGGTGATGCGCATCACCCTGTGTTGTCTCTCGTTTTTCTTACCTTGCAGTGCATGCATGACAAGCATAGAGCATGCACCAAGGGTTTGAAGTACACACTATAGGGACATGATATTGATATTGCGTTCAACTCTTAAAGGTGGTTCACAGCGACAAAAACGTTACTTAATAGTCCGAGAGAAACGAAGGTTCCCCCAATTTTTTAAAGATGTTTTGTGGGAACATCAGTACTCCGAAGAGAATGAGAGCAACATGCTTCAGTTTCGGCACCTTTAGCAGGCTCTTTAGCAGGAGGGAATAGTGGTGTTCGCATTCAAAAACAACAGAAACATTGTAATTTGGGCAACTTTCTCAGTGGGGTAGAGGAACATATATCATTTCCGTACAAGAACATATCTGGAATTCTTGACCATCGACACATAATCTTGGCGCTAACACGGAAAATAAAGCTCGTCTTCCCGTTTGTACTATATACGTTCAGGTTCTACTTTGCCGACAGTTGGTTAATTATACTATAATAGCAGCGAACGAAGCGACGACTTGACAACGCTGTGTCAGCTTGGTACATGAATGGGAGGTGGCGGTGTTTCGACCAGTTTATTTAACGTTAATTTTCTCGCTGTCTTCGCCAAACAAGAGTCGTGGTGTTGGCATGGCGAAGCCAGTGTTTTCATGAATATAGGTATACCGTTCTTCACGCCTGTAGATAACGTCGTGATTCAACACGAATGTGCAAAAGCAGTGCCTTCATCGCCGACTCAGGCTAAGCGTGTATGTGAGTGAGTGCTTATGTTTTTATAATTATAAGGCAAGGGACATGAGCAGCAATGTTTCACGCAATGTTGGCGTATAGTTCACATCGACTCGTGATAGTCCTGTGTAAGAGCTGGCCTCTTATTTGCACTGTCAGTGGGAGCTCTGCGTGGGTTCCAGTTTCGGGATTCGTAGAACACGTCACTCGAGAAGAAATAACTGTTGTCCGGGGCAAGGAGGCGTTACACTCGGCAATTTTCAGACGTTGGCGTGGGAAAAAAATAATTTGGAAGACAACTGGGTATACGTTGGTGTCGATTTTTCATCGGTGGCAAGCGTCCGGGCGTCTCACGAGCACCGGTTAACACCTTCCAACGGTGCGCTGTGTTCGAACGCGTGAACTCACTATACCACCGCATTCAATCGTAGTGCGAGAGACAGCCAATGAACAAACATGGCAGTAATTTTGAAATCGATGCTCCCCTTTCTTGCCGGTCTTCTCGTCTCACAACTCAGACTCGGAGAAGCGGATTGTCGACCTGCACGAAGGTATTTCAGGCATCCGCGTTTCGAAGACTGCCGGGAACTTCTTCTGCGCTTCGTAAAACGAGAGCTGCCTCTCTGAGCGTTGTAACACGCATCTGTGTACAAGGGCGAGCTTGCACAGCGGCGAGGAGGGGAAAACAACTGGCAGAAAGAAAGCGAACGGAGCAACTTCGACATGTCAGCGTGCGTGAGGCATCGCTCAGCTTTTATCGCCAACCAATTACCTCCCTTGTCGACCGTTCTAAACGGTTCCCCGCGGCCCCCGGCCGGTGCTGACCCACACGCGGGCCGAGCATGTATCACACCTGACGTTCCGTCCCGTTCGGCCCGTCGGATTCCCCCGATTCTTTTAAAACGGCATCGCGCTCTGTTGCGAATGCGAACTCGCGGGAGAGGTAGAAAAATGAAAGAAATGCAGAGCAAGCGACTGTCGGGGGCGTTCTGGAGAAAGCAATCAGGATGGTGGTGGTATGCCGCGCGGTGGATTGACTGTCCAGGCGTCGGGAAAGGAAGAAGCATGCCTGGAATGCCACGACGCACGACCTATGCTGCTGCCACCACGGCGTTTGACCGACCGACCGACCAAGCGACCGACCGACCGAGCCGCGCCGTGCACAAGCGGCCTGCGAAACAAAACAAGAGAACACTGCTCTGTTGCTGCTGCCACGCCGAAGAACGAACGCGCATCGGGAATGCCGGCGGGGCAAGTGGCACTTCAAGGACTCTCTGCCGCCGGTGCTCGCTTGCTTGCGGCTGCTACTTGCGCCGCGAGAGAGCAGTAGTCCCACCGCCGCTGCTGGGAGACACACCGAGGAGAAAGTAAAAGGCTACGCAGCAGCAGCGCCGGCGGTGAGCAGCAGTCAGCGAACGGGGGAGGAACACGGGATATGGGAGGGGGGGTACCCGCTGGTGATTTTTCAAACCGAGCCGTGCTGCAAGAGGCGCAAGATGAAGACTCGCTTCGACAGAGCTCTCATTCGTCGTCGTCCCCTCCCTCCGTGCTCTCTTGTGTTTCGACGAGTCCGAACTGCTCGGGGTGTGTAGGGGCAAACGCTTCTGATGCGCCACGACTGCTTACAGAGAGCGCACTCGCAAAGAAGCGTCCAGACACACCCAGACCGACATTTTTTTTTCTCGGGCATATTTCGCCGCTCGTTTTGCTGCGCGCTTCGACGTCATCTCTTTGTGCCGGACGGCGATGTGTCATTTCGTTATTTCTTGCCCGCTTCGCGACAGGTTGCTGCTATTGGTTTGTTGCCGCCTGCTTGCCCGTTGTTTCTCCCCTGTCATTCAGCTTCGCGACTCACGGCGATCGCTTTGGAGGACTTCTTCGCCCTCATCTCCCGCTCGTCCTTTGCCGGAGCGACGAGGCTTTTGTCGGACTGCCGTGAGTCTGTAGTGCTACCCTGTGTTGGCTTCAATGCAAAGCACTCGTCTTCAGTTAATAAGAAGCGCGCTCCCGAAAGAAACGGAAAAGCATCGGGTAGGAAGGACACAGGGTCACCTGCGAATGGTGTCGCTTTCTTCGCCGCCCGTTCACTCCACGACCTCCGTGGTCTTTCGGGAATGTTCTCATACGTGGAATCTTCGTCGACAAGGGAGGTCCTGTATTACATACACGACTCGCGAGCATTGCGATGAATACACCTTTTCCAATCATGCTGCCTGCCTGCCTGCGCCTCGCTGCACGACTCCTCTTCCTTCCTCCCCCCCCCCCTTTTTTTGGGGGGGGGGGGGGGTCCAGCCCGGCTTTTTAACGTCTCTCCGGCGGCTGCGCGGGGGGCGCCGCCGTCAGAAATCTCGTCCACCCCCGCAGTAAGCTTTCAGTCGGTTTGACGACTTCGTGAGAAAATGCTCGCTCCCGTTGCGATGTCATCTGGGCAGCCCCGCTGGTTTCTTCGACGCCTCTCAGCAGCGTGCTCCCTCATCCACCGCAGTGCCAGCAACCCGCCCTGTCACGGCCCTCCCTCTCTACCCTTAACTTTACCTGTTCAACCCCTGCAGTGACCTTGGACGCGTTTTCAGGGAGGGCCGAGCGCCATCAACACGAAGTCCTTACTGGAGCACCGTGGAGTTCTCGCGAAGGGGCGAGCGCCTCCGCCCACTCCTTTTCGTCGCATGTTGTCGCCGTTGTTGTTTGGATGATCTTGGTTGTAAGACGGCAGGTACCCGCTACATTATTTCGGCGTGGCTTGACTGTGAACAAGAGAGAGATTGTTTACGGCCCAGATTCTAGCGCCAGCCGTGTGTCTATTCTTCTTCCTGCACAGTAGAGACTGCTCTCCGCATGCCTCCCGACGTTGTTTGGGTGTCTCTTTTCAAAGGTGGCCCGTTTATGCGTTCCCTGCGCCCTTCCGTCTTTCCTTTTGTCTCCGACATAGCCGCGGGGCTCCGTTCGTCACTTAGCTTTTCTTCTTTGGTTCACCTTGTGGTGTGCCTGACCGGGTCAGTGCTTCGCCCTCATTTAGCCCCACGTTAAGGGTCCCCCAGAGTGCACCTTGAGTGATTCTAGCCTTCTCGATCGCCTCTATACTTTCATTTTTTTTTTCTCGGGCTTTCGCGACTATTATGCGTTGTCACGCTGTGTGCTCTGTCGTTCTGGAGATTGGCTACTGCTGCTAACACAAAACTTGAGCTCAGGCTCTATATTGCAGGTGACAAACCAAGTACGACTTAAGCTCGCCAGTGTTTCGCCTTCTTTTTTCTTCTTCTCGCTAACCGCGTCAAACCTTTAGGAGTTGGCCGGGAAATTTCGTGCGTGAGGTCATTTGGAAAGCTGTAAACGAAGGTGAAAGCAACGGCTGTCTAGGGGCGAAGAGGGCATGAAGGAAAGGAACACCACTGCGCAGCTATATACCCAGAACCTTCCGTTCCTCTTTCATTCGTTATTTGAGTTTCGGAGTCTCGTCTCGTTTTCGTTTCGACCGTCAGGTGGACGCACGAGGGGTATACACGGGTCAAGAACAAGCTCTCTCTAACGAAGGTGCTTCTGAAACCGAGGCTTTTTTTGTTGGTAGAACAACCGGAGAGATGAGGGGCAACTGGGCAGGACCGGGGAGACCGAAAGGTGGGGAGGGGGCATGCACTGACGCTTGGCCACAAGCAGAAAAAGAGAGGAATGGCTCCGTTTACGATCTCGTTGGCGATGAAGGAAGCATTTACAGCTTTCTCTGTGCAGCAAAAGAAATACGCTGGCAGAGGAGAGGGAGGGGATTGCGCTCGGAAAAACACGTAGCCGAGAGAATAGCGTACATAACAGGCGCAGCAGCAACGTCACTGGATTCCCCTTTCACTGCTGCCACTCGCGTACCTTTTATGAGGGAGACGACGCTTGTGTCTCGCGCGCGCATGTGTTTCTGTTTCACATTATGTGTGTGTGTGTGTTGCGTGCTCGGTGTACAGTTGCGACCGCGAGTGAGTGTGCTGCGCGCCGTGTACAGGACAGGTGGTGGCTTCGTCTCACAGAGCCAGGAAAGCTGTCGAATGGACGCTTTACGTGTTTTTGTTTTTTCTTTTGTTCCGCGTTCTTCGACATTTGGAACAACACGTTTCCGCGAAGAAGGTGACGGTGGCTGCCGCGAGTAACTATCAAGATGAGAAGAGGGGACCGTGGGAGCTTCACAAGTGCTACAGTGCACGAAAAAAAGAAAAGAAAAAGAAACAGTGCAAAATAGAAGAGCAGTCGTTGGGGCGCCAGTGGCGGAGAGTCACATGATGGAGGTGTGCGTCGTGTCTACGTTCTTTTGTGTCGCTAGCTTCTTTTCTTTGTCAGGTCTTACACTCTTTTTAACGTTTGTCCCTTAAGTGTAGTAAAACGGGCTTCTTCGTCTGTGCGACTGCTTTGTGCAGGTGTAGAGCTGAACGCAGAGAATCTCGGATGCTTTGCGCATTGTTCATACCGAGGTACGCCGCGTTCTTGCCTTTGACGTATTGCCACCTCTTGACAGCCCAAACTGCCGCGTTATCAGTGTGACATTTGCGGCGCTGGGTACGTGTAAACAGAAGTGGATCAATTTGATCAATGTTTCAGTCAACCGTTGCGCAGCTGATGCTTTTTTAAAGGATCATTTATCTCTTCTTCAGTCATTTTATTCTTGCAGTATACATGTTTAAGGATGAAAGCGTTAATCAATTCTATGTCAGGGATATCCCCCCTCCGTCCGAAACGCACCAATAATGACTAGGGATAATGTTATTAAAATAGATGAATAAACGCACTCAAGTGATCCACCACGCCTGTTTAAATAATATATTACCGAGAGTATTCACGATGCGATAATAATTTGTAATATATTAACTTACTAATTGATGGCTTTTGAATATCCCGACTCCCTAAATATTTATTTCGGTTATCAAGGTTCTTCCATAAATGAAGTGCGTAGAACGTAAGAGACGTTTGACGAAAAAACTGGGCAGCTAATGAAGAAGTTCATGCTAGCGAAGGAAGTTTACTGTATATGTAATGACCATGCAGACTTTTATCCCGAGTGAAAAATGAAAGAAAACAGAAAAACAGCAACAGTGAGTTACTTCGGTGTTTTGAACTGCATATAACTGCTAAGAATACACGTTCTCTGTTCAAGTATTTTTCTGCCACTGAAGTGTTTAAGTCTCATGAAAACAAATAAGTTTGACAAAATCGTAATGTTTGACCGCTTTGAGACACTTGTTGTTCCCAAATTATAAGTGAGCTTTATACCTCATGTCGAGGCAAATGACTAGCTCCTATTATGGGACATGCTTTACAGTTTTTAAGCAAGAAAATAACCTTTAAAGCTCATCATTGACGGCGACCTTTCTGTTGGTTCATACGGTGGCTTCACCGCATGGCACTTTTACTCTGTCTCGTAGATACTGTCCGATCATATCATTGTGGCTTCAAACCTCCTCATTTCCTTTGTGTGGCCCCATTATCGTATGCCTGCTCATCGCATTTTGCGGGATGAGGTGCAAAAAACTCCGTTGTATCGCTTGTAACATGGATGAGCCATGTGGAGAAGCTGCCACATGGGCCAATGTGAGTATTGCAGTCAGGAATGAACTTCAAAAAAAAAAAATATTTTCTTGCTTGAAAACATAATAAATATTAATTTACAAAAAGCAAAGCATTATCTCTTTTTTTATTGTGGTAAGAACGTTATTATAAGTGAAGCATTATGTGGAGTAAATTGCGTTTCATTGGATACAAAAATGTGAATTTTTTTCTTTCAAATCTATGATCTTTTATAGGATATACAAGCTTCAGTGGAGGAAAAATATTTTAACACAAAATGTATCTTCCGTAGTATCGGTATTGATTGCTGAAATATTCGTACCCAGCTTATTATTACAAAAACGTACATGTAAACCTAGCGCATCCTGTCTTTATACAGCAGAAAGATTAAAGCAACTAATTTCACCGACCATCAAACCAGTCCCGGAAAATTCTTGATTAACACGCAAATCAAATTTTGTATTGCCGCGAGATATTGTGACCTCGGATTAAATTTTCTGGGTAAACGTCACCTGGAAGACATTCTGCGAAGTTTGGAAGGCTCACACGTGACTTAAAATTATTTTCCTATCAAAAATATCCCGGTAATTCATCGTTTCAAGTTCATTAGGCAAGCAGAATTTGCATCCGTTACATTTGAGACTGTCTCCACAATGGCTTGAACATTCGGCCGAGAATGACCCAAATTAATCGTATATAAAGAAGCGGCATGAAATTATGAAATTACGAGCACGGAAGCTCAGGTGAGTTTGCATGTGACATTACTGAATAAATACAAACAAACAAAAAAGAAGGACAGACGAAAAAAAAGAAATGTACGCCACGAGCTCTCGTGGTACCCGCTCTTTTGTTTCGTCTGTCCCTGTATTTCTTCTTTTTCTTTTGCGTTGCGTATTTATCCCGTGAATTCACAAAATTAATCAAACACTTAACCAACGGTCATAACACATATTGGCAAATACGTTTCTGGATATTCATGTGATGTTCTGTTGGGCTGTATTTTCCCATGTTGTGTTCTACTGCATTGTATTATGTGCCCTTATTATGTTTTATTCCCTATTTTGTCCACTGAGCGTAAAAGAGTAGCCGACGTCACCATGATGCACTAACCTCTCTTATTTCGATCGTCACTTCAATACTAAAAGAAATGCGCCTTTTCCGTGTAAACTTCCCAGCAAGTATATCATCATTAATTTCCCCTTTGACCAAAATTTTTCATTTCTGCTTAAAACGATCAAATGTAAACTCACCATTCTCTTCCGCGGAAACGCGTCCATCTCACCCGCCACTTGAAGGACTCAGTTTGAATCACATTTTCGGGTGATTATTGACTGACCACAGTATCGGCGCTTAATGCCTCACAAATCCGCTGCCTCAAAAAGTTTTCGAATCTGTCCGGAATTAGCGGAGCTAACGGAAACTTGTTGCTCGCGTGCTTCGAGCGCTTCTTGTATTCTCTTCTTTTCGTTCCGACGAGTGCGTACGACGAAACGCGCTCGCTCTCTTTCGTTGCGATTCCTGTGAGCGCTAGTGTGGCTACTGTGTGTGTAGCCAGGGGGTTGCACACCTTGTCCGCCCCTCCCCCTTTCCCGTTTACCCTCCCCCTCGACATTAATAGCGAAAAATGAACGTCTGAAGGGGAAGCCCTCCCCAAAATCAAGTAATCCCCCCCCCCCCCAACAAAAATTTCTGGTTACGCCCCTGTTACTGTGTAACACTATAGCAGACTACGAAGCGTGGAGCCAACGCGAGGCAGCTCCCCGGAGGGAATAAGTGCACCCGATTCAAAGGCCGTTCTTGATTTTTGCCTATAGCTGTTGACCACTAATTATGCTGTCTGTTGTTTGAAGTTCAACAGCAGGCGCCGGTAGCTCCGTAGTTAGCCCAGGCTATCTTCCCCTCTCCCCTGTGTAGGGTAGCGAACTGGACTTAGTCTAGTTAACCTCCCTACCTTTCTCATATTTTTTTCTTTTCTCTCTCTCTCTTTCTTGCTATGATTTATATTTATTCTAGCCTTACTCATGAAAGTCCAAAAAAACGCATGGCCCTTTCTCTCCGCGATAGTTCTGCATGGAAGAAGCACTTGTTGCGAAGCCCTCTTTTCTCCCTCTCCGAAAGCCACCCCCTCCCTTTTTTTTTTTGTTATACTACTAGAATCCCTGAGCGCTTTCAAGGGTCGTGGCAGAGATCTGTTTTTTAACAGAAGTCGCCATTCAAAAGCTACACAGCAAATAAACACAATATATATGAATCCAAATGTCAGTATAAATGAATCCAAAAACTTCCGTACTGTCCACTTCTCTGCATCATATGTATAAAGGAGAAGTAGCACCCTTGAGTTTTTTTTTTGTTTGTTTCCCCCTAAAAAACTTGCAGTAAGTGTGATTTGCTATCTGTGCTGTGAGCTGTCATGGCATTCCTGACATCTGTACCCGAGTATATACTTTCAAACCAAGCTTTCTTTGAATTTCGTGGCCCCATTAAGGAAGGTACATGTGGGCTGCCTGTATTAAGGAGAATGCAGCTTGATTTACTAGATATAGTGCAAGAGTAGATGCGCGTTGTGTGCTGCAAGATGCCGTTGAGAAAAGATACATTGGTTATAGATATGTGCACAGCTGCGCACGTGCCTCTGCGATGGGCATGAGAAAACAGCTTGTTGGCAAGTCCACCAAAATTCACCGTTATGTGCTACCGTTATGTGCCGTTATGTACCGTTACGTACTTCAACAAGAGGAACCAGAGGCAAAAGTGATAATATCAGAGTCAATAGCAGCCATAAAGCTTAACGTAAAGGAAACAAAGTGTAACTAGCGCGTGCGCTTGAGACAAGCGAATATGAAGAATGACGGACATTTCGGCAATAATACTGTAATTCGTAATTTACATTCCTTAAGTTCATCATTATGAGTATTTACCTTTACCGCTCGATTTATAGGTGATTCCTCACAGTGGCTACATTGCAAGGACTTTCAACGTGTGACACTTTGGTTTTCAGTGATTTCCAGTCTCCATGGCATGTCCGCCGGCTCCTTTCCTTTTTCGTTGCCTTTCTTTTGTTTAGTACTGGATTATTAATGTTTTTGTAAGTAAGTATATCAGCTCCTGTTATAATAATAGTAGCAGCCACGTCTCAAAGGCGCAAAAATCTGCTTCTTGAATAATAATTAAAAAAAACACCTTATAAAGAGCACATAAGCCTTAACTTCACATAGCAACCAGAGATTCCGGCGGCAACAACCTGATACTCATTTGAAATATATTCTACCGTAAAGATGTGCAGTATGCGGAATATGACGAAAAATAGTTTAGGGAAGTGACTGTGGCCACACCCAAACTTCTAAGGCATTATCGGATAAACAATTGTGCCTTTTCAAATAAATGCGATAGTTTTATTGCATCGGATAATCTAGAGGAATTCAAAGAAACCAACAGTTATGCCGGCGCACGTATATGTGTAAACACCTTATCACATTGCTATGAATTGTAAGCCATAGATAAGCTTACGGTGTCATTATGACCAATGATTGCGATGGAATGCGTCAAATCGACTATGAGTATACGTGCATGCATGTATATTGTATGGCTGTTTAAATGGGTACTAAGATTTGGAGTTGTCGGAGTTTCTCTTATTTAAACTAACAGTTATGACGGCGTACGTATATGTGTAAACACCTAACCACATTGCTATGAATTGTAAGCCACAGATAGGCGGTGTCATTATGCCCAATGATTGTGATATAATGCGTCAAGTCGACTATGCTTACGTGCATGCATGTATGTTGTAACGCTGTTTAAATTCGTACTAAGATTTGGACTTGTCGGAGTTTCTCTTGTTTATTTTGTTTTTGAGTCAAACGAAGGAGGACCCCAAGAGCCTAAAAAAATGTACCACTAACCTTAAGTGCTCCCTGAAAAATTAATCGCCGCGTCTTCTTAAAAGCTATTACTATCGGTTCCCGACGTATACCGTGGCGTCAGGACATGGTACACGAGCTTCAAGTCGTGCATTAACGCAAGAAAAGATGACGTTTCCACGGCATTTTCGCACTGTGCCTCCGTTGGTGACGCTGCTGCATGGTGGTGCCTCACGTCATCGCCATTGCGGCAGTTTGGGTGTGTTCGTAAATCATTTTGAAAAAAAAAAATTGAAAGTGCACAGAAAACACGGACGAAAAAAAAAAAGGCACTCATATATCTGACGTCATCAACGCTAGGCGTATACTGGTGCGTGTGACTTCCGTATACACTCTAAAAATTATCGAGTGAAAAGGGTGTCTTTTTGTCCCACAACAATAATTGTCATCAAGCTTGCGTGCGCTTCCTTTCTTGAAAACTCGGCGCTGGCCACTTTCCTATCGAGAATGCAATGTAACCCTGATAATGGCCATGTCGATCGTGACCAAAAATGTACCGGGCGCGGAACGATAGCGCAAGGATGGAACGCGATATAGATGACGATTATTGTTGTGGGACAAAAAGACACCCTTTTTTACTCGCTCTTTTTTAGAGTGTACCAAAATAAAATGTCAGATGATCATTCACTCAGCTTAATTCACACATAACAGGAGACTTGTATGTCGGAGTAAACTGCACGCGCGAAGATTCGGTGAGGTCGTTATTTCGCGATCATGGCGTTGCGCGCATGAAGCCAGTGTGAGATAACTCAGTGTGGCGTGCAGCGTCTACAATGATATACGGCACGATTTCCTTTTGCACGCTGCCTCCTATAGCTGGTTCGGAAGGTCATTGGCTCGTATACGTTTGATATGGCTCTGCACCAAATGTTACGCATGTGTTGTGTATTGTGCACGCTTTTCGCCCCGTCGTGCGTGCACTATACGGACACCATCGGTAGCCGCGTGCGCAAAGAGTTGAGACTCATTTGAATATCAGGCACGCTCTGCTATACAGCTCACGTACATGGCCGATGTGGCCGAGATGGAGAAGCGGCCACGGGGAGATAAAATAAAACTATTACCGTCAGGGGTGATTCACAAATGGAATATCTTCGCAAGCCTCAAGTGCCGATCGAGTCTCGTGTAATCGCCTGTCAATGTACGGTAGTTTTTTGCCTCTCAAAGACAGCTAAATCAGACAACGTGCAAGCACGCACCGCACGACTGGACCAACGTGGGCGAAAAGGAAAGAAACAAAAAAAGGCAACGTTCTGCGAGGTATTGTACAGGCGAACTATATAGGAATGCGTGCAAAGGCCTGGCATCGCACAAGCTTATACGTGCTTCGCGAGGGCTGTTCGCGAATGTGCTCCGGTAGATATAGCTATAGCTGCGCAAAACGCACTGCGAAAGCTATCTGTCCTCTCCGCTCCTGTCGCCTTGGTTTTCGCGTCCGCACAGAGGGGGCGCTTCGTGTATACGCTCTGAGATAGATGCGCGGGCACGCAACAAACGTTCTCCAGCGGGTCACGAATGTGTCGCTATATGCGCAGGCGACGGCTCGGCCCGGCTATCTGACAAGCCGAACTCGCAAAATATGCTCCCCCCCCCCCCTTCCCCTTCGCTAAAGCTATAGCCGCACGAAGAAGTCTTCGCAACCGAATCCATCTGTATTTTAATGCTTGCCTTGAAAGAGTGCGTGTTGCCGCTGGTGCGGGAATGTACATGCATTAAGCATATATGCACATATGCTGCATACATATATACAGCTCTCGACGTGCTATAGCGGCTGATCGAAAGCTATCTCGCACTGTTCCTCGCACGCGGATTCGAATTCAATGAATTTCTTCGTGGCCGGCGCTCGGATCTGTTGTCCGTGAGCTGATCACGCACGTCCGAGCGGAAAGAAATGAATAGACCGGGGTCACGCAAGCGTGGTAGACGTTGAGAAATGTGCGTGTTTGGGTACATAAACGCTTGTATACGGGTCTTGCTGGAAGGTATACGTTGTAGACGTGTATGTATGCATGTACGAGCGTATTCACTGGAAGACTTTCACTACAAACGAGGCATACTGTGCTAACTAAGTTCGTTTCCCACGGCTTACCTGTACACCAGTTTCACATTGAAGAGTCACATCGGTACTACACGATAACAAGCGCCATCAGTGCCTCTTTAGACAACCAAACAGATCGTGCTTCCTCAAAGTGCAATGTATATGTACTGATTACGCTGAATGCTGTACCAGCATCACTTGACGGTATATGCAGGAACGTTCATTACTACGTGTGTGTTTAATTAAAAAAACAGTGAATATATGTATTTGCAGTGGCTCTTGGTAGGCTATAATTATGCAGTGAGAACGATTGTGGCGAATAATACACCAAATCGTGCCACGACAGCAGCAGATGTATTTCTGCGTTAGCAAGAATCGACGCAAACACTGCGCATCGAACCGTGGCGCGCCACTGCACATCGGTTGCGTGAGACTCGATCGCTTCAACAACACCAATAATGGCAAAAATAATATCTGAAATTTAACGTGCCAAATCCACGATATGATTCTGAGGCCCGCTGTGGAGGGCTTCGGAAACATTTACTATTAATGTGCACCAACATAGCACAGTACACGGACATCTAGAATTTCTCATCCATCGAAATGTAACCACCACCACTGCGTTCGAACCCGTGACCTCCGAATCAGCAGCCGAGTAACGTTGATTTGATTGATTGATTGATTGATATGTGGGGTTTAACGTCCCAAAACCACTGATGATTATGAGAGATGCCGTAGTGGAGGGCTCCGGAAATTTCGACCAGCTGGGGTTCTTTAACGTGCACCCAAATCTGAGTACACGGGCCTACAACATTTCCGCCTCCATCGGAAATGCAGCTGCCACAGCCGGGATACGAACCCGCGACCTGCGGGTCAGCAGCCGAGTACCTTAGCCACTAGACCACCGCGGCGGGGCCAGCCAAGTAACGTGATTCACTACACCACCACGTCAGATTGTTCCACAAACGGCCGCCTATTCTTCCATTGGCGCTTGTCAATAAGGTCAACCTGTACCACCCGGGTTAAGAAGACGTGAAGAAACGGTTGCACATGTATTTGTGACTTGGTGTCACCAGCGTGGCTGTGGACATGCATGCCACACTCGTTCACAGTCGGATCGAGTGACATCCAAAAATCTGTCTTATTGCGGGACAACCGGCAGTATGTCCAGTATACATGTCCGTGCTATACAATACTGCGAAATTCTTCAATTCGTATGAAATTTCAGTGTACACCCTAAAAAAATCATTCGTCGGTATATCAATGTGTCAAACATTTCCGCGTGATGTGGTGCTTTATCTTTTGCGTAATTATCCACTTTAGGTGTTGCTTTTGTATTACTGGACATCAAAAGTGTTTGTCTACACAAATGCATCTGTGCACGAATGCATCTGGGCAGAAAACAATTATCAGCACAGTCTGTTTCAGCAGAGCAACGGACCTTCTACGTAGACCTAGACGTAACGAAATTAAGATAATTAAATTACGTTTCGCTGTATTGAGTAATCTCGCGAATGAATTTATGCGAATGATTTGGAGAAATTACTTCTGAATTATGTTTGAGTAAAACTTAACATGTATACGCTTCAGTTGTGGCATAAACAGTTGATCAAGAAAGGAAGAAAGACTAACAGAGACCAACTAATCTGAGTGTATGCATGGTGAATTACGTTTGTCTTTTAATCAAGGCCACAGGCTGCAAACACTGTGGCGATGCAACGAAAATCTCAAAGATATCAATGAACACAAAATGTATACATAAGTGTGTTCATGAATGAAGAACTTTTGTTAGAGCAATTTCAAGTTACTTTGATTACTTTTGAGAAGGAGTATTTTGCTATTTAAGTACTTTCTCAGAAACGCTGAGACAAGTCGCCGCGGTAATGTAACCTAAATCAATTATTATAGATGTCTCCATTCCTACTTCTGCGGGACAATATTTTTGTCACTATGCAAAAACGCATGCACAAATAAGTCTGTGGTCCTTATAATGAGGACTTGGGCGCGCACACATGTTATGGGTGTCATAAATGTGCCACACTGATGGCCAGATGAAAGAAAAAGTATGAAAGAAAATAGCACCAGTTGTTTCTTACCGACAGCATAACAATTAAAACCACTTGGCAAACAATCACGTCATGTACATAGTGTTTATTAGGTGTTCTTGGTGCTCCTATTATTTGTTAAGTACCCGGTAAATCAGCGCATCCATGACACATGTATATGCACTGGCTGTATGTTTAGCATCCCCATGTTTGTCTGTGTCTGACTGTTTTTTTTTTCTTTCAGCGAAACGCATCCAATACCGATAGGATTATTTTCAGCGTCTGGATTTGTGTCCGCACGTCGATGTGGGCAAGCAGATTCAACGCTTGGCGCCACACCATGCAGCGGTCTGAATAAACAAGAAGACAGGACAAATTCAGCTTTGGTTTTGCAACTCGTCTTTTTTTCTTCTTCTCTCTATTTAATGCTGCATTCACTTGCACCCGCTACGATTTCAGCCAAGTTCATTGCAAAAATAGACGACGAGTGAACTTCATGCGCTATCACTTGCGATTTTGTTTTTCTTCTTCTCGGCGGGATGTCTGTCGGCGATGTTGGTGAAAGGCTTTCGGGCCAGGGAAGAGGATGTCGGTAGAAGAGCTGTTCTCGTCGCCGTAATAAAATAGAGAGCTCGAAATTTACACAGACACACACACACACGCACGGCACTTGAAGACACGTAAACACGCCCGCATAGAGCGCACAAGCATGCACGTTCATGTGTAGCGTCCTCTACTCTCGCCAGTTCTCGTAAGTTCACGACCCGGGTCACACACAGTCATCCGTCGACACTCACGCACGACAGTAGTTTTCGTTTACTGGTAGGCACAGACACGCACACGGCATAGAGGGTCGATCACGTGACGGAGACTCGATCCTTTTTCTTCTTGTATCGAGGCATGACTGGTACGACGGAGTACAACCGTCTTGTTTGTGGTCCCAAGGCGCGGTTCGGCGGCAGTGCTGCCCGAGTCCGCTGCCTGTATACACTCAGCTACCCGGCGAGTTCGCACAAGTCCGCGGAGCGCATGCACCGGCCATGGGCGCAGGCTTGACTCTTGCGAGCACACGCAAGCACACACGCACGTACACGACAACTATCATAACGTGGTAGAAACACACAGCGGATGAACAAAAACTGCGGAGGCATGCGTACGGTATCTTACAACGCAGGCCGGCAAGGTGAGGGTGCGAACGAATCTCGCATGTTGCTGCATGGTACAGACCGTGCCAAAAGATTCAAGGTCACCGTGAGTGTCACCGAAGCATTGATTCATTGGATAGAATACCGGGATATAGGCTTCCTTTCGCTATCGAAAGTTCTAAGCACACCTATAGCAACGAAGTGTTACGGTTGAAAGGGATTCTCGAAAACCTGTATTCCTCTCCAGCTTGGGGACAGCCTGCAATTTAAAGTTTTATCCTGTAGCATCTTTCGCTACCTTAATAATCTTTACTCGCATTTCACAT
This sequence comes from Rhipicephalus microplus, assembly GCF_013339725.1. Classification (NCBI taxonomy): domain Eukaryota; kingdom Metazoa; phylum Arthropoda; class Arachnida; order Ixodida; family Ixodidae; genus Rhipicephalus; species Rhipicephalus microplus. The sequence continues at coordinate 265,027,579 of NC_051165.1, read as the reverse complement.
GCGAAAACGACGATTTGATTACGAGGTACGCCATAGGAGAAAGCTGAGGAAAATTCAGACCATCTGGGTTTGTTTTGTTGTTTTTTTTTTTTTGACGAACGCCAAAATGTAAGTGCCAGGAGCTCTAGCAAGTTTGTCTCCATCGAAACGTGACCCCCGCGGTAGGGTATCGAGCCCTCGTCCTTCGGGTCAGCAAGGTGAGCACCACCCTTACGGCCTACACAGTTATCCATTCAATTATGAGCCTCGTACATTAATTAGCACGACAGTGATTCTCATTTGACGTGGAGCCAATGAACAGTAAATGTTTTTTTTTTTGCAAGGTGTACATAAATTGTGTTCACTTTAAGATACCTTGCACATCTGTAGTATACAGACTTCCTGAAATTTTGTCCGTCTGTAGAGTTTTTGAAGAAGACGGAAATCTCCAGTGGCTCTCTGCCATATCAACTTAAGCACGGCGCGTCCAGCAGTCAAACTTGCGGACCTCGTCTGAACATGATAATGCAATGGACCCTGAGCTACAACGTAGCGTTACACGAAGATATTGGAAGCCCCGCCGAGGTGGTCTAGTGGCTAAGGTACTCGGCTGCTGACCCGCAGGTCGCGGGATCAAATCCCGGCTGCGGCGGCTCCATTTCCGATGGAGGCGGAAATGTTGTGGGCCCGTGTGCTCACATTTGGGGGCACGTTAAAGAACCTCAGGTGGTCGAAATTTCCGGAGCCCTCCACTACAACGTCTCTTATAATCATATGGTGGTTTTGGGACGCTAAACCCCACGTATCAATCAATCAATCAATCAATCAATCAATCAATCAATCAAGATATTGGAAAATGACTAAGCGTACATGACACACGTCCTAAGCGCTGTGACCTGTAGATACTTTTGGCGAGGACTGTATGCGCACACGAGGTAAAATGCTCCGTCGCTTGCCGGCCTTTGACTATAATACACAGGCATAAAAAAAAACCTAAAAGAAAATGTGTCTTTCTTCAGTGACCAGTCTGGTGTGTAGAGGGCAGAAATTCGTTTCGACTGGGTTTTCTGCCGAGCAAATAAAAAAATTTGACCTGCTTTTCTTTTTCTATCTCTGGCTTCGTATTTACATTTTCTTATCATTTTTCGCTGTCCAGTCTGTACGCATGAAAACAGAAGCGTGGTTTGATGGGCTATAGTTAGAAACAGAGAGGCAGAGGTAATGTAAAACCTCAACTTCTACACAGCAAGACAGTCACAACAGAACAGTTATACACCCTTCAAGGAACGATAAACAGCTCCATATGAGACGATGCACGGGCAAAAAAAAAAAAAAAACATTACAGATGCCGTAACCTGATGTAAAACTCAAAGACAGCCCTCGTTTTGTGTGTTTCTCTGTTTGTCCTTCGTCTTCCTGGGTGCTTTTTTTTAAGCATGAAAACAGTTTGTGTTGCATGTGAATTCACTGAAGAATACAGCACTTCCGTTCAGCGTGTGAACACTCAAAGTAGGTAGCCAGAGGTTTGGGTATACAGTGGTTTTCGTAGCTAATGACTCTTACATTAAATAATAAGTAGCACAAATGTTCTAATTATTTTCAAGCGTCGATTCAAGGAGAAGAATTCTTTCTATACTTGAAATATTTGTGATTACGAGACTTATGTTTTTTGTTACTATACAACAAAAGCAACGGGGAAACTCGAGCGAAATAGATGGTTGTGTAATGTTTTGCAAGATTCAATTTTGATAAATTTCGCCGAGCTGTCACAAGGGAGCGCTGTTGTTGTTATAGGCTGAGACGTATGATCGGAATTAGCTTTAGGAAGACTATAGTGGCAGTTTTCTGTTTCTTTTTCGAGAGTGTTTGGAACATGGTGTTTCGTGTCTTTGTGTTTCGTTCGTCGTGGAGTCACACACAGTGAAAAGCTGAATCAATGGAGTAATCAGATTGATGTCACGTGCCGTGACCTGAACAGCGCGCTCAAAAAAGCTCGTTTTTTTCTTTCCCCCGCTGGTAATGTGTCGTGTACACGAATCACTGTTAAGTAAACGTGAACCGTCGAAATGGAACGTTCGGGTCATCGACTCTCACGCTTAAAACCATGCTCGTGGCAGCAAACCTCACGCAACACGTGGTACATGGGTCGCCCACCGCCGTCACGCGTTCCGAAAGCCACCGTGGCGTCGAATGTCGCCGCCACAATGGTGTCGCAGGGAAGTCGCAATACTCATTTCAAATGAGTATTGCGACTTCCCGAGCTATAGTGCAGTCGCAGCCGAGCTATAGTGCAGTCGCAGCCGCGACATTTGCTTCGCAACGTGTGAGGTAGTGGATGTCGCTTATTGAAGGGCACTAAAGGCGAGAAACATGAAGGATGATTAGCCTGGCAGACTGCAATATTAACACACTGAATAGTTACCTATCACATTGGCAGTGCGTTCTTGGCATGCAAGGAAACGCCGTGAATGCCTTCTATCGTCTTGCAACATCACTGTTCAAGCTGAGCCTCAATGACTGGCGAGTGTCCTTCCAATAAAAAAAAAATACAGAATGTCATTCTAGAATTTATAACAGCTACTTTCCACCGAAAGTTTACAAGGAATATACCGTTCGGCGAAACCACCGGAAACACTTAGAGATAAAGGGAATGCACATTTTGCTGCGCATTGTCAAGCTTGCAGGTGCTCGCAGGTTTTCAGAGAGATTAATGTTTTGGGTAGGAGCAGTGATACCACAGCACGCGAACTGTTGGAAGCCTTTTATATTTCTGCAAGAGGTAATGCTTGTGTTAGCGACACGACAATTTCTTTATTTGATAGTGAGCGTACGTTTCTACGTCGCTTTTTGTAAGCTCTTTGCTTTTTGACCATGTGCACGTGACTATGATCTTTCCTAAGTATATATTTGAAGGTTGACAAATAATAAAATCCAGTTGAAAGTTCGCGCGTGTCCCTGTCTCATCTTTTCTGTGTCCTTGTCTTCAATTCGCGCACACCAGCTTATTGTGAAATATGAACCAACTAGCCCAGTTGCAAGTTTTACTGAAACCACCGTAATCTCTTTTGTCGTACCGACATACCGCTTGAAGCTGGTATGTGAACAGGTAAGAAAGTTACGGACGTCTTTTCTTTGTAAACTTTGACACTAACACTGAATTTCCGGCTACACAAGAAACTAGGCGAGCCTTTAGGAATGTTTATGGGTGTACTGTCTTCTACGAACATGTTTTAGAAGCTACTTCACATTACAAGCATCATCCTATGACGCTTATTTCGTTGGCAGCTTACTTATCTATGTAGCTTGTTTTCATTGACGAACGTGGATGGAAGGTAGATAACCAGGTCCACGTGCTGTTTGCGGAGAGTTCACAAACTATCAGTAGACTTTCGAAATAAAATTGTGCGAGAAGAGACTCGGAGAAGCCCATGTTTAACCTGATCTACCTTTAGCTTTCAGTGCCACGTTGACACTGCCCGCCAATGTGCATCAACTGGTGAGCGCCAAATATTTGAAATAAGGGAAATGCTCGCCACGTGAACCAACAACAACGATGAATGATCATGACTGTACTGGCTGTACCGGTAAGTATAGCTTACAAGGGCTACAGGATTTAACCAGCTCGCCTCATTCCGCTTTCTGCGTTAATCATCAAGCAGTTCGCATTTGTTTCTCGTATCAGGTATATCGGCAAACTTAAGTTATTCAGGTGGTTAACTTGTCGACTGATTATGTTTAAATGAGAAATGAAATGACATAACTACTTGCTTTTCTGTTTCTCGCGTAGCTACGATGTCACGTGATTAAGAAATAAATAACACACCGTATCACTTGAAAAAAATGAATTCAAAACATAAAATCAACCTGACAAGACAGATGGATGTTATGAATACTAAATCTCCCGTCTAGCACCCGGGCAAACCGATATTATTCCTGCACGTGTGTATCATCAAGACAGGCAAAAATGATTTTTCTTTTGTTCCGAAGTTGCAAAATATCGGCAAGTCGCCCATATCGTAAGTAGAAGATTAAACAGTGCTATCAAGCTAGCCTGTTTGGTAGTTGAAGCCCGCACTCTTTGTTTCTATCTCACAGGTTGTTTTCTTTGTTTTTGTTTGTAAATCTCGTTTTGAGAGACAGATCACACATGTCGATCTGCTGCAATGGTTCTCTTGTGATAAATCAAGATCTTCTTTTTTCTCAATTTTGATGCTGCGAAGCTTCCGATTTTAATGCCACTATGAAGACAATCTTGGATCTGTGAGTAACAGACGCCATTGCACCTGTGTGAGCCTAAAGACGCATTTGCATACGCAAACGGCACTTTTTTTTTTGTTTTCTGTCTGCCTATAGGTAAAGGTCACGTTATTGTTTCGAATTTCCTTGATGGTGCTGAATGTATCTTGATTGAGCTCGTGATCTTATGTTTACGCATTTCTATTCGCACGGAACTAAAAGTACACTTGTTAACGTCCTGAGGTCGCCAGTTCGGCCAATCGGAAATGGCAGAAGCGGCATGGCTATACACGTAGTCGAAGAAACTCATCTCTATCACAAGACAAAATAAGAACACATGATTTTTCTCTTGTGTGTTTTCATTCGTACTCTCAGCAACATCTGTGAGGCAAGGAATGGTAAACAACAGAAAAAAGATACACATACGCACACCTGCACACACACACACACACACACACACACATCTGTACACCTCTAGATCTTGGACGCAAAAGACTAAACACAATCACGACCGATACAAGCCCAATTTTCGGTCGCAAGCATACATCGTTACGCTTGTCACTCTTGGTTAGCAAACGTGTGAGGCGTTTACTGCTGCGCCCTAAAATTGGCATTTTTTTTTCTTTCTAAATTTCATTAGCATCTGACCATAATATTCAGTTAGTTTGCGCATTTTCTCGACAATAATAACATTTACGTGTCGAAACAACGGCCTAATTGTGAGGTGCGCCTTTGCTCCGAAAATTTAGACCATCTGCTGGGCATTGCACAGTGCGCGGGCCTCAAGTCAAGATGCAGCCGCCATCGTCGGGATCGAAGCCACGATTTTCGGGAATTCTTTTTCCTTCGATATACACACCTGATGTACCACCTATACTTAAGCGGGCCCATACATGTAGTGAAAGTACTGAAAGCGTAATGCTTGCAGTCGTAATATCTCGTAATCCGAATCACGTGTTTCGTGCACATTGGTGAAGGCGAATAAAAACATCTGTAAATATAGAATGTGGCATGCCAAAACCAGGATATGCTTGCGAGCCATGCTGCATAGTAAATGGCAACTCTGGATTATTTCTGACAATCTGGGCCTCTTTAAAGAGTCTCCTAAACCTAAGTAGACCAACAAGGGCGTTTTCGTAGCTTGCCCTCTTTGAAATACGGCTGCGGAGGAGCCGGTTCGAACCCGCGTCCTCGAGCTTGTGAATTTAAAGGAGTCATCCGTTCTACAGTTGTTCTGCTGACCGCGAACCTTACGCGTCAAGAGACCCCGAACTGAAAGCTGCGATAGCGAAAAGGCCACTTGGTACATCGTTGTTACGTGACTTAGCACGAATTTTCACCCATTTTTTGGGCGCAGCTGAAGAAGTGACAAGCCGCATGGATGTGCTGTGACGTAGACCGAGGGAAAAAAAAAGTTGAGAGACCAATAGGGAGACACGACCTCGCGCTTGTTGTTCAGCAGGCCGTGGGAAACTGCAGCACTTTTAGAACACAGTCTATAGTTCACGGTGTGCCTGTGAGCGTTTCGAATGCGCGTGTTCAACAGCGACTCTGCGCACATCGTCTCGCGATATCAGTATTCCGGTCACCTGCAGCACCCCTTGTACCATGCTGTCGCCTCACCGCTACCGTAGGCCGCAGCGGTGTGGTAACTTGCGACTGCCACTGACACGTATTTCGTACTGTCTCTGTGGTGCAACAACGGTAGCGGAAGCGTATACAACAGAGAACGCAGAGTATTTTCCACTTCCTCGCTGCACAACGTTGTCGCCGCGCTCTTTGGTCAGTCTCTTTTTTTTCACCAAGCGTCAACTTTGCTCTAAACAGCTCGCGAACGAGCGGAGTTCATCTTACACTGGTGCAGACAAAAGACGACGCGCTGACAACGGAAGGAACCGCTTTGCTTCAACGACGTCTTGCGCTCTGCTGTCCGGGTGAGCGCTGGCTCGGGCCATTCGCGTCGCTTGTGCCCGTCGTAGCGCGAGAGGACGAAGTGTCAGCCGCGGCAGTGGCGTGCGCCGCGCGACGTATCCACGTCGCCGCAATGCGGCGGCTGTGCGGCAGATGTAACCGCGGGTGTGAACGCGTCGGTCGCTCGTCGCTGCGTCTCCTGGCGGCGGCGCACCGGCGTTGCCGGGGAAGGGGTCCACGCTTGTCGTGGCGGGGGTCCTCAGAATCCTGTCGCCCCCGTCAGCCGGGGTCAGTATGGCGGCGGCGCCAGGTGGTGTAGAGTGCGGCGGCCCGCCCAGCGGCGAATGCTCGTTGCTGGGCGGCGTGGGCATGCCGCTCGTCTGGCACACGTACCACTCGTTCAGCGCCGTCGACGCCGGCGCTGCCAGCTGGTGGGAGGCCAGCCCGAGCGGCTGCAGCGGCGTCCCGGCCAGCGCGCCGACGGCGGGATTCGCGGCGTTGCAAGAGCCCGTCACGGTGCCGATGCTCGCTGCGGTGATGCCTGCCGCCCCCGGGTCGCTCTCGTAGCCCGAGGCGGACGACGACGAGGGCGACGGGGGCGGCGACTTTCCGTGCACCTTCATGTGCTTGCGCAGCGAGCTCGGGTGCGTGTAGCTCTTGTCGCAGCCGCGGATCTTGCAGTTGTACGGCTTGTCCGACGTGTGCACGTGCGAGTGCTTCTTGCGGTCCGACGAGTTGGCGAACCGCCGGTCGCAGCCTTCGAACTCGCACTTGAAAGGCTTCTCACCTGCGAATCGAGAAGAGCGCATTGAGACACTAATTGGCAGCTGCTTCAGTATCGCAGTAATTAGTTTTTTTCTCTCTTTTTGCAGCACACCAAACATAGTGAATAAGACCACTCCTTGTGTGAACATACTAACGGTATGTCGTCAATATTACAGCACTTTTCAAGGCCATTTATCGCTGTTCTTTAACTAAATACCACCGCCCCGCACAGTAAATTGTCATTATCTGCGCATAGCAGTGATGCTGTCGCCAACGCGCGATACGCATGGCTCGGTGTCCCTTCGGTGCGAACATGCACTAAAAGCTGTACAGTGGTCATATTCTCTTTATAAATGGTTTTGATATGACGCAACACGGGAACCTGGCACAATTGATTGTAGCTCGTTACATGCTTAATTTATTTTATTTATTTAATTATTTGCTTATTTTTGGTTATTTATTTTGTGCAGTGCGATTTATTTCGGTGCTCTCATTCCTCCACGTAGAATGAAAGAAAAAGGCAGGCCATTTCCAAGTAATGTGGGACAGGCTTTTGAATTACGTTATTTGGCGAATTATTGGGAAACTCTTCGCAACATACGTGCGGCAGTGAAAATGTCGGGACAGTTTGTTGATTGGCATTCTTTTTCCAACATTCTTTCAAGCTCTCTCCCCGGTGCGTCAGTGACTTGTTGTAGACAGAAAGGTATCGCGATCATATTTCAAGCTCACTTCCTTCGAAAATAAAAGTTTATCCAATCCAATCCTTTGACAACAGAAGATGAATTATTTTGTAGTAGCGCTTTGTCACACTGATTGTCTGACGCATGTAACCAATAGTGTGTTTATCTTCCCGCTACATGTAGAAATTAAAAAAAAAACATTGTGACCGCGCAACTCGACATCTGTTATGCTGTCAACTTGACTTCTTTTCCATCAGCGGTCACCGTATCTTTACCACTGCCAGGGTATTGTATACGTTGCAGTGAGCTTGTTGCGCGGTAAATCTTACAACTTAATGAGCTGCGAAGAGTTTGCATCATTATTATTATTATTATTATTATTGTACACACTGTGATTGGTTGTTATGAGTTGAAGGCATGTGGTGCGTCACAACTCATTTGTCGGACAGCCACAAGCTCATCGCATGCAATAGACACACATCGATGCACCAAGCCCACTTGTGAAAATGGCTGTCCCATACAGAAGAAACACACGAACAGGCATGCCTGCTTTACGCAACGACAAAAAATACTCCGCCCCCCCCCAAAAAAAAACGAAAATCATCATCAAACGGTACGAGAAAATAAATTTACTTTTTCCCAACGCTGAAGTCGAATGCGTGGTCAAGATTATAGTATATATACAACTGCGGCAGCACAAAGCAAAACAACAACCGCCAGAGCGGCTCTGGGATGCATCTATACAGGGCTCGTTTCCGCGTAAAAAATCTGCTTGCCCCGCGGTGGCAACCGCAAATTTGTTGGGCGCACTCAATCCAGCCTGCCTCTTCGAAGAGGCACTGCCACCGTGTGGAAGCCGTGAGTGCAGCCTCTGGTGGCAGCTGTATGCGGACGTGAAGCTCTCGGGGCAGGGCAGCCCGGTATGCGCGCGGTTAACAAGGGAGGTGCCCGCGTAATTGCATGGGAGGGTTCGAGATATTTACCGCAGCTGCGCTTCGGGGACCGTCGTGGCGCGTGGCTAAAACGTGAGGCGCCTGACCCGCTTCACCTTCTTACGCCCACCACTCACTAGTAGCTCCTGTTATTTCAAGTTCCTCGCAAGAGCACTTAGTTGCGTGCATCGGTGGAAGGCACTGCGGTGGTGGTATGCAGCTTAGCCCGCTCAATTGGGAACTCTAAGTGGCACTGCTCTGTTCTCTTATGTGTAAGTATACACTGGAAAGATTGACATACGGAAAATGGTTCGGTTGTTATATAGTTCCATATGCCATACAGCCAGGAAATAAACGAATACTGATACATTGATCCAGTAAAGCAATCAAGTTCGCTAGTAGGTAGCGTTTTCTGACACTACCCCTGCGAAAAGTGGCGAATAAGCCAGAAAAAAAAATGAAAGGCTGTTCCGTCACAGGTTTTAATTTCTTTTTCGGTTTATTCACAACCCGCAGGTCACGCGATTGAATCCCTGCATTTTCGATGGAGGCGAAAATGCTGAGGCCCGTCTGCTCAGATTTGGGTTCAACCCCAGGTGGTCGAAATTTCCGGAGCCCCTCCACTACGGCGAGTCTCATAACCATATGGTGGTTTTGGGACGTTAAATCCCACATGTTGGTTTATTGACAACTTTTCACACGTGTGGCGTCATAAAAATGCTGCCAACAAGCTATTTGACCGATCAGAAATGATCAATTATTTGTTCATTTCTGACAAAGAAATGAAAGGTTGTGATGGCGCAGCTTTTTATTTCCCTGACGGTTCATTACCATTACCTTGCCTTGGATAAAAACGTGAAGTCTGCTAGAACGCGCGATAGGCGTTTTTAAGCGCGATACTACTGTACTAATGACTATAGTCAGTAATGCCACGCCTTTATCAGGCATCGCCACACTCACGAGAAACATATTCGCCAACAAATCCAGTCGCAATTGAGAAAGACGCTGATGGCTATAACTCTCAGAAGTGCTTTGACCGGGCCTTGCTGGGATGACGCAACTGAAGGTGTACTAAAGCGCTGCCGAAGAGTACACACACGGTAGATCCCAGTTTCTCATTTTTTTCTTATTGCTTATTTTTTTAGTGAACACCCGTTTCACGCTACCTCATCAATACTCCTCCAGCGTCAGCTATACCGCATCTATTGAAATAGGGCACACGTTGACATTTGCTGTGAAAGTTGCCCTATAGTTTCGCAGTCATGCACGTGACCGCCATGTTCTTTCGGCGAAAGAAATTTCGCCGTACCTGACTCCCTTCGTTCCGCTGGGTTAATCGTCGAAACGAATCTCGTCTGACGCGGGCAAGCACGCGCCCAAACAGCCTCTTTCGCTCCCACAAAAGTGCCACTTTACCATAAGTATATATATATATATATATATATATATATATATATATATATATATATATATATATATATATATATATATATATATATATATATATATATATATATATATATATATACGATGCCTCCGCCGCCATCACTGCTGCTGCTGCTAGCGCGTTCGGCGGCAATCGAGGAACACATCTCTGATCTGGGCGAGCGTACACCTGTAGACACCCGGGTATGCGTTCGCCTACGACGACTGCAAGGGATAAGCAAGAGAGAAGGAGGAGGGCAAGTCGAGAAAGGGAGAGAGCTAAGGTGTCGGATGCGAGTCAGTTGAGAAATGAGAGAGCGCGATGAGCTGTCGGAAGCGAGAAATAGCCAAGAGAGAGAGAGAGAAAAGAAGAAAAAAACGAAACTAAGGGAGAGCACCCGAACGAAAAATAAGCTCCGAGCTATCGAAGCGCGGCAGCAGCCAGTTGTGTGAGAGAGAGGGAGAGATTGCTTCGGCGGCTATGGCTGCTGCGCGTTCTGCGTTCGAAGTCAGCGGACTATATCGAGTGAAAATTTATTGGTTTGTATTACGGACGCCTTTTTTTCTTTTCCCTCCCGCTTGGTCTTCTTTCGTCCCCACGCCTTCTCAGACAGCGCGGTGGTCGATGAGGGCGTGGAGCTGCTCTCGCATAACTTCGTGGTGGCCCCTCGAAGAAATGCGAAGTTTGTCTTCTCGGAATGCTATTCGAAGAAGGGCGACGCGGCCGCGATTTGTTCCGATTCTCGAGGATCGAGAGGCGGTTATATGGTCAGTGTCATAGCCGGCACCGATTTTCGCTCATTTGCGACAGGGCATGCCCATTTCATTGTTCTCTAACGGCGAGGTTTCGTAAACAAACAAACAGGGAGTTGGATAATGTGTCTACAGCCATGTAATGTGCCTACAGCCAAGGTGTACACGAATGTTTCCGCCACCGAGCTTCAACACGTAATATTGCTAAGAATAAGATGGCTGGTTTAACTGGACTAACTCCGAATAAGCGATATTGTATAGGGATACACTGTTTTTGTATCTAACACGGACTACTGCACGAGCCAGACTAGTATGTCTGTCAGCTTTGCAAGCTCCTATATTACTGACGAGTGTGGTGCGACAAGTTAATTGCATCTACGTAAGCCGCTTTGAAGACGTACCTAGGGCACTATACGTTACGGAAATGCCATATATGGCACTTATATAAGTTATATGAGGCCACATATAGGCATATATGTCAGCATATGTGGCTTCCATATACCATATATGGATGTATATCCGGCGGGGTCGGTTCATATACGATTATGCACTGCAGCGTAAAGTTGAGATGCTTCGCTTCTGCAGATACTCTTCGAGTACAGAACTTTATATGAAGCTTACAGCTGTCAGCTATACTATACTGGACTGCGTTGAACATCCGCCCGCGCGCTATGGTATTGAATAAAGTTGAAAGGAGTTGATGCGTCCTGCCAGAAGCGTGTGCGGTTCCGGCGTTGTGAGAACGTCCATGCATGGAAGCATCGCTTATTATTGACTGCTCCTATGCGCATCGTACATTGTATATGTGGATGGATATCAGCACGGCTCACATGCAGGAGGATGAGTAAGCCATGTTGACTGTTCGTTCCCAGCGTTTCGGCGTGCCCAATTCTAAGGAAAATAATTACATGACCCCGGATCATTTTATGTGCAGAAGATACTGGGATCTTGGGCATCTGCCTCAGTTGCGCAGAAAGCGACTAAAGCACTGCTACTTTACTTAAAGTCAACAAACTTGAGCGACCGCCTGTAGACTGTGTGTGCTCCCCGAGTGTGCTCGTGATTGTGTGTATACCTTCTCATCTCTCTGCAACCTCTTTTCTCCCCTTCATCCCTTCCCCAGTGCAGGGTAGCAAACCGGATGTGCGTCTGGTTAACCTCCCCGCCTTTCTTTGCATCTTTATCTCTCTCTCTCTCTCTCTCTCTCTCTCTCTCTCTACATGCCATGTGCAACTGGCGCATGCGAGAGCCCCCCCCCCCCCCTGTCCCCTGTCTTGCGTGTACTTCCTTTAGTTGTGCATCATTGCGTCCATACAGTGTATTGTTGGGGAGACCACGTTGACTAACCAGAACCCCATTTTAAATGCCTATCGTAGATCATTTTTTTTTACATATCGACGGCTGCAGGCTTCGCACAGGGTTCACTTGTACGCCAGTGAAGATAAATTAGGCGCATACCTATAGTACATGGCCCTATCATACATGTGCGTACAGAAGTGCGGGCTCGAGAATCGCGGATATTTATCACCCGTTTCGAGCACACACGAAATTTTCAAGGGGTGGCGTCACCACGGCGGTTCATGCGTGCGCAGACTGCCTGCATGTATAGGTATACTATACGCGCGCGTGTGTGTGTGTCAGTGTGGTGGTGCACCACGGACTGATCCGGGGGGAGAGTCCTCGCGGCCAGAACGCGGCGGCTGCAGGAATCTTGCACCAAACCGGTCCTGAGTTCGTGTGAGATCCGGATTTGGCCCCTGACAAATGGTCACCGCGGGATGGGGGAGCCATCTTTTTAGGCGCCTCCTCGGGTCCCATATACCCGCCGCTGCCGTCGGTTTGCACACGTTGTCTCTCTTCGAGCGGATTCCGGCTGCATTGGCGCGTTTCCGCCCTCTCTCCACGGCCGCGGCACTGCATGAACTTCCAGCCTCGTCTCTCGATACTACATCTTTTTCTTCTTCTCGTTGTCTCTTCAATCTCGCCTGTTTTCTTCGTCGATTCTTGACGTTATAGCTATTCGCCATATAGGCAGGCGCGCAGTGGGAGAGCTCTTTCGCTCCTCGCAAATTGTCCACGTCGACGTAAAAAGTGTGCGATTTCGGCCGAGGGAGGAGGCGAACAGCGTATGCTACAAGCGCCTTCGGGAATATTTATCTCGCCGAGTGCGGTGTCTGATAGAGATTAAGGGACGATGGTAGGCTATCTATAGTCGTGTAGTTGCGCTTCGGGATGTAGCTCATTTTCTTGTAACTGCAGCATGTGAAGCGTCTTTTAGACGCGCTGCCCGCGGCTATGTGGGCCATTCCAGTTTCTGTCCCGCGTCAGACTGCCTGCCGTATCGGGGAGTGTAAACGTTTTCGCGCGTGTCTAGGACACCGTGCCTTTTAAGCGCTTGACCTTTCTGTAGCGAGGGCGAGCTCTTTGGTGTAACTGCTTTACTGCCTACAAACCAATCGTTCTATGACATGTCGTGGTCATTAGCAGTTGTGTGTAAAACGCCTTCTCCAATAGAACCACTTGATATGATCAGGAACTGACAGGCGTAAGATCGTTTGCACCTCTAATACTCCGACTCGTATTTATTTTAAAATTAGCGAATGTTTTGCCTCTCAGTCCTTTAATATATATTTAAATGTGTTGGAATAATACGTAGGTGTTACAGTACTAAATTTGTACAGTGCACTTCACTTGCATGCATGCGCATGATGATAGCATATCCTTTGGTGGTATGTAGTCGAACTCACTCGAGAGCCACGAAAATTTCATTGTCATAATCGATATAGCTATAAGCTGGTTGCAGGAAAAAAGAGTTAAGGCAGGCGTTGGCAGGCTGTTGTGAAAAAAAAAAAACAGTATTATCAGATGAGATATGTCAACAGGCATCACTGATAAGGATTACAAAGCTGCCGTTTTTTTTTTGACATGCTTGAAAATTTCAACTATGTAACGGGACCGCCACAAGCGACATGGAACCAATGTAAGACAAAACCTGACGCCTTGGATGCCGAAACTCTTCCAAGCCGAAACATTTAACCGTCGCAGACTTCAACAGCCACTTTTGCCGCAATGCCATAACGCTACGCGTTATAGCGCATCACGAATCCAAAGGTGCACTGGGGGACGTTGGGGATGTATGCGGAGGCTCAGCAGCTTGAGTTTCTCGTTTTAATCTTTCTTTCCGAGAGTTTCGCGTACCATTACTTTGCGGCACGAAGACCCAACTGCCAGAATCCATTGCTATAACCGATAAATGCAGCATGCCGGCATTGCTGTAAGCGAGTTATTTCACTGAGGAATACATATAAAAGCTGACAGTGCCCCAGCTTCTCGTTGTTATAACCAATATATTGTTAAAACCAGCATCGTTATAAGTGAGTTCGACTGTATTGATCCGCAGAACGGCACTGACTCTACATTTGTCACGTGCAATGGAAGGCAGTTCGGCTACTCTGCGGTAGATTGGCCTCTACCGAGACTTGCAATGTATACTTCCAGTTTATGGGTCCCTATAGTCTTTGTTTCTGCATATGATTTGCTTCATATTTACAGCTCACTCGTTTCATCTTTCCCCTTGTGCCTGCATATAGGCACAGTTCGTGTGTCCTCTTTATAGCTCTCACAGAACGTCCTCTCATCTGGACCATTTTTTTTTTCCCCGAGTACACCATGGAAGTCTTCTCGTTTTGTTTTTCAGCTTGCCCACGTGACTCGGTTTGGTTTCCACAAAAGGCGGAAGAATGTACCGCTATAGGTAAGAAAAAAAAAAAACGACAGTCCCGGTGGCAACAGTTTCACCACCTTTAGATCGACTATCCTCCTCATTTCGGAACGTTTTAGATAAAGTAGCGATTGCCATGCTCTACATATTATTATCGGAGAAGAATCGGCAGTTTCACCCTGGGATGCAAAAGCGAACGAACGACACATTAAAACCGCTCGATACCCGAGTCACGACCGACGAGAATACTTGTTCGGAGTACAGAAGAGTTAAAATTGGGGGACCGCGCAGGTTTTCGCCGTGGAAGCGGAAAAGAAGAAAACGAAGAATTAAGAGGACGGGCCGGCTTAAGAACAAGAAATGCACGGAGCTGCTCTGTGTCCGCTCACCGACGCCGCTGGGGCAGCGTGGGGCGAATCGAGAGCTTCGCTCGTTTGGCCCCGAGAAGGCAGCCGTGTGACTCGCATCGCGGGGTCGCATCGGAGTCGGGCGATTTACCCGAAAGCGCGCCGGCCGCTTTTCTTTTGCTCCCTTTGCTTGTCGTCGTTAGTCTCTTTCACCTCGCGTTTTCTCCCGCGAGGCAGATAATCGATGGGACGGCATCGCGGCGTAGCTTTTTCTTTATGCGTTTCGAGAGTGCCTTGCAGTACTGCTGCCGTCGAGATGGCGTTGTCTCTGCGGCTCGGCCGAGCATCGCGTGGCTTCGGAACCGGTCTCCGCGAAAGCGACCGACGGGGGCGAGTGAAAAAAAAAAAAAAAACACAAGCAGCGGCTGGAAAACAACAGCACGATGACGACGCAGGCATAAGGTGAGGAATACCGGGGCGGGCGGAATGAGGTGCCGGAGCTGGGTAGTTAGGGGAGGAGGGGAGGGGATCGCGGACGTGACTTCCAGAAACGGTCGTGACCGGAGAGCGCACGCGCGTTCCCATAATGACCACGGCGGCTTATGGGAAGCGCGCTGGGATCATATGTGGATCAGGCTCCGCAAGTTAACCGCGGCCGAGGCATGTATGTGCGCGAGTTTGTTGCGGGGAGCCGCCGAAGAAGGAGGAGCGTCCTCCTCGCGACGGGCGGTCTCTCGTCTCCTCTCGCGGTCTCTCGTGTCCTCTCTCGGGCCGCGCGAAGCGTTGTTGCCGCGGCTGCTCGCTGGCTACGCAAGCGATGCGTTGTTGTTGGGGCTTCAAGGGAGTCCTTCGATGCCTTCTTCTCTCCTCGATTAGGGCCGCTGACGCGGTGCGTACGTCTAGACCGGGGCGAAAGTGTGGCGTGTGTGCCTTACTGGTGGCCCTTCTTTGGAAGAAAGAAACAACGACATAGAAATAAGCGAAAGCGGCGCTTTTGGAGAAGCCGCCGCCGCCGCGAATTAATCGAAAGCAGCCGTCGCCGCGCTTGACCCCCGAGCTGCTGCCGCCGGCAGAGCCGCGGGAGCGAATCGTGTGTGCGTTTCGCGATGAGGCGACCGTCTGGGGAAGGCGCCGCCCTATGGCCCCCAAGACGTGACGCTGCCGTGCCCCAGAGAGGGAGAGTGGATTTCGGATCGCTTTTGAAATGTGGTGTCAGACGCGGGCTGCCCCAACGAGTGGTCACGTCACTGTACGAAGTGAGCTCGGCGCGAAAGAGAGTGAATCGTGTCTCGTATTCGAGCATCAACTTTCTTCGCGGTGTTCGCGTGTGTTATTTTTTTTTTTTCGCTCTCTCTTATAAGAAGTTTGAGGAGGCCCCACAGCGGAGCCGTTTACTGACGTTTGCCTCCTGTGGCAAAACGCCAGTAAATAGCTCCGCATGCTGTCCCAGTTTGTATAAGCGACCAGACGAAGGAGAACCATGTGAGTACTACATGCATGTGCACAGCTACTCGAAGAGTATGCTGTCGTCGATCCCCGCTCAAATGCTTGGCTCAATAATAATAATAAAAAAAAAAACCTAAGTCCACGAATCTCGATGAAGTGAGTCGTGACGAGTGGGCCAAGCTCCGGGTATCGCATCGGTGACTAACCCCCGAATGCAGAGATGTTACTTGGCTCGCGACTTCAACTTAACTTGAGCAAGTCGGCGCGAAGCAAGCAGCGGACTTCAAAACGCCCAAGTCAGCCTTCGCGTTTCATAGATGGTCAGGCTGTCTTGCTTGGTCAAGTCAAGAACGAGCTTCAAAGCAGAAACACGCTGCTCGCCTGCTAACGAGGGTAATAATGAAGTTGTTCGCGTAAGGCATGCATTACACCAAAAAAAAGACCCTACGTTTTAAAATAACTATAAAAACGAAGGGCCACAAGCATATTCTTGCCATTTTATGGCTAACGAGCGGCATGTGGTGCCTGCCACCACAGCGATGCGCAGTGTTGCTTCTGTAAAGCGTTCGTTGCCTGCTGGTTTTAGTGGCCACCCAAATGCGGTGCGTTCCTCCACGGTTGCTTGTTTGGAGGAGAAACAAGCATCGCGTTGGGTTCTTTCGTCGTTTTTTTTTTTTTCTCAAACGAACGCCATGGCATGTATATGTGCTGACCTGGCTCACGAGGTGACGAGATTTTCACGGTATTTGCCTCTGTTCGCCTGTGTGCGTGCCTGTAATGGGCTAGGTCGCAGTTATTATGAAAAAAAAAAAGCAAGCTCTGGGAAGAAATGTGATTCGTATCCTTTTGTTGAGCTTGGTAAACAAGAGAAAAAGCGGGGGTCCGGACATTGCCCTCAACAGAATTCTGTCTCGCGGGGTGCAGCAATGTATCGCTGCATGATGGTGACGCGCATAAAAAAACCCGTGATAGGGGCACCTCTTTTTTTGTGTGTGTAATTTTACGTAGCGTTGTGCTACAAGCGATGCCTTTCTGAGCGAGAAACAGTGCCCTAGACGGGACGACAGGATAGACGAGGCACACGGACACAGCACCGAGTCAATTTTTTTTTTTACCGAAAGAGACAGAAAGTGTCGTCGTGTTATAGAAAAACAGAAAGAGCCTTTGCGGCTACGGAACACTTCAGCGTTGTCGACACCGGGGCTATTAATACGTACGTGTGTGTAGTCGACACAACCTGTAACGCAAGGGAACTCAGCCACTTCATTACAGTCCGCTGGCTGCGGAAAGCGCACCAGCATCGCGTACAGGTGCTTTGCGATGAGTAGCGTAGCTTTTCCGACTGCACGGCACACTGTCGACTACGGAATGCAGACGAAATTTCCGGTGAGTGGTTGGAATGTGCCAGCGCTGTAAAACCTGAGAGCCATCAGTAGCTGTAACACTGGATGCACGGGCTGTCTTCGGTTGTCCCCACTTTCACGGAGCGGCAACATAACGAGCAGCTGCCCCACGGCATTCTTCATGAATCTGTACCTAGCGCAGAATTGTTGCTCGTCGTACAATTCCATCGGATTTCCTTGGCCACGTAAAGCGGTTCCAAGAATCTTCGGCAGGCAGTGCGCCTCAAAAAATGCTACGCTTATGGTGAGGCAAGCAAACTCAAAAAGCGGCCACCTTTCACGCGACGTCCATTCGAGAGGTGGCCATGTTGGAATAACGCGTGAAGTCGCTTTCAAGCAAGCCCCGCAGCTGACTTGAAACTTGTCCTGACTTCGACCGAGCCAAGTCGCCCTCAAGTCGTCCGCAAGTTCGAGAACGATTTATGGTGACCGGCAAGACTGTCTTGAGTCAAGAACGAGTCAAGTACGAGTCAAGTAACATCTCTGCATTCGGGGGTGACACTTCGGTGACATTACACTTCTCCGTGACGTTGCCCCGTATAATGTAAATTGAATGACACAAAGTGCATATAAGAAATGTGAATGTATTTCACCTTCCCCGCAATTCAAGAGAGATGTAGAAAATTGCTGGAAAAGAGGATATGCCTCGAAAGTGAATGCAATGACCCGCCATCTTACAGGTGACAAGATACCATTTTAATACGGGTAATTTGTTGGGACAAGCAGTGCTCGACTTGTGACTTTGTGTTCCAGGTTTCCTTGACAGGCCCCATTGTCTAGGCATTCTATTGGTTCCAGATAAGTTGTTTTCTCGGAGACAGCGATATTTTTTCCTTACAATTAGCCTCTGTCTACGTTGAAGTATATTGTAAAGCTTACTTTTTGTGACAATATCACATATGTTTCGACTATATATATATATATATATATATATATATATATATATATATATATATATATATATATATATATATATATATATATATATATATATATATATACACACACATTGTGGCAGTCGATTTCATGCGAAGCAGTCACCGAATAGCCTATCGGCGCTTTTTTTAATATAATTACTAACATTATTTATTAGGGGTGAAGCTAGTTGGCATCTAGCCTCGTTTTCCGTTGTAGCCACAGTATCAAAACATTGAACATATATATATATATATATATATATATATATATATATATATATATATATATATATATATATATATATATATATATATATATATCAATGATATCAATGATATCTCAATGTTATTATCAATGATATATATATCAATATATCAAACAAAAGCAATGCTGGGTCAGAGAAGGATTATCCGTATAGGGAAGAAGACGCACGTATGAAGTGATTTTATTGACGTTTCGGCCGTGGGTCCGTCCTTCATCAGAATACAGTTTATGGCACGAGTGCTGTTTATATACATGTGCATATCAATGATATACAAATATGAAAACCGGCATCAATGTTTCGATACTGTGGCCACAACGGAAAACGAGGCTATATGCCAACTAGCTTCACCCCTAATAAATAATATTAGTAATAATATAAAGAAAAGCGCCGATAGGCTATTCGGTGACTGCTTCGCATGAAATCGACTGTCACAATGTGTGGGATCTGCCGAAAGTTAACAGGCACAACGAAACCAGCTGACAAAGGCATTCAAGGCAAGCACGAGGGATTATATATAGTTAACTTTCCTCTATTGAAATTAGAAAGAAAATATTCGGAAAGGAAATCAAAAGTGGCCGATAAAACAACCGGTCGCAGGTGGGATACGAAGCCGCGTCTCAGCAATGCGTCACTATGCATTCTCTTGCGCCTGAGCTACCCCAGCGCCATTTTCCTTTCCACTTTCTTCGTTGTCGCTTTCACGCTCATCCTGTTGTATATATTTTCAATCAAGTAAAAGAATTCAAATCCTTAATACATGTTTTGAATGGTAGACACTGGCTGTTTACTTCATTGTGATCCTGACTACCATATATATTTCGTATACGTACTCCCGTTTAATCAAATTAGTTTGGCTGTCATGGGTACCATAACACATACATTTAGCCAGCGTTTTTGTTTCTCAATAAAAAAATGTAGCAATAAAAAATAAGTAATCAATCATGTGACACATTGGTATCGCAGTAGACGACGCGTAAAAGCCGGGAAAATACGCGCATGACCAATTAGGTGGACCGTCATGCACTAGACGGTTTGAATTCTGCTGAGGGCACCGCGTTCCATGACAAATACCACCCGCCGCTTATAAAAAAGAAAAATTACATATAATGATAATAATCCCACACAAAGGCGTGCGCACACTTCTTCCTTACGAGCAGGGAATGTGTTTTTTTTTTTTGTTAATTTCTTTGATTTTACGCACACATTCCCTGGCATTTAGCATGCAGAGCTGCAAGCCCCGACGGTGCGTTGGCACACTTATCGTTTTCTCTGCCGTTGTATCCCTTACATGTCTACCGAAGGGTGGCCTCTCCATGTACGAGGCATCCCTTTTTTTTTTTTTCGAATACACTCCCGCTGTGCATATTCCGAGAAGCGACATATTTATTGCGAGCTGTTTTGTTACTATATTCCAAATTGTTATTTATTTCCTACAACTATACCGATTGTTGGTCGCTCAGTGTTCCGAGTGTCTTCGCGGTTCCATTGAAGCTTTCCTATAACTGGTAAATTCTGGCCGACGACACCAGAAATCGCAAAATGTAAGTTTATACACCTTCATACATAAAGCAAGTGTGCTTTCGCCAGTGATTTTAGCAAAACTATGCATCACGTTCTTTGATTAATTGTCGGTGTGCTAGGTACTACGTGTGTTGTGTTGACATGGTTATATATCGAAATGGACGTTCTTGGAAGTCGCCCTCATTTTCAGGAACTCTATTTTGACGTCACTAATGGTTCATTTATGTAAGGGCGTGAAATGTAAGTGAATTTGTAAGATAATGTGTGAGCACGCAGGTAGCGCAAAAAACAAACCGCTTTTGTTTTGCGTGTGTGTATTGTGTATTGTGTGTGTGTGTGTGTGTGTGTGTGTGTGTGTGTGTGTGTGTGTGTGTGTGTGTGTGTGTGTGTGTGTGTGTGTGTGTGTGTGTGTGTGTGTGTGTGTGTGTGTGTGTGTGTGTGTATTTTGCCGTATACCTGCTGAGTTGTACAAGGACATCGACATGACACCATGTGCTTTTCATCAGTCTAACAATTGAAGATTTATTTAAACGGCTTTGCCGCTTACAGTTGGATGTGATTTAATATCTTCCTTGAAGCTGTGTAGTGCATATGTATAGCCGGAGTCTGCTCTTCCTCCTACGTACATATAGGCGGAAATGTTGTAGGCACGTGTGCTCAGATTTGGGTGCACGTTAAAGAACCCCAGGTGGTCGCAATTTCCGGAGCCCTCTACTACAGCGTCTCTCATAATCATATGGTGGTTTTGAGACGTTATACCCCACATATCAATCAATCAATCAATCCTACGAACATAATCAAAAAAGCGGTCAAATTCTTCCGTCGTCTCCCAAATTTATTGATAACTACCACAAATTCGTTGATGACGTTCGTCGCTGATAGCACCGGTCGTCGGCTTTGTAGATTTAATTGTTTGTTACTGAAATCAGTGCCTGTGTTGGTTGATCTATTATTTCTGTGTTCATTTCCTGCGCTGTATTAAATAACTATGTGTACGCACTAACTAGTCCGCCCTGCCACCATTTTGAATGATTTGTCAGACTCCTCTAAAGCATTCCAATATATATTTTTTTCCAGAAAGGGGACATTTTTATCAGCTTACTAAATACGACATTGATCCAGCCGTGTACACAATCACACATGTACGCCCGTGCAGCGGTAACGCAATGTGCGCATAACTGTTTGGTTAAACCACGGAGACATAAACTATTCTGTGCACTATAGTTTCTCAAGCATATATGGAGTTTCAAAGGCACATGCCCTCGGATTACACAAAGAGGTTCACGTTTACTTTGCATGATGACAATGCTTCCACTTTCCTTTCACCCTAACCCGCTTTTAAAGCTGATTTAGTTTGCCTGAGTACAAGTGGATTCTTCCTAAACACTGCTTGCTGTATAAAGGTTGCGCTTTACACATGTGTAACGTGTAGCCATCTGACGTGCCACTGAAATGAAACAACGTGCATTTTACCTTGGAGTCGGGAAGAACTCGCGATGGGGAAGACACAATTAAAACGACACACAAACTAGAAGCGCACAAGTGACGCGTTTCACCTTCTGTCCTTCCATTCCGGGCTCTCCCAATTTGATGAAAAAAAAAATATCAGAAAAACGAACGATTATGTGACTGTTACCTTGACAATTATGGGGCTGTGCGACGGTATGCGGTGGGTTCTCTTCCTTTTGTTAACATCACCGTATGCAGTGACTGCCAACGATGAGAAATTATGGCTTCAGCGGGTATGCGCTACAGTTAATAGGAGAACAAGAACAAGCTTTTGTGATGGGCTGGGGCATTAGACTGCCCACTTGTTACGCTATTCGCATTGTGCGACGACTGGCTGTTCTTTGGCTGCTGTAAAACGCTTTATAAGTCTTATTAACACGATTGCTTTCCCGACATCAAGGCTGCCTAAGGCAAATTTCACAACAAGTCGCAAGCACCAGTGTAGCTCAGTGGTAGGAAAATGGGCTGGCACCCAGCGGACCCGGGTTCAAGCCCCACTGTGTCATTGGTGCAAGGTTTTCGCGCGGTGTGGTTACGGATACCGGCGGCGGCGGACAACTGCGCGTGGCCCGGAAAGGGGAAACAAGCAAGTGATTTCTCCACATCGATGGTCGTGTTCCGTCCCATGCTTGCCCAGACACAGTTTAACCTCGGCACTATGGACACGTCCTCGCAGTAGCAACTGGCTTGTTCACGAGGCCTGGATTCGGCTACTATGCGATAAACAGATGCCCACAAGGAGATTAGATGCCCGCGCAAGCTCCCGCCGACACGCGCGCTGACAAGGGAAACATGTATTCCCGGAAGAAGCCGTCAATCGTAGTGTATACGCTTCAGGTGAAAACCAGAAATCTCCTCGCCAATCGCTCGCCGGCGACGAAGAGATAAGAGGATCGAGCTCGTCCTCTGCCCCCTCTAATGGACGTGCTAAACAAAACTCCAAAACGCGCCAGGCTAAAAAAAATAAAAGAATAAAACGGCGCGACCAGCGGCGGTGGCAGTAGAAGCTGCTGCAAGGGGGCGCTTCTGGCCCACCTAAAATGAGAAAAAGTGCAGCCGCGCGCGTCAGCCGTGTAAGCGACGCCCTGTCGCTTGCCTGCCATATCGCTTGGTCGGCCAAGCGGTGCCTTGCTGAGTCTGCGTACGTATGTGTGTGCTTGCTTGTAGCTATATAGCAGCCGATCCAAGCCGTAGCCAATGCTGAGCCGCGTGGAAAGTTGGTGTGTTGCACGACGCGGGCTGCTACTGCAAAGCGAAGGTGTGTGTGTGTGTGTGTGTTTGTTTGTTTGTTTGTGTGTGTGTGTGTGTGTGTGTGTGTGTGTGTGTGTGTGTGTGTGTGTGTGTGTGTGTGTGTGTGTGTGTGTGTGTGTGTGTGTGTGTGTGTGTTGTAGTGGCAAGCCAGTTGCATGAACGAGGAGGCAGCGATGTAGACGGGCTTGTTGCAGATGCTTGCGCGACTCGCTCGTTAGAGCGGGTGACAAACGACGACGACCTCCGGGATGCACTCGCGTCTGCGCAGTGCATCTGCGAGTCGTAGCTCCGTCTAGCGGCCAACTCGGCGACCGACTTACTTCCTCTTCTTTCTTTGCTTCCTTCTTTTCTCACCATTTGTTTTATTATTTCGCGCACTTGCTACTTTTCGCTTTGCGAGCGCTACTGTCGCGAGTTCGTGTTTACTATTGTTTTGGCTCGGCGTGCGGAACTGAACCCGAACCATTTTATAGAAACCCTGGCAGGACTATCGTTCGCTTGTTATTACGTTTCTGTTCGATCTTTAGTTACTGTTTGCTGACGCAATCGTGTATATAAGCAACATATCGATCGACACCCAACAAAAATAAAACAAAATTACATCTCGCACTAAAGGGAACCATGCGGGGATGCGAAGAAGTGCTGGTTCTCACTTGCGTTTCCACTTTTTGTTTCCATCTGTAAGTTTCCGTGTATGTTTCGATTGTGCGTGGAGTTGTGTATATATGTTGTGTACCGCTTATTCTAGCCCGCCCCCTTCTCATTTGTGCGTATTACCTTGAGTGTGAAAGAGAGCAGAGAGAGTTCTGCTCTTTTTCATCTCCCCCATCCCTCTCCCATGCGCAGGGTAGCAAACCGGCTGCCTATAGGCTGGTTAACCTCCCTGCCTTTCTTTTCCCTCTATTTTCCTTCCTTCCTTCCTTCCTTCCTTCCTTCCTTCCTTCCTTCCTTCCTTCCTTCCTTCCTTCCTTCCTTCCTTACCTTGAGTGTGTGCACCGCAAAGTGAACACTCGGCACTGCTGGCAAAGTGCAACGGCGCGAGCGAGCGCAGCGTTGTATACGAGCGCACAGCTGTGGCGGAGAGATAAACGGGAGAGGAGAACCGAAGCGGGGGCAGCGCTCTGTCACCTCTTTTAACCCTCCTCCTCACACCTTCTCACGCTCACGTGAGGAGAGGGAGAGAGTTGGCGCTTGCGCAATGGAGGGAGCGGACGGTCGCCGAGGGACGGACAGCCCCGAGCAAAAGCTGCTTCGCATCTAAAAGATTATAAGGAGGAGAGATAGAACTACCATTCACGCCTCTGTCGTAGAGCCTGTCCGCCACAGTGGAACAGTATATCTCTTATTGAAAAAAAATGTGTTGTGTCGCGTCTGCGGCACTACGCCTGAAGCCTCGGTATAGGTTATATATTACGTCGTTTAGTTGCAACACTCTACGGGTAATGACATACCAACAAGCCCAAGTTGATGCCCTCCTATAATCTGAATACACTTGCAAAAGTACATATCAGAGGCCGAGTACACAAAAGATATTTGTTCGTAAGAGCTTTCTTCTAGTTGTTCCACGGCCCTCTATAGCAATGCTCTCATAGTCGTTATTGGGCTATTATTGTTCTTGTGAATTTTACTGGAGCAAGAACATTTAGTGAATCCGGACTTTGGTATATGTCCAAGACCTGGACTATATATAGATGATTGCGAATAGGCACACATTGCACGCCTTCCATTTTCTGTCTGGTTGCGCCTGTGATTAACATCATTTTCAATGGAGACGACACGTAAAGCATTTTTCGACACCGGGAACTAGGCCTGAGTTCTCTACTGTACTTCTAACATTAATTGTCGGGATTTTACGTCCCAAAACCACATTGTGAGAGACGCCCTAGTGCTGGGCTCTGGAAGTCGTGACCATTTGGCGTTCTTTAACAGGCAGTTATAAATCTAAACACGCAAGCCTCAATCATTCTGCCCCTGACTGACATGCGGCTGTCGCTAAATGCATGGTTGTAATTCTCGACTGCTGACCAGGGTCGCTGAATCAAATCCCACATCAACGTATAAATCTATGCTGTGCGTACAATATAAATGTCCTGCAATCGTTAGTAAGAGATTGCAGCCAACCCCGACACAGAAAATGGCGGTTATATAGCCATAGGAATTTTTGGAGAACATTTTAGAGAGCACCTGCTAAAGACCGAAATTGAGTGACTTCTCACTTCTCTGTAATCACCTGAAAGCATGAAAATATACAACTCAATAACTTGCTTAAGATAAAAGTTATAAACACCGTAGCTCTGATTGCGTGGAGTCGCAGAAGCAGCAATATTATGAACTTTTTTTTTTTTTTGTCGAAGTGTTGCGCCAGTGCTCTCCACATCTCACTTTCTTATTACTTGCAGCCTGTTCTAAATCAGCATCTAAGTTTAAAATCATATCGAATACAACGTAATCTAGTCTTCCCGATAGATGGTGAGTAAAGATTGAGGCAAGGATATACTTAAGGTTTAATAATGTCAGGTTATAACTCTCACAAAATCTATGCGCAGAAGCTGGAACATTTAACACATGACTAGATATTGTAACGTCGGTGCAGGTATTATTAGTTCACGTGGAAACTATCTATTGCAAAGTAGTAACCTCGGTTTCTCAAAGGCAAAGTGTGAGCGGCAAGGAAACAATGGAAATAACAACAAAAAACCGATACAGCGCTAATTATACTAGATAACAGAAGAGCCAAGAAAGAAAATTCCACAATATTAACCACGATGACACTGCAGTGCAATATTAATAAAGAGCAAGCACTTTTTCCGTACCCATGCCACTTTAATGTTATTTCGCTGCTATGGTATGTGCTGTAGAGGAGCCAATATACTAACCTCGCTAACACAGTTGCGCTTAAGTACAGAAAATCCTATCGCATTATTCGAATACCTTTTCATCCTGGAATAATTTTCTTAATCTCACATGATTTGCAACTTTAGCTCCATTCAAAAGAATAATAAAAAAAAGGGATGAAAAAATAAGGATGAGGAGGTAATGCCGTTCTGTAGTACTACATCAGTGCTAAGACTACAAGTTGAATTGCAGAACAAAGTAGAAAGAACAAAACCTGTCGAAAGTTTTTGTTATTCCGCTTCCTTTAAGATTCAACCGATTGTATCGCCATTTTTGTCGCCTCTGTGTTACTATGCATTCCGAGCAATGACCTTTCTTTTTCTTTGGGCAAACTCAACTTCTGACTGCTCCGCTAGGTGGCCCATGCAGCATTACTCGCGGTCTTTATGAAAAATAAAACAAAAAATTAAGCAAAGGCAGAAGCAGCTGTAAACGCTGGTATCTCACCTCTTCGAAAGACCGAGCGTCGTATACAAGAAAAGGAGCAGATGACGATCGACTTCTGCGAATGAAGTGACCTCCATTATAATCCTGCTGCCTATCGGTGCCCAAGCTCCATTACCGCTCTCAATGGACAAAACCATTTTTCAACAAGCGATAAGCGACGCGGGCATCATAACGCACGCCCGCCTTCGTGCGTGGGCGACCACATGCCGTCGAGAATGCGCGAACGGCTGTATACAGTTGCATTTATTTTTTTGTTTGGTGTACGAGCCCACCGCGCACGCCCGCTCGTTGAATCGGCATCCGCGTGAGGGCGCCGATCGCCTTTCTCCCGCGCGACCAACCAAATTGATGATCGGCCTGCTCACTCACATGCGTGCCGCGCTTCTCAGCAGGTCGTCGCACAGACAGCGACGGACAAGCGTTTCGAGACGCACAACCGGCGCGCTGTTTTTGTGGCGACCTTGCCAGCCTCTTCTGTTGTGCGCGCGCTCTGCGGGAGTTTGAGCCGCGCCGTGGAAAGAATGGTATGACCGGCGGCGCATCCCCGGAAGCGCTGCTCGATTCGAGCTCCTCGGAGCGCTGTCCACCGCCGCGCTCTTTCTCTTTTACTGGCGGCTCGTAAATCATGACGGTCAGCTGCGCGTCGTGTTTTAGCGTCGTGCGGCCGCTGTCCTTTCTCGGGGGGCGTGCGGATGATGAAGGAGGAGGCGCGGGGTCCGAAACGTGCGACAGGGACGCGGGAAAAGGGGTGGAGGTTGGTGCGCTAATGTTACGAATAGGAAAATATGGCGCTACCATAGACCTGACTTCTGAAAGTGATAAGGGAACGTGGCTCAACGCCGCAGGCGAGGGAGATAATAAAAGAGTGAGCAGATTGGAGACCACGTGCGGAGGAGCGGCCATCTGCAACGTCATCCAAGGACCCTTTCATGTGCGAAGCACTTTGGGGGCCCGCTTGCCATCCACCCGCAGTGTCATGTCACATAATCACGCGGTGGTCAACACAGGCTTAAACCGACGCTAAGTGTATCACAGTAGCGGGGCGAAATGAACAATGAAGGTCTAAAATGATACGAACTACAGAAATACCCACAAATTATTCGCAATTATTTTTTTACCTAAAGTCACGAGAAACAGTTATGAAAATCATTTGGCTGATAGCCAGGACACGCAAAAGAGGGCGCCACCACCTCGGCAAGCGCGCGATTGTCGTGGCAAGCGCTGTGTTTGCTGGGTGGGTTGTCCGCGCTATACACACTTCCCGTGATTTCACGGTTGCGGATCTGCATTAGGCTCATACACTATGAGGCCCACACAAGAGCAACATAGCTATTTCGTGCTTCCAATCGTAGTTTTCTTGCGTGGACAACGCCGTCGACTACAGCACCGAATTTTACGCAACTCGAGCTTCGTACCAAATATAGCGTCAAGATTTCCCAGTTATTCTCACTGTCCCAGATTTGGTATTGTTACGGGGCGCCAGAGATGAAGATAATAGGAAAGAAGACCATGTTTAGTGCTATCCCATGCAGATTGTACTCTATGTTGTTCGCCTGCCTTGTAGTGTAAATATATTCTTAAATGGCTTTCTCCCTGTATACCATTTTGGTGGAGAGTGCGGGTCTTCCCAGAATCAACATCCTCGACGATTCTATATATGTATACGCAGCAGTACACGTAACAGTACAAACTGTAAATCACCTGTGCCGTACCCGCGTATATACTACGGTTTTTGTGTGTAGTGTATACTCCGATCTCCCTTTTCCAAGTATACACTATAGCCAACTTGAGATATCTCATAGTTATTTTTATTTTCCTGCCTTGCCTTCGTATTTTGATCATGCCATGCATGTATGGCTAAGTCTGACGGTGTCCTCAGTAGGCACCAATGCATTTTAAAACCGCTTAGCTAAATGGGGACCAGTGGAGTCTACTTAAATGTAGTTATTGAAAGTATATTTCGAAATCGTTTATTCTACTGAATAATTCCGTAGGCCTGGTTCTTTTTTTTTTTTCATACGTCACCAAGACTTGAAGATGGGTTGTGAGTTGAAGTCAGCCGGTCGCATTGCGTGTCCGTTTTGCGATGTTGTTGAACACGGGACCTGCCGAATCGAAACTAGTACAGGGCTGTGTTTATTCTGAACATCTAGACTCAGGATGCGTAGCATCGCTGGTGCGATCTGTCGGTTAAAATAAAGGACGCCGCACAAACGGCAGCAAGAGAAAAGGAAGCGACACTACTGTTGCGCGCACACGTAACCCACCTCTGCATCGGTATTGCGTAACTGATCGATTCTCAGTCAAATGTGGTCATCATATTATATATGCACACGAGGTGGTATATTAATGTACGATTGTGTTAATATACGCACAGTGCACAATAAATGAAGACCTGAGAGCAAGACAGGAGTCACTGTGAGTTCAATCTCATATCGCTGACGACTCCCCTAAACAACGAGGGAAACTTGTTTTATGGGATTGTCTCTTTAAAATGACTGTCACTGACACTGAACCTGTGTTTACGTAACAGAGGTTATCAACAAGGCACGTTACTTCACCCTAGTAGACCAGAGAGTATAGCGCAAGTATAACTCAACAACTAAAAACCCGATCAACAGCGCATGCGTCATGGGAAACCAATGATGGATGACCCGCTCTGTCTCCATAAATACAAAAAGCAAGTGCTGTACCGACCGGCGGGTTTGGAACAGTGCCACTCATCTTAAATACGTTAACTATATATAGTGGGTGACTTGCGGAGATGTATACTATAAAGGAAATAGGGGCAGCTTGACGTGAAACCGTAAGGCTCCTTCACACTTTTGTCTTCGTATATCTTGAGGATAGCTGCCTGCGTGGGCACCTGCCGCACGCGTGGTTTAATAACCTGTACATCAAGTGCCCCGCGTCACAGTGTACGGCATAGCCGCTCACGGCTTTAGAGAATGAGAGGGGCAGCGTCCGCAGCAAGGATGGACGCGGCCGTGCCTCCTGTCTGAGGAGGATTTCCATCAGCGGGCCGACTTTGATGTATGGCAGGCGGCAAGTGCCGCGATCAAGCCGAGCGTTCAGGGCGGCGACCGAGTGCAGCGGGTAACACAGCTATATATACGATCTTGGCCGCTGGGACATTGACGTGAGCTCAGCGCTGGGTGGTTAATTTGGCCCCGTACGTGAACGTGCATCCGACGCTGCTTGTGTGCCAAAAGAAACGTGACCATTGATAAGTGTACACCTCCAGAAGTGCATGTAGAAGCTGGGCTGGCTGGCACAAACCCATTGTAAACACAAGGTGAAACGTATAGATGAAGACGCTCCAGAAAGGCACGTTCCTATCATTTGCAGAGTTGGCCTCGCGTTTAACGTCAAAGCGTGATTTGGACTGGGTTGTGCTGCTCGGTTGTGCTGCATGGTTCGTGCGGAAAGATTTTACACTCTATATGCAGCACCTTGTCAACAGATGTTTGTATAGTTAGAACAGAAATTAGCAACAACGCAAAATCATTAAAAACCTAGATGATGACGCTGAGTGTGCCATAGGACGACCTATTACAAACAGCTTTCAAATTCACAGATAACCTAGGTAAAGAAGATAGGCGAGGAGAAAAAGAAAACAAGAACGAAATAATACGTAGTCGGGCACACGTTTGGAAGGCTTCAACTACAGTCACCGACAATAAACGTGTGTATACATCCTCTAAACCCCCAGGATAACTGAGAATCGGTGTGCTGAGTACATAATAGCGCACAGACAACGTGGATACGAAGCCGACGCAGGACGCCGTTCCCTGTAAGTGGATTTTAAACGCTATAGCTTTTTTAAAAAACGCGCCCGCGAGTCGCACGCGCTTGTGAGCGCGCCTGGTGGGGCGAGGTGGAAACAGACAAGGGCCGCGCAGGGAGGGGTGCCTGTGTAGAGGGCGCCTTGAACACCGGTGTATACACACTCGTCGGCAGCATCATCAGGGGGGAGTGCATGGAAGGGCACATTTCCGATCGTCCGTCCGTTCGAACAACGGCACAAAAAGCGGTGCGCCCGGCCGCATCTAGCGGCGCTTGGCTGAGCGAAGAGGCGTTGTGTGTAAGTACGCACGCACACGTAGAGCCGGGCGTCGATGGCCATCTGTCTGCTGTCAGGCGGGGATCGGAGACACGCCGTTGCCGCCCCTGCAATTGTGGCACTACGGCGACTGCGCTGGAGTGACTGCAGCAGCAGCAGTTGAGCCCTCCTCGCGATCGCTCTCTTCCTTTGTCTCGCTTCAAGCTGTGCGCGCTGTCGGGATCGCTGCACTACGGTCGCTGTCGCTCGTACGCCCGGTTTAGCGAGCGCGCGCGCTCGTGATGGTGGTGGTAAAAAACATTTATTTCAGAAAAGTTTACTAGAGAGTGCCGACGTGGCCCATCGGCGTGCTAGAGTGGCAAGACCCTATTCCGGGACGCCAGTGGAGCTGGAAGCTGCCCTTGCGCGCTCCACCAAGGAGCGTTGTGCAGCCAAGGTAGAGCAGCCGAGCAGGTGCTCCTCCCAAGCCTCTCTAGTTGGGATAGGAAAAGGGGATGAGAAAGGGACGGGATTAACTGGGCACGATGCTACGACGTGATATGTGTCGGCGAGCACATGACAGGTCGAGCAGGTGCCATTGATTTCCGGCAAAAAGTGCCTGGCGACCGCCGGACTGATAAAGGTGTTCGTCTGCAGGCGGCGTAGCAGTCGTTCGTCCGCTTTCTCCAAACCGCGTGCGGGGTCCGGGTAGAGGCGGCGCGAAGCCCGGTAATAAGCCAAAATTTCGCGAAAGCGCGTCAGGTTGGTATTGCCAGATTCCGTCTCGGGACATGGAGGGGCAACGGCCCGGACAGGAGAAGCGCGGGCAGCGGCATTTGCCGCCTCATTGCCGGGCAGGCCCGAGTGGCCTGGGGTCCACACTATACGAATGGGATGAGGGTTAAAGAGCCAAGAGGCTGCCTGTAGTAGGCTAGCCGCCAGCGGAGCAATGGAACCCTGAAGGTACTGAGAACAGGCCGAGCGCGAGTCCGTCAGGATGGTGCGTGAGGCAGGGTGAGAGGCGGCCAAAGCTATGGCAACCTCTTCAGCGTGCGTTACTGTGTCTGCTCGAAAGGAGAGGCCATCTACGTGTTTGCCCTCTGTAATCACGGCAGCCGTGAAGTGACCCGAGGGGGAGGGACCCGAGACGTCCACGTAGAAAACACCAGGACGATCGGAGTGTCGCGTATGAAGGGCCGCGGCGCGTGCTAGTCTACGGCCAGGATGGAGGTCGGGGTTCATATTACGGGGTAGAGGTTCCACCCATAGCTTTTGACGCCAGAGCTCTGGTACCGGCTCCAGAGGGTCTTGGTCAGATATCGGGTTAAGGCCAAGTCTGTGTAGAAGACGGCGCCCTGAAGGCGTCTGCGACAGTCGATTGATTTGGTTAACGCGATGAGCTTCGCGCATCTCTGCAAAGGTGTTGTGTACCCCCAGAGCCGTGAATCGGCTGTTGGAAGTTGCAATAGGTAGGTCCAGAGCGCGTTTGTATACTGAACGAAGAAGGACGTCCAGCTGGTGCTCGTGTCTACGACGCAGGCGAAGGTAAGGCAAGGCGTAGAGGACGCGACTGGTCACAAACGCGTGGGCCAATCGGAGGGACTGAGACCCGCGGAGGCCGCCGCGCTTGGTAGACACTCGCCGTATCATGCGGCTCACCTGTTCGCTGGTGCGTCTGAGGCCTGCTATTGTGCCCTTTGGATCCAAGGATGATGTGAGGTGAAGGCCAAGAACCCGAATATTTTGCACTGACGGGACGGGCCCGGACGGAAGAAAAATTTGAGGCGGCGGTAGCGGAGAGACTGAAAGAAGAGCCGATTTAGCTGGAGAGCACTCCAGGCCGCATGAACCTGCGTAGGTGTCCACCAGAAGGGCAGCCTTTTGCAGGCGTTCTTCGATTTGCGCTAAGGAGCCGGTGTTGGTCCAGATTGTGATATCGTCCGCATATAGTGCGTGTTGTATTCCCTCGACCTCGCTTAGAAGAGAGGGGAGGTTCATCATCGCCAGGTTAAAAAGCAGAGGAGACAGGACTGCCCCTTGAGGTGTACCCCGCGTGCCTAATAAGTAAGGGCCGTGTTCGGTAGAATTAAGGCGAATGAAGGCGGTGCGATGTGATAGAAACGCGCGAATGTAGTTGAAAGTCTTCTGCCCGCAGTTTGTGGTAGACAGGTTAGTGAGTATAGTGCTGTGTTTGACGTTGTCGAACGCCCCGCGGAGATCGAGAGCGAGCACGGCTTTATGGTTATGGCGCATAGTAGTCGGCTCTATGATATCGTGTTGAAGCTGGAGCAGGACGTCCTGCGCCGACAGATGTGGGCGAAAGCCAAACATCGTGTCGGCAAAGGTCCTCCTGGCCTCCAAGTAGGCGGAAAGGCGTTCGCGAACCATGGTTTCCATGAGTTTGCCTGCGCAAGACGTAAGTGAGATGGGTCTCAGTGCCTCAATACTAATGGACTTTGCCGATTTGGGAATGAATGTCACGACCGATGTGGTCCATTCCGTTGGAAGCGGAGAACCGTCCCATATCGAATTTATAAGGTGGAGTAGCGAGAGGTGTGCTTGGTCGGGAAGATTTGCCAGGAGCGATACTGTGATTCCGTCGCGTCCAGGGGCCGTGCCCCGTCGCATGTTCGTGAGTGCAAATCGTAAATCAGAAAGTATGTATGGGGCGTCGAGGTCGGTGTTCGGGGCGCCGGAATACGTATATGCTGGGCCTGCGGGATCAATTGTGCGGCAGATGTAGCGGTCACAAAGTTCTCGCGCGAGTTCATCCGTAGTGCCCTGAAAGGCATGCAGAACACGGTGGAGCTGGCGTTGCGTTTCTCCCCTGGTGGTGGAGGGATCGAGAACGCTTCTAAAGAGTCGCCACGCACTCTTAGAGCTCATCTGCTTTGCAGCCTTCGAACAGGTGTCTGCCCAGTTAGCATCGGAAAGTTGTGCGGAGTATGCGGCCGCCTCTGCAGTGAGCGCCTCAATGCGAGCGCGAAGTTTCCGATTAAGTTTGTTGCGTTTCCAGCGCCTTATGAGCCCGCGGCGAGCGTGCCAAAGATGTAGGAGGTGTGGATCGATTGCAGGAGTCAAATTAGAGGTTGCAAGGGTGCGAGTGTTCGCTTGTTTCATATGAAGAGCGTATGATGCCCACGCTGCATATTCGGTCGAGGAGAGGCCGGCGGGGAATGGTTGCATTCTGAACCGAGTCCAATCGGTGAGACGGGCTTGGCCCCAGTGTTGGCGCATTTTCTGCCGCGGTGTGAACGAAATGCGGAGTAAAAAGTGATCGCTGCCTAGGGTTTCGCCTAAATTCTCCCATGTAGCATCGCGGATGTGACGGGTGAGGGAGAGGTCGGGGCACATGTCTCGCGTGACCGAGTTGCCGGAACGTGTGGGTTGTGCCGGATCGGTAAGAAGCGTCAGGCTCAGCGAGGAAATGAGCTCCTTGAGCTCTCTGCCCCGGGCCTTCTCGTAGTGGTAACCCCAGTGAGGGCTGGGGGCATTAAAGTCCCCGACAATCACCAGTGGTTGTCGGGCCGCTATACGCAGCGCCCGGTGGAAGAGATGCGCAAACGAAGCCCTTGCAAGGCGAGGGGACAGTACACGTTTAATATATGTATTGATGGTTGGCCCCTCCGCTGAGACAGCACTGATATCATGCAGTAGTCGTAAGGAAGATCCAGATCGAGGTCAATCTGTACCGCCGTGTAAGCTTTATGCACGAGGAGGCATGTGGTGGTGCCGCCTACATAGGAGCAGTATCCAGAAAGGGATGGAGCAGGGCCAGATTCTTGGAGCGCCAAGACGGCCGGCTGAGAGCCAAGTGAGCTGAGGAAAAGGGAAAGATGTGAACGCTTTCGCCTGTTCCCGAAGCCTCCAGGGTTCCACTGTATGATCTCGAATTTAGACGCAATGTTTGAACGGGACGTACGATTGGTAGCCATCGTGACTGTCTTAGGTTTTATATTTGGTCCTCCATGTCCCGCTCGGATTCCTCAGAGGCAGGGAGGGGCACGGAGGCCGGATTGTCCGACGGCGGGGTGGTGGTAGCCACCTTACGACGACGCCGTGGAGCTGTACCCTCACTGCTCACCGAGCAGGAGCGGGAACGCGATGCCTTGGGTTGAAACTGGGTGATTGCCCAGGCTTGAATAGCCTGGGTAACCTCTACTACTATGCGTTGGACCGAGAAGCTGGTGAGGAGGTGATTAATCGAAGCTTCGACGCGCGTGAGGCGTTCCTCTACGCGCGGGGTGCGCTCTTCGCTAGGGAGAGTTTGGTTAGCGGGCAAGATAACCTGAGGTGCCCCAGGAGCCTCAAGAGCTTCTGGAGTAGATGTGGCACCGGTTCCGAGTGCTGGAGTACAAATGGTTGCTTGAACCGGCGGTTTAATGGGAGTGGGCTTAGCGCTAGGACTAAGCTTGGACGTAGCTGGCGTAGCCGCCTGGACAGAGGAGGCAATACCGGATGGCCTTGCAGTGCACTGTTGTTGGGGTTGAAGTCGCTTATTTAAGAGTTCGAGTTGTTTAGTTAAAAGAGAATTTTGCTTTTGAAGTGCCGCAACTTGCTGGCGAAGGGCCGCAAGTTCGGGAGAAGGAGGATCGACAGAAGGGGGTGAGAGAGGCTTAGAAGCAGCTTTCCCTGCCCAACTGCTCACCTGAGGTACCACCGCTGGTGCTTCGAGCGGTGGGAATGCCTGAGTGTTGGCGTGGAGTGGTGGAGCCGACTGATGCAGGTTGGTGCCGCTGTCTGGCTGTGACGAACATGAGGTGGTCCCTCGAGCAGATGTTGAGGGCTGCTTGCGTTTCCGATATTTTCGATATTTTGCCGTGCAGCCACTGGTCCCAGTCTCATGGGCGCCGTGGCAGAGGAGGCACTTGGGGTGGCAGTCGTGGGCATTGAGACCTGCAGGTGCGGGGGTTCCACATTTGGCACACTGCGTTGGAGCGGGGTGAGGACACTGAGGTGGTCGATGGCCGATGGTACCGCACTTGGTGCAAACCGGGACCGTTTTCTTGTAGGCGCGGATGTACGTCGCCACGCAGTGGTAGAAGAGGAAGCGGGGTAACTTCGTGCCCTCGAAAGTCACCACCGCCGCCGCGGAATCTCCGAGTTTGCGGACCGCAAGGATAGTACCTCGAGGCCAATACAGTTCAGACTTTATCTTTTCCGGGCTTTCAGCAGGGTTTACGTTGATGACGCCCCTGCATGTATCCCCTGGTGCCTTGGCGTGGCCTCGAACGGGCAGCTGCTGATCCCCCACTTGCAGCTGGAAGTCCCCGAGGAGTCGCTGTGCCATAGGCAAAATGGTGGTGCTACAGACCAAGATGTTCTGTTCCCAGATTGGCCACACTTGAATTTGCGTGGTAGTCCGGTCGCCGAGGTAGCTGCGGATGGCGTTGTTGCGAAGGCGGACCGATCCCGCCGAAGCCACCACTGTTGCGAAGCCACCTCCGTGACCCCACCGCTGACCTCCACTGTTGCGAACGACGGACCGATCCCGCCGAAGCCACCACTGTTGCGTAGCGCCGGGCCTATCCCGCCGCTGACCTCCACTGTTGAGAACGACGGACCGATCCCGCCGAAGCCACCACTGTTGCGAAAGACGGCGACGCCAACACGGCCCCGGAGGCGCCACTGCTTTCAACTCCGCCGGGAAGGTCACCAGCCGTTTGGTAGCGTATGTTTATCAGCTCGCGACTGCTTCTGCGCAGAGCTGATAAGACGAGCGGACGAGACGACGGTGAGTTAAACAAGGTTTATGTACAGCATATTTACAAAGGCGTTACAATTTCGGCACTGGGGCCGACAGAGACTCGAAGAGCCGAGCTCTTCTCTCTAACACATAGGTCAGTCTTTCACCTAAGACCGCTGACTCACACACATGTCGGCACTCCGACACGGGGACGCCTCTCACATAGGACCGCCGATCGCGACACGCCGCAGGGCTTCTTTTATTTACACCGGGTCCCACCAAAGTGTCCAATCAGAAGCGCCGCTGGTCGTCAGAGCAGATTCCGCCAATGGGGGTCGCCGCGCCATGCGTCAGACCACCCGACACGCGGCCGCCGGCTCGCTGTCACGTGCGCCGCTGACTCACTGCACATGGGCCAGAGGGGCGCCGCGCGTGTTCACGCCGTCGAGGTGATCGCGCCAGGCAGACTGCGGGCTGGCCTTGACCCAGATTGCCTTTTTCCGAGGCACGGACGTTTGACGAGGACTCGCTGGCATAACAGCACCCCCGCCGCCAGACAATGCACCGGAAAGACGAGCTGCTTCCACGGGGCTCGGATGTCAGGTGCGCTCGTTCGCCAGGTCCCTCCAGGTTCGCCTCCAGGGCCATGGGGAGAATACAGCTCCAGACTGTTCCGGGAACACATCCCATTTTTGACGACGGATCCCAGCTCCACTGGCTCGTCGCCACACCTTGTCGACCAGCTTCACTCGTCTCTTCTGACCATCTTCGGTTTCAGCACTTGTCGATGGTTCTGCAACTTGCCAAGAACGGATCGACAACAGACAACACACGACACACGCAAGTGCCTTCGGTCACCCGACAGAACACCAGACCAAGTATAATACAACATATACCTATCTACGTGTTTATCGGAATTTTGTTCCCTCTACATCAAGAGGCACACGTGGGACAAAAGACTCTTAAAATGACAACTCAATTTTTTTTTTCCACGTACAACAACGTAACGAATTAGAATACCACAAAGTTGGCCTCTTGAGATCACTCTGAACGAGAGCGCTCAGCCCAGGTCGTAATGAGGTAAAAATTTTGCCCCGAATCGCCAACGAGAAACCGAAAGGTTGAGAAGTTACTAGCTGGAACTCACTGCTCAATGCACCTGCCTTAGCGTTTACCTTTCCTTTATTTTTTTTTTTTTTTGATAGCGAACGTCAAAGTTGCGCTGTGGAGCAACATGCTCCACTTCAGTAACCGGCCACTTTTAGGCGACGATACCTATGCGGCACCAAGAGCGGCTCACACTTTCGACGTTGCACATGAGAACAACGATACGGCTTGCTACGGATTGACTCCTCACCGCTTAGCTCGATATCGTGTTCGATCACCCTCGTGTTTCCGGGGCGGTCCGAAAACACGTCTTCAAACTCGGAACCAATCTTTCTCAGGTCCTCTTTCTCAGGTCCTCCTTCACTTAAGCTAGGCTCTAGGTTTATCTGCTCCCAAATTACTTTCGATCCCCCTTCGATCACCTCACTAGAACTCAAATTTTCTGCTCCCTCTTCCTCTGAAGCCTTCAACAGCTGATTTACGACCGCTTGATGTTGAACATTGGGTTTCATCAAGTTGTAAATTTTGTTCTGCCGCCTTCCTACTTGCACCTCATAAGTTGTATCGCAAGGCTTCGATAATACTGTGGCGGGCCCTTCCCAATCAACCTCAAGCTTGTTCCTTTTGGGTGGCTGCAGCCGCATTACCTGATTATCAACTTCAAAAGCGCGCTTCTTCCCCGATTTCTCGTAGTGCTCCTTCGACAGCACTTTTGCCGCGTTTTTCTGGCTTTCCACGAGCGCTTCAATTTGGCTTTCCACTAGCGCTTCAATCGAGAGATCCTCACTCTGCCCTCGAATGAGCGTCTCTCGATCAACTCTCGGCAGCTCGCTCCAACTTTCCGCTACAGGCGAGAGCGTTGCAGCCCTCTCGCTCTGACTCAATGGCGCCATGTCGTCTCCCCTTTCTCCGGAAACCGCGCCGGCCGCTCCCGCGACGGGCCGCTCGCGTGACTGCTCACATGACTCATGCGGAAAATTTCCTTTCTGGGGTTCCGTCGACCCGCCGACAAGGTCACTTGAGAGTTCACCGCATGGAACCAAGTCAAGCTTCCGCGAAAGCTTTCGCGCTTGCGATCGCGTGGGAGCCATGCACGCTAAGTTGGGGAAGAACGATTTGCCCTGCTCTTTGAGAAGCTGCTCCGAGTTGTTGGAGAAAAGATAAGAAAAACGACCATTCAGCGCGGCAGACACAGCCGCTTCGGTGCAAAGCTTACCGAACGGGCCTTCAATGACAACGGTGGCGATTGGTAAGCGAACACTCTGCTCCTCGGCGACTTGCCTGATCCACGCGCATTCTCCTGTGAAGTCATCCGGAGACACCAATGAAGGATGGACAACGTCCATGGTTGCCGCTGAGTCTCTAAGTGCTCGGCACGTTTTCTCATTGACCCTAATTTCTTGGAGATACGGCTCCAACAACCGAATGTTTTTTTCTGATTCTCGGATCGTTGCGAAGGCAAATTTTTCGTGACAGTTTCTCGCGATGTGCCCTTCCTTTTTACAGTTGTAGCAGATTAGCGGCTTCCGTTTGTTTTCCGATTCAAATGCCTGTGTGGTAGAAACCTCACTCGATCTCTCCGCTTCTGTTTGCCCTTCCCCTACACTGTCCTTCGTAAGAGACGGGTCCTTTTTGAAATTACGGTGCGGAACGGGTTTCCGTTGATCAGGTTTCCTTGAAAAGCCCTCTTTCTTTTCATCCTTTTCAACGCGCGCTGCCCTGCTATGCAACTTTCGGCGAGTATAATACTCCTCAGCTAACTCAGCTGCCTTGTTTAACTGTACGTCTCCAAGTCTGTCCTGCAGCCAAAGTTTGACATCCTCCTCGATGCAGCGGTAGAATTGCTCCAATGCAACGCATTCCACCACTTTATCGCGGTCGTCATAAACACCTTCGCCCTTGAGCCATTCAATCAAATCGGCTTTAAGACGAAACGCGAAGTCAACATGTGACTCATTCCCATTTTCAGCATACCGGAACCTTTGCCTGAAAGCCTCGGGTGACAACTTATAACGTCTCAAGAGCACTTCCTTAACCTCGTCATAGCTCTCAAACGCTTCCCTAGACAAGCAAGTTATCGCGTCGGACACTTCGCCGGGAAGAAGAGCTAGCAGGTTCCGCGCCCAAAGAGACTGCTCCAAAGCATTTCGCTCACAGACGTGTTCAAACTTGACGAGATACTTCGCCATGTCCTCGCCTACTACGAACGGTGGCAGTTGGTCCCGAATTCTGAAACCGCTGACCTGAATCGTCGGAGAAGCTACGCTAGGCGCCTGCGAACACTGTAGGATTGCCAATTCTAGTCGTTTAAACTCTAGGCGCTCTTGTCTCTCGGCCTCCTCGCGCTCGCGACGTTCGCGCCTTTCAGCTTCTTCACGTTCGCGAGTTTCTACTTCTCGCCTTTCAGCCTCCTCGCGGCGTGCTTTGATATCCGCCCAGGCCTCATCGACTTCCTCAGCCGACACTCTTTCATCCTTCATGATCTCAAGGATCGCTTGCTTTCGTTTCGCACGGCCTAAAGTAATGCCGAGTTCCTCACAAATTTCGATGAGTTCCTTCACTTTAAGGTTCTCCATCGTTCACACTAGCCTCTTGCTGTTTGCCCCTGTTAACAATTTACTTGCCGTACCCACTATAAGTCAACTAGCAAGACGCGCAAGCAACTTTTCACTCTCCCGTGTTTACCCCCTCCGCCTTAACTTTGGTTTCAAAGCACTTCGACTTTGCTTGAAACGATCAAAGCTCACTCTAATGCTTCACACAGCCCTTCTCTAAACTACTACAACCTGAGCTAGAGTAGTCTGGTGAACTGAGGGGAAAACATCAGGCACTCACCGCATCGATGTCGCTGACGCCGGCCGATCCCGCAGCTGCCAACCACTGTTGCGAAGGCGGACCGATCCCGCCGAAGCCACCACTGTTGCGAAGCCACCTCCGTGACCCCACCGCTGACCTCCACTGTTGCGAACGACGGACCGATCCCGCCGAAGCCACCACTGTTGCGTAGCGCCGGGCCTATCCCGCCGCTGACCTCCACTGTTGCGAACGACGGACCGATCCCGCCGAAGCCACCACTGTTGCGAAAGACGGCGACGCCAACACGGCCCCGGAGGCGCCACTGCTTTCAACTCCGCCGGGAAGGTCACCAGCCGTTTGGTAGCGTATGTTTATCAGCTCGCGACTGCTTCTGCGCAGAGCTGATAAGACGAGCGGACGAGACGACGGTGAGTTAAACAAGGTTTATGTACAGCATATTTACAAAGGCGTTACAATTTCGGCACTGGGGCCGACAGAGACTCGAAGAGCCGAGCTCTTCTCTCTAACACATAGGTCAGTCTTTCACCTAAGACCGCTGACTCACACACATGTCGGCACTCCGACACGGGGACGCCTCTCACATAGGACCGCCGATCGCGACACGCCGCAGGGCTTCTTTTATTTCAACGGGTCCCACCAAAGTGTCCAATCAGAAGCGCCGCTGGTCGTCAGAGCAGATTCCGCCAATGGGGGTCGCCGCGCCATGCGTCAGACCACCCGACACGCGGCCGCCGGCTCGCTGTCACGTGCGCCGCTGACTCACTGCACATGGGCCAGAGGGGCGCCGCGCGTGTTCACGCCGTCGAGGTGATCGCGCCAGGCAGACTGCGGGCTGGCCTTGACCCAGATTGCCTTTTTCCGAGGCACGGACGTTTGACGAGGACTCGCTGGCATAACAGCGTCGCCCGCGCGATCGGCCGGGACAAATGTGCGTAGCTCGCAGGGAACGCGAGGTTTAACTACTACGATGTAGTCGTCGCGAGAGAGGCGAGGAGTCTGACGCGGACGCCACTTGCGTTGCTTCACTGGCTGCGAGGACGGAGCAGAGGTAGGCACACCACCGGAGGGATGGAGCGCCGGCGTTCCTTGCAAGGCTGGGGAATGGCGGCCAGCTGTGGCGTCTCGTTGTTGTTGAGACGCAGGCTTCGATTTCGCTTGCTTGCGTTGCCACAGTCTCACCATGTCGTCGAGGTATTCATCTTCTGATGGCATGGTGTTTTCGGAGGATGAAATCTCCATAGACAGCATTTGGCTTGAGGTAGGATCATAGCCCGTAACCACGTTAGCGGCCGCCATCGCCGGGCTGAGAGCCCTTAGCGAGGCGGCGTTGTAGCCGGGAGTGAAGGACGTCCCTCAAGTTGTCAAAACTGGACCCACCTGGACGAAGGTGTTGTCTAGGCGAAGCGGAGAACTTGGCGGTGACGATAAATCCAAGTTTCAGGGGTACCAAGGTGGATGTCCGCAGAAATAGCATAAAATCTACGGAGGCGATGTGGAGTGCGTCCGTCACCATCGAGCGCTCGCAGCGCCCCCCCGCTCGTGATAGTGCTCGCGTTTCGGGCGCGACAAGTGGGCATGGCCACGTAGAGAAGGAAACAACTTTTATTTGCCCGGTAGACCGCGGCGTGTGCCGTCGGAAGCTCCTGCAGAATAATCCCCTAATGCGCAGACGAAATTACGGAGCCTGTCGTCACGAATAAGCAGTGTCACTGCCATTACAACACGGGCAGCCAATGTGTGTTTCAATTCGCCAGCATTCTTCGCGACAAGGGAACACATATCATTTCGTCAGTCGATTGAGGTCAATCAAGTTAAGTCGAGTATGTCCATATCATAATAACCATTCATATCACAGTTGGCTTAGAAGTGCTGGCTTTGCGTGCTGATGTGCATCTTTCTCGTTGGTTTTGCTAAATATTTTTTTTCCCGTTGCGTGCCACACTAACAATGTTCAGGCGATGTCAAGTTCATTGCCATCATGCGTACTTTAGTCCTGACACGTCAGGCAAGCCACGAGATCCACGTACCTTTATATAGCCTTAATGGAACAAAGTCCATTACTCAACACGGGCTTATGTGCGCATAACTCATCAATCTCAATATCGCAAAACACATACCCGCCTTTTTATATTATTCCCACTACAGTAATTTCGTCCAAGCCGCACTGGCACCGTCATCTACCCACAACTTCCTGTCGTCATTTTTAAGCGGCTTCTAGTTGATCCACAAGCGCAATAGAAATCAATGCCGACTATAGGCCGTTTAAAAGCTTCCACCACCTACTCGGGCGTGCGCAGAGGCAAGGCCGCAATTACCGGCGCCTGCTTAAGAAGCACGTGCCGCGAAACAAATGAGCCGTTCCGGAAGGCAACACGCCCACACACGCCCCTTGCACTCAAATACCCGTCACGCACCAATATGGAACATTGCACGCACGCAACCACAGCGCTCTTCGCGCAGCAGTTTAAGCGCCGCGTAACCTTATAGCCGAATTCACGCGGCGATCAAAGGAGACCGCGCCGCGTAACTAGGGCAGTAGCGAGAGGAAACGAAGAGGCAAGGGCGGGGAGCTGCCGTAGGAACTGTCGAATGTTTTGGGGCCCCGTGTTCGTGCGGCCAACTAATTCACAGCTCACGAAATCGTCCTTCGCCGCTCAACAACCGTGCAAGGCGGAGAAGGCGTGACTCCGGGGTCGACACCCAAACGCCCTCTCTTCCTCGTCCCTGCAGTACGCGGTGTGGTGAATAGACTTCGTTGAATAGCTGCGGGGATTAACGCCTTGTTGCCGCGGGCTGTGCCTACTTCACTCGGCTCCCCTCCTCCCCGCTTGTTACGCGCTTGCTTATTTTTGTTCCCCATTTTGCCTCGCGTGCCTTTGTAATGTGCTACTGTGCGCCCGCTTCATTCTTTCGACACGCTCTTCTCTCGACTTTCTGTGAAGCCCGGCTCTGGCGTGGCCGATGAGCTTTCGGTTGATCCACAATGCCCGTTGCGAAACCGTGACGCGAGCGAATTCGCGGCGAGTGACAGAACGTGCCTTTGTCGTTCGCGCATATTCTTCGCGCTTGCATGCTTGCGAGTGAAGCGCCTCGTTCACATAAAACGGCGTACACTTTAGGTGGGTTCGCCACAGACGGCTATAGTGAACCTGCCTGAAAAGCGTCGCATAATTACTGGGCGAAAATAGGATTCTTTCTTAGCGTGGCTTGGTATATTTGCAGTCCTCCACAAACTTATTCTATGAAAGGAATTGCCAGAAGCTCCATCTGTACAAATACTCGGTTTAATAGGGAAGCGTATCAACGCGGATCATAATGGACGCGTGTGCACGTCGGTGGTATATGAATCGTTTGGCAGTGGTTGGCCATTACATCCGCGAGATTTCGGTCTCGATCATGCACGAGGTCACCGCGGGACGGCCACTTGCCAGTTCTAACCGCTTCTGCTTTCATCAATGATTTGAGAAGGGCCGAAGCAACGCTGAAAAACGAGTCTGTATCTTGGTTGCTATAAACATGACGGTTCAAGGGGAAAAAATCTTTCTTAATATATGTCTGCCTTAGTTTTTTCGAAAATTTGATGAGTCAATGAAGCGTTTGAGGCATCACGTTTCTTATTGGAGTGTCAGAGCCCGCTTCCAGGTCGGAATGCATGACTAATGCACAGACAGCTACTTTCTATATACGCACGGATGCGATGCAATCTTATGTGAACTTAAGGTTAACGTTTCCTTAGCGAAAAGTATAGATATAGGTAGTGTTTATACTTGTAAGAAGAATGTCTATGCATTCGATCTATGGCCGCCGTAATGGTTGAGAGCATGATTAAGGGGCTCTGCTGCTGACCCAGAAGACGTAAGTGCGATTTAACTTGTGGAGATTGTATTTCAATAAAGACGGAATGGTAAACAGTGTGTTTACATTTCGGGTGCATGAAGAGCCCTTGAGGGGGAGGAGGGGGCGAAATTTCCGCCGCCCTCCACTGCGGGACCCCCCATAACCGTGTCATGATTTGATTGTGCGACGTAAAACCCCCAGCAATTATTATTATTATACGCTGTCAGTCACAATAACAAATGCGTGCGTCAGTGTTACACCTGTCGATCATCACAACGTTTCGAGCATAAGATGGTGTCTAAAACATGCATGGTGGTCTTAACGTACTTGAACTGGTATAGCGCATTACGGGGAAGAAGAAACGGCCGAGCAGACCGACACAAGAGGACAGAGCGCTAACTTCTAACTGAGCTTTATTGTCAAACTGCATCAAATATGTAGACCGGCGCAAGCATACAAAACCACCCTAACGCAACGACAACATAACACACAACATCACATCGTCACATTTGATGCAGTTTGACAATAAAGCTCAGTTGGAAGTTAGCGCTCTGTCCTCTTGTGTTGGTCTGCTCGGCCGTTTCTTCTTCCCCGTAATGCGCTATACCAGTTCAGGTACGACGAACCAACTCGCCCAATCTTCAACACTCGTGGTCTTGACGTGTTTCCGGCACCCGCAATTGAATCCGGCTCTCGGGGTACACTTATACACGCACATGTTTTTGAAAAATACAGGACGTGTCTTCAAACGCCAGCCTATTACATTCCGTTTGATCAGACGTTTGCTCTTGGCTAACGTGCATGTACGCTATAGAGGGCAAATAGTCGGACTAACGTGCCTTGAGTGAACAAACGTGAATGAATAATTCCAGGAACGAACACGCCAACTATATATACACTCTCTCTCTCTCTCTCTCTCTCTGTGTGTGTGTGTGTGTGTGTCTAAAAGAGAGC
The DNA here is from genome assembly GCF_013339725.1 of Rhipicephalus microplus. Taxonomy (NCBI): domain Eukaryota; kingdom Metazoa; phylum Arthropoda; class Arachnida; order Ixodida; family Ixodidae; genus Rhipicephalus; species Rhipicephalus microplus. The sequence continues at coordinate 264,982,729 of NC_051165.1, read as the reverse complement.
GTTCGTGCGAGTACGGCTCTAGCCGCAGAAAGGGCGTGATGCGCTACGATCCGTCCGCGTGATGAATCGCACTGGGCTTTTTCGCGAAAGTGCTCGCCCAACAATGGGCGCGCGCGGTGATTAGCGCAGCCGTCCATTCGTTCTGGCTGTCAGTGAAAATGCGAGCAACCAAAGCAGCGGTGTCTACACGTCCGTCCATTCACGAGGTGTTTTCTGCTTTGCTTAACATGGCTGCGCGGCGTGTATACCGAATCGTAGGACTGCCTGCCGGAGTTGTTACACGTCGCTACTCTACTCGCAAGGAAAATGTCCGGCACGGAAAGTGTTTCAAGGCTTACATAGAAGGCTTGTTGTTTCCTTTGATTTATACGGTGAATTACGAAACGAGTTTGCATGCCGCTGTAGACCTTGTTAGTCGAACTAGCGGATATCGCGTTCCGAGACCTTCCTGTAATAACACGACAGTTGCAGGAGGAAAAAAAACTACTACGTTTAATTCGAAATACCGTGAATACCACAGCCTGAACAAAATGACTCTCATATAAGCTACTTCACTGCAAGTTCAGATGATGCAAATTATTTTTACTTTAAAAAAATGTTATCGGCATATTCATCGACTTGGATAAGATTACTTTGCGAAAATGTATCGAATAAGACCATGTATATACATTCTTTAACCGAAACTTTTCTCGAACCATGTTTCGTCGAATTCGTGTTTAAAGCACAAGCTTTTTTAGGTGCACATAAAACGAGGACAGAACAGCAGGAATTTGACAGGACGGCGCTTAAAAAGTTTTCGCTTTGAACATAAATGATAGCCAATTTCGCCGTCTTGTTTCGTAGAAATCGGCTTTTAATATACGTATACATACGTGGCTTCAGATGCGCTACTCAGTGATTTATATGCGCCGGGGATATTCGCTCACAACAGAACACTAGAGCTAGTCCTTCTTCAAATGCATCGTCTTTGTTTTTTTCACACTATTTTCTTTTTACTATAACACTTGTGCAAAACAGCATTGAGCTTGATCACGAAATTATTGGTTATTATCATTGGGCTACGTTACCTATACATGTATTTATGTCAATCGAAGATCGATGTGCACCCTACATCACTAGCCGATAGTATAGTTGACGATTATCTCCAAAAGTTGATTTTTTTTTAGTCAAAGAACAATGAAACGTCGTATTTATGCACTGTGTGAATGAGTGTGTTGTGGAAAGTAGCGCGCAGTGTAAGTGTTCACATGATAACTGAAGGTATGTTTTTCGAGAGCCAGTTCTTCTCACATTTTACTTGGCTCCTTCCGCTATATACCTTCTCGACTTTCGCACTGGAGATTTTGATTCACATGCGAACCATCTATAATATGAAAGTTCCCCTGTACGCATGGCACATGTGCCCATGCATGGGCGTAACCCTCCTCCGATTACGAAATGGAAACGTTTTACAGGGAAAGCTGCTATGAGATCACAATACATGGGTCACGCGCGGCGCCGTAGTTGTCCGCCGCCGCCGCCGGTGTCCGTAATCACTATTGTACGAAGTAAAAAAAAAACTTTATAAAAAACATCAAAGACTTGTGGTAACGTCATGGGATTCGAACACGGGTTCATTGCGTGCCAGCCCAGCATTTATACCGCTGATCCACGCCGGTGATCAGGACTCGTTCACAAACTTCCCTTAGGCAGGCTGCAGGATGTCGGGAAAGGAATCGCGTTAATATGAGTAATTAAGGGTTTCAGAACAGCAAAGGAACAACCAGGCGTCACACATTGCGAATCGCGTAACGAGTGGGTCGGATCCAATGCTCCAACACAATACAAAAGCTTGTTCTTCATCCCCTGTGTACTGTCGCACATACCCACTTCATGCGTAATTCGTCATTGTCGTCAGCCACTGAATGCAGCACGAAATTCGCACAAAACACGTTGCAAGTGCTTATAGCGGGTCGGATACCACGCTTCTCCGAAGAATGAAGCAGGATAATATTGCGAATGCCGGACTATACACAGAAAATATGAATATTTATGGTGTAGTGGATAGCAAGTGGGCCTCACATTTGCTATACCTACTACACCATGCTACCCACAACACCCAAAGAGAGTTGAGAACAGGCTCCTAAACACCATTCTTCATGCTTTCGCTGTGACTGTGCGGCGCGTTTCGCGCAGGCTTGGCGATTTTTTTCCGAAGCTGGCATGCTGATTGCCGGCGTTACGTTGTTTTACCTTTGCATTCTTTATGCACAACCTACACATTCTACCTTGTAATACTCACGAAGAGCATCGTATATAGGTGCTGGGGTGCTGGTCGTAAAAAATGGCTTAAGCATAAATTAGCTTGGCATACTGCCTCGTGGTAGCGCCAACATTGTAACTGAAACTAATCATACATAAAGCTTTCTTTCTTTCTTTCTTTCTTCTTTCTTTCTTCTTTCTTTCTTTCTTTCTTTCTTTCTTTCTTTCTTTCTTTCTTTCTTTCTTTCTTTCTTTCTTTCTTTCTTTCTTTCTTTCTTTCCTTCTTTCTTTCTCTCTTTCCTTCTTTCTTTCTCTCTCTCTTTCCTTCTTTCTTTCTTTCTTTCTTTCTTTCTTTCTTTCTTTCTTTCTTTCTTTCTTGACGTTGCTTTAGACTTCCTAAATGATCGTCTCTCAACAGTGGCTTTCTTTACGTAGAATCGCCACACCATATATATATACTCTTGCATTCCGTCCAACTTCTGAGTAAACAATGTCCTTGAAGTCATCTCGTATAGTGTGAATTCCGATGAACCCTGCGCCTCGTCAAGCGCGGCGTGGCCGGACAAACATCGATGCCGTATTTTCTGGGAGAGAGAGAGAGAGAGCTTTCGTATATACGTATATACTTGCCCCGCAATCCACGACCGCTTGCGCGTGGCACGCGTCGAATGACACGCCAGGTCACCGCGACGACTTGTATACAGCTCATGCAGCCGCAGAGTGCTCGAGTTTCCTCGAGTACACAAGCTGGTTACTCATACGTTTCACAGGCTGTGAAGTGCTCATGTGATAAAAAACAATGCGATTATACTTGTGGGCGCGCGCTGTCGGAATCGTATATAGCGAAGCACAATTCCCTTTGTGATCTATGGAGTGGTGCTGCAGAGTCTACATACTTCCTGGGGCATGCCGCTGTCGTCGTCTCTCTCTCGGCATCTCCGTGTCAACAAACAGAAGCGAGACTCGGCCGTGCTGCCCGTCGCACACTGCGAACCATTATATCGACTCGATTCCAGGAAATCGCAGCTGTTGCACAAAAATGTGCGCATGGGTCGCATGTTTCGTTTCAGCGGGTAGATGACATCTTCCGGACCTCTGACCCGTTGACGGGTTGAACCCGAAATAATTTATTAGAAGCGCACGGACTCATTCGCTCGCAGCTAGCTGCTGCTGCCTATACTCTTGTATCCCTCACGTCTGATAGGCCAATGCTCTATTGTCTGTTTCCTAGAGGGTGAATTAGACAGTGGCATCCGCTCAAAGAGCTGTATACGCCTTGCTGTTGCGACAATGTAAACAGACAGGTCACACAGCTAGGTTGGACTATATAGACCTGTCAAGCAAATCAATATAACAACTATCTTCCAGCTTTTGTTCTATTCCTGCCTTTTATTCTTTCAAACAACGGGTAACAAATCGGACGGTTGTGTGCCGTCTAATCTTCTTGCGTTTCGCAACTCATTTCTCCATCGCTTTGAATGGGAGGGGCCGGAATGCCTTATCTTCTCACTTCGTGTTTCGCTTCGAAATTTTCGAGAATAAAATCTAACTACGCTATTGAAATGACGATCAATAGATGGAACAATGTTTCTTGTGTCTACAACTTTAGACAGTTGTGTCACTATTCCAGTGAATTGCAACTGCGACATCGCATAATAATAATAATAATAATAATAATAATAATAATAATAATAATAATAATAATAATAATAATAATAATAATAATGATAATAATAATAATAATAATAATAATAATAATAATAATAATAATAATAATAATAGACTGATAAATTTCGTGAACAGAAGACATTCAGACTTCCGTATATACTCGCAGTTGGTGCGTTAAACGGACGCCGAACTGTCCGAGTACATCGAACACACGTCTTCTATACATGCCACACTCGCAAGCAGTTCATAATGACACGCGCATGCATGCGAAACACAGAACCGCGTATAATACGCGCTGTCCGTTCAACGACCCACGACGTGCCATGCCGTAATACGACGCTTGACGTAATCGTGTCACCCCGCCGCTGCTTGCACCTGCGAAAGTCGTGGTTTGCGCACAGCGCTCGTGGTGTAAAAAATCTTTCGTCCGGGAAGGGGGGGGGGGGGGGTTGCGTGACCGATCGCCGTCGATCGTTCACAGCGAACGCATAGGAACACGACGGCCGAAGGTCAGTTCCCGTCTCTTCCGCAGCGACGCCAGGCGCTTCACTCGATTCCGAAACCTCTTCTCCATCTCGCTCCTGCGTTTGTTCGTTTCAACCGAAAGTCGCCGTTGTTTGTTTGTTACTGCTGTTCTCGTATTTCGCAGCGCCCGCCGGCACGCACCGGCCGGAGACGTCAGGCGATCGTTAATGTGAAACGTTGCGACTGCGAAGTCTCAGCGGCGCTGGCTCTGCCTACGCGCTCGAGAACATTCACCGCACGACGACATCTGCGGCTGGAAGGCCAGCACTATACTACGTGGATCCGTGACTATCGAGAATCGCGCGACGCGTTGTGTATGCATATAAGCACGTGTATAGACTGTCGCAACGGCACCTATCGGAAACGAGGTGTCCGTTCAGTTTCGAAGGTTGCGCGAATGAGGACTGACAGCGCCGAGAGTGGATAGCCGCCCGCCCCTCTCGCTGTCCGCAGTCTGTCGCAATTGGATCCGACGAACGCGAAACGTGCCAGCCCGATTCGCGAGGGGGCGTCGGTGTCAGTCACACTCGGTCCGGTGTGTTACACTCGAATAATGCCGAGCTCGATTCTTGCTCGTTTTTTCGCTGCGACAGTGCTCCGCGTGGAGTTGCGGCGGGTGCATATGCTTATATCGAGTCGATCAAGGCCTTTGCATTCGTGTTTGGCTGAATGCGCGCGGCACGCGGACACCGCAGACTTGCACGACCTGCAGGCGCAAGATATACTGCAGCGATGCTCTTGAGCCGATTCGCGAGATGTGACCACGTTGCGAATAATATAGCAGCGGCTTAGCTCGGATATGCTATAGGATATACGTATAACGTGAGCTATGGGCGGACGCACGGACGGACAGACAGACGGATGAACCAAGCGGACGGGCAGGCAGAAAGCGTCGGAATTCCTCACTCTGCACAGCTTAGGCAACACGTGTTTTTAGTTTCAAGACTTATCTGACACTGTCTTGCATTCCAGTCATCGTTCCTTCTGCTCCTAACAAGTGTGGAAGCTTGGGCTAGTTCTTGTGTGTTGATAGTGTGAAGTTTTTTTTTGTTTTTTTCTTTTTCAGCGAATGAAGATGAGAAAAAAAAAAGCACAGGGTAAACAGAGTGACCCCTAACGACGGCGGAGGGCGACAAATGGAAAACACCGACAGGCTCATCTGTCGGTGTTTTCGTTTCCTCACCCCCAACAACGACTTTGTCCACCGTCATAAAGTACTTTTGCGTCGGCGTACCCTTTGACGGCGTTACACACATGGGCGCTCACATGTGGTCCTTGTTTGGTGCGGCGAAAACCAGCAGTCGTCAGTTCCTGGAGTAGCCGTATGTGTGTTTCGGTATATGGTAGCGGGCCCACACAGAAACTATCTACACTCATATCCGTCGGCAGCCACTCGGGCAACAATGCAACATCTCGCCTCTAGACCCGGGGAGAGAGAGAGAGAGAGAGAGAGAGAGAGAGAGAGAGAGAGAGAGAGAGAGAGAGAGAGACCATCAACGACAAGCCTCTGGCAGGACTCGCTTCCTGCCCGACCAAAAAAAGCAACGACCTTGCACATTTTGGGGGAAAAACTGCCAAATGAATCGTGAAAAACGCCTCAACAATGAATCGTGACAATTACTTTGACTGCTATCATTACGTATAATTTTTACCCTCACTTCTATTTTCTTTCTTCAACTTTCGTTTCTGAATTTATGGCGAAGAACGGTTGTTAAAGGGCTTTACAGCGATCACGTGCAAGTCTTGCTATAATCTGCGAAAAAGTTGTGTTTTATATGTAAACCGATGCTTTTTTCTTTTCTCTAGTTCTGCTTTAAATATAATCCAATGTGCTTTTTGTGAGGCGCTCACTTTCACAGGTTTCCTTGGAGCCCTCCTGGACACTTATTACCAATGTGTGCTCGCAGGGCAAACCAGTAAAAAATAAAGTGCTATTTGTTTAATAAAATATAGAATTGTGCTGCAGTGTTTAAACCAAGAGACATCAAGGCTATCATTGTACAACTTCCTCTAGTAATTTTCACATGAAGTTTACATTGCGTTGTTTTGCGACAATGCTGTCCAAACATGGTTGCCACGTGTACAAAAAAAAAACATCACAAATAAAAAAGATTTGATGAGAAAGCATCGAGAGGAGTTACATTTACCAAGCTGTTCATTTCAAGACTTATTGTTTTCTGTTTTTCTTCGACATTCTCGGACAGGAGACACACTAAAGGGTCACGGTTATTGAGACGGGTTGATTTTACGACCTCTTATGGTCAAAATATCCGGATAACGTCCGAGTCTGCGGCATAGCCAATCCGGAAAAAAACCTGTGAATCTTAGAGACACGCAAAGCCGCACATCTTACTATTCACCGTTAAGGCAGGCTCAGGTGCACCGGTGAAGCAAACAGAGATCGGCCCCTAACACGTCGATTAACAATGCCACGTGGTGGCACAAAGAAAAATAACAATGAGGGGCAGCGGATATGGATGGGGAGGAGAAAGTTTCTCTCCAAAGAAAAGGAGCCCAAACACCGGGACCGTGTAACCCGAAACTCCTGCAGCTGCACGATATAACCACGTGCGTGGTTCGAGCTTGCTCCCTCTCTCTCTATTTATCTCTCTCTCTCTCTCCCTCCGTGTATGCATTTATGGGGGAGACGCCTCGCTGCAGTGCGCTCACGTGATCGACGCCTCCGCATGCTGTGCCTGAAGAATGAACGAAGGGTGTGGTTCGGGGGTCCTTTTTTTTTGTTCCGAGCGGCAACAGTTCGACGTGGCATACATTGCGTTGCGCACGTATACGCAAGTAGGGGGCGATATCGCGAAATTGACCCACGGAACATCGCTCACTGCATGCTCCGGGCACTCCGAGTGTACAATCACGCTCGCATCTGAAGTGAGCAAGCAATATGGCAGCACAGGATCGGCAGAATGTCGGCGATTTCCGCACGTGCTGCTTTTCTGCTATGCGCCCTGGGCATTCGTACACTCAAGCACTCGTATTCGGCGTACTGAAGCGTGCTACAGGACAAGCCTGTGTCGTTCTTCCTGTATCCAGTGTCGTTATTCGTCCCGTGTCGCGCTCTATTGTTTTTTTTTATTTTTTTCGAAGGGCGGTGGGAGGGGGCAATTCTCTGACGAGAAATATAAAGCAACTAGCCCAGTTTGCACGCTATTGAAGTTCTGTTGCTGGTCTCAAGAAAAAACTGAGTGCGAACTAACCCTCGAACGAGAGCGGCATAGAAGCGACGAGTGTTGATTTTTGAAGCTGTGCGACCATGATCTCAGAACCGAACTTATCCTTCGAGTGGCCTATCCTGATTATTTCGTCAATCGAATAGGGTGTGTACACAACTAACCACCGTTATATATTTGTTCTCATCTCGGTTACTTGCGTTCACCAAAGTCAATCGGCGTTCGGAAACACTCTCCGTGCTCGAATGTAGTGCAGTCAATCAGGAATCTCCCGCAGTCAACCTACATGTCCTTGCTTATCCCCCCCCCCCCTCTTTTTCTTTCTCTCTCTGTCATTCTTTCAGACTTTTTTTCATTTAGCCCACTGCAAATAGAACTTGACATTCAATGCATGGTGAATGTCTACAGAGTACATAATTTTCATGTTGTGGCTGCTGTTCGCGTATTCAGAGTGTAAATGACTGCATATCAGTGCCTATTTCAGCCACTCTTTACCATATCGCCCGTTTCACTGCTTCTTGTTGGTGATAATGATCTGAGGAGGAGGGCGAATCACAGAGAGCTTGTGCACGGTTCACGCACGAAGCAACAATAACTCAGTGGCCACCCTGTAGAGAAACCAATCGTCTCATCACCGATCCCTTTTCGGACATTAGTTGTTGTTGTTCGTTCCCTCTCCTAGTTTTGACCACGTCATTCTGCGCCTCTTCATTTTTCCCCCCCTCCGTTATCTCGCTAACCACGTACACATCCGAATTCCTTCGGGAAGGTAAGTGAAGTAAGCAGAAATAAAGCGGCGACGTCCAGTAAGTAAGCTACGAGGGGGCTGCAGGAAACAGAAAGCAACCAACCAAACAAAAAATGTTTGCAGGCGAGGAAACAGGGTAGGTGGAAAGCGCTGCTTATAACTCATCGAGCGAAAACGGCCGCTGGCACACACGCAGGCCAAGCAACAAGTGCGGCCACGGCTGCGTTTCGTCGTCGCCCTCCCGTCCGTCCGCGTGCAGCGCAACGGTAGAGCTGGCTTGCTGCTAGGAGAACGCGCTCGATGTACAGACACAACTGAGGCCTTCTTCTCCTCGTAGCTGCACGGCTACGGGTCTCCTTCCATTGCTCGCCGCCGCTTAGCCTCCGACCTGCGGATGTCAAACGCAGGTGATGGAGCACGCAGCCTCACTCGCCACCCTTCCTCAATGCGCCCTTCAACAACTCTCTCTCTCTCTCTTCCCTCTCTTCCCGAGCGCTACGTAGTTTTCGCATGTGCGTACGCGAGAGAGTATAGTATATAGTTCGCGTGCACTGTAGACTGCAACCGTCGCAGGCGGCTATGAAGAGAGGAAAGCGTGTACTTTGCGAGAAACGGCACATTTTTCTATACGCTCCCTGAGTGGAAATAAGTTGTTCGCATGTGACAATGGGAAGGTTGCATCGCGACACGGCATCTACTTCAGTAGCTTAACACTCGACAGAAGCCGTGCTGTATGGCCCGAAAGAAATCAAGACAGCCTTCGCTCGGAACGAAATCCTGTTTCTGAGTGCGCTCGTGTAGAAAGCGTATGTAGTTAGTATAGCGTCGTCTGTCTATAGGAGTCTCCTAACGGATCTGGTGCAGAGCAGTGCGATAAAGCTTTGCGTCCCTCTCGCTTCACCGTAAAAGGAAACGCTGCGCATGGCCGTCAGAAATTAAGCTTAAGTGCGAGTTTATACACGCTTCATTCCAATAGAATCTCATTGCTGACAAGACGTACGTGTTCTGGTATGCTGTTGCTTTACAAGGCTGTCTTTGAAAACTTTCAAATCATATTCAACGGGTTCTATACGTAGCTCTCGAATGCGCTTGTTGTATATCCCAATTTAAGATGTTCCCAAGCCGGAATAAGGCTGAAGTGTAACCGAGTCAACGTTTCTCGACAAAGCATTGTGAGACCATGTGCCTTTGCAAGGCTTCCAGCATCTCCAGTCTATCTCATATATCGCACGAGAACCTTTATCGCTTAACAGTGTATCAGGTATAAGCAGGGGAACAACCATAAAGCATATATATATATATATATATATATATATATATATATATATATATATATATATATATATATATATATATATATATATATATATATATATATATATATATATATATATATATATATATACTCCGAGAAGCATGGGCGGCATCCGAGGCCAGTGGAGCCCTGAACTGAAAAGATACGGCCATGGCTTCCAAGACAATCAGTCACCTCACTGGGCCCTTTATGAAATCCCCTATAGGGTAACTCGAAGATGAGAGCACCTTTTTCTTTACTAAGTCGATTGTATTCATCGCCCCGTTCCCGAAAGCTTTCGAAGCTACTCGTATATAGCACGTGACTTTGCATTGTCTCTCTGATTGGAGGCGCTGTAAGCTTTTTGCAACTATTTGCATCATACGTGTCTCCGGGATCGGTCCAAGCTGTGACCAATCGACGATGCCACGTGATGGCGCCGTCATATTGTCACATGATCGTGACGGTGAACGGTAACCGGTAAAGATGAAACTCCTTATTGAGTGAACTCGTCCACAGAAAAAAAAAAAAGAATGACGCAGCGATATCGGCACACATGATATTCGGTCGTCGAATAACCTGACAAGCTGTACGGCACGCCGGCATTCGTACCCGCGGCATCGAAGATCCCAGTGTTATCGCTGGCAGCGCGGCGTATGATCCAGAATAAATTGCAGTGTTCGTGTTTTGTGCGTAATCTAATCGGAAGAGTCCAGAAAAGTCCAAAATAATCGAGAAGGTTCTCGGACGTTCCGGCTAGGCTTGTTGCACGTGGCAGCGTTGCACATGTAACCACTCGGATTGACTGATTGATATGTGGGGTTTAACGTCCCAAAACCACCATATGATTATGAGAGACGCCGTAGTGCAGGGCTCCGGAAATTTCGACCACCTGGGGTTCTTTAACGTGCGCGCAAATCTGAGCACACGGGCCCACAACATTTCCGCCTCCATCGGAAATGCTGCCGCCGCAGCCGGGATTCGATCCCGCGACCTGCGGGTCAGCAGCCGAGTACCTTAGCCACTAGACCACCGCGGTGGGGCCGTGTAACCACTCGGTTACACAAATATAGGGCGACGTGCGCTTCTTTTTTCTTCTATCACGTCCCGATACGTGTTGACCGACGTCATGGCGACATCATGACGTCATAGGGCGATGATGTCGCGTGATCATTTCTCGCATCACTCGTGTTGACAGTCGCTTTTCGTGAGAGATGAAGCATGCAAGGCTTTCGCTTTAATGACGCTTTTATTCATCAATTTCTTTGTTTAGCTTTCATGTGAAAGAGACCGTTCCTGCTTGAGTGTTATATAGTCTTGCCCAAGGGATGGCGCAAAGAGGACTCTATTGGAACTGCCGCGTGTCACTGAGCTGTGGAGGCGTCGGTGGCCTCGACGACGGCGTGATTGACGTCCCCGCGGCTGTCGCCGCAGCGTGACGGACTCTCGGCTTGTTTGCGCCCCTTTCACGGCTCACGTCATTCGGGGGCCGCGCACTTGGTGCCTCTCCAAGGAGACGCGCTCCTCTTCTTCTCCGCATCCCTCGCACGCAACGCCGAAGGTGCCCCGACGTTTGTCTTGTGCGCTATATCGTAACAGCACATCGTAACCAAAACAGCACTTCGTTCGTTCGTATTCCTCAACAGCAGTTTACGAATACATGTTGCGGAAGGAGCCTCTTGAAGAGCTTCGCGAATCCGCTTTCTGCATTTGCAGCAATGGCTCGAGCGCAGCATTAACGAACGAAAAGGAGAAAAAAAAAACGTATGGGTATTCTCCTATAGATAATTTATACATAGTACTTGATCTTGCCCGGATCGGCAAGATCAAATATCAGCGTTCGATCCTGCGAGCACGAGAAACGGCTGGTAGACTGGGTCTCTTCAGCGCCCCTCGCGGCCTGCACCACGCCTCTATCCACCGGTTTGAATGAAGTTGTTCACCACCACCATAAACGTATACGTTTATGGTATGCGTATGGTATACCATACGGTTTAAATACAGGTGGGAAAAGTGTTTATAAGTAGTAAGTGATTGTTAAAAGAGAGAAAAGAAGTTAAAGTGAGCCCCGTAACTGGCTGCATCATGGTGCGACACCTCAACAGTGGCTCACGAAGGAGGGGGGTAAGGAGAAATTAAAAGAAATAGGAATAGAGCGGGGACGGAGACCCACACACATAAATAAGAAGAAAACAGGAAAGATGGACACGTTCGCAGGAGTCCGAGGACGGGGAACCAATCAGCGAGAGCTTCACGGTGTCAGGAGATGGCGTATAGGGCGAGCCGGTCGGCCAGAGCTGTGTTGTCGTCGGAGATCACGGGGGCACAACCGGTCGGCACGAAATCCAGCGAGCGAGTTCCATGTTTATAAGTATCAGAAGATAGCCGTATGACAGCATGCATACACTCTGTTACGAAATTGTAAACGATTCGCTGTATGCTATGTGCTCTTAGAAAAGTTGCTAACGACACAGAGCACTTTGCATTACCATGCATGTGAGAGTTGTAGGCCGTACCAGATTCAGTATAGTTGTACTACCTCGCAACGTGGGATGTAGAACGATGTGTGTTAACATAAAGTGGTACTCTACCATAGGGGAACCGTCCCGTGGGCCTCGAGTAGGTATAGAAGTAGGGCTGTCAGAAAAATTTGAGCACCACTACACCCCCCCCCCCCCCCCCCAACGAAAATTACGAAACATGCTCGGAAGATTTGCTTATTTTCCTAATTTAGGAAAAAGCAACCACGATTCCGCACATGGGTGGATCGGAGACGACAGCGACTGCATGACCAAGAAAACAAAAGTCATATATAGCTTTCAGTCACCTTAATAACAATCACACTTTTTTTTGTGACTTTTAGCAATTTTCGCTATGACGCTCTGTCAGACAGGTCAGGTATAGAGTTTGGGATCGCCACGCAAGTTGTATGTATACGGAAATTAATGAGTGACACCCATCTGAGTGATATGCATGGCTTCGGAACTTTGTTACCGCGACCAACAAACTCGGATCTCGAATTTCAAAATGGAGTTGTTTCCCTTCACTTGACGCGCTCGCTAAATTCAAGTTTCACGGCTTCGCTTTAGGATGAAGGCCATATGATGTGATACATGCACACAGGCACGCGCGTGCACACACACACACACACACACACACACACACACACACACACACACACACACACACACACACACACACACACACACACACACACACACACACACACACACACACACACACACACACACACACACACACACACACACACACACACACACACACGCACGCACGCACGCACATGATAGGGAAATAATCAGCCGGATTTCAAACTTTTTGTGTGCTTCTCTACGTTTCGTGCAAAGAGAAATCGGGAAAGAAGGTCAAAAGAAAACCGCTTGTTTTGTTTATGTCGTTTAACTTTTCACGTTATGTACATGGAGATACGAATAATTTAATGGCCACCATTTCTTGACCGCAGGTCGCGGGTTCGATTCCCGGCTGCGGCGGCTGCACTTCCGATGGAGGCGGAAATGTTGTAGGCCCGTGTGCTCAGGTTTGGGCGCACGTTAAAGAACCCCAGGTGGTCGAAATTTCCGGAGCCCTCCACTACGGCGTCTCTCATAATCAAATAGTGGTTTTGGGACGTTAAACCCCACAAATCAATCAATCAACCATTTCTTGACTTCAATAAATGCTCCTGATTTTGAAAGCTGCTTAATGTTTTGAAAGTCGGCGTAGCGGACGGCTGCGGAGTCTGGATACTGTCTACCACCTGGTGTTCTTTAATGAGCGCAGTCATTGCACAGATCACAGTTCTATAGCTTTTAGACTCCCCCAAAATAAAACTTGTAACACCGGTAAACAAATGACGCTATATCGGGGAATGCGTATATACGGCCGGCGAAGGCACCTTTGTTCCGCCCTATCTAGTTTATACGCGAGCGCGTGAACTTTTCTGGGTGCCGCGGCGAGTCTATATGTAATAAAGGTTAGAGCACGTAGCCCCGCCCACTTCGCGGTTCGTTGCGTCATCTTTCGTGCGCCGTTGCGAGAGCGAGGCGTCGCGTGTACATTATACCCGTACGCTGCACTGCGTATACACGTCTTCTTTTTGAAATGTTGTACACCACGCGCCGACAAGGGGGCGATCCAGGGTTCCCGGCAAGGACCCTTCATTGTGAGCCCGCGATCCCGGAATAGAACTGGTCGCCGCGAAAGAAATTGCTGGCGAGCCACTCCCACCCACACTTTATTACGCGCCGAACGAAGCGGGAGAATGCTAAGCTCGGCAACACGCGCGCAGGGATGTGAGAGCATCATTCCGAGAAGGCGGAAAGGAAAACAAAGGAAATATTAAAAATGGAAGGTACGGAAGGGGGGGTGTAGGTGTGTACACACACGTGGTCCACGCGCTCATATATGTATACACCGCGAGCGGACATATTTATATACACCGCGCCAATAGAGAGACGGCCCCGCGAGCGGGCGGGCGAGATGCTCTTCGTCGTAGCTTCTCTCCTCCGCATTTACCGGCGGCAACAGCCCTTCTCTCCTCTTTGCCGCATGCGCGTGTACTACCCACGCATCTGCGCCTGGTTGCGGCGCGCATACAATGGATGAGCCGCCACGGCTGAGCGCGCATCCCGTAGCGGTTGCATCACAATCACTCTTTCTCTCTCTCTCTGGTCGCTTACAGAAACCTCTGCGCGCTCACCGATGGTCTCTCATCGTCGCTTTCTTCCCCGGGTTCTTTTTTTGTTTCTGTTTTTCTTTTTTTCTTCGCACTGCCTCTTCCGCTCCCGGCGGCTCTCCTCTTCTCCCGCGGGGTCGCGATTAATTCGCGCGGGCGGCAGCGGCGGACGCCGCATTGGACGCTCCGTGTTATCAGGTATGCGCCTCTCCGAGAGCGCACCCCGCCCCCGTGATTCAGGGTCGGATGCCGCACAGCTCTACTAACATTGGTGTGCCCGGAAGACATGAAAGAATGCACGCTACACGTGAGGCCGGTCTGGCATCTCTCTCAGTTGAAGCAGTTTCAAGGTGTAGAGAGAGAGAGAGAGAGAGAGAGAGAGAGAGAGAGAGAGAGAGGAAGGCCGGGAGGTTAACTAGATGTTGGCATCCGGTTTGCTACCCCGCACAGGGGTGGCGAAATGGGGGCAAACGTCGCTCAATTTTATTTATTTATTTATTTATTTATTTATTTATTTATTTATTTATTTATTTATTTCATGAAGCATCATTTGCGGGAACGCTACTTCAGGCAATCTAAACGGAGTTGTCGCATATAATGGCGGCTGTCCAGCGCTCAGAGAGAGAGAGAGAGAGAGAGAGAGAGATAAAGATACAAGGAAAGGCAGGGAGGTTAACCAGACGCACATCCGGTTTGCTACCCTGCACTGGGGAAGGGATAAAGGCGAGAAAAGAGGTTGCAGAAAGATGAGAAGGTACACACAATCACGAGCACACTCGGGGAGCACACACAGTTTACAGGCGGTCGTTCAGGTTTGTTGACTTAAGGTAAAGTAGCAGTGCTTTAGTTGCTTTCTGCGCAACTGAGGCAGATGCCCAAGGTCCAAGTATCTTGTGCACACAAAATGGTCCGGGGTCAAGTCGATTCAAAATCATCCGTAGCTGGCATCGCTGTGTGTCGTAGCAAGCGCAGCTGCACAGGACGTGTTCGATGGTCTCTTCAGCTCCGCAGTAGTCGCATGTAGGAGTGTCTGCCATACCAATGCGAAAGGAGTACACCTTTGTAAATGCAACACCCAACCAAAGGCGGCATAACAGTGTCGCATCGGAGCGGGAAAGTTGTGATGGTAGCTTTAGCTTGAGCGAAGGATCCAGTTCATAAAATTGACACCTTTGGAAGCTGGTAGACGACCAGAACGTGCGTGTGACATCTCGAGCCAGCAGGTAAAGTTGTCTTGCTGCATCATTCCTTGATAGAGGAATCGGGACTACACGGGTTTCTTCATGGGCTGAGCGGGCTGCATCATCGGCTAATTGATTTCCGGTAATACCGATATGTCCAGGCAGCCATTGATATATAATATCATGCCCTCGTGCTAGAGCTTCATGATGGCAATGTCTTATTTCTTGTACCAGTTGGTCATGGCTCCTACGCATGGCAGACTGCAAACTCTCGCTGCCTTCGAATCACAGAATATGACCCATTTTCCTGGACGTTCTTGAACGAGATATTGTAAAGCAGCCCTTATAGCAGCAAGCTCTGATGCCGTAGATGTAGTCATATGCGACAACTTAAACTTGATTGTCATTTCTGCAGCCGGAATTACAGCGCTCAGGAACAGTGGAGTATTCAGGGGGTGGCAGTCGAATCCATGCAACCATCCCGCTTCCGCGAATTTTTTTTTTCACCATGGCATACAGAGTGAAGTAAAGAATGTCCACATCAAGAAGGTGCCGTCCCCGTCCCCCCCTTCCGAGAAAATCAAGGAGGCTGACGGTTGTCGGTCTGTAAATTAAGCTATCTCCCTCTCCTACCCAAAAGAATAAGGTACCCAACTTTAGAGCTCCTCGTGGTTAACCTCCTTATCTTTTTTGTCGTTCACCCTGGCTCTCATTATACTTCCTGTCTTTGCAGTGCTTCCGGCAAGTTCGGAAACGACCAATCGAATTCAGGATGTTGCGAACTTTGCTCGCGATCGCCAGCCGCCGGTTCTATGTAACGACGCCCAGTTGTACAAAGGCGGAGCACGGCTATCCACCTCATCCGTTCGCCCCAGTTGCGTGCATACGTTTACGCGACGCGCTGCGTGCCAACCCGGTTCTTACCTAAGCTCGGAAAGAGGACGCGCAACGGGCGAGCGCTGCTTGAGCTCACTCACATAAGCGCGTAGCGTGTGTGTGTGCATACGACAGGCGAAAGCTACCGGCATTAACCGCGCGCCGCCACCGCCGCCGCTGCATGCTGTAAGGTCCCTAGATCTAGGGACCTTAGCATGCTGTTGCACATGGCGGCCCCTCGCGGCGACGGGCGCCGCGGGAAATGCTACTCCGCTGTCGCGCCGCCACGGCTCCGCGAATAGAACTCGATTGCCCAACATGGCCGACTATACGCTAGAGAAACGCGGTGGCGTATCGGAAGCGCGCAACCATGGCTCCGGAATCGTCACATTTGCGCGAGCTCTTCTGTACAGCTGGACAGAATTGTAATACGCTCTCTCGATACAGCGAGGAGTACATGTTTTGTCGTCGCTAATTACTGTCTTCACAGTGCCACACCTGTGCTAAACGTTATAACGCCCTACATTATCACACACCACTTCTTCCCCCGTGGTCTTTCTCTCTGACCGCGAGCGTCTCTCATAATCATATGGTGGTTTTGGGACGTTAAACCACGTAAATTAATCAAATCAAATCTCTGACCGCGAGGAAAGAAGTGGTGTCTGATAATGTAGAGCAGTATAACGTTTAGCAGAGGTGCGGCATTCTCTCTCTCTCTCTCTCTCTCTCTCTCTCTCTCTCTCTCTCTCTATACTATATATATATATATATATATATATATATATATATATATATATATATATATATATATATGCTCACGGCTGGTTATTTTTTCATCCCCTTTTCTTTCTTTTTATTTACATTTCATTGGTTCTAATAAGTTCCCCTGTACATTCCTTGGCATTACTGTCTGTTAGATCTCATTAATATTGTGTTAAAAACACGGAAAAACGAAAAACGAGCCTTTAGGTATACACTTCTTTCCCTTATATATATATATATATATATATATATATATATATATATATATATATATATATATATATATATATATATATATATATATATATATATATATATACAAAATGTGCGTGTGTGAAGGCCTTCGTGCATGCCTCCTTTAGAAGGGCCAAAGTTTTCCTATAAATGCTCATTTTAGCATCCCGTGTTCATTCTCAACCGTCTGTCATGGCGTAATCACTCGTTCGGAGCGATCAAAGTAACTGAATCGTCTTCGCTCAAGGTCGCACAGAGAAAGAAAGAAAAAAGCGAAATGTCCGCCTATACAACTAAATATATCCCGAGTTTGAAATTGCATGCATAGAGGGGTAAATTAAAAACACGCGTCTAACAGCAAGTGCGTACGCGTTGTATACGATCAGTGATGTCAACAAACTGGCAAAATAATCAAACGAATCGCCTCACGAAAATCCACTCGGGATTGAGTTCGTTTTTTCCGTGCGCCGAAAAGGATCCGCCATTTGCATCACAAAAGCACACAGCCTGATAGTTTGGCATGTCCTGCAAGAGTAATGTATAACAAGCACGCGGCTCCAGGAAAAGCGAAATTGGCAATCAACGGGGTCTCCAAGGTTGTGCCTCATTCGAGGCTACAGCACGCCACAGACTTGGGAGCACATGAACAACCGAAAGCCCGCTTCGGAATCCGCGTCTCCTGCACCTCCACTCGTTTTGCTATTCAAGTCGCGCGCGCAGGCATAAAATATCAGCTCGACAGGTTTCTTTCTTCGTTTCGAGAGGGCAACGCTGTCTCAGTATGTTCCAATAAATAATACGAAATGAAATAAACACATACATAGATGTGAGCGCATGCACGCAAACAATAAATTTCTCTATACCTTTACAGAACATTGCATTTTCTGTATTTTGTTTTGTTTATCGCAGTTGCTGTAGCCAGTGGCTGCATCGTAGCTCGCCAAGTACGAGGATTAATCGGATTGTTATTCGCAGTAATAAGCGCAGTAATTCACAATGACAAGATGATAAAAACAACTATACAGAAACATAGACACGCCGCTCTGCTTCTAATTCTACCACGTGTCTGTGTCAATCTGAGTTGCTGCGCTAATCATGATAACATGAATTCGTGTTTGAAGCTGATCCACCTAAACACCCCATTAATTGGATTTAGTTTGTATACTGGTGTCGGGCGGCCCCTTGTCGTCAGTATACATGGAGCCTCGTTGAGGAACTTATATAGAGCAACCGACTCCAAGGTTCACCAACGTTCACTAACAGTGCAACAACCAGAAAGGGCAACTAACGCGCCGTATGTCTTTACTTCGACAAACCTCCTCCCCCATCTCTCTCCCTTCTCGGTTGAAACACTGCACGTCGGCATATCCCGGCATGCTTCAGCGTATCCAGATAACGCCGAAGTACTCTGGCGGTGCGTATACAGGCCAGAAGTGAACGCGTGGTTGACTCCGACGAGAGACGCGGACCACTCTGATTGGACCGGCGATAAGGGATGCGCAGCTCGTTAAAAAGAAACAATCGGCCACGCGTCGCAGCCACGCGATACGCGTCAGCCGACACGCTGGCTCTCCCAATCAGCGAGGCCCGTTAGCGGATTCCGCCTCGAGACGATCGTAATTTATATTTACGCCCCTGGCCTGTTAGCGCGTCTGCCGCCCCGAGCTCCGCGTGAAAACTCGTTTAAAGAGGAAGCGCAGGCAAGCAGTGATCAGCCGTAATCCGATATGCATGAAAAGGGAGGCGGACAGGAACGCATTCAGGTGTTCACTGAAGCGGTTGATATATACTGGAATTGTGCGTGTCGTGTGTGAATGTAGGAGTCTGCCAGATGCTCGTATAAAAATATATATAGATATATGCACGGAGATAGGCGACTTAACTTCGCGTGTCTGGTTGCACCATGCCAATTTGGGGAAAGTATAGCTCTCGTTGTCGCCCCTTCCTGTGCTATAGAACGGAACTAATACAATATCAACTTCGCGTGCCATCCAATTTGTTGAAAGCGTTTTCTCAAAAGCTGGGGGGCAGCGCTTACCAGCGCTATGCGGCGAACGGATATGCGTCTGTATGTGTATGAAGTGCAGATTTGTGGTTAGCGTAGTGAAGCCGAAATGCACACATATAGCGCTAACGTGCTCATTGCATGCTTCGAATGCGCGCGAGACGAGACCAGAATTTATCAAATGAACAGTGACGCGTTCTGATGACCATCTGTGGTTCGCACGTATACATACACATACTTATCTAATGGTGCGAATACGGACTTTGTATTTATCTGCCTCGGTACGGCCGAGCGCTACGTATATCGTCATAGCTCGTGTTCACGGCACTGCCACTCGTTCGTTTAATTGGATTTGATCCTTTTCACTGTTTTACTTTGGATCATATATATCCTATATGCATTCAGGAGGGTTATACATTTGCAACCAGTCGATTGGTGCACTTGTTTGCAGGAGTAACGGGTATAACAGCGCTGAGCAACGGGAACAAATGCAGTGCAGTCGTGCACGCACCTTCTTCTTTCTTTCTTTTTTTTTTTTTTTGCTGGCTTCCATAAGTCAGAACAACGAATTTGTACCAGTGATGCTTCCAGCCTAGGGCTGAAGCCTTCGACGTCATCAGAGCACACGTGTTGTTGCGCAGCGCCATGGTTAAGGTATGACGCAATGAGGTACTTAAACATATTCACAGCTTTAAAGCTGACTAAAGGACTCATTACATCAAAAAAAAAAAAGAAAAAAAGGGGAACGGAGACTTTTCGTATCGCATCACGAATTGTTTTGATGGTGGTGCAGTAGCACTATATGATAGTAAAATAAAACTTTCCTTTCCGTTGTATCTTTCGTATACTCTAGGAGCACACACAGACGTCACGAACTTCCTCGAAGACGTAAAGAATGACTAGGTGATTAAATTTTGGCACATGCATCTAACAGCCATCGCCGCACGCAGAAGTATATAGTCGTCGACGTCACGCCTTAAGATCTTTATACCGCTGTTGAATGCGAGTCGCGCAAGCTGCAGGGCTTGTATACGGTGTCGTCAACCGACGCCTTCTCTTTGTTCCGGCACAGGTGACCTATTCGTTTTGTAAGTGCGCAGACGACGCGCGAGCGCACACGTCTGCAAACACCGAGCGCGGCGAAACGGAAAAGACCAAGAGAAACGCAAGATCGGGCCGCCGACCGTTATGCGATTCGCGCGCGCTTTTGAAATTCCCTCCATGCTTCCATTGCTCCTGCTGCTGCTGCTGCTGCTACGGAGTCGACCCCCCTCCTGCGCCGCTGATCTTCCAGGTGATACGGAGGCAACTCGTAAATCATTCGCGTGCGCCTCGCGCCGCTAAATGCAGACAACCGGCGGCGTGGCCACAACGAAAAACAACGTCGCAGCGTGAACGCGAGATATACTGCGTATATATACTATAAAATGATCGCGTTTTATCCCGTACTTGTGTGTGTGTGTGTGTGTGTGTGTGTGTGTGTGTGTGTGTGTGTGTGTTACTCTATATGCGGAACTGCAAAGTGTGCATACGTTTGTGTGTGTGCGGCCAATAAGTGCAGTATGACTTCTGATGATGATTTCTGAATTCTTGGGTTTAACGTCCCAAAACCACCATATGATTAAGTATGACTTCTGATACATTGTAGAGTATGCGAGATCTTACAACTGCGCTGTGGCGCCCATTTTCACGCGTCTTTCACCATCCTGAACAACGCTGCAGCAGAGCTTTCGAGCAGAACATACGCATATACGTAGTCGTGAAACAATGACCATCTTTCTTACTGGTGTCCTTTTGTATACTCGAAATTTGTCCGCACATGTCCAATAGGAAAAGCGCGACAACGATAAATTGAACAGTTTTGAACAACGGTAAGCTGTCCGTACTATGCGTATGTGCATGTATTTGTTCCTTTCCGGGCTATTCCGGTAGACTTGTAGACGTGTTAGACATTGGACGGGGACAGTACTGCGCAAGGGAGCTAGAAGCAGGAAAAGACAGGAAAGAGCACAGTCTTTTTCTGTTTATTCTACCAGGCTTGCGCAGTACTGCACCCGTCCAATGATACGAACCAACAAGCCTGCAATAAGGTCGCTCTATATTTCCGGGTCGTAAATATACACAGAAAAAGAAAAGCAACCATTCTCATTTCCCAATTCTTTGTAGAATATGGGTAGCGCTGTACTTCGCCACATATGCTGTCTTCAATAAATTGTATTTCGGAGCAAAATCAGAGCGATCTTTTTCGCTGCTCGGAATGGGCAAACGCGCGTGCCCACTCCACACTAAAGTATACAAGCATGCGCGCATGCAGCCCTTATCCAAAAATGACTCCCTGGAATTGATTGATTGATTGATTTGTGGGGTTTAACGTCCCAAAACCACCATTTGATTATGAGAGACGCCGTAGTGGAGGGCTCCGGAAATTTTGACCACCTGGGGTTCTTTAACGTGCACCCAAATCTGAGTACACGGGCCTACAACATTTCCGCCTCCATCGGAAATGCAGCCGCCGCAGCGGCTCCCTGGAATAGTGAGCGTTGTAATTACTTCAGATCCGAACAAACACATCTGTCTCCCCTCATTTGTGAATTCGTCCTGCGATAGCTTACCTCCTAGTGGAAACACATACACAAATCAACGTTAAGTATGACGCGTATATGTCTATACAGCTACAGCCGAAGTTTTGGGAACGCGGGCGGAGAGAATCGCTCCGGTCACCGCAGTTCCTCCCCACACGCTTGCAAACACAGGCATGCGCATACATACGTGCACCAAAAAGCTTGTTTGTATCACTGTAAATCGTTTATATACGAACGTACACAACGTTCCAAGGACGGCCGTCCATCTGACATGGCTTGTGTGCATGGTGCGAACGGAGGGCAACCTTGCAGAGCTAATGGAGTACCTCGAGAAGCAGTACGCATGTCGGCTGCATATATCTACAGCGTGCAAGCTATGTGCATTCCGCGGCGGGCAGGCGCGGCCGAAGAAAGGTCACGATTTAAATATAGAAAGTCCGTGTCCAAGCGCATGCGGGGGCGGCCGGACACTTACAATGTATATGTTCGTGGCAGTGACCGAGGTCGCGCTGGGCCTGCCTGCAACGCATCTGAGAATTCAGATTGGCATTGCGGGAGAACTTATATAGAGCCTCCGTATATACAGGATTAGGACTAAGATAAGGATGTTGTAGGTTATACCTACAACATCCTTGTAGGTATATCCATGTAGGTATACCTACAACATAGCCGGCTGATCTAGCCTTGCATAATTTGCACGCGATTGCCCCGCCCCGTTTTCTTTTAGCTAATTGTATCTATAGTCCTTCCGTTTCTTTGTTCATCGACTAAGCACAGGTAGGCTCTTAAAAATTAACCGCGCATAGCGCGACGTAAGCCTGCATAAGCCGGCGGCCTTCGTGCTATTCCACATGCAGTATAGTGCCGGTACTCTATCTCACGTGCAACCTACCTAAAACATAATTGTCACTCATTACCAGGTATATAGCACTCAAAAATTTCAAAAGAAGTCACGACACCTGTTCTCTAAAGATTCAATGGCCACGCGGAAACACAATATCAGTCACGCTGACGCATGGCGAGCATAAACGTTGCAGTTCCTCTAATAAACTTTGTAGTTCCTTCTTTCATGAGCTCACGACACTTAAGCAAATAGTGTTCTATATCACCGTTTTCCTTCCACTTCGGGCACAAGGGCGTCGCGGAGAGTCTGATCTTGTGGAGCCATGCTGGTGTACGCGCTGATCCCGTTCGAATGCGATGAAGCAAGCAGGCCTCTTCTCTTGATAGTCATTTTGTCGCACATGGCTGGTGAGGCGTCAGCCATAACGAGAGTGAATGCTTGTTGAAAGCTTCTCGTAAAAGAAGCTGGTTGTCTTTGGGAGCCTTCTTCGTTGTTGTAAGCTCCATAGCACTCCGGGCAAGTCTGTCAGCCACCTCATTACCCGCTATACCTACATGTGATGGAATCCATTGAAATTTGATGTTTAGACCAATGCCATGCAAGTCTTTAAGGATACGCAGTGATCTTTCAGTACACTAATCCGAAACCAATCCATGCTTTAGCCTCTGCAGAGCGGGCTGTTCGAAAGCAGTGACTAGTTGCTCCCTACAAAACTACAGTTTCTTCAGGGCTGCCTGAATTGCCACGCTTTCAAATGCTGTCGATGAAACAACGCACACGAGTCGCGCTGCCCAGGACGCCTTTAGAGACGGGTTCACAGACGCAGCAGCGCTTGCTTCGTGCTCTATGTCGACCAATCCATCGGTGAAAACTTTTAAATGATCGGCGTACTTTTCTTCAATGTATACAAGTACCAAAGAACGTACTTCTGCTGTGGGTGCTTGCGGTGCATCCGTGGAATCGCCACCCGACAGTCGACATCCTCATGTGACCAAGGTGGGTCGTGTAGAAGTCTGTGTTTGGGGAATTTGATGCCAAGATTGCGACACACATAATCGGGTCCTGGTTAAATGCCGGCTATATAAACTGCCGCTTCATGACTATATCCAGCCCTTTGCGCGGCGCCTGATTAAAATATAAAGAAAAGGAAGCGTTTTGTTTGAGAGAGAGAGAAAGAAAATTTATCCATTAATTGCGACGCCAGTGCAGCCACCGGACAGGGAAGCTGTAAAATGGTGACGATTTTCAGTACAAAAAATGTCATCATCATTTGTATTATTCACACCCGCTATGATCACGTGAGCTGTAAGACTACTACTACTACTACTACTACTACTACTACCACTACTACTACTATACTACTACATATATAATATACACCTACCGTGATTTGAGTGCACATTAAAGAACCCCAGGTGGTCGAAATTTCCGGAGCCCTCCACTACGGCATCTCTCAGAATAAGATGGTTGCTTTGGGACGTTAAACCCCACAAATCAGTGGATCAATTATACACCTATCGTGGTGGTTTAGTTGTTTTAACGCTCGACTCCTGACCCCAATGTTGCGGGATCTAATTTTTGCCGTGATGGTCGCATCTTCGATGGAGGCGAATTGATTGATTTTTGGGGTTTAACGTCCCAAAACCACCATATGATTATGAGAGACGCCGTAGTGGAGGGCTCCGGAAATTTCGACCACCTGGGGTTCTTTAACGTGCGCCCAAATCTGAGCACACGGGCCTACAACATTTCCGCCTCCATCGGAAATGCAGCCGCCGCAGCCGGGAATCGAACCCGCGACCTGCGGGTCAGCAGCCGAGTACCTTAGCCACTAGACCACCGCGGCGGGTCTTCGATGGAGGCGAAAATACCCACGTTGGGTTATACTTAGATATAAGTGCACGTTAAAAATTTTCGGAGCCCTCCGGTCTGGCATACGTCATAATCATATCGTGGTTTTGGGATGCAAAACGCCAACAATTTTTATTCTTGCTATTACCTATACACTAATTGACGACGACTATAAAAGACAGCTACGCTGAAAAAGTATAGCCAGATCAAAAAAATAGACAACCCACTTGCAGCAAAATCTGCGCTATCAGGATGCTCGATGGCCAGCTTCATATATACGCATTGATTTGATTGATATGTGGGGTTTAACGTCCCAAAACCACCATATGATTATGAGAGACGCCGTAGTGGAGGGCTCCGGAAATTTAGACCACCTGGGGTTCTTTAACGTGCACCCAAATCTGAGCACACAGGCCTACAACATTTCCGCCTCCATCGGAAATGCAGCCGCCGCAGCCGGGAATCGAACCCGCGACCTGCGGCATATATTCGCATTCGATAATCGTGCTTGCTTTGTCGAGGCCGAGTGCGTTCGCTCTACTTTTGCCGCATTGTGCACACAGACAACAATGCATGCGCAGACGGGGTCACTGTCCACGCGGCAGTATTATTGCATGCATTGCGAAATGTTTCGATGCACTCTGCGAGATGCTTCTCTTGTTCTCGCTTTGTGTATACATTGCCTCATTTCAGGTCTCCCTCTTCAACAGTGTAGTTATATACACCAACTTCACACGCATGGCTCTTCCCTATATAGGTTGTCGGTTGCCTTATCTTCATATCTGTTGTTGTGTTGATCGCAAAAAAAAAAAAGAACTTGAATCTTCAACTGCGTCGCGTAAACCTCGGAACAGTGATAGAGGGCGATTCTGAAGACTAACGTGGTTGCTTCTGTGAGCTGTTTGTAAGCCTTATTACGTGATGCAGTTTGTGCTTACATGTTGCTTTTAGGTCGTCGCCAGACTTAAGCTAGATAATACTATAGGTTATTTCCACGTTGATTCTGACTGTATAGAAGTCCTATATATAGTTAAAGGGACACTAAAGAGAAACGGGATTTTTTTTCCCGTATCAGTGAAGTTCAGTTTCACAAAACGTCACTCTTATATCGCAACATGACGCATGGCAAACGAAAAAACACACGATAAGAAAATACGGGTGGAGACGCCGCCTTGAAATTCACGCACCAACACTGAGACGTCATAGATGTTGAAGGCGTCTACTGGGTCCTTCAAATCGAGGGAGTACAGATGAAATAAGACTTGTTCGGAGCGCCCAGCCGGCCACTGCAGCTGCCGTTCTTTTCAGAAATGTGTGAAGAGAAACGCCGTCATGATGCCAAACAGGGTGATACTGCGTGTTAGGCCCTTGTGTTAAAATAACGCAAGCATCAACGGAAGCTTGTAGCTAACGTGAAATAGAAGTCATGGCCAACAACAATGTCGGCAGGCAGGCGCTCTGATGCTCTATATAAGTATGATTCTATCGGTTTATTGTCATCTGTGGGTAGCACAAATCCGGCATACGAAGTTCCAAATATTTTCATCGTATTAATGTCACGACAATACTAAAACATGTTTTCAATTTTTTTACGTGACACGCGGAGCCTTCGGCGAAAAATTAAAAAAAAAACTTAAACCCTTATTTTCTCCGCTAACAATTAACTTGTCTTAGGTACGGAGTTTTCGGAACCCAGTTTGTCCATCTACACCGAGTCATTGTTTTTTTAGTGTCCCTATATAGTGGCCTGCGAACTGCAGGCTTATTCATTTTTAGTTGACCAGTGGTCAGTTGTAGGATTGGCCCAACATTTGGGGCGCGTAACCGTATATCGTCGGATATTTTTTAGACAGCCCACGCAAATTTCCGTTGCACCCACCAATTTGTTCGGCTAATTGTAGCCTTCATAAATGTGCGATCTTATGAAGCCAATGATAGTATAAAAATATTGTTTGTATAATCTTTAACCCTAATGTGGTAGTTGCAATGTACGTGGGAATAAACTGAAGTGGGCAAAAAGACAAGTTGCTGCCGGGAGGTACTGAGTCGTAGGCTGTACGTTCAATCTATATACCAGCGTCGAGTTGGAGTTCTTGTCCATGATATATATCCTAATAACAACATTACAGTTCAAGACTACAAATAATGTCCCAATACTTCACTCGGTCCCATTGTCTGTTAGTTCCACAAGGTTGTACATCCCAAAAGAAAACGATACCTTCATAAATTCTCGCTCCTTCGTTTACTTTCGTTCCTATCGAAAACAAAGTTATGATTCACTCAATCGGAAGTCTTGCCGGCCTTTCTAATGGAAATAATCCACCCCGAATATTATCCAAGCTTGAGTGTTCTTAATTTCACGCCATCACTTTTAATCAGTTTATATCCTCCTTTCTTCCGCGAAGTTCTAATAAAGAGGTCAGTGACCACCACAGGCGAACGAAATGACAGAAGACGAACGACGCACATTGTGCGTGGGCGCGCAAGTTCGAAGGTCACGTGTGCGGCATCGAACGGCGGCGGACTCCGCGGTTTGACCTTTTCTGACTCCTCTCTGCAGCCTCCAGAAACCGAGCGCGATCTCCGATAAGCAGTGCGACGAACAAGCATCGCCATTCGCGCGCCTGCAGTGTTTTTGTGCGTCTGTGTTTGTGCGCGCACGCGCGACTGGAGGGTTCGACTTTGGATGACACAAATTCATTTGTCTTCAAGAGGCGAGCAGAGCGCTATAGCTATACAGCTTCGGCTGCGCTTGCGCAGATCGAATCGGTGAGCTTCGCGGTTAAGTCTTGCGAAGAGGACGGAGGGCAAGTGGAACTTATGCGCAAGAAAGAAATAAAAGGAAAGGGGGGGGGACGAAAATTAATTTTGAGGCCAGTATGAGATTCTTTATGACGTGTGCACAACAACACTCTAAAGGGCACATTTTGCATTCCGCGCACATTGAATGGGCGCCTGCTGTCGTCGGAACTATCGTCAGCAGAACGCCGTATAACCATGTATGTGAGTATGTCTGCCCAGGGTCAAAAATAATTAATTGGAGAAGGGGGCTTAACCCTTCGGAAATGAATAGTGTCAAAGACTTTCCAAGGACGAATTATACACAAACGCGCGCCGTTTAGCTGCTCAATCTTTCTTTCTTTCTTTCTTTCTTTCTTTCTTTCTTTCTTTCTTTCTTTCTTTCTTTCTTTCTTTCTTTCTTTCTTTCTTTCTTTCTTTCTTTTTTTTTCTTTCTTTCTTTCTTTCTTTCTTTCTTTCTATGAACACAGTCTCACGGCACGCTTGCCCTGAACAAGCTAAGCCGCGATAAGTGACACGTTATGTGTTACTTTCGTTTTCCTCTTAGACTGGCTTATACCTAATGCAGGTGATCGGTCAAGTAATGAGTCAACTTTTCCAATATATTCCATAGTGTATAGTTTGTAGAAGCAATATCTATTTAATATCTTTATTTGAAATGTCCCATGATTAATAACGAACAGGCTTTCTTCGTAAAGGAATGCGAAGAAATGCCGACACAAAGAGCTGACGAGTTTTTGCGCTCTCTTCGAAGAAAGCTTAAACTCCGCCTCTTTTTTGTGTCGGCGCGAGGAGCTCCTGTACGTTTTCAGGTTATGCAAGTGCCGGATTTCATCGGTATAGGTAGACAAGAGTCAGCAGTCTTTGCGGACGATGCCATGCAACGTGTCGTGAGAAATAAGGGAATTTCTTTTTGATTGGTTATTCGTGTTAAAGAGAGAGGACGAGCAAACATAATAACAAGTGAGAGAAGCTTTGTCTCTATCACTCTGATTCCGTTTCAGCCGTTTTCTTACTCATCCGAACAATCCTGGCTTCCTTAATTGTTATTTTCTGTTCCCGGCATTTGTATACAATGTCTTGCTTCCCCCCTCTTGCTTCCCTCTTGCTTCCCCCCCTCTTGATTCCCCCTCTTGCTTCCCTATTGCTTCCCCCCTCTTGTTTTCCCCTCTTGCTTCCCTCTTGCTTCCTCCCTCCCTCCCTCTTGCTTCCGTGCTTACGCGCTCTGTCTCATTCATACAGTCATTGATCTACAAGTGCAGCCTTGATTGATTTGTCGAAGAGGCACCTCTGTAACGAACACCTATACAGTTTAATCTTTGAATCTCTCAATGTTTATGTTGCCATGAAAAATTCCAGCCCATTAAGTGCGCTGCTCCGGCTTGTATCGGCGACACTATGCTTTACGGCCATGCAGCCGGAGCATACGGTGAATGCATCAAACAGCACCGACCATTTGTGAGGAGAGCCACTCCCATGGTATATATACCAACAGCGACGCCGCCAAAGCGCGCCCTACAGCCGGCCCACGGCGAGGAGGATCCCGGATGTTCCGCGCAGCGCGATCTACCGAATGCGGCCCCATAACCGATCGATATCGTCATCGCCGTTCGCTGGTTGGCGCAGGGGTCGCGGAGGAAACGAAAAAAAAAAACGAAATGAAAGCTCATGCACACAGACGCACAGTCAGAGACAAAGAGGAAACAATGTGTGGAGAGAGTGGCGGAGGTGGCTATACACGAAGAGCCGCACTATCGTATTTATTTCATTCGCCCCTTCTTTCCGAATCGCTGCTCTGAATGCCTCCGTATAGATCTAAGCGCGCGCTTCGACGAAGACTTCTTCCACCCTCCTTCCTCGTTATTTGTGTGTGTTTTCGTTCCTGTGCGCTCAACTCCCGAAAACAAGCAGCGCGCCGCAAAATGAAACGGAGAAGCCAGGGAGCCAGGCTCGATGGCATAATGATCCGATGCGCGTTCCCGATAACAGCTGCGGGCGAAAGGAATAACGATAAGAAAGAGCGGGAAAAGGAAAACAAAACCAAACAATATCCCAAAACAAAAGAAACCAGCGTCAAGAGAGCGCCGAAGAAAGAAAAAAAGGCTACTCTTTCGCCACGACTCACGTGTTTACATACTAAACTGCTCGGTTTTACGAGCCGGATCGCATGTACGCGGAACTCAAAGGCGTGTGTTCGTCATCGAGCAACACAATGGCCATGTGTATGTAGACAACGGTCGTCGCCACGACCCGTTCTCGTAGGGCGAGTGCTATAGACGCACGTTACGACACCGAGGTGTCTTTGATGATGTATGGCGACATTCAAACGCTCTCCCAACTCGCGTACGTAAGCCCGCGCGGGCTTTTCCAGACCGATCGCTGCAGCCGATACTGCCGGGCACCGCTTCGAATCGTCGATGCCGCCGAGGCGAGAAAGACATGTGGGATCGATACTCTGGAGATGATATAGGCTCTCTGTGTATACAACAGCGTGTATAGACCTCCACATCAAACTACAAAAGCGGCCGATGCGGTCTTATCTCTCTATTCTACGAGGCACGGGTTATTGAAGGAAGAAAAAAAAAGAGAGAGTAATCTTCGTTATCTGTCCCGCGAGCGAGTACGGATCTCTGAACCACAACGCGAGATCGTGACCTTGTTAGAGGAGACGTAAAAAATGTCCCCCATGAGGATCATTTTTCACGTTGAACGAGCATGTTGCACACCGATGCGCCGGCGTCTGCCGTAAAGCATGAAGAAGCGGATCCTGTCTTGAGATATCTGTTAGCATGCGGCGCCCGCCGGGTACCGTTTGTGTTGAGGTCTTCGCAGCAATATGGCAAGCCTGTTTTGTGCCATTCAAGAACAGTATAACAGATATTATACGATGGCAGGGATTAACGTACGGAGTCGTTCATGCGTAAACATTAACGGCTGTTTCTCTGTATCACCCATATACCAAAACCAGGAGCTAAAGAAAGCAGATCTGTTGGGGATTCGATGAGAACTATAGATAACCAAGTAACGAACAATCTGAGATTGCGCAACTTGGCTCTTGGTACGTAGCATTGAACCAACATGCTATGTAGTTCAATAGTTTACTGGTGTGCTTGTTGTAAAGATTTTTGTGTCATGTAGTCATGCGCGTATGTTGTGTGTGTGTGTGTGTGTGTGTGTGTGTGTGTGTGTGTGTGTGTGTGTGTGTGTGTGTTGATCGCTAAATGTGTATCAAACGACTTCGTACGGACAAATATACGCACACATTTTTTAAAGCCTTTATACGGGCGTGTTCCTTGTGCTATAAATTACTGCGAGGTAACTCTTCTCAACGAACAAAAGCTACTCACGAGCAAATAGGATGCTCAAGACACATCCACAAGGACCGGCTTATGCACCCGCTGTGTAGTCGTTTAAGGCAGTGCGATTTGCAGCTGGACTTCTGTTTCTTGACTACCAGCTCCGATATGCTCTAATTCCTCTTCACTTTTTCTTCGATGGAGAAAATGAATTTACATTCGAAAAAGAAACAGGGCAAAGATTGCAATGGAGGGCATGGACTCGAAGCCATTGCTCGAGCCAAGAGCACGACGAGGTAAGATATAAGGCAGATAAATGGAGAGGCAGTCGGCCCATTGCACAACGGTAACTTGAATAAAGGATTCATTATGCAAACAGGTTGAGAGAAAGAAAGTGCACGCATATCCGCCGAGTGCCACAAACCGAGTGATTCAGCTCAATATACGTCCTGTATATACGTGTATAGTTATACTGTGTACGGTGACGATGCAGCGGACGTAGCTGTTTCCTTTTTATATATATATAATTTAAATGCTTCGCTATTTCCTTATCACAAGTGGCTTTCATGTTTTGTAACGAACTTACCCGTTCGAGCCAACAAGTGGCCCGTTGGCATAGCTATATATATATATATATATATATATATATATATATATATATATATATATATATATATATATATATATATATATATATATATATATATATATATATATATATATATATTCATTTATATTTTGCTTGCCAAAACGTTTCCTCGGGTGACGATGTCCCCGTGATAGGATATAACAACGCTTCCTGGGAACGCAAGTGGGTGTCTCTTTTTCCTGCTTTTTTTTTTTGCTTTCTGTGACGCATAAACAATCTCAGCGCGTGAAAAAGGAGAGGCGAGTTCCTTCATCGTTGTTCGTTGGACAAAAAGGAGCGCAAGACGGAGAGAACAAAGGATAAAGAGGTTAATAGAAAAGAAGTAATTAAAAATTTTATCAAATTTGAACACTTTAACCATATATAACCTGAAGTAACCTGTAGCCAGTAAACACTTCGTAACGATTCCGCTAAGTATAAAACGCTAGAAGTAGGCTATGTGTATACAAATATAAACAAGTATTCTGATAAAAAACGGACTCGGGCGACAAGCTTGACGACGGCTGCAGTTAATCAGCGAGACTATATATACTAACAGTTACGAATTGTGCACCACTTTGCACCCACAGAAGAGTGCAGCACCGTCGAAGTTATACGAGACAACGCCAAACATCACACAAAATACGTACGGCTGAATGGGACAGTCCGTGCGTTATGTTATACGCCTATATATAAAAGCCATGCTGCGCAAATTCATTCGGTTTGTCACACCATTCTGCGTACGTATAAAAAGTCTCAGCGCGAAAACTGTAGTACGTAGTATTAACGTGCACGTGTAGGTACGTACGATAGCAATGGTTATGACTCGCTGTTCTTCAATGTGCACTTCAGTGCGAGAACCATGCATGTGCACTGCAAGAAACGCTTTTCCGAACGGCCATTGCTCTACTTTCGGCCTTCCAGATGTCCCACGCAGAGCGTATAAATGTATCACACTTCCAAAGGAGAGCTATTATTCTTTGGTTGCACGATGCTCCACCAAGACGTAAACTATTGCCGCTGACCGGGGACGCTGATCGAGAAGTGTGCGATTCGCGTCCCTGCAAGAAGCGATAAGGCGTAGTATACGGTACATACAGGTCCATTCACTGCAGCCGCGGCGGTCTTGCATATCTAACTCAAAGGGTGCAAAGACAGGACTTGTAAGCGTTATTTATGGGACCAAGGGCGTTTCTCGCCTCCTAAACTGCGTATATACCCACACCCGTCGTTGAACCCTGCGCGCTAGCTGGGTCCCCGTTTCGAGCATTTTCTTGTATTTTGTCTGGTGTCATGTTTTTTTTTCTTTCTTTCTTTCTCTCTGAACTTCAAAACCTAACGACGCATTGGTTTTTAGAAGGAGAGAGAAAGGAGAAAGACAATAAGAACAGTTTGATTTGAAGATCGAGTGCACAGATAAGGAAAATTTACGACGGTGTGATCATTCCTTTTGTTCTCATCGGTGTTCGTTGTAAAAGTTCCTTTATTAAAAGAACAAAAAATAGCATATAACGTCACCTAGACATAATAGTACATGTTGAGATGGCGCAACAAAATTATTGTACCAATATGCGTGTTGTTTCTTTTTTCTGCTTTGTTTATTTCTGTTTTTTTTTTTTCATTTCCTTAGCGTACACCGTTCTTGAATCTTGAGGCCTCGGTATGGATTACAAAGATACACTGGAGCACCTAAAGTTTAATCAAAACGTTAAGCAAGCTGTAGTGCTTTGTTAAGCAAGCTCTGATAACTATGGAAAGTGTTGAGAGAGAGAGAGAGAGAGGAAAAGAAAAAAATGTTAGAAAGGTAGGGGGGTTAACTAGACTAAGTCCAGTTTGCTACCCTACATGGGGAGAGGGGAATGAGGGAGAAAAGAGAGAGAGGAGGAGGAGGAGACGATACACATTGCACATGTTATGTGCCACACGACCGTGAGGCAAGCTGCCGCTGCAGTGGTATACACTGGTGGTATACAAACGCACCTACTATTTGCTACCCTTGATTGGGACGATGATGAAGAAAACGTTTTTAATATGTTAATTCGGAAAAGCGACGAAGGGACGGAAAGAGGTCGCTGGGTTTACAAAACTCTACGCAAAACCATTAAAAACTCCTATTGTTTTGTGAATTCAACCCAGGGTGCTTTAAGCCTTCTATTCAAAATGACCTGAGACCACCTATCTCTTCAGAAGGAATGCCTCAGTCATTCAGTAGATCCAAGAGGGCCTAATTTGCAATTTTATGACTTGCGCATGAACTTCTATGTATATAAAAATGACTCTATTAAAATGACGTGTATATAAAAATGACAATGTATATGTCTATGTATATAAAATGACTATATAAAAATGACAATGCCACCTATTGCTCTAAACAGCGGGGACCATGCGCATGTTCCTGTTTCTCTTCCCCATTGTCGTTCTTTCCAGATCCTTATCCCACCAAAATGCAAGATATACCTATAGTCGGATGTTTTTGTTGGTCAACCCAGTTTCCTATCTTTTCGCTCACCTCTTCTATTTCCTCGCGCCTTTACAAACTAATTCTACACGAGCATACACTATATCCTCTTTCTGCGGCCTGTGTTGGCCGCAGCAGCAAGAAAACACTACGTCGTTGACGAACGACGCGGCCGTCACGGTAAACACACTCTGGCGGTACGCCGCTTTTCGGTAAGCTCCCGGAGGCCCTTCTGCTGACCCTCGCCGAGCTCTGATGAGCTCGGCAAACAAGCGTTGGGTGGCGAGGCGATGTAGTAGCGGCGGCGGCGGACCCAAGAGCCCCGGGGAGCGCAAACGCGTACACCTGTTCGCCGCCGCAACAAAAGGCTCGTCGGCTCGAAACAAGCGTCGACTACGACGACGACGAAGACTGCCGCGTATGCGGCGGTCAGGTTTGCGCGCCAATAACAAAGGGCGGGGAAGCGCGAAGGTGGTGCCGGACGCATCGCGCGGATATATGAAACAAGCGCGGGCGATTCGAAGCGGCTATAGACGGCTGCACGTGCGAGTGTGTGGGTAAAGCGGCGCCACAATGGGAGAAAACAAAAAGGTGCGGGCAGACGGGTACAGGTCAGAGCGTGGGCTGAAAAACGAGTGCGCGTTTTAGAGACACGGGCGGACGGACCTGAGGGTCTGAGCACGTGTGTGTGTACACTGTCACGGTTTGGTGAATCCCTATTTGAGTGTCCGGTATATGGGCACAGTTAGTGGACGTTTTGCGTTGCGCAGGTTAAGTAAGCACTTTGAATCAGTGTTTGTATATATACGATGGGAAATGCAGAAGTCACGAGAACATCCAATAAAATTACGCAGCCTCAATGTAAGTAATATTCACGTGCTCCGGCAGACGCGCGTATACCATACCCAGCGCCTTCTCTATATCTTTAGAGGATGCGTTCGTCATAGTTAACATCTCTTTCACTTGTGGAAAAAGCGTTCTCATGCATACACTGACTCACCGATAACACAGGCATCGTCCAAATGTGCTACTGCTACTCATAAAGAAGCGCATAACTTTATCATGCTGAGAATTTACAGCCCGTGTTCGCCCCTCTTTTGTACTCTCTAATTATCAGTTGAGTGATCTGTTGTATTTAAGCGTCCGTCACGTCAATGAATGTCTCCGCTTTTACCAGCCCGAGAAACGGCTGAAGCCTCAAGGAAGTTCTTCCTATACAACAAGAGTTGCAGTGTGTTTTATGTCCCCTTTATGACATCTCGTCTGTGGACGACTCATCGAGTGCAGGAACGGCGTTGTAGACGCAAGCAAAGCCTTTTGTGTTCCTCCGTTCGTGCCTCTGTGTTATAATACGCATGTTCTCCTTGGGAAAATTTCGTTATTGATCAATTGAGCTTGGACTGTCACTGCTATATTTGTTATAGTGTATCTGTTGAGGTTTGATGAACTGTCATTCACAACGGCTCGCAGACTTGAACAAGCTTGCCACCGAGTATAGTATCAGATGTTAGCGTCAGCACAGAACGTCAGTATGGCGAACGCAGTGCATGTATTCATGTTGTCCTGTGACGACGCGCTTCGCTAATTGCATTCCTGAGGGCAAGATATTTCAATTAGGAGTTGCAGCTACTAATAGCGCCTTTGGAAATCCCAATAAGGGCCGCGATTACGTTACGAGAGGTAGCCTCTGACACGTCTCACGCTCAATCATCTTAAAACGTTTGTGATTAGCGATGCAAGAGCCACGGCCACTTTTCTTCTTCTTCTTTTTTTTTTCATTTAGAGGCCGTGCAAGAGCGTCGTGCATCACACGTTTCAGTTCAGTTCATGCGCTGTTCGGATCGAATTAAGAAAGAAAAGCCTGGTGTCCCGGACGTTCCGGTTACCGTCCTTCGAGGCTTCCTTAACTTCGAGGCTTCCTTAAGTGAGAGCAAATCCGGTATACTGATGGGTGCCGAACTGCAGTAAATGTGAACGGCGCGCTATAGGCCTGAGTTGACTGCCCTGCGTACATTCGCGAGCAAAGACAAGGACTCCGGGCGGACATGCGTGTAGAGAGAGAGAGAGAGAGAGAGAGAGAGAGAGAGAGAGAGAGAGAGAGAAAGGAACCTTCGGTGCATGCGTGCGTACCATTCGTGTACACCGGCGAGAGTGGTTTGTTTCTTTTAATTGCCACCAGGCGGAACGCGTTTTGTTGCACGCGCCAAGAAGCCCTCGCTTCTGTGGTCACGGCGTGTTCCTCTTTCTCTGCGACTCGGACCACATCACGGCGCGCCTTCTTCTTCGTTTTTATTTTGAGTCCCACTGTTTTACTCGAGAGTTCGTCACACGCTTTTTCTTCTTCTTCTTCTTCTTCTCAGGTGTATACACATCGGGCTGTGTTTGCGCGTCCCACCGTGTTCTTCGCACAACGAAGCACTGTTGGCCGGCTTCCCCGAAATAACGAAGAGGGCGAGAGAGCGGGCGCGACTAAAGACGCGCGCCTTGCGGCGCCGCGGTTTCTTCGGTTGTTGACCGACTCACTTGACCCTGAATGTGGCGCGCCTTCAACGCTCTCCTTGTTCCTGTTCGCGCTTCTGCATGTGCGAGTGTACGCGCACAGTCGTCAGCGAATAAAAGGAGACAATGCGTCGCCGGTGATGTGAGGATTGGAGGCCACATTGAAGCGCATATAAGGTCGAACCTCGATATAACGAAGTCCTAATCGCAGCAACTGTGCCGGCTGAATTCGACGCCGGCGGCAGCTTCCACCTATACAAAGAAACGTCCATCCAAAACTTGTGCGTCATTGTCCGGAGGGACTGTGTGTGTTCACGATAAGCTTTCTCCTTGGTGTACTGTATTGCAGATGTCAGAAAGTTGCTTACGATACTACAAGAAGCCGGCAGTGGTTCGCGTCACAGAAAATAACGTACACCGCACAGCACGAAGGCTCTCGATTTCTAGGGGATGGATGAACGCCCCGCCGCGGTGGTCCAGTGGCAAAGGTACTCGGCTGCTGACCCGCAGGTCGCGGGTTCGAATCCTGGCTGCGGCGGCTGCATTTCCGATGGAGGCGGAAATGTTGTAGGCCCGTGTGCTCAGATTTGGGTGCACGTTAAAAAACCCCAGGTGGTCGAAACTTCCGGAGCCCTCCACTACGGTGTCTCTCATAATCATAGGGTGGTTTTGGGACGTTAAACCCCACATATCAATCAATCAAGGGGATGTATGAACTTCCTGAAAGGAAAGGCGCAAATGCAGACACCACTAAAGTGAGATAACGAAACCAGTGCTCGTCTTGAAATTTCACTGTCATGGTGTCGAAATTTGCGATTTTCCTTTGAAGGTGTTTCTTAAACTAACGCATCAAGAAGTCCCTCTTAGGTGGACTTCAATGACCCAGAGTACCCTCCGGTTGCGCAAAGCACACGCCTGACAGATATGCCTCGCACTTTGTAGCAACCTTTTCCACACCTATCGGCATATTATATATTGTCGCTCGTTTCAGAGTGCCCTTTCGGCCACGCGAAACGACTATACACTTCTCGACGGAGTCTGCCGATATCTTTTCTGCGATCGCCGCGTCGTTAACCACGGGGCAGAGAACATTGTCGTCCCATTTTTTCTCGCAGCAATAATGGCAGTCATTAATTTGGCGGGCGTCTTCGGGTGGCACGTGCAACCTTGCGCCGTCATGCCGAAGTCACCTACCGAACGCCTCTTTCTATTTTCGTTCGTGCCAACTCCTCTCTTCCGCCGGCGAAGAGAGCTGGCTTTCAGCCGGAACACAAACCGCAGACACCAATTTTCTATCGGCGCACGCAGTCGGAGCGAAATATGACGGCTGCAGCATACACACGGCAAGCGATGCGGAGGAGGAGAAGAAGCGAATAGAGAAATTGCGAGAGGGGAGAATGCATAAAGAGAAATGAAAGACCGCCCCGAGCGAACCACCTGCAGATGAAGTCGAGGGGGGAGGACGTGGTTCTTCGCGCTGAAGAAGCGGCGATAGAGGGGGCGACGGGAAAGCCAAGTCGATAGTAGTGTATACGTTCGCTCAACGGCAACTACAACCCGCGTGAGGCCGAGAGACTCGGTGAAACAAGCGCGACTGCGACTGACAGGCAGTTTTCTCCAGCGACGAGACCGCGCGTTTCGAACGCGTCGTCGTCAGTGCGCCCTGAGCGACGGTGAAGATCGCCGTTAAGCCGCTCTTCCTCCGATCGACAGTCGGGAGACTCCGGCTTATTTTCGGCGTGCGCCTGGGCGTAAATGCGTGGATGCCGGCTGAATCGACAGTTTGCGAACAACTATTAGTAACTATGAGGCAAAGTTTGAGATTGGACTGGTACCGATGACTATAGCCCGTGCCCCCCCTTTTTTTCTATCTTTCACCCAGCAACCTCATATTTGGTAAACTGAGTATGGAATTTCGCACGCTCTATAGGTGCTGCGAGCTCTGTTTATGTAACGTTCATTTATTCGTCGTCCTTGGCTAAGCAGCGTACCGCGGCAAAGTGAAAACACGATCAATTGGCACAGATTTTTTTTATATATTCCATAATTCTTCTATAACGATGTTTTTAGGGTTTTGCGGTATGTGTCGCATGGCGTCAACAGCGCGACGAAATTGGAAATACCCTTAGGATGTGAAAAAAGGAACTGACTTTTTAACAGATAGGCTGAGCAAAATTTAAAAAGAAGCGTGGAACGCTGTTTGGGCGCTTGTATAGATGAAAAGAAATTCACGTGTTTACAACCTAAACGGAATGCGGGTTCTTGAGAGGAAGTATATATATACGTGAGATACATGTATGGCACATCCTTTATGCGCTCGCGGGAAACGCTTTCAAAGTAAACTTGCACCACCGATTGATGATCCTTTAGAGATTGCCAAACTTCGCGCGTTTTTTAGAGAGTGCGCTTGCCATAACCGAGTGTCATTTCGATGGCAAAACGTTAGAATAGTCATTCGAAATGGACGGTGATCGCAAAATTTCTGTACATACTAAACGCATGTGATGATTATTTGGAGATAAATTAAGATGGTTTCCATCCCAACACATTTAATTGCGTTTAAAAAAAATTGCTCGCACAGCACCACATCGTTCATCTGACACACGCAGAAGCAGGCACATCAAGACACGTTAGCGGGTGTATATATATCATTGAAATCGAGCACCGCGGAACCACACAAACTGCTGGAACAGCCACGGTTGTAATAATAGATGAACGAGAACAGGACTTTATACGAGACTCCGAGTTCTGGCTTCCTTCGCGCCTTTGCTTAGAACTTATAGTTATATGCGAACTTCGACCCTTCGAAAAAGTGCCGACTATACGCCGAGTGGCACACGGCCATCTACAGATGCAGTGGCGCTTAGCCAGGTGCACCATGACAGCCTGCTAATAACGCTAACGCGAATTGGCGCTCGTTCAACGAAATCACACTATAGGCACCGACCATGAAGGAGGAGGAGGAGGAGGAAGGGAAGAAATGAAAGGCAGGGAGGTCAACCAGACGCACGTCCGGTTTGCTACCCTGCACTGGGGGAAGGGGTGAGGGGATTAAAGGAGAAGAGAGAGAGAGAAGTGAAGGGCAACGTGTGTGTAGATGTGACCTTGTCCATTGCACGCTTATAACCGACCATGCATACTACACAATGCCATGGCGGCTGGCGTCAACGAGCGCCAGGGCATCAAACGTTGGCGGGACTGCGCAGGCGCGCCAAGGAGCGGCGATCGCGAGCGTTTCCTGGCCGTTCTTGACCTTGTCCTTCACTCCTGACATCTCCCCTACGCGCGTCCAGGCGCTGATCGACGCTGGACGCTGCAAGGGCACCCAGTGCACGCGCCGACATCGGCGAAGAGGAAATGCGCGTCAAGGGTACGCGCATGTATATATATATGTCGTCGACGTCTCTGGCGAGGCATCTGGTACGTCGAAGAAGGCGGCCGCTTTGTACAACAGGGAGTGGTATACAGTCTGCTCCGAGGGATCAGCGTCGTCGTCACATCGACGACCGAGAGCTCGGAGGCACCAGCGCGGCCGGTAGCTGCCGCGGCTTGCAGGTGTGGCAGGAAAGGGGCGGACGTGCCGAGGTGTGCGTAATGGAACGTCCGTCCGCGCCCCCCCCGGTTGTTGCCGTATAGCGCTCTCAACGCTACACTGCCGCGGGGCTCGAAGAAGACGGCCAAATTGAAGGCCTGTCTCGTTTGCGGTTTGCTTCGGGGCGGCGGCGGCGGTCGCCCGGCCGGCCATGCCGAGGGGCGAGGCTGTGTTAATGGAGAATCGCGCGCCGGTCGCTGCTCTTCGGCCCGCAAAGCGGAGCAAGCCTCCAGATGAATGGAAGTGCCGGACACGCCTCGAGTCGCCCCTATTTTAAGGGAGTAGCGTGTCTCTCGTAATGCAGCTTTCTCGGACGTCCGTGCGCGTGTGCTTCAAAATGGCTTTCGTCTCTTCTCCTTTACCGCACCGTGGTCTATTTTCTTTTTTTATATTGACTCTCCCGCGCTATGAGCTTACTTTTACGCGCCGCGAGCTATCTATGTTGCGATGACTCGCAACGAGTGCAGGAGAAAGAAAGAAAGAAACAAAAAGTGAAGTAAAACAGGAAACCGGCAGCGTCAATTGGTTCCCGCATGAGCGTATACATGCAGCGTACACGCGAGGGCCCATCCCTTGTGCGTGTAGTGGTGGCAGCGCGCATTCATCGAACGCTTGCAGCTGCAGCGCACGCCGTGATGGTCCGCTCGCCTCGCTCGTCAATTAATGGGCCCACATTTGCGTCGTCTCCTATGGGCCTGGAAACCATCGTTTGCGTCTCTGCTGCAGTGTGACCGCTGCTGAACTCCGGCGGTGCGTTGCTGCTGTTGTTGGTCTGCCACAGGCATTGCCCGCGACCTCTAAGATAGTGAGAGAGAGAGAGAGAGTACGTGCTGCACTGCTCTACTGGGCGTTGTTCTCGAGCGCACTGCGGAGCAAATCGGCTCTCCGTGTAAGACAGCGCGTTTATCACGAAAAAAAAAAAGGCAATGACGGTGCGCTGCAATGCTCCGAGGACTGTATACTGATTAACGGCCGTGTGAGGGCCATCATTTACCGAAACGTTCTTTGTGCTTAAGGCTTGTCAGGAACAGTGTCAAATCGTAGTCTTACACGCTCGTTAATTCGTGTTGTTAATATTCTGTAATCCCAGGCTACGCATTGTGGGAAACCAGACAACTACAGTATTTGCATGTTCTGATTTATGGTCTTGCTCCTCAATCTCCTTTCTTGTTTTTTTTGCCATAGTTTTTTCTCGTAAATTACTTCACGCATCGCGCACTCTCGCACAACATGCGCGCACTGCACTCGATCCACTCTCTCACTCCACTCCACTTACTCCACTCCATTCCACTCTCTCACTCCACTCCGCTTACTCCACTCCATTCCACTCTCTCACTCCACTCCTCTTACTCCACTCCATTCCACTCTCTCACTCCACTCCGCTTACTCCACTCCATTCCATTCTCTCACTCCACTCCGCTTACTCCACTCCATTCCACTCTCTCACTCCACTCCGCTTTCCACTCCATTCCACTCTCTCACTCCACTCCGCGTTCTCCACTCCGTTCCACTCTCTCACTCCACTCCTCTTACTCCACTCCATTCCACTCTCTCCACTCCGCCTACTCCACTCCATTCCACTCTCTTACTCCACTCCACTTACTCCACTCCATTCCACTCTCTCACTCCACTCCACTCCGCTTACTCGCCCCATGCCACTCGCTCATTCTTCGAAGTCCAAGGTAAGAAAAGACGTACGAGAAGCCTCGCGAGAGTGCGGCCACACATTTTTTGGACTACGGCGTCTCTATGAAGCCATCCGTTCAGCTGCATCGTCGCACAGAGACGCCTCGCCGATACACGCACCTTCAAGGGGGAAGGCCGCATTGTTTCGCCGCCTTGACAGATTTATGCCTCATTTCGGCGACGTCGACACGACGCGGCACTGTTTTATGTCCCCCCCGCAGCTGCCCCAGCACCCGTATACCGATACAGACACCGAACCCTTGGACAACGCTGGCGCATTGTTTAGTCCGTATACACTGTTTCGATCGCCGAGAGCACTATACGTCGTGTTTTCCTCCTTGCTCCTGCGCTTGATGACGGCCCGCGTGCGGCGGCGTTTGGCGGGTATACCTCACGCACGGTTAGTCTGTTTCCGCGAACACTGCAGTTGATTTTCCTGTGTGCTCACCACTCGACTGGTTGGTTGCCTTGCTGAAGCTTCGTCTGATCAGTCACATTTGAACGTGTCAGGTCTTCCACGCAAGTACTGCTTTCTTCTATACGACTTACTGACGTCGTAAGCAGACGAGGACATGACAAGCCTTATATGCTGGCGTATCAGGTTTTCTAATTCATAAGCGATATAATGCGAGTAGCATTTTAACGGTGAAGCTCTCCTTAATCGAAGCTTTTTATGTGGGCGGAGACCAGTCGTATATGGCAAACGGGTATAGGTGCACCACTCGCGACTCTCACCATTCAGCGCCACGTCCACTGCTACTTCCACCATTTTTCTCGCTTCCTTCAACTTCATTCCCAGTTCGTTCAACCAACTTCAATTCGTTTCATTCAACACCGCTACATTCAACCATCTAAAATATTTGAAGGGAAGGCTTCTTTGTCAGCAAACAGCTTTTTTGTTTCATCAATATCCGCTGCATGCAGCTATTTGATTCTTTTTTTGCTGACTCCCTTAGTTTTCGTATATGTGATGTTGCTGCAGCTGATCATGTTTATTTATTAGCATCCCCTTAGATACGTTGTGGCGATCAGTAGTTGCCTATAGCCCGTTCAATAAAACCGTTTGTTAGTCCATCTCTTACAGTCTATAGCCGAAAATCAGAGTTTTTATGTGTCGGGCAAATATTTGAAGAATGCGATGACCGTGCGTTATCTAAGCATGGGTCCTGAGTCGTTGACAGCTCGTTGACACCCACTATTTATATGCATCTCCATCTGATCAGCATCCACATATGTGCTATATCTGCTGACGTTTTTATCTGCACAACTACACAACAGAGCAACAAACGGTATATGCCGGACTCCTTATCTTATTCCGATACAGCAACGTCCGCTTAATGAAGATTACGAAGAAAGGTATAAAACCTAATACGAAGCCGATAGTAAACGGGAGACATAGAGATAGGACAGGGAACTAATCAGAGGGAGTCTCCAGTTGGCTACCCTGTACTGGGGACGTGGGAAAGGAGGTGCGAAGGGATAAAAGGGGAGAGAAAAATCTCTAACGACACTCAAAGTCATGACAGTACAGCTTTGCTTGAAAGAATCACACCGGCACAGCCAGTTGTCAGCCAAATGGCAGATCAATCAATAGTGATCGTTCGAATTTGAT
This sequence comes from Rhipicephalus microplus, assembly GCF_013339725.1. NCBI lineage: Eukaryota > Metazoa > Arthropoda > Arachnida > Ixodida > Ixodidae > Rhipicephalus > Rhipicephalus microplus. The sequence continues at coordinate 264,939,470 of NC_051165.1, read as the reverse complement.
TCCACAGCATCTCCGAACGTCCGTCATATTGTACGAGAAATCCATTTGAACTCTTCCATTAGTCTACGCACATGCGTGCACATACGCATATAGCGTAACAGTTTACGGGCATCTCGGAACCAATGCGACACCGAACGCATCGCGTTAAAACGTTGCGTACAGATAATAGGAACGCGGCTCACTATATATTTGTTTCTGAAGCACGTGACGATTGCTGAGGTTCACTAGCGTATTCCTGTGTGTTAGAGACGCTTGTCTGTCAGCTCGATGCCCTTTCATGCCCCCTCCTCCTCTCCCATCTTCTCTCTCAGCCGTCCGAACACAAGCTTTCGGGTGAATCTGCCGAGCCACGCAAGGCGTGTCAATCAAAAGCCAGTCCACCACCTGCACGCCACGAAGTCCCGGATGAACCGCAGGGTCAGCGCGTGTACTGCAGAATATAGGCGTGTATGCATCCAATGCGAGGACAGATAGGCGCCGCGTTCGTAACGTACGGAAACAGCGATGGTCCTACAAAAAAGTGTATATTTTTTCTTACTCGCGAAGCGGGTGTGTTTGCGCGCCATCTGCGGCGCTGCAGCCGCTATAGATGTACGCCTATGTGCCAGCCACCCACGGCAAGGCGGCCTTCTGCCTGTCTACGGCGCCTGCTCTCAGCGGTTGGCGAACTTCAGCTTCACCCAATCGGTCATGATGCCGAGCTTCCCTCCGGCTCATTTCGCGGAGTTCGCCGCGGGCGTTGTATATACGTGCAATCGCCGACGCCCCTTCGTGCCAGAGAGAGATCGGTGGCACACCGGAGAGCAATAAGCATTTCGCAACTTGCGAGCATGCCCGTATACACCAAACGTACGAGGAGGGACCCCGAAAACAACCTGAATGGTATACTCCGATACACCGTGTATAATTGCAGTACGTGGATACACCGCTAGAGAGCGCTGCGGAAGAATCTCGAATGACTTCTATATATGTCGCTATGCATGCCAAATCGAGTCAACTACGACGTTGCATTCAATTAAGGCGAAAGCCTCAGATGCCTCATCAAACGCCAATATTGACTGTCGGCGTCGACCGCTGTCGCGTGGTGCGGTCGTGAACACAAACAAGTGACGGAAGAGACCTCGTGATGACGTCACCATGACGTCACATGTCACCAAAGTTCGTGATGTTACTGTGACGTCACGTACTCACGGCATTTCATGACAACGCCGCTTGTCAATAATTGTGGCTCGACCATGGAGGCAGCGCAAAACTAGGTGACGTGCGAAAACTTTGCGATGCCTCCGATCTTGGAGGACGTGCAAAAGCACGTCAGGTGCAGGCAACTTTCGGATAGGGGCTGGGGTTGGCCAATACATCAACTGAAAAAGTAATGAGGTAGGCCTTCGAGTATACTCTTGAGCGAATGCACAAGATATTCTGTATTTTTTCCCCTGGCATGCATCTCTATGTGTAGGTAGAAGATTATCACGAACAAAGAGAGAGAGAGAGTGTGTGTGTGTGTGTGTGTGTGAACAGTGCTGTGTGTTTGTTTCATCTCTAAATGTTCCGTCTTTTTGCGCTGATAAATCGGTCTGAATAATCATGAACCAACTTACCCAATCAGCAGTTTTAGCAAAGTGTAAAGTTTGTTTTTGTTCGGCAACAACGCAGCAGAGGCCTTTGTGGTGATGCAAAGCAGCCGCCAAAAAAAAAAAAAAAAAACGTACTCTCAGTAAAACGCAAATGTCCGAATGGTGCGTTCTGTTTAAAAGTGTGGAAGTACGAGTACAGTTGAAGGCGAGCCCTTTTCTGGTCGTCCTTCGATCGCGTGAACCGAGGAGAACATCCGATCGCGATTCTATCAGGACGGTCGATGCAGAACACCTAACTGCATTAGTCTCGCTATGTATACGATATCCCTTTTGCCAAAAGAAATCGCTGGTTGTATCTCGTTACCAGGTAGCAACCAGGTAGCAACATACCCATATTTATTGCGCACGTGTAAATAATATTTAATGCTCTAATACTGCGTGTACTTATATTACCTGCTTGTTTAGGAATAACACTTTGGTGCGAGTCACTACATTTTCTGAGGGGGGGGGGGGGGGAACAGCGCAAATTTAAGGGGCTCGTTTTTCTTTGTTAAACACGACATTTATATTAATAAAAACTAACGGGAAAATGCTAAAAATGCCTTGGCATTGCTATCTGCTAGTGCTCATCAATACTACCCGCTGGGTATCACCTACAAGTGGTAAGTGTAACAGCGGAAGAGTCGCTGACTTGGTATAGTTACTGCCTGCATGTACTACATGTATAGTGCTAACAAATGCTTACTACTTGAAAATTGATTCAATGTCATTAATTCAAAGTGTGCATTAGCCGGCGCTTGCGACCACGCAAAAGCGGTAAAAATACAACAATAATAGCAAAACAAACATTGAATATTAGGCAAACCGAGTGCATGATTGGATTACGCTGCCTTATGTCAACCCGTCGGTCACGTGCACTCCCCCAGTTCACCGTTCACGTATCGATAACTGTTATATCTTGTATGCGACATATGCACCTCGTCACCACAGTATGCTCACCGTAAAGATCTATTATTTCCCGTGATGAAAAAAATGACAGGAGATCCCGGATTCATAAAGCACAAATTGCAGTGTTGCTTTTAAATTCATCGTTCGCTTGAACGCCTTGAACTGATTTTCTCTTAGGAACAATAATTGTACAACACGAAACCTTTCTTGAGAGTGCGCAGGGGCCAGGATATAATGTGAGCATCTGGCGTACGAAACGCAAACCACCAAAAGTATATAGTCGAGGTATTCTTTCGCAATAGCTAGCTCTATAACTTCTAGCGAAAATATGTAAACTCGGAAAATATGACTTCGAAAACTGGGATGTAACAGTAAAAGTTTAAGGAACAAAGCTGACACGCGATGTGTATGCACGGATGATACAGTTGCAAGGGCAATGCTCTTATTCTGAAAGTAAAAGAGAAAAGCGAGAGGTTGACGTATTAATTTTAATATGCAGAGGAGAAGAGTTTTGTAGATACGAGAGTGCAATCCTGAATGTCCTTTCGAAGCAAAGGCATACTGAAAATAAAGATTTCTTTTTATTTCGGTGATGTCTCACAAGCTATACGTGGGTAGAGCAAAAATGAATCTTAGCCAGAAGTGGAAGGTATAAGAGCCAGGTAACAACGACTCCGCACACGGACGACGTTCATAGTTAGAGGGCATTCTTAATACCACAGGGAAATAAATGTCTGGATGAGTCTATATAAGGAACTTGGGATTATCAGCATGGTGTTCATCATGCAGTACAGCGTAGCCAGAATTTCGTTTCTTTCGGTGAAGGATTCAAACATACTTCATGTAAGTTCGAGCGTGCATTTGCGTGTGCGCACGAAAATACGCAAACGTTAAAAGTGAAAATTTCAGGGGAGGGGGAAAGGTGTTCGGACCAGCCTGCTGACTAAATACATCAGCGGCGTTCGTAAACTCGTAAACTCGTAAACTCGCGGTTTCATTGGGTTACGAGGGAACTTATCGACGGCTGCAGATTATAGGACCCCCATTTAACGTCTTGTGCGATTTTTCGTTAGGTAAGACTTGTTCTACGGCAGCTGGGTGACAACGGCTGAATGAAATGAGCAACACACCGACTAAACATGCACGTGAACTTGTCTATATATATATATATATGATCTAATTTGTATCCCGTTTCAGAAGCTATGGCGCCATGTCACCGATGATAATTCCGCGCTTCAACGAAAATCAAGACAGGAATAAGCTGAGGGAATATTTTATGAGATTCTCAAATCAATGCGGCACTTTGCAACTGCATTGTTGTATTGTGACCGGAAATTATGTATTAATGTCATTTTCACCATATATGCATAGGATGTTCCTGGGACTGCATTTTATGTGAACTGCATAGTACTTTCTTATTGGACTGTATTTGATTTTTGTGGTTGTGTGGCTACGTGAACAGACTTTGTGATTATGCGACAACTTTCATGGCTTAAGTAACTTGAGTGAATTGTCCTTGTCGGTACTTCTGCCAGCATTTTTTTTTTTTTTGCTCACTGCTGCTGTGGTTTTCAGGAATCCTGTCATGCAGAAAGGCAGTATCTGGCGCTAGCGCTAACATCTTCTGAACAACGCGTACAATTTTGCTTTAAAAAATTGGGTAAATAAACTTGCTTTTCGGACAGTTATAGATGACGTAACGAGTAGCTTTGTTTTCGCGTAAACGACGTACGCTCGACTACCGGCGTCTATACTAAGCAAGCCGGTTATACATGTCTCTTTCTGCTCTAAAGAGTCGAAAGGCGCGAAAGCGGTGAATAACTTCTCGGTATACCATCAATTTACACGCAAAGAATCGGTTCAGAGAAACTCTAGCTGAGACAGGCGCTTCACTGATGTATGTCATAAAGTCGAATACCCTATAGTTGCTGGGCATTACTCTGCGATCATTGTTCGAAAGAAGAATGGGAGCTCTGCAGGAGAAGTTGCTTATACTCTCGTTATGCCGCGCACCTGAAAGATACATGGCTCTACTACAAGAGCTCGTGAAAAGCGCAAGCACGTGATTTGGTGTTCACGTTCCGAGTAGCGTATGATAATAATACTAATATATTGATGGTTGAGCTTTAACGTCCTAAAACAACGCTATTATTATGAGGAAGATTCAGGAAGATGCGTCAACGACCGCCTTAGAGAACAGCACGCATCTCTTAAGGCATCAGGAAACACTCACCTTGCGAATCAGTGTAAAAACTGCGGATGTTACCTTGTGTTTAAAGAAACAGAAGTATTATTCCGACGTAAGGATCAGCTGACCCGCGAGAAATTGGAATCATATCACATCCAAACGAGGGGACATGACATGTGTCAGCCAAACAATGGCTGCGCTGCATGATAAAGAACGCGCGTATCTCAATACACGTTGCTTGAGAAATCTAATAAATCGCAAATAACACAGACAGTCTTGCAATACTGATACGAGCGGTTTTTGTTGCACCCTGTTCAGTTGCCCATGCGCGAAGAACCGTGTAACCGCTTCTAAATAATTTTTTCTGACTAATAAAACTTCAGTTGTGAGAGCAAGCGCTGTCCCTGCAGCCTCTTCTGTCCGACTGTTTTTTGGTGCGCTTCAGCAATATATTCAATTGTGAACGTAATCCGCCCGGCTCAACTTGCCATCTTGCTGGATCGTGAGGGACGCCGCATAGCAGAGTGCTCCGGAAATTTCGACCACCTGGGGTTCTTTAGCATGCTCCTAAATCTATCGGTACGTGGAACTCAAGCATATTCCCCTCCATCGAAAATGTGGCCGCCGTGGGCGGTAGTCGAACCCCTGACCTTCAGGTCTGCACCATAACCACCATGGTGACCGTGTGTTTCGAGCAGCACAATAAGGCCGTCAGGCTTCATACATTCAAAAAACAAACTTGCATACAACTACTGCATACAATGCATAAGTGCACGTGTCCCCGTCATCACGAGTGATGCCAAAAACAACTAAGCAAGAAAAGTCGGTCGAAATTCACGTGATAATGAAGTGAGTGCGTACGCGCAGTCGGTGTATATACCTCAAGTCACGTGATCTTAATATAACAAGGCGTCATCAACAGTATTCCTACATGACGCCGCAAAGAGCCGTAAATGGTGACGCCATAGTGGCATCACCGAATATGATGACGTCAGCCCAGAACATCATCGCCTGGTCAACGCGGCGGGTCATGGATGCTGTGCAAGATCACGCAAGATGCAGAATGCTTGTAATGCCCGATTGGCCGCATACATAAGCTTACGTGCTCATTTAAAAGCTTTAACCCCCGTATTCTAGAACGTCCCTACACTCAACGCTTCACCTTTACTTGGGAAGGCCGATGGGAGCGCCGCCCCTAGGCCGGGAGAGTCACTGCGTATCAGCGATAATCTGCTGTGATTCTTGAGTAGCGCAGCGTCACTTTCAAACGAGCAGCGGCGCAGTTCCAAGTGAAGGGTGAAAGTCGAGTCGAGGAGCGTTCGTGAATAAGGGGGTAAGTGGCCGAAACTTCTGGAGCTCTCCATAAGGCGTCCCCTCGGGATCATATAGCGTGATAGAAGGACGTAAAGTCTCAACAGTTATTATTGATCTTTAATGCCTCCGATCCTGGAGCAGTGCAAAACTATAGGTTAGGATCAGAAAGTTTTTGGATGGGGAGGGGGGCAGATTAATACGCAAGAAAGAAGGTGGCTTTTGCTTTCCAGTCTTCTAAGGTAGTTGCATAAGGAACTATAGGTGAAATATCATTTTTTTTCCTTTATGTATACAAATTTACATATTCATGTTCCTGTACAGTATTTCTGGAATCACCACTATCGCCAACAGAGGATATATGGCTGCCTAGTCGCGGGTATACAACCCCCTACCGGGACGACTGCATACTTATTCAAGCTAAATGGCAGAAAACGTTAGCGTTGACATTAAAATTAACCCTAAACCTTATACTCTACATAGCTTAGCTAACATAATCTGTCGTGCCGTTCGAGGACGTTCAACTACATTGCTTTATATTATTATTATTGACACATGCAGCTGGCGAAAAAAAAATGAATGATCCGGACTCTGTCTTGTTTAATAATTGGAATGTGTAGCCTGGAAATTGTTTCCCCAGTAAGATGCAGTAAAATTACGAGGCGCTAATGTAGAAAAACGTATTAACAATAGAAAATTGCTGTTTTAACGGGAAATTGCGCACAGCTTGCTCGTTGAGCTTGCAGTTACCTAGTGGTATCGCCAAGTTAAGCCCTTCGGAGATTGCTTTTTTTTTTTATCTGTGGTGAACATCAACTGTAGGTACTTGTATCTGAAACGCGCTGTGATTTTCCTTATTGGTGAGTTAGAGTTGCCGATGAGTTGTGTTTGAATGGTTTAACTACTAGTAAGTGCTGCATGGTGCACGATATATATCATCGGCTGTTCTGACACTGTGTCACTTTGTAATAGCGCGAACTTCAGTCATGTATTTGGTCCTCAAGGTTCTTCCTGATCTTGTGCTGGCTGCATTGTGTGATCTTTCTTGCGTATACAATTAGCTATATTCGGAAATATTCGCACAATGCTGGCTACGTTTTAAACGTCTGAGCTGGAAAGAGGTGCTATTTTTTCGCCAAGTTACTTAAGGCGAGGATGAATTATGTAAGCATTGTAGGTGCCAGCAAGGTTTTATGTTTTACCTTTAAACGCATATTACACGTTTCTTGTGCGTGTGTATATACAGGTAGTAGTGTTATTTATATTACCATTCTACTATACATGTTTACGTTTTGTTTTTCGCGTTGCTAATGCACAGATATTTCGGCAATGCCCTCTGACATTCGCGTATTGCCAACAGACTGTTCCAGGAATACACACTCATGATGTACGCTGGTTATGCACCATTTATGCGATATTTTACTCCTCTGTTTCACATCTTTCTGTTCTTCTTTTAACACTTGTTCCTAATATCTTCTATCTCCTCTCTGCTGGTATCTGTGTCTAACATCATGGTGACACGTGGGTCCTTTGATAGAATATGATCCCATTAAATGACAGCAACTGTAAGACAGTCATCACGTGCTAGACGCCAAGGCTGCACGGACAGCCCACAAGAAACGATCATCGTCACCATCTGTGGACGGACTATGCTTCGCAACTCATAAGCGTTCACAACAATACGTCATACAGGTAGCGCTCACGAAAGAGGCAATAAACGTGTACCAACGCGTCAAATTGACCTACGATTAAATTGTGGGGTCCAAATTTATCAAAATGACGGTACTTCACAATCACGTGCTAGACGCCAAGGCCGCACGGACAGCCCACCACAAGAAACGATCATCGTCACCATCTGTGGACGGACTATAGATGCTTCGCAACTCATAAGCGTTCACAACAATACGTCATACAGGTAGCGCTCACGAAAGAGGCAATAAACGCGTACCAACGCGTCAAATTGACCTACGATTAAATTGTGGGGTCCAAATTTATCAAAATGGCGGTACTTCACAATCACGTGCTAGACGCCAAGGCCGCACGGACAGCCCACAAGAAACGATCATCGTCAGCATCTGTGGACGGACTATGCTTCGCAACTCATAAGCGTTCACAACAATAGGTCATACAAGTAGCGCTCACGAAAGAGGCAATAAACGTGTACCAACGCCTCAAATTGAACTACGATTAAATTGTGTGGTCCAAATTGATCAAAATGGCGGTACTCCACCATCCGCGGAACATCTGAAGGCGGAAGTCTGTTTCACACTTAGTGCGTCGGGGACGAGTCTTCCTGCGAGACATAACAAGCTGACACACAGTAAAATACTTTGACGTTGTTGTCAGTCGATCACAACGTTCCTCTCCCTTCTGTACTGTATAGCATTCTCTGCCTTAGTTGTACCGCCTCCGAAATTGTGCACTTTCCACACACTGATAATGTCGGTAGACCATTTTCATGAATAATCGGCAAGTGTGCTTCACTGCGTTGCATATTCACCCAACTAAAGGCGCCGCCTGTCGTGCTTCAAGTGGAGGCAAAGTCCTAGTTGCCCGCGCTGGGGCGTGCGTATTACACATGTGTATGTCAAAAGAGCCGAGTCTACATTTTTCACCTCATAGTGCAAGCAAAGTCCGCTTGAATATACGCTGTTAGCAGCAAGTGGCCAGCGGCCATTATCATCGCCAACTGCATAGCCGGAAAGCTAACTTTGCAATTGTGAAAAATATGTTTATGTATGACGCCGTGATGTCATATGGTGACGTCATCGTGTCGCGTAACGATGGCGTCCTGATGACGTCACAATTTTTCGCGATCTGTGATGTCTTGAAGACGTCATCGATCGCCCGAAAAAGGTCACGTGGGTTTTTGGACGAAACCTTCCGAGACCTTACCGTTCCGCTAACTCTCACAACGTCTCCTGCATGCGATCGTCAACATAGCACACTAGGGATTTCACCTTAATGAAGGAGAAGATGAATATTCGGTTCCGCTGTAAATGTCTAGCTAAATCACCATCTGACTCATTTATACGAGTACCAGCTTAACCGAACCTGGCTGCGGGAGTAAGGCAGGGCGCTACGTTATTATAAATAAGGATGACGCAGGGAAAGAATGCATTAGTGCAAAAGAGAACAGAGTCATAACACAATTACTAAGTTCCCTGCCTTCCTGCTCCTCTCCTTTGAAGGAACTCACTTATAATGGGTGCCCCCTCCGATTTATACTGCATATTTATAAAACGGCTTAAGTATAGTGAAAGTCAAATTTCTCACCTGCTATATATGCACCAGAGTTCAATTATTTGCCATAGCGGCGTACAGAATGCAAAACCCTCGTGTACCTAAATTCATAGGCGGCTATCAAAGAACCCAAATGTACTCAAAATGTAGACCTTGTCCACGACTATTCGGCATGCCTCGCGTGATCGCGACGCATATTTGGGAATTCGAAACCCAGAAATAAGTTCACGTTTGATAGCCGGCCTAGCACAGCGGGGTTATTGGTAGTAAAAGGCGTTTATGGCTCGTTCAGGACACTATATATATACTATCTACAAGACGACGTGGTGCATGGCTAAATCAAATCGATCACCTTGCACTAGTTTATGCGCATATACATGCATCGCTGCGGATTGTGCTTGTTCCTGTTGAAAAAAAAAAAAATGGTGCATATATACGGTCAGAGGTTTGTCTGTGCAAGTGACTATAGAGAGCGAGAGAAAAGAGGGAGAGGGGGAGGTTTACGCGGGGCACCGCTGTCCGCTTCGAATGAGCTACTATATATACTGCTCTCGACGCAGGAAAGAGCCCGGCTGCAGTATATCGATCGGCTGGCCGGCAGGGTCTAGTCGTCGGCTGGTTCTACAAGAGGATTAAACGCGTGGCGCGTGTCTCCGCGGCCGATAAACTGCGGCTCCACGAGTACATACCTCGCCTTGCGTCGATGTCCTGCGCCGCTCCCCGCGGAATGCCTCGCGACTTGATTGAGCTGCCGATAGCATCCGCTCTTGTTTTGTGCGTTTAATGTCTGTGTGCACACGTTGGCGAGTACACACGTGACTCTGCACGTGACTGGAAGCACGCGTTTGAGTGTGTGTATATACCGTAACGCGAAAAGCTTGCGCGGAGAAGAACTTAGAAACGTCATCTTTACGGGCGCGAGCCTTTAAACGAATCACATTTAGGCAAACTCAGCGAGCCGACCAACGTTGATACGTATCTTGCCATCTCTCCAGTGCACGCGCTTTTAAGGAGTTCCTGTTGATTCGCCGTGTAAGACAGTGCGCTTGATCGGGCGCAGATTAGATCATGGTGGATGGTGGAGACCACGTGAGCTTTACCGGGTCATTTACGTTATCGCGGGTCTCCCTCTGATTCGAAACGCAGCGAATAAAACTGGTTTGTGATGGTTTTATTATTACATGCATTTAGCAGGAACTCGGCAACTAAACAAACTATGCACCAAATTTGTAGTGGCCACTGGATTATATTCTAAAGGTAGGCGACTTGTTACTCGTTGTTTTGTTTCTCGATCAGTTCGTACTCTGACCAACAGTTTTCTTTTTTTTTCTATAAGTGTACGACCAAACACGAATTATTATCGAAAAAAAAAAGAGAGAAGGAGAAGAAGATAAGTTTTGTGGCTCGCGCGTGCGGGCATTGTGTTCCTCCAATATTTCCTCTAATATTTCCTCTAATATTTCCTCTAATATTTCTCTAATATTTCCTCTAATATTTCCTCTAATATTTCATCTAATATTCCTCTAATATTCCTCTAATATTTCCTCTAATATTCCTCTAATATTCCTCTCATAAAATTCCTCTAATATTTCCTAACCTCAGATATGGAACGCAGATTTATTTACGCTAACTTTTTGTGATGTGGCATTTCGGGAGTGATGACTAACACCGTAGAAATAGATTTATTCCACTCAGTGCGAAGCGAAACATGATAAGAATCTCTGCATATACAGGCATGTAACGTATTAAGTGCCTGCTACGCAGTTATCAGATCATTAAGCTCTTAATTCTTGGTTGGTGAATAATTTCTGGTATAGTATAATGGAAAGGGATTGTTTGGTGATTATATAAGAGGGTGCAATGCGTGAAGGTGCAATGAGTGTATATATATATATATATATATATATATATGAGATTGACATGCAGAGAGGAGAATTACGCACAACAACATAGATAGACTATAAACAACTGAAATTAGCTGCACATTATTATCATTATTAACTTATGCATGCCCACCTGTGTTGTATCCCCGCCCTTAGGACACACGGTATATGTCTTATCTTCTGTATAGCCATACACACTGTTCCATTTCTCATAAGTATACACCGTATATGTTCCGTATAAAAACACAGTTCTCTTCTTCGATAAAACTTCATATCACGCGCTCAGAAGCAACAAAATGTCCTTGGTGTGTGCGGTGAAGGACCTTTAGGCGATAGCGACACAGTTGCACGGAGCGGAGTATATATACTGCGCGCTTTGACTTCATCGCTTTTTATATGGAATGCAGAAATCGCCCACAGATGCAGCAGACGTGTATACAGCACGAATACACCTCCAAAGCATCACGTTCTCATATGTGTGTATACAGTAAAGGACACCGGAAAAGCATGCAGCGAGTGCTTGGGTAACCTGGCACATTTCTGTTTACCGAGATAAAAGTGAGCTCTTATATCACTGTTTTTATAACCCGATTTTCGCGCCTTTATAAGATAACACATTGTTATGCAAAGAAGGTGGTGTACTCATAACGACCATTCCCCCAACTCTATTATACCTACATATCGGCTCGATAGTCTTATTCTGGAATCGAATTCTTACGCAGAATGCCAAAGCGGTGCCATAACACCACTGACCTTCGCAAAGAGAGCCCAGATGCGTTTCTCGTTTGTATTTCAACATTGATACACTTGGTTTTGAAAGAGAGCGTCTAAAAACGACGCGTCTGTAGCGTCTCTTTACATAAACGGCCAATCTCAGTGAACTTTTCTGACGTTACGTTTGGAGAGTTTGGTGAAAGATGGCGCTGCCAGCTTTGCATGGTGCAGGGCTTTCTATTTTGAATAGGGTGCTTCCTAAAAGTGAAAGCAAGGAGATGAACAGCTGCTGTAAAACACACACACATCTTACACATAAACAGATCAAACGTACGTGACTGCTACCGAGTATCAAAAAGTTGGCGTGCACTAGTTCCGCATGACGTAATTATTTAAACTTGCTAAATTGTGCCTCACCCCTGTTTGAGGTCCCCACAAAATTACATTTTTTTTTTAAATCAGCTCTCGTAGATGTGAAGTAGTCTTTGCCAACCATCGGGTTAACCAGCGCCACAGAAACGCAGTAAGTATACACGTCAAGCGATATTATATTCAAATGATATGCTGCCGCCTTTTGTCGCGAACAGTATTAAAACAGAACAAAACTAGAGAAAAACATAACAACAAAAAACGTAACTACGGTATACTTCAGCATTTCAACAGGTGTTCGAAGACTTGCCATATGCATACATTACAGAGTGCGTTTGCATATACGTATAACGGAAGCCCTTCTCTTTAAAAGATGAACAGCGGTGTATTGCCATTTTCGAAGGCATTACTCAGGCTAATTAAGTCGGTTAAATGTCGGCAAGAATACTAGGTATAAAGCGAAACGAAGAATCTTCTGCATTCCAGTATCGTTCGGTTAATACAGAAGGTTAAAGGCACGCGTTATTTAAATATGTTTCTGTATATTTATGAAATGCGTACGTGTCGATGCGCTTTGCGTTACACACACAATGCATTGCCGAAAGCGGTGCACAGTTATAACTGAGAGACGTGAAGTTTTGTATCACATCGCCACATCCCTTCGTGCATAACTTCTTTTTTTGTACGTGCTATCACTGAGGTTTACATTGCATACACTTGGTTAACGTGCACATCAGCGTCATCAGAATTAAAAAAAATATTATGCGAACAAAACTTTAGACCATTGACGTTCGCCTGATTGCTGAAACTATACCATTGATTAGCGCCCCCTTTTTTTTTTTGTTGCGTGATGTAATATTTTCAAGCGCAATGTTTTTATGGAACATTGTAAAAGAAAACCACCTATATACCATGTTATCGCTTCCATGGACTTCACAGGACATATGCACGAGGTATATTTATTCGAAGCTTAGTGTTGAAAATTATATGTAATGTTCAAACGTTGTGCTTGCATTGTGTTTCATGTTGGACTTGCTATATACAGCCTTAGAAACAGTCATTGATGTTTATTTACATATACGTTTCATTGTTCTGCGTGCACGGTGTCATTTATTTATTTTTGTTATTTTTTTCTCCTACTATCACAAAATCACGCGTCCACAGTTCCTTTAGACAAATAAATAAACAAATAAATATGGCACGCTCAGATAAAAAAATGCACGGCAATCACATTGAGCCGTTTTACCACGTCATCAAATGCTTCAAAATACTCGGTAATCAGCAGAGAAAAACCATTAATTGTCATTGTCACAATATACAGCTTCGTGCACATTGCTCATCAAAGAGTACTCAATGTCACTACCCCATTCTCCCCACACTTTATTAGTGAAATATTGTAAACGTATTACGCAGCAGAATCGTATTCATATATGTGGTCTTGGGGGCATCGCGTAAAATTTCCTAATTAGAGCACAGTCAAGTCGAATCCCCGTGGGTTAACGTCGAATGAAGGTTAGTCAATGCCGCAAGGTGCTTCCCATTTCGAACACTGTCATGAATAATAATAATAATAATAATAATAATAATAATAATAATAATAATAATAATAATAATAATAATAATAATAATAATTCGCCAGCTAGTTTCGTTTAACAATTATACCTATTGATGTATATACAAATATACATACAGTCGAACAAGCAAGGAATCTTAGTGTTATTCAGTGAGGAGGAGCTGTTCACTACAAGCAAAAATTTACGAATACGATCGAGGCGCTTATTCAAAAAATATAATTCGAACAGCCACCGCCCACGAAGTCCCACAAACAATCGCTCATTAACTGGTCCTCTTTGACTACGCGAGACATCGTCTATACATGTCGCCTTACGCCATCGGTTAAAGGCGACTAAGGGAGAAATTTGTCACGAAACCTGTTCGCGTCGAGAAGTAACAATAGTCGACCGGTTAACAAACGAGTATACACTCGGGCAGGGCCTCGCAAATTGCCGATGACGGGCCGCTGCACACACTATAGCCCGCTTCGTCGTCGACGGAAAGGGAGTCTTCGTTCGGGTGCATAATAGGCCCGCGACACCGCGCTGCGGTGACGGAAGGAAGGAGCGGTCGCCGCCGCGTGGAGCGCCGCCGCGTGGAGTGAAGGAGGGAGGACGGAGAAGAGAGGAGGGCACTCGCTCCTCGGATTGCGCGAAAAGAAACACCTTGTGGCTAACGGCGTAAATAATGGACGGCCGGCCGTTGTGTAGCGCGTTGCCGTTGCGCTGCACTGTTCGATCGGTGCGGTGCGCCAGAGATTCGTGCACGCCTAATACGCTTTGAGAGATCTCCTGCGGCGAGTGTATAACGTACGATGCGCGTCGCGTTTTTCTTTTCTTCGAAAAAGGGCGCGCGACTCTGTTGTAAGGCCCGCCTGTGCGTTTCTCTCTCTCTCTCTATACTCGAGTTGAAATCATGGAAACAAACGCAGGGTTCCCCAGCTGTAGTTTATATACGTTCGGGTCGTTCACACGTGGAGCTTGCGAATGCGCGATTTCCCCCAAGCCGGAGACTTGCAGGGACCTGCGAAGGCCATGCATACAGTTCACTGGCCGCGATATTTTTTCTCGGAGGGAAGCGCACCGCAATGAAATCAGCTGTACGTGCATATTTCTCCGGCGGTTCGGGTTTGTTCGCGTAAACACGGCGTAGTTGCAAGAAAAAAAACAAAAAAAGCTCCTCAACAAGATCACGCAGGCGTGTACGAGAAAGTTCGCGGATCGAGATAATAATAACAGACTGACCTGTGTGCGTTCGCTTGTGGATCTTGAGGTTCTCGGATCGCGCGAACACCTTCCCGCAGCCGGGAAACGGGCACGGGAACGGCTTTTCGCCGGTGTGCACGCGAATGTGGTTGACCAGCTTGTACTTGGCCTTGAACGGGCGGCCGTTGCGCACGCAGTCCTGCCAGAAGCAGGCGTGGTTGGTGCACTCCGGTCCCCCCACGTGCTCCACCGTCAGGTGCGTCACGATTTCGTGCATGGACGAGAAGCTCTTGCCGCACGGCTTGCGCGGGCTGTTGCTGCTCAGCTGCGCGTGGTGGTGCGGATGGTGGTGCGGGTGGTGGTGGATGGCCGGCTGCTCCACCCACATGCAGGTCAGCTCCTGCTTCACGGGCTGCCTCATGTAGCGGAAGAAAGCGCCGTGCGGATGGCCTCCCATCGAAGTGGCGTACACGGGCTCGGGCCGCGGCTGGAACGCTTCGCCGCGGTACACGTCGGCCGCGGTGAGCGGCAGTCGCGACGAATACAGGTCCTGCGCGGCTGCGTGATGGTGGTGGTGGTGCACAAACATGCCATCGGCGGCGGTGGCCGCGTGGTGGTGGTGGTGGTGCGGGGGCGGCGGCCCCAGGTCCGTGGCGCCGCGAAACAGCAAGTCCCTGGCCACGGCGGCCGTGTATCCCGCGGCCGACACGTGCGGGTGGGGCGTGTGCATGGCGAATCCGTTCTGGAAGTGCGGCGCTTCGGACACTCCTAGCTCCTGTTCGTAAGTGTCGAGCCGCGCGGCAGCTGCGGCGGCGGCAGCGGCCGCGGCAGCCGCCGTTCGCGGCCGGCCCAGGCCGCCGGCGGTGTCCATCATGCTGCTGCTCCCGCGAGCATCGTCGCACGCTGCGGGACGACTCCTCACTCGCACTGAGCGCGCACAGCCACTGCTACTCCCCGTAGCGCGTTGCTTACACCCTTCCCAGCCTCCGGCGCTGCGGTGCGTGCCGCGAACCACGCCCACGAGGAGGCGATCCCCGCAACCAAGCTCCGCCTTTCAAACAGTGACGTCATGGGAGCAGTTTCGCGCGGGACGCCCACATTCGTCGGTCGGCGTGCGCGACCGGCTTGTTTTTTTTCTCCCCCCGCTCGCCCGGCTATTTACGAAATCGCGCGCGTAGAAGCGAGACGCTCGCTGACAGCGCACGGAGCGGCGAGTCGGTCGAGGCTTCGTATTACGCTTCATTCGGAGGCCAGCCGAGTCACGGCGAACTTCTGGCGATACAAGTGCATTAACGAACAGTTGATGTGTCGCCAACTTTACCTTCATCGTAACGATTTGAGGCATCGCTCACTTAACCGGCTTTAGAATCCCTCACCAGCAGCATCTAGGCGCTAAAAAAGAAATAAAACCTTCGTATTCCGGCAGTCTGTGGTGGAAGTTTTTTTTTCTTCCTGGGGCAAGTTCACGCGCTTCTCAATCAATGCAACTGAAAGGACACCACGAAGCGGCACTATATTCTTCATCCTTTCCCCCACATGCGTAAAAGGCAAAGCATAAGGTGACGTGGGTGCCTTCGCGCATCGGACTCCGACCAGGCGGTAGTAAAACGTGAGCTGAATCGACGAAACTCGGCTTCCGTCATTGGGAAACGCGCAGTGTAGCACTTACCGCTCTACAGCGCCCGGAAAGACAGGACAGAGCATGCTTTTTCCGCATTTTTGATGGCATTGGTCCAGACACTCTGTGCGGACGCGCAGCTGCACGCATATTAGCCCCAGGCAGAGGGCTGTGGCACTCGCGCAATTGTCTGGCTGTGGTGTTACGCTCAAGGCCGATCGATGGCAGACTGTTTCGTCTGCGCGAAACGGGTCTGTAGGCGTTGTTAAGGTTCAAAACGGCCTCCCTCTGTAACGCTCAGCCGTGTTACTACCAAAGTGCGAAAAAAAAAACATTTGGAGATAATTCATACTAGCGAGTGGCAGAAGTGACATGACCAATTAAGTCTGTCGACCAGTGCAGCGATACTCGAGGCAAGTGTGACCATGCAACCCGTTGCCACGGCACACGTAAATTTTGTGTTTTTTTTTTTTTGTGGAGCAACTGGGTGCACTAAAAATTATAACAGTCACCTTTTTTCAGACAGTATACCGATTTAAGCATACATGCATGTCTCGTGTGCATGTGCCCCTTTTTGCTGGTCTTCCTGTACAGCAGACGTATATGGCACGCCGGAAAGAGTTTTGAGTGTGAGCCTAAATCATATCATACTATTGAAATCAATATCACCTTTGAGATACGATGTGCACCAATGTTGTTCCAGTTAAGCTGCAGTCGCTAATCGTATGTGTGTTGTCTTCGTGTTCGCATTGTATCAGCTGAGCCTTCCACAAGAACTGCGAATCGAAACGTGGGCTGTATAGTCACAATATTGGTTTTTTTTTCATAAAAATGCATCTGTTGAACTGTTGTGCATACATTTCACATAATGTGAAAAGGTGGTGCGCTTTTTACGTAGGTAAGAGATTTCTGGATTCTTCACAGTACGCCCATTAAAATAGGTCGTCAAAGCTAGCTTCACCACAAAAAGGGCTTTTATGTGGAGAAGCCTGCTTATCTTTTTTCTTGTTGTTAAATGTTGGTTTGTAACGAATTGAAGGGACATCGGGATGGTGAAAAGGTGTTGCCGTTATTGATCTAATACGTTGTTCTTGTTAACAGATAGGACGCCTAAACCTTGAGAAGTTTTGAGACATTCACATTATGAGTCTGACAGCTCCACCGGTCACACGACTGCAGGACCTGGAATAATTGAGTGCGCTGAATGAAACTAACGCTTCGCAAACTGGCTGACTGCGGCAGGTCCCTAAATCAAATAGTTGGGACGCAGTCATGTAGATTGTGTGAAATGAGATGGATGAAATACGCATAATATTTTATGTTTGCAAAGAGGGACAACAATATTGCCCTTTAACATGACTTCCATCTTTATTACAATGGCCTCCTATGGAGGAGCACATACACTTTGTATGCAGCAGGACTAGCATAGGCGAAATCTTGCAAGGTGGTTTTGAAGTCAGTATGAAGATCTTGGACGCATGACAAAGGTTGAAGCATTCATCAAAACAAATATTAGGATTACTAAAGATGGTCTAATGTGGACTATGTATGGCTTGCCGAAACGTCATCAAATGCACCATAAATGGATCTTTGTGACTCTATACGCGCACACAGTGCAAGCACGTTGGGCTCACTATAACGTAAGAACGGCGCCACTGCACAGGTAAGATCTGGCTCACAACCGAAGGTTCATTGCTGTGCAGAGAAGTAGCCGACCAGGCAAAAATAGCAATGCATCAAGTTGATTCGATATTAGACACGATGTGTGATTCGCGCATACACATTGAAAATGAAAATTTTCATGTTATAGACAGGAAGGAAGGAAAGGAAAGGCCCGGATGTTAACCAATCTAAGGGAACTGGTATGCTACCCTATGAAGGAGAGGGGGTTAAATATGTGGAAAGAGAGATAGAGATGAGCGCATGCACACAAAGTCGCCCACATCTCAGTCTTAATAGCACATTAAATTTACAATCGCTGGTGCAAGTCTGTTGCCTTCAATAAGTTGAGCACTGTCTTGGTCGCCTTCATCCCCGATAATCTCTCAGAGTGGCACTACAGAATTATTTCTGCCGTCATCGGTCTTTAATATATCCGAGCTAGAGCGGCTGATATTGACATGTTCTCTGCAGATCGTTGTGAGGGAAGAAGATGTGCTCCAATGTTTTTTCGCTACCACAGTTGTCGCAAAAATGGTTGTCAGTCGTTCCAGTTCAAAAGGCGAATGATTTCGGTGTTATAAACAGAATCATATATGTGCTTATGTACTTCCAGTACGAGTCAGCAGCGCGCAATCAACAGCTGCAAGCTTTGACGAACGCCCATCTCCGAGTTACGAGCGTAGCACGTAACGGGGAGATATTCGCTCGTCAAAGCTGGCTTTTCTGCAATGCCCGTGTGCACAAGGCTATAGCCATTTTCGTGCTCGCAATGTCTTGTGCGTTACATCGTGCACGCGAATAATATGCGCGCGCGTTCTTGAGTCACCAAGAAGCCTGTCATAAGCTCAGTTGTTAATGAACATGGTATGCGATGTGCTCACTTCTCCATGTACTCTATAAGAGGGGGTGTGGTTTGAATTGGGTATAATGTGTTGAATTGAACGCGCTTTGCTTCGAACGATACTATTTCAATATATACTCTGTCTGTTCCTGTAAAAAATCGTGCTTGTCGCTGTATTGTTAATGATATAAAGCTCTGCGATAATATTTAGCATTTATTTTATAGTGTGTCTTTCTCACTTCTTGAATATTTATGGCGATTTCTTCATTTTTCATTCGTTTCAATCAATTTGTAATTTTGCGTTGTTTCTTTCTTGAGCCTCACATTTCTTTTTTGCGCATACAGTTTCGAGGTATAGTGGGCTCTTTAGTACCTAAACATTTCCTATTATCGCAGCTAATAAAGATAAGTACAATAGCTTTAGTTATAAGTTGGCCTCATTCATGTCGTACAAATATATTTAATATATTATGAAGATCGGTATTACCGGAAATGAACTAGCCGATGATGCAGCCCGCTCAGCCCATGAAGAAACCCGTGTAGTCCCGATTCCTCTATCAAGGAATGATGCAGCAAGACAACTTTACCTGCTGGCTCGAGATCTCACACGCACGTTCTGGTCGTCTACCAGCTTCCAAAGGTGTCAATTTTATGAACTGGATCCTTCGCTCAAGCTAAAGCTACCATCACAACTTTCCCGCTCCAATGCGACACTGTTATGCCGCCTTTGGTTGGGTGTTGCATTTACAAAGGTGTACTCCTTTCGCATTGGTATGGCAGACACTCCTACATGCGACTACTGCGGAGATGAAGAGACCATCGAACACGTCCTGTGCAGCTGCGCTTGCTACGACACACAGCGATGCCAGCTACGGATGGTTTTGAATCGACTTGACCCCGGACCATTTTGTGTGCAGAAGATACTAGGACCTTGGGCATCTGCCTCAGTTGCGCAGAAAGCAACTAAAGCACTGCTTCTTTACCTTAAGTCAACAAACCTGAGCGACCGCCAGTGAACTGTGTGTGCTCCCCGAGTGTGCTCGTGATTGTGTGTACCTTCTCATCTTTGTGCAACCTCTTTTCTCCCCTTTATCCCTTCCCCAGTGCAGGGTAGCAAACCGGATGTGCGTCTGGTTAACCTCCCTGCCTTTCCTTGTATCTTTATCTCTCTCTCTCTCTCTCTTATGAAAATCATATCGACAAAGTCATTGAATAACAATTACTGTGGACAGGCCTGCGCTTGTCAAAGATCCTTAAACAGCGAATTTGTGCATAAGTACTTGGTGGCGTAATGTAAACGTTTTCATACGCTTCATACAGCACCGGTTAATATTCTGTTCGTGAGCATTCAGCGCAGTTCTATTGGTGAACAATCAGTGCCCCCAGCCCCCCCCCCCCTCCGACCCCGTAGAATCGGCTGTAGACGGGTGTTAAATTGAAGGAAAATAATAAAAATGTGTTTTCTAGAAGTTATCCAACAAGTGCACCCCTTCCACTCTTCCGAAAAAAAAAGTTCGGCAGATCTCAAGTTCCTTGGGAATCGACGTTATGCAAAGCATGCAGAGAAAACGTGACCATGTTGTAACTTTTTTTTATTGAGCAACATGCCATGCGCTCAGACATGTGTTGAAGAGTTTTAGATGTTAATATAACCAGTTATTTGCACATGCACACCAGTGCAAACAGGAACATGAGTATTAGACTATTAGCAACACCAGAAGCGATAAACTGATATGAAGCTCTGGTGCTCGCGAGTATTGAATTGAATTGAATTGATTTGTTTATTCAAAACAAGTTGCGAGGATGACCAGGCAAAAAAGCTGCATTGAGCAGCTTGGGGGGAACCTAGCCACCTCATACACTGGGCAGCTTCACAGCGGTCACACAAAAACATGGTATACATCATGAATAAACTAACTTAAAAAACACAAAAACAGTAAACATCCATGGTCAGAATAAATAAACAAGGTCATTATAGAAACATTTGAAAAAAAGGGGAAAAAATAAGCGAAGTGCTAAAGAGTATGCATGGTATCCCTGGATATGCTTCATAACTCAACTTCAGCGCATGACACCTATAACTTCAACTGACGCTATAGGCCGACGTGACGGCTGTATCATAGGAGTACATACGTAATGTTTATAAAATTGAGTAGCCAGCACTTCACGAACATTGGGGTCTATTTGAAACGTAGTTCCGAGACCTGACGTGGCTTTGTGGTAGAATATTTGAAAACAGCTGAAATTGAAGAACTTAATATCATGATAAGAAAGGCCACTAAAGTAGCCCTGGGACTTCCACCAATGGCCTCTACCACACGTCTCCTAAAGATGGGCGTCCACAACACGTGGCAAGAACTCATTGAAGCGCATAGGAATAGTCAGCTGGAGAGGCTCAAGCTGACGCCCACGGGGAGGTCGGTGCTCCGGCACCTCAACTACACCGACACGTTCATCACCGATACAGACCGGAAAAAGCGCATCCCGCTGTACGTTAGAGAGTCGCTGTCCATCGCACCTATTCCATGCAACATGCATCCTACTTTCCACAAAAGAAGACGCAAGGCTAGAGCTGACGCTATTCGACGAAAGTTCAAGCAAGACCAGGACGCCCGCTACACTGTAAGCAAAAACTATCCGAGTTTGGGGTTTTTGCGGCTCATGACCTCTGAAAACTCTCTAGCGTTTAAAATTACTACCTCGTGTAGGAGTAAAAGATGGTACATGACATAGTTTCACCACCACCTCTCAGGCAAGTAGTAAGAGGATGTCAACATCCACTTTCACCTCGTAAGGAGTTTTCTATCACGTGATTTCTAACCTGCGTTTCAGAGTTTATTACCACGAGACTGCAAGGTGCAGCTGCTTCGGTGGCTTTTGCCCCGTACCCCCATCGTGACGCTCTCAGTGAATCCTAAAGGTACGCGAGGACCACAGATCTTTTTTTTTTTTTTTTTTGGCATCGGCGTGCCTCAGGAGTGATCTCGAATCAGCGCACTTTCACTGGTACTGGGGGCAGCATAAGCACAACAAACGAGAACAGCATTCTGTGAACGAAAAAGAAAAAAAAAAGGACAGGGGGATCTCAAAAGAAGAAAAAAAAAAAAGAGAAAGAAAACCTGCTGTGGAAAGTTGTCCTGCATATTTTCGCAAATTGTTGGCTTTTGTTCGGCGGTGGTGCCTTGGAGACAGACGGTGCAATAAGCTCGGTATCTGTGTGTCTGGTTGGGCTGATGAATCTCACGTGTTTCCTACATCGTCAAACGACAGTGCGCTTCCGAGCGCTTCCGAACCTGCACGTCGCAGATATATCGCTTCCGAGCCGAATCGCGAATATCTGCCAGTGGTAACAAAATCAATCTGGTGTCATCGTCCGTGCTTGCCTACTGGAGAAGCAATAAGCGAAATGCTTCACTCTGTCGTCGGCACCGAGCCGCGGCCGCCAGTGACCAGTGGGAGTGTGTCGCCGGGGCAGGTGAAAGAAGCATCGCATATATTTTGTTCCACAGTAGGCGATGTCTGCGTGAGTAATGTGCTGCCCGAATTGCCCACCTCATGCACCAACTGTTCTCAAACATGTAGCGCGAAGCCGATACGAGGCATACGGAACCAGCAAGCGGCTGCCGGTGAGCACGAAGAAAACCCGGAGGGTGGTCTTTCGTTGGAAGTATGCATACACCGCCCCGTCCCCGTAAGATAGCGGTCACGTGTTCATTTGTGTCTGAAATGACGACGAAATTCGCACAGGATATGTATTGTGTGATCGCCAGCTGTGTTTCATCGGATAGCCGTGCTCCTCGAAAAGGCCTATAGTACGCCGTCGATAAGAAGCTTGTGTGCAGGCGTGCACCGCTCCTCTACGCCCGTTGTGATGAATACGTGCTGCTACTGTGTTTGTGCACCATCGCTCGATGACAATCATTGAGCCACCATGGTTTGTGGGTACTTATGTATATTTTATGGACTTGTGGATCAGCAGTGCTAACACGCGTGGGGCCATGAGCCCGGTGTGCCAAGTAATAATTGGATACTCAAAAAGGTGAGATTGGGTAGATTTATAATAAAAGGTCGGTGTGACATTTAGTTCCCTGCAGCCCACCTTAAGTTTACGCTTGCAGTTTCAACCGTTGTTGTTAATCAATGCAAAAAAGAGCTCTCCTACCGGTCCTACAGAGTCGGTCAAAAAGTCGTGCCTATATATACCGGATTGTCAAAGTGTAGTTGAGCAACGCGTGCAGTCTGTTCGAGTGGTGTATTATTCTGCATTTGTTGTGTGTGCGTGTTTGTCTGTATGTAAATCTATGTATCACCAATTTCTGCGTTTAATAAATTCATTCAATTCTGCTATTTAATAAATTAGTCGACTCTGGGGGAATGCACCCGTCAATTTTTATTTTTTACCACCAGAAATAACTCCCACAAATCACCTCAAAAACCTTGTGAAGGCAGTAAAAATTTACTTTCTCTATACTCGCTCAAAACCTCACTGGAGTAAATAATTACTACTCTCCCTACGTTCAAAAACTCAGTTAGCACGAGAGTAAATTTTTACCTCGATAGTAGGTGGTAAAAAAAACCCAGGAGAGGTAGTGCGCTAGAGGACAAATGGTTTACCCAGTTTTTGAGGTTATTTCAGGTCATTTTCGTTTAGTGGGTACACTGACGCGGCCAAGTATCCGCATAGAAACGCGTGTACGCTATCAGCGTCGTAGATTCTCAAGGCCTAGAATGAGCGTCGGCCACGGTCAACGCACTCAATTCAGACACCGCAGAAAAATCGGCGATCGCTCTAGCAACCACAACATGTACAGACGCCGCGGTGATTTTCACCGACTCACAAGCCGCCTGCAGGAATTTTGCTAAGGGCCGTATCTCAGCCAATGCCATCAATATTTTGAAACGGCGAAGCACTCCACTCCCATACACTTGTGTATTATGGGTGCCAGGACACGAGGGTCTGCAGGGAAACGAAGCTGCCCACGCCGCTGCTCGCGAGCACGTAAGCCGGGCTGCCCACTGCCCACAGGACATCCGACCCGTCGTTGAAGAGACGGAAGTTGTTCAAATCACCTACTCGTCGTTACTCCAGCATTACAGGCTGGAGCGACGAGTATACCCTCCACCACACCCAAAACTGACAAAAGAGGGAAGCTTAATACTGAAACGCCTGCAAAGCAGCACATACACACATGGGACCCTAATACATGCACCGTCTCTACCCAACGAGATATAGCTCTATGTGCCCGCTCTGCAGCATACCAGACACCCTGGCACACTTGCGTCTTGCATGCCAGTGTATTGCCAGACGTAATCCGCAACAACACACGACTGATAACGAAGCAGGACGGACGAAAGAAGACCTAACCGAAACGTGGGAGGCGAAGCTCGCCCTCGAGGACCTGGACGACCAACAACAACTCGTCGCCAGGGCCAAGAGGGCAGTAGAAGCGAGAGGGTTCCTAGACCAAGGAGGCCTCCCACCTCAGGGTGACACCGGGCATTGCTCGGGGCACTGTTTCAAAATAAACGTTGACTTCTCTTTCTCCACGCAGAATGCTTGGCTTCGATTGTTTCTTTTCACTCATCGGGTCAACGCTTCCGGTGTCAGGTTTTTCTTAATGCTTACGCATTCAATGGCTCATGTGTGTTCTCTTCGTTCCTGGGTATATACCAAGTGTCAATCATGAGTGGCACTAAAGAGTGTGGGTCGCTGGACCCGACACACAGCAAGCCAAGATGGGAAGCCATGCTGCACAGCGCTAAATCTCAAGACCAAATCATGGCCATCCGATAGACCCGTGACCAAGACCCACCGGCTGGAACTGTCGGTACCCACGTGGAAATAGCCGGGTGGGAGCGAGGGGTACTCTCTCTTACGTCGGTAATGAACCTTGCTCACTTTCTCTCATATGTGGCACATACCCGGCCACGGGTATGTGGCACTGTTTGGCGGGAAGTGTTTGATGATGAGAGTTTCTGCAATACTTTTAACTGCAAATTTGAAACTGCCAAAAAAATTATTTTGCAGGAAGAACCCTACAGGCGTCTAACACTAAAAAAAAAAAAAAACACGGGAGATTGTCAACTTTTTTAAAAATAACAACTCAAGGCAATACGCGGTTCTACGAATTCTTATTTATGGAGTATAATGCGATTCTCCTTCTTACGGAGCTGAGGTGCTCAGTAGCTTCTTCTTCCTTGAAGTTTCAAGTACTCCTACACTAGCTATCAACACTACTCGCCTACCTCGCTCATTTTTTTTTATTTGCTACAACACCGGATGAAATAACTGCTCTTGTTCGTAGTCTAAAAATGACAAGTGCTGGTATAGATGATATCCACCCCGCTAACATAAAATTTATTGTGCATCTAATATCGGACATGTTTTGATTCATTGTTAATTTGTTGTGTGAGAACTGTGTATTCCCCTGTGAACTGAAGTTTGGCAAAGTAATACCTGTACTTCAGATAGGAGGGAAATCATAATTAAAGAACCAGCGACCCAGTTGTATTTTGGCGGTCTTTGGTAAAGCGATTGAGAAACCCATCGAAACATGACTAACAAAATAACTTGCCAAGTTTAATATCCAATCTTCTCAGTTTGGTTTCCGCCATGGTTTCTGAACAGATATGGCGCTTATTGATCTTAGTGATCATCTAAAAAATGATAGACGATGGATACCTAATGGCCCAGTTTTCATCGATCTAACAAAAGGCATTTGACAGCATAAATAATAATAACCTCTTCACTAAAGTGGAGTCTCTTGGCATTTGCGGCCCTGCTCTTTCACTATTAAAAAGCTACTTTGTTATATAACAGAGTTCAAGTTGTTTCTATTCCCAACGTTTACTCCCGACAACGGATTACTAGCATTGGCGTGTCTCAAGGCTCCATTTAAGGACCACTTTTGTTTTTTTATTCACATTAATGATTTACCTGATTGTCTATCGTCATCCCAATGCATTTTGTACGCCGATGATACCGCCATATTCCCCTCTCATAAAGACATCTTATCTCTTGTAAACATTCTGAATAGTGATTTAGAGAAAATCTTAAAGTGCATGGTGTAATACCAGCTTGTTATCTATTAATGCTTCTAAAACCAAGTTTGTCGTCTTCTCTTCACACCAGCGCAATGTAACATCAGCACCACGTACCACTTTTGGCACCCACTCCATCTCTCCTACAGCTCGTGTTCTTCCTTTCTTGGCAACCTTCTAGATAGTAACTTGAATTATCAGAGGCATATTGCTGAAAAAAAAAGGGATATAGCATATGGCATACAAGTCTTAATTAAAACGCACCCTTATTTCTCACGCACTGTATTTTATCACTCTTTCGTTCGTTCTCATTTTACTTAGGGCATAATAGGTTGGGTAAATACTTAACATACTTATATTTCATCTCTCCGGGTTGTCTAGAATCATGCTACTAGAGTAATTACATACAGCTCACGTCTTTCCAGTGCTAAATTTTTACTACACGAGAATAACGTACTCACTCTTACAGAACTCACTAAATACAACTGAGGTATCTTTTTCTATACACTTATTAATAACGTATTTCCCCCGACATTTTTCTGTCTTCTAATCTTATGATTTATAGTAATATATGATTCGCATTATAACACAATTTTCTTTTACCCCATATTCGTACTAATTATGGTAAGCAAACTGCACGATTCACTTCCATCTCACTATATATGGATCACTCTTCCACTTTACATAAAAACTTAAAACTCGTTTCATCAATTTGAAAGAACACCTAAAAATGTATTTTCTTCACGCGGACATTAAGCACAGCAGTTACTGTTTGTTTCATTTGGTGTGCCTTTTTAGGTGTTTTTTTTTTGTTTTTGGATAAAGATTAATAAACTGTTGCATCGTTTTTTTCCCTTCTTGTCTTGTACTTTTCTCTTTGATACGATATGTTAACTTTTACTGTTTCATGCATATATTTGTACATTTTTACAATATTTCCCTTTTGACTGGTATTGGGGCTATCAAGTGTTTGCTAACACATTGTTTTTGTACAGGAGGTACAGTCTCTTGACTATGGTACCTCCTTCTGCATACTAAATGCTTGTTATTATACACAATTTTAATAATAAAAATCTTATTCTGATTTTGATTCTGACGTACTCGATGGGATCGTAACATTATGAATGAATGAACAGATTTTATTTCTGAAGAGGTACAGACAAACGATTCATGCTCTGTCGGAATGATGTTAGAATGCATTATACACGCGTTCTGTCAGTGCTTGTGATGCGCAGCAGCTGACCCAAGCACTGTCAGAACGTGCTTACGCGCTAGCGCGTTCCGGCCTGTGGCTATATATGTGGCCTCTCCCCGTTACACTCTTTCACCAATCACGTGGTGGCGTCCAGGAATGAGATTCTGCAGACGCAAGATGAACCCACGTGACTCCGCGTGGCGTAACATCGACAAAAATTATACAGTGAATTCATGGGGCGCTCTATACTAGCAAGGACACGTTCACATCGGCCAAGGTGCCGGTGATGAATGAAATTTAAGTCGACCCATGCACTGCTTCGCATGACGATAGTTATAGCGCGAGAACAGAACGACGACAAAGAGACAAGAAGGACACGAACGCTACCTAACCTAACCTAACCTAACCTAACCTAACCTAACCTAACCTAACCTAACCTAACCTAACCTAACCTAACCTAACCTAAGCTGGTGCTGTGGTTATTTTTCGTAGAATATGGTGTATTTTTTTAGCATGTGGATGCAAGAAATGTTAATGTGGTGCATCCGTTACCTAAAGCTGCGCACCGATTACTGATGTGAAAAGTTGGTACCCCTTCCTAGTGAACTGTAGTTCGCCCTTTTCATTTAGATCTCTCCAACGCTAAATTTTCACTCCCTATAAGTCTCCTTCAGGGCATCCTACCCTTTTCTGCTGCATCAGCTCCATGGGCACTCCTTCCAGAAACCACATTGATATCTGTACATCAATTGTTACATATATGTCAGGTGATGTGAAAAGTGCACAATGATACAAAAGAGCTTTCGTTTGGCGTATAAGACACACCTTTCTCAATGCGATCCTTCTCAAATGTGGTGACGCACCATATATAGAGAAGTGAGTGACACGAGGTCACTTGTGCGAATTTTAGTACACGCCTTGGAACTAGTATGAGCGTGCGGCAGTACTTGCGCTGAAATGTGCGATGCGTCGTACGTAAATATCTTGATGCGTTCAACCGGCTGACGAGTTTTCCGCGACCAGCTAGTGCGCTCACCGGCATCGTTGCGCTTTATTTGATTATTACTTTGTTTACGGGACACGAATTCGTTCATCAAATGTCTCACTCAGTTTTTGACTCTTGCATGTCTTCGTCAATATATACAACGCGATATGCTCTTCATGACTTAAAGCTTCTGTTAAATGTAGCCGTCACATATATCCTCCACTTATCAAAACTATACAAGTGTCGTTTGATATGATGTTGGCCTATAGATATGTCAGTCAGTTTGAGCATAAGCGTGCGCAGGTTCCCATTCAGCAGGGGCAAAGATTCGCCGCAGCGCCCACCCTCCCTATCAAGTGAATGTATGAGGTAGACTTGATGCCCCCCCCCTTTTTTTTTATAAGGTAAATGTATGGTAGATGCTTAGTATCCCACCCCCTTCTTAGGTGGCTTAGAGTGAGTCCTCTCCCCTTCCCCCCTCGTGCGCACGTGTATGGTTTTGAACGTTTGGTATCGATCTTCACATTTCACTGTATTGATTTCAGCACCGCTAACATATTCGAACTACGCGTATTGCACTGTAGTAAACAAACGATCCCCACGCACATCGTCCGAAATCGAACGTCCCAAAAGCTTCGCGAATACGCCGAACCGGGTCGCGCATATCGTCCAGAGGCAATTAGTGTATACGCTCTCGCGTACACTCACGTTTCGTGAATGGAGGTATAAGATGGCAAATTTCGCAATTTTGGAAGCCAACTTTCTCCGTTACTTCATTTCTTTTGCGTGTTTCATCTCTCCAGTTCGCTGATTTTCTTACCTCCCGCGGGGAGAAGACGTTAGCGAGTCGAAGCCAACTATTAGCGTGACACATGGCGCTGTCTGGCAAGACGAATGTGCACCGCGGGCATGCTTCGCTGGACTCGCACGGGACACGGTGCATGAGCAGGGCGCGGCTACCGAAGTCCATAATTTCTGCCGCACGTCGTTATCGTCATTGGGTTGAGCCACTTCCTCGTGGACTGTATATGTGCATGCCTCCTTTAACGGACTGATCGAAGCACCGTATATATGCTGGCACACTCGGACGGACTCGCATTAAGTAGTCCTCCGCAAGCGTAATCTCGTCGTAATCTCGTCATCGCGTAAAGTGCACACGTCTTGCTTCCATAGCGGAATGGTTAGTATGTGGTTCGTGAGGAAAGAAAGAAGCTTCTGTAGCGGAATGAAAACTCCGCACAAACAGAGAACGAAGAGAGAGAAGCAGAGATAACGAGGAAGATCTGAAGCCTCGCTTCCGCGATTGTGCAGTGGCGATTGTGCCGATACGTTCACGTACAGAAGCTGCGCAGAGAAGCCACACCAACCGGTCTCCTCCTTCTTAGGCCTATACCGTTGTGTATACTCTGTTTCGCGCATCTCCCGGTGGTCGCCCTTCCCCTACGCTAAGAAAGACAACTGCTGAAAAAAAGAAAGAAAAAAAGAAGACTGGCCGGAAAACGGGAGCTTCGGAGTTTGTCTGGAAACTGTCTCGCTATCTGGCTGTGCTACATGGGCGAGGCTACATCGCGTCAGGGTGCCGTGGAACAGATGCGAAACAGACTTCGAACTGCTTGCTCAGCCACATCGTGTTTGTGTACACGCGTTCTCGACCACGCATCGTCCTACACGCGTTCCGAAAGGCCTTGGTTCCTCGGCCGTCGTCCCTCAACTGTACGACGGAGGTCGACCCCTAGCTGCGCGCGGAACCAACTGAACAGGCCGGTTTCCGGTGGTTTTCATTAGTGAGCGCGTATCAGCGACTTACGAGCAGTATATGCATGGCTTCGAGAAATCTGCCACGTGTGCCGATCGATTAGGCGCGAGTTGAGTTGGCTTGCCACATGTTGTCAACAACGCTCGCTTGGAATGCGTGATCGCGCTTAGGCCGTTCGTTGATTCTCTACACAGTCGCGGCACGTGTGGAGTATATTGCCACGGGGTCGTGACGTAGCCGAATACAGGAGACATTATGTTGCGATTTAACTGTTTATTTGGGCGAACCTGTGCCCGGTAAACGGAAAGTTCGATTACAGTAGCAGTCTTGCACAGATAGCAGTGAACGGAACGTCGGCCGTCGATCAACTATATGTACTGACAAGCGGCGAAGCGCGTCGGCATTTATACTCGTGCTGTCGAATGTTCTAGCGTTATCGCTGGCGGTGGCGTAGGTTCCAGAATAATCTGTACAGTTCGCAGAGTAGGCGTGATCTTATCGAAATGATCTACTACAGTCCGGAAGCTTCTCGAAAACTGCAGGCGCGGTTTGCGCCGAGAATTGTGTAGTGTTTTGGGACGAACAAAACTCGGGAAATGGAACGTGGCATTCTTGAAGCCTCACGAGCTCTCCCCTTCTATGGCTAAACACAAACTATATAAGCGCACGTTCAAATAGCAAAACAAGATAAACGGAGATAATGAGACTTAAGAAACAGTGACCACCGTGTCGAAATATTTTGGTCACGATATCTTGCAACGTATACTGCAGACGAACGCGTTCGCTTAGCGTTGTTACTATAACATGTTAAACTTATACATGAAATCGCCTATAGAATACATGTTTCTCGAAATGACGGTCCGTTATTATTCTTCATGAAGTGCTTTACTTAATCAGTCGTGCGTCAACGTGCGGGCAGCTGATGCAGCACTCTCTGACGTCGTTGGATGACAATTGATCTTCCAAGAAAGTGCGCAAGAAAGTGCCGCGGATGTGCGCATAAAGCTGCAGCTTTCCGCTTCGTCTCGGATTCTGCACCTGCCTCGTGTCGCAATCGATTCTTGGGCGCTTCTTGGCATGATACGTAAAACACGTACGCGTTGTGGCCACTTTCCCTGAGGCGGTCTTTATAGACGCACAATTAGCTTTATGGCACCTCAAATGTCGGAAGAAGCCTAAAGAAAGGTTGGCGTTCTTGACATTACTAACAAAAACTTACTATCTCTGTTTACGTAAATGTATTTAAGCTACTAATGTTTGTAAATGCGCAGTAGCCCGTTTCACAAAAGTTATTGTAAATGAAACACACGTTGGTGGCTTCTTTTTCATTGCAAGTTTATCGATTCTTTAACTACTTTAGGTAATAGTTTTCTATACTGGGGCCACATTTTCTTGTATGTTTCGTCCCCGCTGCTGTTCGAATGCCGAGCTTAGTCTAGCTGTGCAGGCGCAGCTTTTTTCTAGCCCATGTACTGACCAATTTCTCCTCTCTTTTCCTTCTCTTTCCCTTCTCTCTCATCTTTATACCCCCCTTCCCATTCCCCCAGCGTAGGGTAGCAAACCGGGCATGTGTCTGGTTAACCTCTCTGATTTCTTTCTATTCCTTCCTTCCTTCCTTCCTTCCTTCCTTCCTTCCTTCCTTCCTTCCTTCCTTCCTTCCTTCCTTCCTTCCTTCCTTCCTTCCTTCCTTCCTTCCTTCCTTCCTTCCTTCCTTCCTTCCTTCCTTCCTTCCTTCCTTCCTTCCCTCCTTAGTTTCTTTCTTTCTTTCTTCCTCTCTTTCTTTCTTTCTCTCTTTCTTTCTTACCCCCTAATGCTGAAGTGGCAATGTATTGTCTGCAGAGAAAATGATACCTGAATTGGCATACTGAAAGTTTGATTGATTTATCTGTTGACTGATTGTTTGATTGATCTATTGATTGATCAGTGCATAAAAATCAGAGGAGAAACATCTCCGTAGGCACAGTATTTTCCCGGAATGCAGAAATAGGACATATAACGCCGCGTCTTCGCTAGGAAAAGGCATGGTGGTATAGCACCTTCAGAACAGAAGCTTGCAGATAGCGCTTTTACGTTCATTGGCGCACGCACAGAGAAGGTTAGGCCACAGATTCCTTGGTCGTATCTGTCCCACCATCGTTTCAATTGAAATGCAGGGTTACCGTCATGCAGGTTTCTGCCAATACAGGCTGCCATTAATGGTAGCTTCTGACGGTGCATGCCACGAACTACTTACCTGTCTCGTTTAGTATACTTCTGAAAGCCGGTGACCACCCTCCGCATGCTTCGCATAACGTCAATTCCCAAGGTACGTGGGATCTGCCAAATTTTTTGAAAGTTTTTCGCCGCAAAGGTTGTTTTTTTCCTTCGTACTTGGTCAACGTGGGAGCGTCTGCTGTGAAACTTGGCACCACCTAGTGGAGAACCCCGTGCACTAATATGATTACGCTCGCATTTCAGCAATGAATGTGCAGCATTGAGACGCTTGCGTTATCAGTTTTCAGAGTCGTTGCGGCAGTAAATGTAAGGTAACGGTGACAACTGTGTTGCGTTGTCTTGGTGCAGAGTTGCAGGGGCAGCTGGGGTCGGCGCGTGCGATTGTCTTGCGTCACGCTCATTTCATTAAAAAAATTCACGCTGAGCACTCCAAACCAGGTGCTTCTCTGCTGGACACTGTCGCGCTGTGACGAAGCCGATAAAAAGTTATAAATGGCCAGCCGCCCGTTGGTGCGCCTCTCCATGAATGCCCGAAATGCCACGTTTTCAAGGTCTCTATTTTACCCTAGGGCGCGTAATACCATAAAATGCTTCTCTTTCTAAGAGTATTCACGAACGTGAGGAGATAGGCTGCGTTAGGACCGGCTATTGTAAAATCCAAGACTCACTACTCAAACAGCAGGGTGAAGTGAAAAGTATTCCAAGACAATACTCAGAAGATCACGAAAGCGAGAAAAAATAGAATTTACTCATATATCTGAATATATCGGCCTTCCATCTTCAAGGAATGCGATGAAGATAGAAAAAAATGCCAGAGGTGATGTCTTATTAGTTAAATAACATGCCTATTGGTATGACATCTCCCGCAACGCCCTCAGCATTTTTTTGCAGCGATGCTGAGTCTACCCTTTGGTGTTGTCACCGTCGTCATACCACTGCTACTACTACTACTACTACTACTACTACTACTACTACTACTACTACTACTACTACTACTACTACTACTACTACTACTACTACTACTAGTACTTGTAGTAGTAGTAGTAGCAGCATAGCTGCAGCAACAATAGTAGTGCTTTTATGAAATATATGTTATTATTATTATTATTATTATTATTATTATTATTATTATTATTATTATTATTATTATTATTATTATTATTATTATTATTATTATTATTATTATTATTAATAGCCATGACGGAGACGCTCAAAACTATGATGGTTCTGTATTATGGTGATAATTATGATTAAAATTATTCTAAACTACGCGAATGCTGATGAATGACATCTCGCTAGCCAATCCATATGCTCACGCACTTGCAGCGTCACAGTCCAACAGTTTTCACTGCGTGAAGCTGGCTGCAGTTTTTTTTGTTTTTGTTTATTTAGTGTGCAGTGCACGGTGCCACATCATTACACTGGCAGTGCTATGGTAAAACTTCACGTTATATGCACCATTAGCTCTGCCAGAATATTCTATTTACCGAATCACGCCGTGCTGCCGGATCGGCTCGGGACGCTCCGCAAACGCGCCCCTGCGGCGCAACCAGATGCTTCACGGCAGGACATCGACGCTACGCAGAGCAGCCGTGCTGCGTTTCGCGGGTAGGTGTCTTGTGCGTCAGCGTCCGCGGAAGTGAGCGGTGATCCACTGACGGCGCGTCAATGCGTCCCAAGGTCGCACCGGCCGAGAGATAGGCGATCATTAGGCGTCCTGCATAGGTGGTCGCCCACGAATCAATGCACGGCACGGTGACAAATTGACGCAATTAGACGCCGACTTCCCGCTGCCGCGCTTGCTCCACATTGCACTCCCCGCTGCTTCGTCGTCTCCGTGTGGCGTGGCGCGTAAGGGACCCGCGCGCGCAGAAGGCTGTGGCAGCTGGCGCGCTGTTGTCTTAGAGCTCTCCGGAAGAGATTGTTGCGTTGTCTGCGTCGTTCTTTCTCTCTCGCTCAAGGAAGCTGCGTGCTGCCTTAACGGCCCATTTCTTGCCGCAGGTGTCCGGACGGTGCATACGGTGCCGTATGCGCGACCACAGACGCCAAGTTGGCGGAAATAGACGCGCTGAAAACTCAATTGCGACGCTATATGTCGCAGAAGCGTTTCTGCGTGCTATATACTGGATGGCAGAAGTTCCCGGAATTAACATAAGCCGAATGGTAAACACCGATTTAGTCCATCTGAACCAAATAAATATAGCGATTGTACATTCCACGAACGTGACTGGAATGCGATTCACTCATAATGAATCACATCCTACTTCACTCATAAAACTAAACGCGTGACCTCGCACTAGCCTTAGCGTTCCATAATTTGCATAAGAAGACGGTGTAAAGCACCTATGATGCTCCCGCTCGCATCAAGTTCGAAGAGGGTTGGACTAAGATCTGAACTTTACTACAGCAGCGCCTTTTTCTGTCATTTGTCGAAAGTCCGTAGGCCAGTCCCACGTGTTGAGGTAGAAACGTGAAACGGAAAAATTAAGAATATCAGCCGAAAGGCACAACCTGATAAGCAGTTCCTTAAAATTAGTGCAGATTAGAGTACTGGAGATAAGAAGGACCTTCAAGTATGGCGTTACTGCGGCAAGCCAGCAACACATTGCCCAGTAGTCAAGGTCATCACTGTGAACATTCGTTTCGTCGCTTAATCGCGTTCATCATTCCTGCATGCTGTGCTCTAAGACTAGCTTTCGAACTCACTCAATGCAGCACTATATACAAGTGCACGCACGCACGCACGCACGCACGCAGTTTTTTATTTTTTATTTTTCAGTTTTTACCCTAACACCAAAGTAGAAAGGGGTAGCCGTCACCCAGAAAATTTTGACGACTCTATCATTCATTATCTTTATTTAAATAAAAAAATATATAAAATATTTTCCACACGCTATAGATTTTTCTCGCGTTTGATTGGCTGTATATCTGAATACAAGCTTTACTTCTTGCTTTTTCATCTGCGGCAACCAGAGAGTTGTCAACAGACTTACTGTTGTGAGCATGTGTTGTATAGGCCTTCACGTAATCATCCTAATCATCATCTCATCTATAATCATAAGCAAAATAACCAAAAGAAGTAATATGTACGAACGCTGTTTCCGTCCACAACTGCAGTTTTCCCGATACTTCTATAATAACTATATTCTGCATTGATGATTGATTAATAGGTGGACGTCCCAAAACCACTATATGATTACGAGACACGCCGTAGTGGAGGGCTCCGGAAATTTTCTGCATTCACTTCTCAAGAGCCCAATTCTGCATATGTACGCCTCAGGATCTTAAAGAATGGAAACCGCTGCCAGAAAATGGCCGGCCTCGTCGAACCACGATAGCGTCCATTCATTTCCACGGAGCCCAGTGGCGAGCGGAGAGGAGGTTCCAGCTGTGCACCTCGAATCGATAAGGGTCGTAGGAGTGCGTATACACACGCGGTTCATGCGGAGACGGCTGGTGCACGACTCGGATCCGGTCTCACAGGAGCTTCGCACGTGGGAGGCCCCGTGGTGTGGGCCCCAGTCGGCGGCCAGTCGTCAGCGGGAGGCGGCCCACCAACGGCATCCGAAACGCTTAATTAAGTGCGCAACTCAGATGGAACTGTGTGCGCGGGAAGGCATACGACGCGCAGAAATAAAGCGGCCATCGTTTGCACACCGCTAGATGTGCTCGTTATGCGTTCGCCTCGTCAACAAACGCCGTAGTGGTTTGAAGTAAAAAAAAAAGTATGGCAAGGAATACCAGCGGGATCCTGCATGATGTAGCTGGATGTCCCTATTCAGACCTTCTTCTCACGAGAATGCATCTGCGCGTATGTGCCAGGTGTCCAGTAATTTTCGGGGTTTTGCGGATATTGCTATAGACACATTGTTTGAACGAAAGAAGGAGAATCTAAGGGCTTGTTTTCGTTTTTATTTGTTAGACACAACCTTAATGAGAACCGACAATCAAGCCGAGGAGTATAAGGCAAGTCGTTTGTAGCATTTTAACTGTATTGGAGTAATTACGAAATGAACAGGAAGAAATTACAGTGGACAAAAATACTATTTGCTGCTGGCAGTGTCCAAACCTATAACCTTCACACAACGCCTCCGGCGCCTTCTACCGATCGATGCTGCAGTGATGCCGCAGTCCTCCCCTTCACATTATCTGGCATTATTGTGCACTTTAAACCTGGGAGTGTTATTCAGCGCCACTCGTAGTCATGACGGCGAGTGTAAAAGACTTTGTTCTGCCAGGTATACCTGCCCATGCAACCAAGTTTATTTGTTTGTTGCATCCTGAATTGTATTGTCTACGCTTCGAGCTAAGCCTGAAAAAAAAAAAAAGAAACTGGACAGTCTCATCGTGAAGTTCATTGTTCTGCAGAGACCGAAAAACGGAATGCCATGTTACACATAAATGTTGCACAGAAACAACTCTCATCCTCATCAGCATCACCATTGTGATGCTCGCTGTAGCATTCATCTGAAGATATACGTAAACTTAAAGAGTAATGTGACGTCATCAAAACAAGAACCTTTAGAGCGAGAAGTGAACTCCATTCCGTAAAGGCAAGCCCACATATTGTTGTTCCCCGGCCACCAATACTTGATTGGTCCGACTAGAGTATATGGTTCGGAGTAGTTGCTTTCAATCACACCAAACGGAGGCAAACGTCACCACTCTCGGCTCTCGATGCAACACTGCCAAATTTATAGTCATTGCAGCTGTATGATTTTTTTAGAGAGGCCTTCCAACCAGACGAGCCTGACAAAGCCTTAAAACAGTATTGAAGTCTTTGTATCGGATTCCGCCAGCAGATGCGGATGCAAGATTATTTTTGTTGCAAAGTTGCATGAAAATCAGAATACATGAGTGGTTTTTTTTTTCATTCCTACTATATTTTTGTATGAAGTCCTATCAGAACATCACTGCCATGGCCACGAGTGGACCATTTACCTCTTGCTCAGTTGAGCAGGTTAGCGATTGTGCCACCCTGGCAAGTCTGAAAAAAAAAAGAGACAAAAAAGTCAATAAGGCTCAGCAGTTATATCTAGCGACCGGTTCTTTATTGTTGCCAGTAGCGGATATGGCTTATTGGTAAACGGTGAATACAGAGGGAAAAAAAAAAAAAAGCTCGCGCGCAAATGTGTTCTTACGCAATTCAGTCTTCACCTTGCCGTCGGCACTGCTCGTGAATGCCTGTCTCTTCAGCTCGCTCTAGCTGAAATGTAAGTATAGCTTTCTATTCAACGTCATTGCATATCTTTGTACGCTTTTCTATACAATTTGGGCAGTGATTCCGGATACAATTTTATGACACAAGGTCACAGAAGCGCCTACGGGTGGCGTATCGATACACCTGGTCATATAAAGGCGCACCGATTCGCCGCTTATCTCGCACATGTCCAACGACGTGCCTTCCTCGACTTGCATACTAGGCGTTCGACGTTGGGGGCTGTCTTGCTCAGGCACGTGTTGGGATGGCTCCTGTGTCGCGTTGTTCTTATTCCGGGGAACAAAGTGAATCACTATTGTGTCGGGCGCGGCGCAGGGCAGAACATCTGCATGACATCATTAGGTACCTATATCTTGTAGATAGCGGATGCGATGCGACTTTGTATGTAAGAGAGTGCACATTTGCACACACGCACGCACGCACGCACGCGCACGCACGAACGCCCCACACACCCTGCGAGGTCGATGAGTGCGAGGCTCGTCGTCTCGGAGAGAAAAGCGGTTAGCGTGATCGATGATTGTCAAGCTTACTCAGTGCAGCACTGGTCACTGTAAACGAGGACCCGCTCTTCTCCCGCGGAGAAACTCCCGACTATACTTTCAAGGCTATAGAACGAAGCCAAAGAAAAGTTTACCCGTCACCGGGCATTCCAGTTGCATGATTCCTCGAATATCCACCCGCTCCCCCCCCTCTCTCTCTCTTCCCTCTCAGGAGGCGTTCCGGCGGGGCTCTGCGGGCCACGTCGGCGGCTTGATGGCGGCGATTAACATCAGTCTGTCGGATTTCCTTTCCGTTACGTACACGACGGTGTATACCGCTCGTTATCCGTCTCAGCGGTGTCGGATCGCGCGCCCTCTGGGAGTTGGCGCAATGGCGACATGAAGGCGTCGGAGCGGTCACGCCGGTGACTCCCTCCCTCTCCTTCCCTCGGCCCCCGAGGTCCCACGGGAACTATGAGGGGCATCGAGCTTGCCCTCCCTCGCCACCACCTCCACACCACAGAGCGAGGCTGGCCGAAGCGTGCAAGACGACGATGTGAATGAAGCCCGTCGCAGACATTTTCTGTGAGAACTGAACATGCGTCTTCTCTGTGGGTGGCACGAGAAAAACAAGAACAAAAAAAAAAAAAACACGATGGTCATCTCGTGCCTATGTGCTATGTTGTGCTGCCATCCTGTCCAGAGGTTAGCATATGACCATCGCTTCTCGAGTGGCGGCTAATCACGTACACGAGAAAACTGCTTGAGATGCCCACGAGGACAAAGCTGGGAGTTTTCGTCAAGGCAATCGACACACCCTGGGATAGAGATAAGAGTAACGTGCGCAGCACAATGCATGTACGCCTCGGAATGCTACGATGAAATTCTTTACAACTAATGACGATGCGTGCTTATTTTTATCTTATGACATGTACAATATCACGTGTCAATAACCCGTACGCATCACAGATATAGAAACTTTAACATTATTCTTACACGATCGTTGACCTAAGTTAGGTGTTGCAATATCTTGAATATACGCTGAAGTCCTGCAGTGCGCTTTCACGGTGGTGCAGGGACCAGGATGCTTTATCCTAATTATTCTCGATGTTGTGTAACTTAAGCAAACTTGAAACGTATTTTACGTGAAGCCATGCCCTATAATAG
Organism: Rhipicephalus microplus; assembly: GCF_013339725.1. NCBI lineage: Eukaryota > Metazoa > Arthropoda > Arachnida > Ixodida > Ixodidae > Rhipicephalus > Rhipicephalus microplus. The sequence goes on along the minus strand of NC_051165.1, from coordinate 264,900,302 downwards.
TTTGTCAAGTACCATTGATTGCAGTAGTGGCTTTCAACTGATGAAATGCGTCGTTGTTTCCCTATTACATGAAAAAGATTTTCATATAATGTGTGAATCTAATATACTACTCCGATTTTAATTCGTCCAAGCTTGGCCGGCATAGTATTTATATACAAAATATAGAGAGATGGAAATGTGACACACCTTTTTTCATTGTGTTGGAGCATGAGACTTGGTAAATAGTTATATTTCTTCCATGTCAAATCAACTGTACTGCCAGGCGGGATGGTATACCAACATAAAATTCAAAAATGCAAAATTTTGTTTGAGTTACATCCTGGTGCGAACTGCTGCTCGATACAAAGAATAGGAGAAACAAACAAACAAAAAAACGTAGACAGCTTTGCTTAAGTCGTAATTGTCACAGTGCAGCTGGTGGCATGCTTGTTAGTCCCGGCTTGGCCAATCTGTGGCCAGGCTTTGCTAAGTGTTGCTATAGGTTTTGCTAAGCGATGCTAGGTAATGTTAGTCATTGCAGAGATTCGCTGAGTATCGCTATCTGCCAATTCCCATCAAGCCGAAACAGCTCTTCTCATTCTGGCCGGTTCTTTGCCTCGATAACCACTCTACATGGAGACATGCACGGTGTTGTTCTGAGCTGCTTCGGGGAGCTCGCAGTTTCTATAGGAGTGGCTGGTGAAATCCTAGACTGGCTAAGAGACCGCAGCTCGGTTCTGATTCAACGTTGCTTGACTCAGTGTATGCTGTCCTGATTTTTTAACATCGGAGCTATTTTGGATGTGATAAT